>JAJJWW010002817.1:0-711569 GCA_023531295.1 Papaver armeniacum
CTCTACATCCAATCTTGAAATTATATTCAACAAGACCATCGAGGAGAGAAATTCATTCATAGCTTCATGGATCGCAGTAAGGTCTGTTCCAGTTGTAGAAGGAGTTGAAAAGGATGAACATAACTTTTGGCCACGGGTACATGCCCATTTTGTTGCAAACTTTATGAATCCAAAGCAAAGAACAATTTTTGATCTAAGATGTCATGTCAAAAAAATACTAAGGCATGTTAGGATGTATGCTATCATCCAAGCCAAGCTGCTTAGAAGGATGACACCCGGTTCCAGTACAAATAATATCGTAAGTTGTATTATGATTTCGTCCCATATTTGTAAAACCTTATTTTTGAGGAGGTATTTAACGGTTTTATTGTTGAACGTATGTAGGAATGGATGACGAAAGTACGCTTCCAAAAAGAAAACGATATTAAATTTGAGTATTATGAGTGCTACCTTACTTTGAAGGAGGCCGTGGAGGAGTTCAACCCGTCGTGGATAACAAGGCACATGGGTTAATGTAACATCACTATGCTTCATGCTTTTGTTGGTATACCTCTTGTAAACACTCCCGGGAGACTACTCGGCCTTTAGGTCACCGACCAGTTTGAATGCTCGTAGGCCATTTATTATCGTTGTATTTTTTAATCATATCGCCGTACGTGTACTAATTTTAAATTAATGAGGAAAATTAAAGTATGTTTCGAATAGATTTAATTCTTACCAGTCATTGTATCCAAAATATATGTTTTGGGAATACACAGAAGTACCATCATATTTAATATTACTATTATTTTACCATGAATTAAGGGCAAATAACTAAAGTGTCTCGGCAGGTTGGGTGTCTTTTTCATCGCTACATGAAAGGACTGTTACAAGGTCCTCTATAAAATAACTTTTTCGGCCATCAAGAAGAGGGTGCAAAACATAAGGTATTCAAATCCATCCAGTTACAACTTCTCCTGTAATATTGTTTCATCTCGTCGCTTTTATCCAAAACCTACAACAATATTATTATGGCTAGGCATACCGTCGAAGAGGATGTTGCTATCATCAATGCGTGGGGCAAGTACATACCTTCCGAGGTGGACCATCACCTGGCCCAATACTATTGATTGATTTGAAAATTACACATAACTATTCCTAAATATTCATCAAAGAAATTTTAAGTTACCATATTAGGCCTTAGTAATAAAAAGGGGGTGAGGTTTCGTGCGATACCAAAGAAATTTATATGGCATATAACCAATCTCCTCTATGGACAGTTCGAGAGGCTGGTAAGTGTTTATCTTTTACTCATACCACTTTTTTTTAATCTTCAACATGAACACTAAATGATTTATGAAACCATTTATCTAAAGGAAGCGATATGCAAAGTGCGAAATTTCGTGTCAGGCAAAGATTTCATGTTTTACCAATGCTACTTAATCATGAAGGATAACATCCCCCAACCTAATACGATATAACACCACCTTCAATCCTCCGCAACATGGGGACTAAGATTAACAAAACCGCATCAACACCATGATATTAATTTAATGATTTTGTGGCAAACCTCTTTGTAAACTCCTCATTGAGATAAAACTCAATCCATTTGGCCACATAACGGTTTAAATGCTAGATATCTTGGTAAAAAGTTAGCTAAGTTTTACTTTTTGAAAAATCTTTTAGCGATCTCTAATCATTCCATCAATGTACAGCATCAATTTATTCATAATGGTATTTGTTTATCAATTTATTCATAATGATATCTTTATTAACAATGTCATCATGGGTCCCCTTATGTTTGGTTTCACCACACAAACTGTTTTTCAGTCAGATAGTTGATACTTTGGGAAGACACGAATTTGGGTCGATGCAATGATGGGTTATCGATAAATAGTAAGGGAGATACGACAGCGATGAAAGTGTCCCTTGGCAAAGTAAACGACTTTTGATAAAGATTCGTGGGGTGGTTAATAATTTGAGTATCGTCTTTATTATTATCTCTGGATTCATTTCCACCATGAATTGTCATATGTGTTGATGCATTATTTTGATGATCAAATCATGATTCTGAGTCTTCTTACTGTTTCAATACTATGACAACATATGTACAAGTTGATTTAACCTAAAACAAGGGTCATTGTACCATCTCTTCTTGCCCGAGATAGGTCTTTCCTTGTCCCTCCAAAAGGTGTTTTAAACTTAAAGGGCGTATGTGAACATGATAAATGTTTTTAAATTGAGAAGGCTTGTGGTGAAAAGTGACTGGTGTGTGTAAATGATTTTCTTTTATTACGAGTGAAGTGGATGTGTTTTAACAATTTCCACGTAGATTAATTTGGATCCTATAAATATCCTGTGTTTACCCAAAGGTACTTCACCCACCCAGTACTTGGAAATCGGATTATCTGCCTCCAAACAACATAGACCTGGGAAAACTTCTCACGGCTTTCTACCCTCAACTAACTCTTTGTACGTACACAACAATGGGATCATTTGATTCGTTTGAAGATTTGCAAATCACAAAACATGGTACAAAGAATCCGAAGTAGAGACCGCCACCGGTAATGCGAGCCCAAACCTTTGGGCGTAAAATATACAACCAATATATACGAGATTATGGGAATCCAAACGTATGAAGTCTTCAACAGATTCTGATAGGTACCCAGTTATGCAAAAGCCATTTGCGATTTTATAGCTATTCAACAACGACTCCAAGCACGGACCATATTAGAAATGTCATGACAATTTGTAGTGTTGTTTAATTTATTCCGTCCATTGGTTAATTGATTGGTCTAAATTTGTTGAGTATATTTTCACTTTGTGTTTTTGTAGCACGAACTTGGTTAAAAGCGGAGTATTTAGAGGGAAAAAGGTGAGGCATTCACCATGAATGCTATAATTTCATGGTATCCAAAATCCCAGAGTATGGATCACTGTAATTTATCCGACTTCATCAGTGAAGTCTAAAACTGGAATCTATGTTTGTAACTTTTTTGGGTTAGTCTGTTATCAACCCTCACGAGACTAAACTCTAAATCAGATTAGGGTCACCTAAGTTTAAAGGCTTGTTTCACGTGCTAAGTGTAACGTGATTCATACTAAAGTGAGTTAGGTTATTAATTACGTTGTTCTAATGTAATCTGATGTTAAAAATATGAAAGTCGTTATTTTAAAAGTTGTCTGGTACGTCATTGCAAGTAAGAAAACACACATCATAAAAATCAGCGATTCAAGCGAACAATATTAACCACTCATAAACATCTCACGAGAACAACATTGATTATAGTCGATTACCAAAAAATAATTGGCCACGAAATGCCGAAAGGCTTCCCTTGTCGCTTCATACATTGCCATCGTCGAGCACGATTACCATTTGCAAGAACGCGATCTCGCCAAAACGACCACAAATCCTTTTCAAGCATGCTAAATGGTGTTGGATAATGTATGGCGGAATACCTAACGCTTCCATTCCCACCTGAATCAAAAGTATTCACCTCAATCCAAAACGCCATACCCACCAGGAGGATTTTCTGTATCATGATCCATATCCATAACCTTACAATAACTAATCAATGAATGGTATCTTCATGCATCAAAACGAGGCATCGTGGAGTGATTAACAAATGGAAATAAGATATGAAACTTTTATAATTTGGGATTGGAAAACATCTTTTGGTTGAGTTTACAGAGCATTACATTTTCATGTATAATTGATTTGTGATAGGCGTTTATCACAAATTTATACTAAAACTCTAGAATGGGTTAATATAATTTGAAATTCTTCAAAGGAATAAATTATAAATATCAAAAACTTTCTTTGCATGAGTACGTATGATTGGTCGGGCATTATTTTGCATGTCATCTTATAGTTGTGATATATTTTTGTAATCTGGGTAATGGTTAAATAGAAAATGACCTTTGAAAGAGGAGGCAGCTAAAGACTTTGTACACTATTACCGATTAGATGTGTAATAGTAGTCTCGACATCTACAATTATCACACCACATTGTGTTTTTTTCATAACACGCCCATTGAGTTGTCCACCACTTGTATGTCGTACAAAAGTGTAAAAGATAGGCATTGAATTATGCAGACTTTCCCTTGATTTATTATCATACACGTGGACTGGAATAAGGGGTTTGGGATCCGGTGGTTGGGGAGTTTACTGACTTAAGTTGAAATATTCACGAATGGGAGTTTGCCAGAAGTTTGTCCCTAACTTGAGGTCCTAAAACAGTCGTACATAAACAAACCCAAATAAACGTTAACATACATAAACAAATAAAAATACACAATACATAAAACATAAACATTACATCGATAGCGCCTCATTGACGAGAATTAAACACTGGATTAAACATTACATCATAAAAACATAACATAACACAACATATTAAAAAGAGCAACAAAATTTAATTATTCGGCCCATTCCACCAAATTACACAGGACATTTTAATTGTTTACCATAGGTGTTCTTATCTTTAGAACGATGTAGTTTCATAAAAACCTACAAGTGCACGGCATGACGCCCCTTTTCATGTTCAACCTTAATCATACCTTTCTCTTTGAAGTTTTTGAAATACGATTAATATTTTTATCATCCTTGGACTCCATTGCATCTTCTAACCATTGAGCTTCTTCACAACAATTATCGAACTGGCATCGAAGGTACCTACTTTTTCCAGGTTCCGCTTCTAATAACAATTTGATTCCCGGACAACCTCTCTGCGGGCACTTGGAATACATCCAAGGGCTTTGCATGGCTGAATGGTCTTCAAGGAAACAGAGCGGAAAAATTTGGTTTGCTTCTACACACACAATTTGTTTTCCTCACGATTAGAATTCATTTTTATCAGAAGGCTAAATTCGAAGAAGCATTTTATGTTTGATGGTGTGTTTCTTTGAGTGTATTTATAGAAAAAATTATTATTATTTATAAATGAAACCCCTTAAAAAATCTTAGTTATAGTGTGTTGATAAGTGATAACAAGATTTTTATCAAGTATCGTTATCCAAAACAAATGTCTGGATGACTTAATGGCAATCGCATATGCCGAGTAAACGCAGTGTTTTTATCTACATAACTCGGGCTATGTCTCAATCAGAGTTCTATTTGAGATATACGAAAATTCACTTGCGCTTAACATTACAGTGTAAATGGGTGTAAAAAAAAGGTCAAACAAATATTTAACAGCCACGCGTTTGAAACGTTTAAAGAATACGCTGATTCAATATCGTGCGACGCAGTTCAAACGCCTAAGAATATTCGTGGATTTTTTTCATATGTGATTTGTAATCTGCGTTTTACGCTTTCATACGCAGTTTGAAACTGGGTACCTTGGGCTTTCCAACTTGGATCCAAGATAAAGCGACACTCGCTCGATTTGATGAACTGTTCATAGATTTGCAACACTTCTACAGTGCCTAAAGTGGATCTTGGATCCTGTTAGAGCTAACCCTAAAGGTTACATTGTCTGTGGAACTGTCAGAGATCCAAGTAACTCTTTCTCTCTTCATCTTTCATCTTTTTAGTAGTAGATGATTGTATGAATTTTTACAATCGAATTTATCATTTTCTTAATTATGAAGGTTTTGTTAAAAATGCCCTCCAGTCTGATAGTTTCGACTGTACCCGAACCTCTAAAAAAAAGCTTAGTCTCCAAACTACGATCTCAACAATAAGTTCTGCAAAGCACAATAAAAGCAGCTTTGGAAAATAAGTGCATTCTTATATTTGCATGGTGCCAAATTTTTTTCTCTGATTTTAAGCCTAGTGAAATTTTTGCTTCAAATACTTGAGGTTTTTGCCCGTATGAGCAGAAGATAAAACCAGGAAGTAATTTCCTAAGTGCGTCTTAGTTATTTATTGTTATCTTCTTTTTCTGAATTCACATTAAACGTCATCTTTCAGGTAATGAAAAATATGCCCATCTGAAGAGTTTGGAGAACGTAAAACCTGCAGCTCTTTAAGGCAGACTTGCGCGACTACAGCAGCCTCTGTTCTGCCATTGCAGGATGCATTGAAGTATTTCATATTGCAAGTCATGTTACTTCAGGTTCTATGCGTAACCCTGAGGTAAAATAATTATTGACGAGTGCTTTATTCGATTAGTGCCAACATGTTTTATAAGAGACTCTGTATTATCATTTGTGGTGGAACTTATTGGGCCCGCTTTAATGGGCACGCGTAATGTACGTAAGGCATGTATTGATGCAAAAGTTAAGAGGGTTGTGGCTTGTGGGAGATGATACACAGACCGACACTTTGTATCCCGATAGGGGATCGGATGGACAAAAACAAGCCTTTCAACACAGGGATTAGTAAGGTTTAATGTGGGTCCCACCATTGTGTGAGTTGTGGGATTAAACTCGGAGCAGTTTTTGCTCAACATATCATTTCCAGTTGTGGTTGTGCCATATATTGGTATTGGTGCTCATGTGGTGACTGGCGAGGAACCAATGGACGAGTCATATTGGTCCGACGAGGAATTTTGTAAAGCAAATGAGGGAACCATCTAATAGGAAAGATAGTTGCGACCAAATTCTACGTTGGCTTTCTGATAAGAAGGATATAGTTTCTCCCGTTCCCCATGCTCCCGATACATCATATACGTTTAGAAACTAATCTTTACTATAGGTGCTAGTAATCTTATTGCCTTTCCAAAATAGAAGCAGAGAGCGAGGCTTGGCAATATGCAGTCTACAGTTAATGCTAGTAGCTTACTACCAGTTTGTCCCATCAGTTATTATTGGGCTAATGCTGCAGTCTACGGTGAATGCTAGTAGCTTACTACCTCAGTCCCTAATTAGTTGAGCTATTTGGTTTTAAATTTTGTCCCACAAATAGATAAGCCATTTCACAAGGGGATATTTCTAAAACTACCCTTTTAATTGATTATTATTACTATAAGAAATATGTATAATTTGATAGTCATGTTTATATTCGTTACGTTGGTGTTTTAAAATGCTTTTCAACGATATAAAGTTTCAAAACCGTGGTATAGTTTAAGAGATAAATCATTTTGAAGTTTTCAAGTTATTATTCATAAGGGCATACTTGTAAAAATACTTAAACATATTCCCTTCTTTTCCTTGCCTTAATAATTGTGCAAACTACAAAAACTCAACTAATTAGGGATGAGGGAGTATTTCTTATCGAGATTTTGAAAGGTATGTATCTTCCCACAAAAACTTTATTTTCCTTTGGCGAATTTGAAATAAGAAAGATAATAGAAAAAGAGAAGGGATTGTACGTCATGTGCGCAATATGAGTAAAGTCTTGTTTCTTCTGCAAATCATGTCTGAAATTTTCACTGAAGCAAACTCCTTTTGTAGATTTATGCTTTAGTAATTTAGCAACAAAGTTTATTGTAATGTGACTTTAAATTTCAGTACTTACAAATTGTTTTGGCACGATCCATTATCGAGATGGAGTTGAGAAACAACAAACTGTCACTTGGGGTTGTAGATGTGCTTGATGTGGTAGAAACGGTGTTCTTTGGTGTTGATACGTGAAAATGAACACACCTTAGCGGGGCTAGGAAGCCCCTAAGAGGAGGGAAGCCGCTACGGAACACAGGGGACTTGGGGACTAAGGCCCAAGTCCAATAAGGCATGGAAAGGACAAGGAAGGAATTTATGGAGAAGTATAAAGTAATATTGGGAGGAATGGCAATAATGGTAAATAAGGGAGTTTCTGTGACGTGTGACACGATTTCATGAGAAGAATGGTTTATGGGAAAGCCTATATATAAGGAAGGACATAGTACAATGGAAAGCAAACTCTCTCTCATACCATTCTAGGAAAAGGTGTTGTCATAGCTGTGACTAGGACGTGTAGGACCAAACTCATATTCCACCCTCAACATTTAGCGACCACATCCGGAGGCTCGTCTCTGGTCCATCATGACACACCAAGAAGGCACCAGCTTAGGCGTGTTGGAGGATCAGCAGGTCGATCAGCCGCTTAACATTGAAGGCGAGAGAGTAGGGATAGTAACAGACACGATCACGCAGAAGAAAAACGGAGGTAATATAAGAAAATGACTAGCAACAAACAATTGGAGACACACCGCCCGCACAACCGTCTCTAGGGACATGCAAAAATAACTAGAAAGCCACATTAGGAGATAGCGAGAGTTAAGGAAGTTACTGAGGGCGGCGAGGCAAAGCAAAGTACTAAAGAAACGACAAAAGATACAGAGGATGAAAGGGAAGCGCTTGTAGGCATGTCACAAGAGGCGATAACAAAGTACCTGGAGACAAACTACCGAGTAGTGAAGCAAGATAACTACGACTTCATGAACAACCCATATCCCCTTGAAGTCGCAGGTGTTTATGGGTAAAACCGATTCTCGCCGAAATGGTAAATTTGGGCGTGCGTAGAAACGAATCTAAACCCTAAACAAATGCCCGCACGGAGTACTTTATATTCGATAGATCAATCATCCCACAATCTGGCCTAAACCAAGAAATGGCTGTTCCAGTCTTGCTTCGGTCACAAAGTGAAGGAGAAGGGTTGATCTTAGGAAGGGAGGCGAAGAAAGTGTCGAGATCAAAATGGTTAACTCTGAAGGTGTGGCTATTTTATGACTTTTATTAGAATATATAACTAGCTTGCGGAATGTCAACTATCAGTTCTTGGTGTTTTTCTGGATACTTCTGTTGTTAACCAAAACTCTGTTGTTGGTCAAAATAGGTTGAAAACCTATTTATACAAGTCATTGAGCACCCTTGATCTCGTAGGAAGTGAAGACAGTTAAGTAGTGGAGAAGTGGGGTTGTGTAAAGCGGTTACCATCACGTTCCCATCGTGATGGGAAACCACACCAGCCTTACACCCACTATTCTCTTATCGCTATTTAATCGCCCGCTCTTTCCCGACACTTTCTTGTAATGGGCGCGTTGCACGCCGCACCTGTAAACCTCCCTTGAATACAATACCACGATGAGCATCCCCAGCTTTGTGACATGTTTGATGTCTCGAGTGTTTAGTGGAAAAAATGTGCAGCAAGTTCTTTGAGTGAGTCTTGTGTGCAAGATCCTGGTTATTGACCAATCGGACGCAAGTTAGGCGGCATAATGGCATAGTGGCACTTGCCGTGTGACGCTTGTGGCATAGTGGCGCAATGGCGCTTGCTAGTGGCATAATGGCAAAGTGGCTCCTTCCGGTGGCATAGTGGCAAGGTGGCGCGCGGTGGCATATTGGCAAGGTGGCACCCGCCGATCGCTAAGTGGTGAAGTGGCGCGATAATACGGCGAAGTGGCCTGTATATTTTGCATATTGGTGTTAGATCCAAATATGTCTCAACGATATTAGCGTTAGTTGCCACATCGAACTTAATGCCTAGGTGATGTTATTTAGCAGGGCAGCATAATGGCCCTGGCGAAATTAGGGTTTGGCATGTCGAAACCGCGTGCGGCATCTTGGCAAATACTGCCTTGGCCTTTTTTTGAACAAAGAAATTATGGCAAGGCCATAATGTGGGGATGACCATGGACGATCATGGGTAATCATAATATGGCGCGTGCGCCATTCTTTAGAGTCTCTTGGGTCCCACATGGCTTGTGGCATGTTGTGGGCCCAAAGTGGCATAATTTATGCCATGACTAGAAAATAGGGGTTTCTTCTTCGGGTTGACCAAAGCCATTAAAACAAGAATTCTATTCGATAAGGATAGCTGGTTAGAGTTTGAATATGACTCCATTAATGGTGAGGAGAGTATGAGCCAAATTGGACTCTTTTTAGGCCTGTTGATTAGCTTTAGCTATAAAATTATTTTGGCCATGCTAGGATTTGGCCATGGGTTCCCAAGATCTTAAAACATCATACAGAGATGTGTTATGGAATTGGCCATGAACAAAGAGTGAGGTAGCACACGGCTGCGCCGTTGTGGCACGTTGGCATATTGTCTTGTCACGGAACAGCATCCGGGCCAATTGGCACTATTTGGAGCGATTAGCGGGTTGGCTAGCCAATTGGCATGACACCTATGATGATCACTAGGCGCGGTTTGGGATGGCTTATAGGCAATCCCAACACTTTGGCCCATATTACAGCAGCAGTGTTGGCGCGTTGCTTGCGGTGGCATGGTGATGCCTATTTGGTCGTGTTAGGAGCGGCTAAACTTAATTATTCGATTGGCCAAATCGTACGACCGTGATTGTTTTTTTGATACTGGCTTGGGCCGTCTAGATTAGATTCCTGATGGAATTAGGCGCATCGACCAACCAGCTTCTAACTTTATTAAAAGTGTGTGTGGCGGGTTTAGAGCGATCTGATTGGTCAATGGGAGAGGGGGCCAGCAAGAGAAACACGGAGCGTGGCCAGCGGCCACATGCGGCGCTTTTTGGAGCGGATTGGCCGGTTATGTGGCGTGACCACGCCTCCTTTGTTGTTGCTCCTATTTGCCGCAGTTCCTCTTTATTTCTTGTTTTCTGATAGGACTTTGCTCCTATTAGCTCCATGGCGAATTAGTTTCCTAGCTTACCTAGGTTTGGCCTCGACCAATAGGGTTCGAGATATTTGCGCAGGGCACAAAAGACCTAATTTTTTGCGAATTAATTAGGCCAAAACTTGAATCTTGTGAGCTATCACAAAATTGAACAAATTTGACAAATTCTGTATGTTGACACAAAATTCTTTTATTCTCAGAGAGCAGTTAGCGCGTCTTGGTTGAGCATTTTCATGCAG
This sequence comes from Papaver armeniacum, assembly GCA_023531295.1. NCBI lineage: Eukaryota > Viridiplantae > Streptophyta > Magnoliopsida > Ranunculales > Papaveraceae > Papaver > Papaver armeniacum. The sequence goes on from JAJJWW010002817.1 coordinate 10,675, forward strand.
ACCTTAATTTTGATACTTCGAGAAATTCATGCTACTCAGCTGCGAGTGAACACTAGTTGTCATATCATACCAATATTAAGGGTTCAGCCGAGGAACATAGTTTTTTGTGGGTGAAAATTGTTTCTGCTGGTTTTGGTAATTTTGGGTGTGTGGATGAGAAACAAGTTTAAACCCTAAACAATGCACTTTTGCAGGTTACTTTTGATTCGAGAGATCAATCCGTACAATCTGGCTAAACCAAGAAATGACCGTTCCAGCTTGCTTGATCACAAAGTGAAGGAGAAGGGTTGGTCTTAGGAGGAAGCGAAGAAGGTGTTGAGACCATAATGGTTAATTACGAAGGTGTGGTTGTTTTATGACTTGTATCAGAAAGTGGAACTGGATTGCCGAATGAAAAGCTATCAGTTCTTTGGTGATTTCTCGGATCTTGTGTTGTTCTCACGACCAAAAACTTGGTGGAAATAGGTGAAACCTATTTATACAAGTCATAATTAAACGTATCCTGGTCTCGTAGGAAGTGGGAACGATTGAGTGATAGAAGAGTAACGTGTAACTGTCAGAAACCGTGCTTCCACGATGAAGGAAGTGGATCCGTTTACACATATTACTTCTTGCTGCTACTAATTGTCCCGCTTCCTGACACTTTCTTATAACGAGCGTATTGCACGCCGCGCACTGTAAACCGCTGAGACCAATACCACGATGAGTATCCCCAGTTTGTGACATGTTTGATGTCTCGAGTGTTTTCGTGGAAAACATGTGGATTTGCTACGTGTGGCAAGTCAAAGTCAAGAGACTTGCCGTAGGAAGATAGCATGTGGTGCTATTAGGATTATCTCGGTTGGTTGCCTAAAACTTGTTGCATGAAGCTTTGTCGGTTCGGTGGCGAACTTGGACTACTGAGATTATCTCATGAGGAAGGGTAGCCATTGATTATGGCTACATCCTATTGGCGTGTGATAGTGGCACAGTGGCACCATTGGCACATACCAATGGTATAGTGACGCCTTTAGCGCATGCCGGTGCTTATGCGGCATGGATGGCATAGTCCGTGCATGCAAGTGGCACGGTGGAATGGCTGGCATAGCTTTGTGCATGCGGCGGCACGATGGTGCAAGTAGCGCATAAAGCGTAGCCATGACCACTAGATTTTGGCACATTGGTGTTAGAATCCTATGTGGTGTGGCAACATCAGGTTTACGTGGCCACATCAATCCCAATGCTCCGTGGAACATTATTTGGCTTGGTTGGCGTAGCAACTTTGCCCTAAATTAGGGTTTGGCATGCAGAAACCCTAATTAGACATGCGGCATGCGGTAGCATGGAATTTGGGATGCCCGTTTGGCATGTGTAGCATGCCGTTAGCATGTTGGCGTGGTTTTTGGAAAGCCAACTTAGTATGGCGACCTCTTGACATAACTTCCACCTCTTTTAAAGCTGTGGCAGGTTTAGAAGCCGACTGATTGGTGATAAAAGTAGTGGGACGGCCAAAGCACGGGCGTGGCCACCTTTTTGGTGCGCGTGGCAAGTTTAATGCGACCTGATTGGTCTGGTGGGGAATATGGCCGGCAAGTATGGGCCCAGCCACAACTCATGGAAGTGTGGCAGGTTTAAAGCGATACGATTGGTCGACAAAGGAATAAGGGTCGGTTGGGTAGCATTGGGCGCGTCCAAGTGGCGCTGGCTGGCCCGTAGCATGGGCCACACTCCCTCTCATTGCTGCTCTACTCCGCGAAGCTCCGTTATTCTCTGTTTTCTGATTTTGGGTAGGACTTTGCACCTACTAATCCACGACGGATCAATTGTTTAGTCGCTTAAGCGTATTTTCGACCAACGTAATATATTGCGCATGGCGTAAAATCTAATTTTTGCAAATTAGTCAGGTTTATGAATTTTGTGAACTATCACAAAATTGATTGAATTCTATGTGTTGACACATAATTTTTTATTGCTAGAGAGCAATACGCTTTCTGATTGAGTACTTTATGCAAGGACCTTATCCTCGATACTTGGAAATTCGTGCTACCCTGCAGTGAACACAAATTCGTGCTACCCTGCTGCGAGTGAACACAAATTCGTCATGCCATACCAATATTAAGGGTTCTGCCGGGGAACATATGCACAAGAAAAGTACTCAGCAGGCTCCGGCATTTGTGAGTAATGCAGCTAGGAGCTTATACACTCATTAGGCTCTATACTAGTGAACAATTCATAACCAATAACCAGATGTTAAAATAATTAGATAGCTCAACCAAATTTCTTATTCATCATTTCATAACCAATAACCAGACTCAGTGCTAAAATGCATTTCAAGATAACCTTGTTGTTTTTCTAAAGCTACTTGCAAGATTTCTTTGTAGTCACTGTTCCAAATTCCAGTATAAATCACCTTCCAAAGTAGAACATTAATCTCAAATATATTATAGTGGAACTTCAAACATACAATATGTTTTATTTAATTAAATCGCAATTAGAACTTTGTTCTTTATATTTGCGACTCGATATGATCTCCATCATCTATTCTTATCGCTTGTGTGGGAAAGCATGAGCATAGGTATAGCAGCAGTAGTGAAAGCCAATTGACAGATTTTCTGCAACCGACCCCGTCTTCACAAACCCCAACGTTGATAACACGGGTATGCAAGATATGACTAACCATTTCAATGATGTATCATGTTGTATTTGCACTGTTTGCAGCTTATCCATTTTATAGTCACCGTGTCCATGTATAATGCTGTAGTTTCAGAGTTTGCAACTTTTCATATTTTTTTGTTTTTTTCTTTATACTTTGTAGCTTGGTTTTGTTCATTGTGTCGGTCCCATTGTTTACGAGTATACTTTCAGGCTTTAATATTCAAATTTCCATCTCAAGTTGTACTTACTAAAGAAGCTACCTTCTTTTTGGTTGTATCCTTTTTCAACATTATCAAGTATCGTTATATGTATCAAAATTTCTGAATTTTCTTATATAAATCCTCTTGAAATTGATTAATCTAAGTATTTATGAATCTTTTTTTGGCGATTTGAAATTAATGCTCTCATTTATTACCTCAAGATTATTTGTTTTCCAACAATACACTCTGTATTACATTCAAGATTCGTATAGAACCTTGAAATTGATTTAGATTTAATAAACATGATCATTATCAAGAAAAACACCATTAGAGTTTTTTTTTTTTTTTGCTCAATCAATGTAAATCTTTTTCATCTATGATCAAAACAAAAGGATTACAAAAACAACTGAAGGTTATTTACACAAAATAAGGTAACTAGCATAATCTATAGTAGGTTTGAGATGGGGACTCTAATTTGAAAGAATTACATTCTGTGTAGTATTTAACACTGCCCATACCCATTCCACTACCTTCTTTTGCCATTTGATCGGCAGAGAAGTTTATTTCCCTATAACAATGAGTAAACTCCGCACTTATGATGCTGTCAGATATCTTATTCCATCTAGTAATTATAAACCATGGCAAATTATTCTGTTGGAAAGCAAGAATAACAACTTTAGAATCAGACCGAAAAACTACCTCCATATGATGATTCTGCAGAGCCCATTCACCAGCACAGATTATGGTCACCGATTCTGCCAAAGTAATTGGTTGCAACTCCAAGACCACCAGCAAATGCAATCAAGAAATCTCCTCTTCCTCCAAATCTTGCTACAAAACCATATCCAGCTAAACCTGGATTTCCTTTGCTAGCACCATCAAAGCATATAAGTATTTTAAAAGGTTCAGGGAGTGTGAAGAAGACTTCTACTACTTTGAAGTTTGTAAGTTTACTATACTTGATGCCAAAAAAACTTTAATTTGAAGATCATATGATGCATTTCTCATCTTTCCCTTTAGTCCGTGCTCACACTCTCTGTTAAGAAAATGATTTTATTCTTTGTCATCTAAATTCTATCAGTTTCTTTTTCAAACACTATTATGTTTCTATGAACCAAATTTATCTTAGAATGATACTGATAAATGATGTTGTTATCCACAGTTCTTGAATCACTAAACTCTTGTGTTTTTCCATTCCCAGCACATCTTGGAAATAAGTAGGGTTCTTGAAATTAAAAATATCACAAATCCAGCACCATAAAGTGAGACTGTAATTACAATTCCGTATAACATGATTTACGCTTTCTTCTTCTTGGTTGCATAGATAGCACCTGGAAGCCATTTGGAATCCCTTTGTTTTGAGTTTTGTGTCAGTTGCACAGATTCCTCTAGCAAGCTTCCACACACATTGCTGGCAATAGTTGGATGTACACAGGCTTTCCATATTTTTTTTTACAAACATTCAAAACAGGGAATTTACCTATTGTGCATTGTCGCATATGCATTCGTGAATTTTCCGGATATAGTCTCACTCCACATGAGCCTGTCTATTCTTCCATATATTACTGGTAGTTCTTGTATACTAAAGTATTTTAGCATCTCATAAGGAATGTTCCATTCATTGTTAGTGTTAAGAGAGCTAACTTTCTGAGTTTTGTGTAGCTGCATATATTCATCCCCTGGTAACAATGTGCACAAAGATTTATCTTTAATCCATACATCATTCCACACAGAATTATCTTCACCATCTCCTAGAACCCACCTGGAATTGGCTTTGACATTATTCATTACCCATCTTAATCCTAGCCAGATAGAAGATTGTTTATGATAAGTAATCTATTCACCATTTTTCATCTTGAACCTAGCTTGAAAAAACAGAGCCCATTCTTCATTTCCTTGTTGAATCTTCCAGACAAGTTTCATTAATAAGGCTCTGTTTATTACCTCCAAGCTTTTAATTCCCAGTCCACCCCTTCTTCCAGTGGAACACAAGCTTTTTCCCATTTGAAAGTGACAAGTTTCTTGTACTTGGATCACCAGTTCGAAGGAAATTCCTAGTATTTTTTCACATTCTCTGATCACCCTCTTTGGCCATTTATAAATAGACATGTTGTATATGGGTATGTTGTTGAGAACTGTTTTAATTAAAATCAATCTTTCCTAGAATGCAATCATCTTCCCATTCCATCCTACTAAGTAACCTTATATTTTCTTAACTACTCCCCACACATGATTTGTTTTTACTATGCTATGAAATATCATCACTCCAAGGTACTTTGTCGGGAAAATTTGCTAATCGCATTTGACAATCTCCAGAGTTATTGCTTCCTTACGAGTTGTGTTGTACCTCCTGCAAAACATTTTCTCTTGGCTACACTTACAATTTGGCCAGATGAGAGTTGATATTCAGCTAATGTTTGCATTAATCTTTTTACATTTCTTCCGTCTCCATTGCAAAATAAAAACATATCATATGCAAAAAAAAAAAAATGTGAGTAGGACATACCCCATTCATGTTTATCATTGGAATTAATTTCTTCTCCACCACCATTTGAGATAAATCTCTGCTTGATACATCTTCAACAATAATATATAAATTGGGAGACAGTGGGTCTCCTTGCCTTAACCCCTGTCCACAGAGAAATAACCAGAAGGACCACCATCTATCATAATAGATATTCTTGCTGATCTAAATAGTACCTTCAACCAGCATATGCATTTGTCAGAGAACCCAAGTTTCTGCATAACTGTGAATAAAAACTCCCAACTAAGAGAATCAAAAGCTTGTGTAATGTTAATTTTCATCCCAATATTTCCACCTCTTCTACTGATTTCCATTTCCTTTACCATTTCAGATGCAGGTACTATTTGTTCTTGAATATTTTTGCCTTTAATAAAAGCACCATGTTGAGGAGATATAATTTTACTAACCAAGCTACTAATTCTTAGAGTAAGAATTTTGGTAAAGATTTTGAAAAAGAAATTTGAAAGACCAATTGGTCTAAATTGGCTAGCTTTCTTTGGATTTTGAGTTTTAGGAATCAATACCAAAAAATTGGAGTTTAAACTATTAGGTATATAGCATCTCTTCTAGCAGTATTGAATGTAAGTTATCACATCTTGTCCAATGATTTCCCAGCATTTTCTATAGAACCAGCCACCAAATCCATCAGGTCCTGGAGCACTGTCAGGATCAAGATAAAAAATTGCAGCTTTAACCTCATTTGCACTTGGTATTAAATCAATAAGAGCTCTATCACCTTGTGAAAGAACTTCTGGAACTGCCCTCATAATATTATCTGAAATTTGGATCTCTTTAAATGTGAATTTGTCTGAATAATGGTTTACTAGAATTTATGATATTTCTTCTTTGTGAAGCTACAATATTTCCATTTTCATCTTCAAGTTCAGTGATGAAGTTTTGAGCTTTCTTTATCTTCATTGTAGTGTGAAAATATCTTGTATTTTCTGCTCCTTCCTTCAGACATTTAGTTCTTGATTTCTGGAAAAGAATTGCATTATGTTGGCTTGTAATAATTTCTTGTACACCTCTGGCAGTTACAAGATCATTCAAAATTTTTGTATCCTCTGGATTCCTATCGATGCTAATGCTTTGCTTGCAAAACATCATTATCGTCTTTAAGAAGTTTAGCATTGACATCTCCAAATACCTCTCAATTCCACTTTTTCATAAATAACTTCAAACTTTTAAGCTTTGTCATGAAAATGAAAATGGGAGTTTCAGACACCTCTTTATTCCATTCATCTTGAACTACTTTCAAAAAATCTTTGTGTGTTAGCCAAACCTTTAATGCCCTCAAAGGAGCATTTTGAGGTTTTGAATCAAGTATGTGCTCCACATAGAGGACTGTGATCTGAAGTCCCTCCGGTCCCCACCTTGTATTCCCAGTTTGGATATAACTCCAACCATTTATCATTATACACTGTTCTGTCTAAATTACAAAGTATTCTCTTTGCTCCTGCTCTGTTGTTGCACCATGAGAATTCCAAACCTGATTTAGGTGCATTGATTAAGCCACATGAATTAAGACAATGATTAAATTCCAACATTGATATTGTTAGAGGACTCCTGCCACCTTTTTTTCTCATATATACTAGAATAACATTAAAACCTCCAATGACAAGCCATGGAAGATTAAAAGAGCTCATTATCTCCGGTTCTTTCCACAGGTTCTCTCTGTCTATAGTTAAGTTTGCTCCATGTACACCCGTCACCATTACTTCACCAATCTTGACTTGTAATAACATGCTTTGTTGTAGAAACCACCACTTTGGATCGTAGATGGATGCACTCCAGCGTAGCTATATATTACCCTTTCTCTCATCACTACTATTATGAATTATCTTGCACTTCGTACTAATTATCCTGAGCATTTTGGCATATTTAGATGTAGAACTAACTTTTGGTTCAACTAACCATACTAAAGAAAGCCTAAAATTTTTAAATTTAATTCTGAAGTTTGTCTTTGGCTTTAGTTCTCCTCAAGCCTCTGACATTCAAGTATAACACTCTCATCTGGAAGGAGGCATTAAGGGATTAAGTCCCCTCTTCCCAGAGTCATTTTTACCAAAAAATTTTGTAGCTTGCCTTCTTGTAGTGACAAGAGGTTTGCTTTGTTGAGAAGTTACCACATTTGGAATTTCTAAGATTATTTCTTTGCTCACTACACGTGGGATTACTTTCACAACATTTTTGCGGCTATAATTCATGAACATTATAGCCGCGGTTTGCAAAGATTTTAATTCCTTATTATATAAATGTATTATCATGTCACAACCGATTCTAGAACTTCAACCCACTCGAGTATGCAAATGGGTACGCATACTTAAGTAGCCGGACTTGGACTGTGTCCACGCCGAACGTGTACGCATACTATTACATATCCAAAACATCTGTTGAAATTAGTACACATACGGGTAAGCATACTATGGTTCCTGACTTCAAATCGAGTTCGCCAAGACGCTGACGGGTAAGCATACCAAGGCTCCGGACTTTTCTCGACCTCACCAAAGACGCATACGGGTATGCATACTATACTTAGGTCTTGGATCAATATATATGCAAGTACACATATGATCACTGTCGTATGCGTCAAAAATAATTTCACTTTCCTATAGTATATGATAAGGAGAGTTCGTTTCCACAGAGAGGCAATTGTAGTTATTATGTATTCAATTTCTTAAAAGTAACCAATTGGGGGATTTTTGTTTTATGTAAGCAATAAAAGTAAATCAAAAACAAAGTAAATTGTAGAAAGTAATCAATAGATAAAAGATATTGGTCAAGGCATTCATCTTCAATCTTAAACATGTGCTTGCATATATGATTATAATTACAATTTAATCTCTTTATCATCAATGGCCTAGAGTATCAAGAGAGCAAGATAATCTATTAATTTCAAGTTCATCAAACACACATTAGAGTCACGTATGTGAATTCTTCCTAAAAATAACCTAACTCCTTGTGATAATTAAGTTCAATTCCTAGGAGCATTAAGTTTCAGAAATAGGCTAATCAACGCAATTGTCATACATTGCGCATAACAATTCGGACAATGGTCAAACTCTACATATGATTACTTAGAGTATATCACTACAAACCGTAAACATATATATTATGCTACTTGTATTCGTGGTTATCGCTCGATGAAAAACCCTAAAATAGCTATGGACAAGGATGCAAGTTCAATTAATTACAATTAACAAACCAAACATCTAAGTCCTATCACAATACACCAATCATGTGATTATTAAAACAGAGAGATGTGAGCGATAATTAAGAGAGAAAAACTAATACATAACACAAGCACAAGTTCAATAGGACAGCATCCTTAACCAATAATATTAAATTATCTACTCATAGCTATGAAGTTCATCACAAAAATTTTAATTGAATAGAAGAAGATGAACAAAAGCAAACCCCTAGTATCGTAAACAAAAACGGCTCTCTCCCTTAGCTCCAAGAATAAAACGTGATAACCAAAATTGTAGAAGTCTTCCTTTATAGCTCTCTTGTTCCAAAATTAGGTCAAGTCTTCAAAGAGTCCAATAGATACAAATCCACCAAGCCCATATGTGAGAAAACCCATGTAGAAAATATGCACCAAAAATTGTCGCCGGAAAATTGGTGACACGACGGAACTTGGCCGGCAAAAAAGTGACCGGAATAGTAGTTCAGGTGACCGGCAAAGTCCACCCGGTCACCGGTCAAATCTCAGGTCAACTGAGTTAACTCGGGTCAAGCACCGAGTCATACCTAGTCGCCTATTCGTGTGAGCTAATGGTGACTTGGTTGAGTTTCCATGGCATAAGCCATTTGCACTGGCCTGAGTTATGCTGCACAATGATTGTGCTTCATAGCTCCATCCAGCCATGATGGCCCTGCATCTTCCGTGTCACACGTTTCTCGACTTGGCCATCCAAATTCTGCACAGTTCAAAACTAGCGTTTGCACCACAAATCCCTGTAAACCATTCAATCTAGATCCAATAGCAACAACAACAACACCAGATGCCAGGTCATTATCCATAACTGCAGCTTTATAACCTATTGCAGCTCCACCAAATACATCCTTGTTCCATCCTTCTACTCAAGGCACCAACAACATCCACCCGAATCCAGCTTGACCTCAAATCGCCTCAAAACTCAAGCCACAATCTTCTCACAAATTATCAAGTTCAACCGCAACCATCTCAAATCCATAGCACAACAAACAACAACAAACCATTCATAATTTCCACTCATCTCAAACCACTTCGTTGTTCCGCAATGGCGCCAAGAACCCACTCTTGAACCAATTCAAACTATTCATCCTGCTTTTATACTCACCCCATCGATTGCCACAAACCCATTTATACTTGCAAATCGCACCATCTCTTTAAGCCATACTTCCCATTTCAATTCTAACCATCAGTTCCCCAGCTGCAATACCAACTTCATGTATCAGCCTAAACATACATCTAATCCATGACCGCATCAGCACCTTCTATTGCTCATCAAGCACAGAACCATCTCCACCTACAACTGCATTCCACTCAGTCTCATAACTGCTCAATTCCTTGCCTTCTACAGCCTCCTGCTAGTCTCAACCTGTGCATAAACATCCACAGTGCCAGCTTCTCTGCCATCAAACTCTGAGAACAACCCCATCGATCCATTGCAAACACAGCCAACATCACATGTTCATTTCAGTTCAACTCCATCCTTGCCTTCATCCTTTGTAGTTCACTGCGTATCCCATTTAAGTTCTCTCGGTATCAGAACTTCAGCTGCAACTTACCCGTTATTTCCATTTCTGCAACTAGTGTAATCCACCATCAACTCAGGTTTTCTTATCCTCTCAGCTATCCATCTTTCTGCAGTTCACTTGCCCTGAGCTTATCAATACAGCTTCAATTTCCAACTGCATTTTCATCTCAGCTCTCTACCATCTCAGAACTCAATTAGCAACATATTTCTTCCAGTCTCTCCCTGTAAATCAACATCAACAAAAGTCTTCAATTCCCAACAGTCATCCAACCCATCTTTTAGATCTCACAAATTAATAGCATATGAACACACCACCAAAAAAACCCATTTCTCCTGCTCAACACAAAAATCTTTCGAAACCCTTGAAAATCATCACAACAGATCCATCACATTCAACCAGTGAACCCTAAACTGAACCAATTACACATCCACTGTAAACCCATCTCTTTAATTCACTTCAGAACTCAAATCTCCATTGCTATCTGAACTGTTAAACCCATCGGACCACCATGAGCTCAATCATCTCTGTCTTCATATCATTAACCATTCACAAGAACAACACCTCCATCTCGAATTTCATCTTCATTACCACCATATCTTTCATGACTTCAATTTCACCAAACTCTAACCGAGAACCGAGAACATCATAAATTTATCTCTTCAATCTTGAATTCAGCCATGAATCAAATCGCCAAACATCGATTCCTCTCTTGTCGGGTTCATATCCCGAAGATTTGACAAATAACTTCGGTGAAGACCCACCAGGAACCCATGGCACCTAAGCGTGGTTTAGCTAGGGGGAGTGGTCTGGTGCGGCAGTGGAGAAGAAAGAAGAAAAGAAATGAGGCCAAATTTCTTCTTTTCGACCTAAGTAGTGAGGCATGGTTGTTATTGACACCCGAAGATACGATAAGGGCCACTGAATTATTTGGCTTGTCGGTTTGGATAACCGACAGCCTATTCGCTTTTTGTTCAACTGCGTTTCGGGGAAATCGACAGTTCTTTCATCACCTCTTCCTTGCACAATCTAGTGACTCCAAGATAGGTCGCTCGTGAATTGAAGTTTTTGCCTTTATGCTCCAAATGGACATTTTCTCTTTCTTTTGCTCCGTAGGACCCATTGCACCTAAACAATCAAAAGTAAACATAAGATACATAATTTACAAGAAAACTCAAGAAAGCATAAACAATAGATAAATATCAAGGTGTTTATTACACCTATCAACATACTATGTATATAATCCAATAATGGTTAAGTGTTATAAATTTGCTTTTAATCATTGAAACATTCTTGAGGATGACAATAGTTGTTTTCACGAACTATTAGCATCAAAGCAATTTTCAAGTAATTGAAATAATCATTACGAGACATTCCAAGTCTACATCAAATGATTGTATCACCCAAATCATATAAGATGTTACTCGGCGATTTTCACATGACCATCTTTTGACTTTCGTCAAGAATATAAGATGAACTTGGTCGAAGCGATTTTCACATGATCATCTTTTGACTTTCGTCAAGAATATAAGATGAACTTGGTCGAAGTGAAAGCTTACCAACACATATTCCGAGAAATATGTAAACGAGTTAAACTCCGCACGAAATATCAAATCTGCAAAATCAAAATACTATATAGCAATACGACTTTTGTCTCAATATAGGAGATATAATAGAAATATACCAAGTGATAGATGAGTTTCAGTCTCCACATACCTTTTGTTGATGAAGTTCCACAAGCTCTCCTTAGTAGTTCTTCGTTTTCAATTGATGAACGCCGTGAAGTCTTAAGCTCAACTACACAATCTATGCTAGTCCGAGACATAGGTATAAGTAGACTAGAAATTAAGACTTATAGTTTTGATCACTAATATTGACAAACAAGCTTGAGATAGCAACGCTTGCGAGTTTGACTGAGCAGTGCTCTAAAAATCTACCCCTTTGTCAATTTTAGTGACAAAACTATCAATACATATGGATTACAAAATATATAAACTTTGTAGCTTCTCATCCAAATGCTTGATCTCCTTGGTTCCTCAACATAACTCAAAATCTTCGTCACTTCCAATTACTCCAGTGATTCTGAACGTGTTCAACTCAGCATCATAGTTGTTGAAGATCCGTAGCAATAATAATGAGTAAACAGCTGTTTCCGTCATTTTTATACGGTGTCATAGTATTATTACACAGCATCAAAGTTCAATTGTATCACAACTTTGACAACAATATTATGGTGATATGTATCACTCCCCCTTAGTCAATACTTCATCTCACAATGAAAACCACTCCCCCTTACATAATGATTTGTAAACCATTTATATTTGTAGTATGAACTACACAGTAATTCTCCCCCGTTTTGTCAATATAAATTGGAAAATGTACGAAAACTAGTGGGATCCTAATGAAATTTTCATATAGATACTTCATGACCAAAAGAGAGCATATCAACTTGTTTTGATGATTTCACATAGTCGAAACTTAATGTATTCATCAAGGATTTTATAAATCAGACAAAGAGTTTCCAGCAGAAACAGATAAATCAATTTTTTCTTCCAGAACGGTTGAGGATTCTCCTGAAAGAATATCAAAATTGATGTATGTATTGCTACAATTATCAAAATCAATATTTTCATAGAGGAGTGCAATACTTGACTTTTCGTCTTCATTAGAATCATAGTGATCAGACATTTCATCAAGATTTGCATCAAGACCTTTGTTCCCAGTGTATTTTCTACGATTTGGACACTCATTTGCAAAATGACCAAACCTTTTACACTTAAAGCACTGTGGCATATCCTCGTCATCAGTATCGTCAATATCCCTTTTTTTAGGAGGAACACGATTATGATGTTTGACTGATGACCTAGGTTTATCTCTAGTGACCATTTACTTCTCTTCAAAAGAAGATCTCTAAACTGTCTTGTGATCAAAGAGACTGACTTGTCAAGATCTTCATCTGATGAATCAGCCTCAGAAAGATCATCTTCAGAGACGCAAACACCTTTATTTTTATCAAGTAATTTAGTGTTTTTTAGTGCTTTGAAAGCAATATCCTTTCCATTTTTGGATACATGCTCATGATCAATATCTTTAACTTCCCAACAAGAGTATTTATGGAAAGAGTATCAAGGTTATTTCCTTCTACAATGGCATGTTTCTTAGAATCATATCTAGATGGTAATGATCTGAGAATTTTCATCACAATGTCCTTTTCAAGAATAGTCTTACCCAACACAAAAGATGCATTAACAATTTCATATACTTTGTGATTAAACTCATCAAATGAATCTTCATCTGTCATACGAAGGTTTTCCCGATCAGAATTTAGGTTTTGAAGCCTAGCTTCTTTTTCATAGGTATTCCCTTCAAATACGATTTCTAAGATATCCCAAGCATCTTTAGACAGAGTGCACGTAGTCACATGATGCTACAGATTTGGGGTAATGGCATGAATGATAGCATTTAATCCGTCAGAATTTTGCTTTGCAGCGAGAATCTCGATAGGATCGTATGCACTAATATCCTTAGGAACAGTTACATCGCCTACTGAAACAACCGGAGGATTATAGACATTAATAACATAAACCCATGATTGAAAATCACGTACTTGAAGAAAGGCACGCATAGCAATTTTCCACCACAAATAATTTGAGCCATCGAAGACTGGTGGTACGTTTATAGAGATAGAACTTTTGCCCATAGATTCATATTGCCACAAACACAGACTTATGAGGTCTTAAATGTGTTTGCCTACTCTGATACCAATTGAAAAAACGGGGGTCTAACAACCACACCTAATTTCTCGTTTAGCAATCTATATGGACAAACTCCAATATACTTTCAAGAGAATCAAGTAGACAGTCAGACTCAATCTTTAGCAAAGTATATTAAAGAGTTTATATCTCTGTTTCACAATGTAATCAACAAATCAAACAGATAGAACTCTGTGAGCCTAATTATTATGTGAAACAACTTGAACGGTACTAAAGACCAATGTTAAAGTGTCAATCAATTCAATCAACCGCCCAAAGGCTGGATTCAAGAACTGATTGATCTTAACGCACAACCTGTGATATTTATATTATACAAACAAATATAATGCGGAAAAGAAATAACACAGACACCAGATATTTTGTTACCGAGGACACCGCAAATGCAGAAAAACCCCGGCACCAAGTACAACTTTGAACACCACACTGTATTAAGCCGCTACAGACACTAGCATACTACCAATGAACTTCAGACTAGAATGTGGTTGAGCCTTAACCAATCTCACACTGATTAAGGTACAGTTGCGCTCCTTACATATCTGAACCCCAGCAGGATTCTACGCACTTGATTCCCTTAGCTGATCTCACCCACAACTAAGAGTTGCTACGACGCGAAGTCGAAGACTTGATAAACCAATCTGTCTCACACGAAAAAGTCTATTGAAATAGTTAAATATGTCTCCCACAGAAATACCTATGAGTTTTGTCGTCTTATGATAAATCAAGGTGCACAAGAACCAATTGATAAACCAGGACTTATATTCCCAAGAACAACCAAGTATTATCAATCACCTCACAATAATCTTAATCGTATGGAAGTGAAACAAGATATTGTGGAATCACAAACTATAAGACGAAGATGTTTGTGATATCTTTTAATCTTACCTATCGGAGATAAATCTCAAGCAAATCTTAGAAAAGATTATACTCAATCACGATAGTAGAAGTAAGATCAGAACACGCAACTACAGATAAAATAGTTGGGTCTGGCTTCACTATCCCAATGAAGTCTTTAAGTCGTTAACCTACAGGGTTTTGGAGAAAACCTAAGGTTAAAGGAGAATCTACTCTAGTCGCAACTAATATCACACATAAGGTGTGGGGATTAGGTTTCCCAGTTGCGAGAGTTCTCCTTTATATAGTTTTCAAATCAGGGTTTGATAGCTTTGGAACAAAGCAATCAACATTCACCGTTAGATGAAAACCTGATTAGATTCAAGCTAATATCTTTTAACCGTTAGATCGAACTTAGCTTGTTACTCACAAATAAAATGTTCCCTTCATTTAGATATGGTTAACCGTACCGAAACGTGTACACTAGGTTAGCTCAACAATAGTTAACCGAAATTATCCATATGAACACTTCCATATCAACCTTATTCATCTTAACCAAAACTAGTTCAAATGACTCAAATGAAACTAGTTATAGAGTTGTTAAATTGCTATATTCTCATAGAAGTATACAAGAACATAATTGAAGCAAAATCAGTTTGATTAGCTCGAATCAATTCATCAACATTATAGCCACGGTTTGCAAAGATTGCATTCCTTATTATATAAATGTATGTATTAGTTCATGTCACAACCGATTCTAGAACTTTAACCCACTCAAGTATGCAAACGGTACGCATTCTTATGTAGCTAGACTTGAACTGTGTCCGACAGTACGTGAACGTGTACGCATACTATTACACATCCAAAACACATGTTGAAATCAGTACGCGTAAGGGTACGCATACTATGGTTCCCGAACTTCAACTGAGTTCGCCAGTACGTGTACGTGTACGCATACCAAGGCTCCCTGACTTTACCTGACCTTGCCAGTACGAATACGGGTATGCATACCATACCAGTCTTGGATCAACATATATACAAGTACACATACTATGTATATAATCCAATAATGGTTAAGTGTTTTAAACTCTATTTCAATCATTGAAACATTCTTAGAGGATGACAATAGTTGTTTTCACGAACTATTAGCATCAAAGAAATGTTCAAGTTATTGAAATAATTATTACGAAACATTCCAAGTCTACATCAAATGATTGTATCACACAAATCATATAAAATGTTACTCGGCGATTTTCACATGATCATCTCTTGACTTTCTTCAAGAATATAAGATGAAATTGGTCGAAGCGAAACCTTACCAACACATATTGCGAGAGATATGTAAGCGAGTTAAACTCAGCTCGAAATATCAAATGTGCAAAATCGAATACTATATAGCAATACGACTTTTGTCTCAATATAGGAGATATAGTAGAAATAAACTTTCCAAGTGATAGACGAGTTTCAGTCTCCACATACCTTTTGTTGATCAAGTTTCACAAGCTCTCCTTAGTAGTTCTTCGTCTTCAATTGATGAAAGCCGTGAAGTCTAAAGCTCAACTACACAATCTATCCTAGTCCGAGACATAGCTATAAGTAGACTAGAAATCAAGACTTATAGTTTTGATCACTAACATTGACAAACAAGCTTGAGATATCAACGCTTGTGAGTTTGACCGAGCAATACTCTAACAATAATGTCTTCAGAGTTTTAAGTACTTCAAATCTGCCAGATGGTATTTCACCTTCTTTCATTTGTTTCTCAATATGAACTAAAGAAGGAGATAGTAGTTCCTCCATACTATTTTCTGCTATACTGTTTGATACTGGATTACAGATATCAAAACCAATTACCATTTCAGTATCTTCTTTATTTTTGTTCTTTCTTCTAAACTTGTTGACCGCATTACTACGAATCCCCATTTCACTTTCCTTTTGGCTTGTTTCTTTTCTTTTTTCCCCTACATTCATCCACATAATGACCCACAACTTTGCAATGATTACAGAATTTTGGTGTTTTTGCCATTTGAACTCTCTGTAAGAAGCCACCATATTTAGTTTTCACCCATACTTTATCAGGGAGAGCTTTGTTGAGGTCTACTTATACAAGTACACTAGCATAATACCCAATTTTCCTTTGTAGAGTAGTTTCATCTACCTTCACAAGTCTTCCCAAAGCTCTACCAATATCCTTAATAATTTTCTCCTTCTAGTATTCAAGACTTAATCCAAGAAGATGAAACCATACAAAAGTTGTTGAAGATTTCTGATTCTCAGTTTTGAAATTAGCTTCCCAGTTACGGAGCTTCAGACTCTGCTTTTCAACTTCCCAATATTGAGACCAAATATAATGTTTATCATCCATGTTATCTAGCATAATCACAAATAATCCTTTACCCATTGGTATAATTTGACATCCTCCCTTTAGAACCCATTGGCTACTAAGTGATTTCTATGCAACATTTAAAGAAGTTTTCAAAAAATCCAATCTACCAATAAGACTGTACTTCCATTCATCTTAACAATCATCAATATCATCATCAGAATACAAACCTTTGGTTCGTCACCACATTTTTCTTCTGCAAAACCTTTTGAGAAATCAAAGTTTTTGGATCTAAACTGATTTTCCATAGAGTTATTTTTTGATGATTTTCCAACCAAACATTCAGATATATTTATGATAAGAAAGAAAAATCTGTATAAAAATCCACACCTATCATTAGATTCAGATGCAGAAATCACTTGAGATTACTCGGAGATCTCCTTGAAAATTGAAAGCTCAAAGAAGAAAGTCAACTGAGTCTGTCGCCCGATTATCAGAGTGTCTCTCTCCTCAACTCACCCGATTCCCCTAGAAAAAGAGTACCCACCATTATAGCTTACTTAATACTTCAATTAATACTTAATACATGAATTACTTAATAATCCAATTATTGATGCTTCATCTGTACCTTGGACCTTAATGCTTTTGATCGCTGTCGTATGCGTCAAAAATAATTTCACTTTCCTAAAGTATATGATAAGAAAGAGTTGATTTCCACAGAGAGGCAATTGTAGTTATTATGTATTCAATTTCTTAAATTAACCAATTGGGGGGATTTCTGAATTTTATGTAAGCAATAAAAGTAAATCAAAAACAAAGTAAATTGTAGAAAGTAATCAATGAGAGAAAGATATTGGTCAAGGAAATTCATCTTCAATATTAAACATGTGCTTGCATATATGATTAGAATTATAATTTAATCTCTTTATCATCAAAAGCCTAGAGTATCAAGAGAGCAAGATAATCTATTAATTTCTTAAGTTCATCAACACACACATTAGAGCTGCGTATGTGAATTCTACCTAAAGAATATCCTAACGCCTTGCGGTAATTAAGTTCAATTCCTAGGAGCATTAAGTTTCAGAAATAGGCTAATCAATGCAATTGTCATATATTGCGCATAACAATTCAGACAATGGTCAAACTCTACATATGATTACGAGAGTGTATCACTACAAACCGTAAACATATCATGCTACTTGTATTCAGGGTTATCGTTCGATGAAAAACCCTAAAATAGCTATGGACAGGGATGCAAGTTCAATTAATTGGCTACTTAACAAACCAAATGTCTAAGTCCTATCACAATACATCAATCATGTGATTATTAAAACAGTAGAGATGTGAGCGATAATCAAGAGAGAAAACTAATACATAACACAAGCACAAGTTGTAGAAATAGGACTACATCCTTAACCAATAATATTAGATTAGCTACTCATAGATATGGAGTTCATCACAAAAATATTGATTGAATAGAAGAAGATGAACAAAAGCAAACCCTAGTAGCGTAAACAAAAGCGGCTCTCTCCTTAGCTTCCAAGAATAAAACGTGATATCCCAAAGTTGTAGAAATCTTTCCTTTAAATAGCTCTCTTGTTACCAAAAATGAGGTCTAATCTTCAAAAGTCCAACAGATAGAAGTTCTCCAAGCCCATGTGTGAGAAAACCCATGTAGAAACTCTGCCCAAAAATATGTCGCCGTAAAACTGGTATTATGGCCGGAAATTGGCCGGAGAAGTGACCGGGAGAAAGGTCAGGTGACCGGAAAAATCCGCCCGGTCACCGGTCAAATGATCCAACTCCGATTAACTGAGTCAACTCGGGTCAGATTGAGTCAGAGAGTCAGAGAGTCAGCCAGGTAGATGATTAAGAGGCAAGATTCGACTAGTCTGAGTTAATTCGCCAAGGCCATTGCACATGCCTAAGCTTAATGTTCATCATCATGGCGCAAAATTCCCGCAACTGCAGCCGTTCTCACTGCCTCAGGCCATCTATGCACTTCAATTTCACTCATAAACAAAGTATAAGAAGCAACATCATTACTTCTTCCACCTCTTCTTACTCATTCCGCATCATCAATTATGCCATATCACCTGCATTTGCTTCAACTCCAGCTGCACTTTCATTGCATTTGCTACACACACGAGCAATACCTCCCTGTAAACCTGAGTAGCCACCAATTTCAGTTATATGGCAACAACACTCATCTACAGTTTCAGTACCATCAATTCCTTCTCAAGCCAAAGTCACAGCTTCAACACTACACTTATTACAAGCACATGTTCACAACTCAACTCTTATTCACAGTTTCAAGACCATAAGCTCCAACACCTGCAGTCTCGCATACAACCAGCACCATCTTAGCAGCACCATTTCTTCCATTGCTTCGCCAGTAGTCGCCAAACCCTCCACTGACAAGGACCCAATTGTAACCCTTGCTGTCAATTCACTCATTCACACACAACCCATCAGTTCTAGTAAACTCCAAAGGCAACAACACACTTCATACTCAGGTTACAGATTGAAGCCTCCAGATTGCTGCTCGATTGCAACATTTCTTCAATAGCAACAGATTAGTCTTCCCAGTTTCTCCACCTGATTTCTCGGCTCAGCTTGCTGTTGTATTATCCCTGTAAACTCGAAACAACCTCAAGTCCATTCCAGTTCCTGCCATCTCTAACTTCTTTCTCAATGAACCTGCAACTAAAATATTCTCCTTCCCTTGAGCCACTTTTGCTGCTCTATCTCCAACTGCAGTATCATCCTAACCACCAACTTCAATTGCAGTCACCATTTATAGCTCAGCTGCCATCTCAGACCAGCCAGCATCATTCCCATTTCATTACATCAACATCATCTCGTTGTCCTGCTTTTCTTAGCTTTGAAAAGATTCAAATCAAACAAACCCATTGTCTTCTGCATCTGAGCTTCAATCAATAGTTGTAATTCTTCTTATACAAGATCAAACACCATCGACCCTTGACAGACAACAAATCCAATGAGAAGTAACAACAACAATAGCTATTAAGCTCATTCGAGCACAATTCCTTGCTGTACTTCACATCGACAGCAGCCATCTATCTTCGATTCACCTTTTCAAACATTGCCACCACTTATTCAGCCCTTCAATTCATCTTCCCTGCTTTCAATTCCAGAAACCCATTAATCCCATAGAACTTCTCGGCTTCAGAGAACCCATTTGAGATCGAATTCAACTTAACCCACATCTCAATTTCTTCCTCCCTGAACTCATCTGAATCTTCTTTCACAACCCATCTTATTGTTCTTGTCAGCAACAGTGAGATTCAGTTCCATCTGTCTTGATTTACTTCATCTTCATTCTCGTTCTTCTGCTCTCACTGCAATTTCGATATGTTGTTCTTGACTACAACTACCATTAAAAATCACCTTCTCTGCAACTCAGACATAGCGCCTTCATTTCCTCTCTTATTTCTCGATCTGGTCTAAAGCACCAGAGCCCATGTTGCTTATCAATCTGAAATTCATCATTCCCATGAACATCAATAGAAGCCTTAATCAATTGTGGCCCTGACATCACCAATTTCATCTTCAAACCCATGAATTCACTGAAACAACAAACCCTATCTTCCATCGATTTCAACAGAAACATCATCGAATTGAACCCATCTGCTCAATCGACAACAACAGAGACAACTCCGTTTCAATCTCCATCGATTCTTCATTTCAACTAAGTTCTCGATTGAGAATTCAAACACAAACAAAACCCTAACTTCTTTGGCAACAAAAGATTCTTCTCGCTTATCAATTCACAAATTCTTCCACCACAATGACCATCTCTCCTCGTATAACTCGATCTTTCTAATAAAAATGGTGCCTCCATGGGTTCTCTATTTTACTCTCTCGGAATTTCAGACGAGAAAGATTGAGAGATGATTCTCAATTTTAGGGCCATGTAGGAACCAAAACTACTATCGGCACCGACCACTGGATAAGGGCTATGCAACTATCATTTGACCCGTCGTTTCGTAGAACCGATCGTCTATTCGATCTCTTGCTCAACTATCAGTGAACTGACAGTTCATTCTTCACCTCCTTCTCGCGCAACTTAGCCCGCTCCAATATGACTTGCCAGTGAATTGATCCTCTTTGTCATTTAAGCTCCAAATGAACGTTTTCTTCTTCTTTTGTTCTAAATGACTCTGAAGAACCTAAAACTCAAAATCACACATAAGATACATAATTTACATCAAAACTAGCAAACAAAGCATAAACAATAGATAATAATTAAGGTGTTTACAACACCTATCAAATTCCCCCACACTTAGACTTTGCTAGTCCTCGAGCAAATCAAACAAAATAATTCTAAAACATACATACACCCACGTGTCGTCGAGGCTACGGTCACACTTAGCATGTATAACAAGCTTTTGAACCCCTAGGTGTCCCTAGTGAACGAGTTTTAGTCTCGTGAGGGTTTAGAGATATACCCACAAAACCTACTTTTCCAACTTACTAGTTCTCCGAAATGAAAGCATCCAACGCGCTAAGAAGACATAGAAATTCTGCACACTAGTCATAAGAAGTTAGACACATATAATGAACACAATATCATCCTTAAAGTTGAGAGAGAAATAACCATCCCTTCTCGAAAGAAACTCGGGTTCGGAGTGATCGAAAGTCTCGACTCTGCCTCACAAGAAAGGGTTTTATGAAGTTGCTCTCAATAATAAACAACTTTTTTATGGATCACACATGTGTCCAGGTAGGAGTGAAGAGAGAATCCTGTGACACGTTGAATGGTAGGAAGGCAAAACCCTCCGAATTGTTTTGAAAACCCACATCTTTTGTTCATTTTGAAAACCCATTTTTCTGACGATCTTTAAGAAAGGAAATAAACCACTTAACGAAGGTGGGAATATGCTTACTTACCTCGTTATCCATTCGACGTGAATCTAGCACCACTCTCACAGCATCCATATAAACGTCTTCGGTCTTCATTCTTTTTCTTCATCTTCGTCTTCGATCTTCAACTCTTGATGATAACTCCTGAACTTCGTAGAATCTTGACAATGTAACTCTTTTCCTCTAAATCCTTATTGCTTGAAACTTCATTGTAGCTATTCCTTCTTCCATTGGCTTTATTGAAAGAATACAAAACTAAAAACGAACTATACAAACCCAAAATATGATACAATGAATTTTTCTTGTCTCTTTTTTTTTATGAGACAAGAAAAGTAAAACAAATACAAAACGAAACAAAATAATAAAACTAGTAATGAACCTAAAGAAATTTTCTCTTGTCTCTTTTTTTTTTTCATTTTTTATTTATTTATTTATTTTCTTTCTTCTTTTGTAGACAAGAGAAAATAAAATACAAATAAAATAAAAATGTAAGTACAAAGGCCATGGTGTAAGTACTTTCTTGCTTGATTCTTCACAACTTATATGTCTTGATATCATAAACTTCTCGAACTCTCATCTTGATAATCTTCGCTTTTATACAATAGTCTTCAACTTGTAAAAATTCTGCTCCTTATCTTGTTGCTTTACTTGAATATGAAATTTTCTCATTTCTGTACTGTTGCTTGTAAACCTTGAACGTCTTCAACTTTCCTTCGAATTTGTGATGCTCCTCTTGTTGATGATGATGGTGTTTCTATGGACCTGTTGGTGTAGAGAGAGATAAAGTCGATGGTGCTAATTGCGAACAAGATTACAAGTAGTATGTAAGTTAGAAATTCGATGTCACCATCATGATTGATAAAAATAGCACCCAAGAGATCAAAGTAGTGCTTCTATTGGTGGGAGGTTGTATAGCTCACCATTCTACCCGGAGTTTACGTACGGTGACACACACTCTAAAAGCACAAATTTATACAGGTACAAAGAAGTGAAGGTCGGTGCCTCTCATGATGTAACATGGGTAGTCTCCACTATAGGGGACCACTACTCTAATACCGAATTTAGTCTGCACCTTATTTGCCACTGGCATGGTTAAATCCAACTTTAACTCTCATACAAGTAAGAAACCCGATCACGTTCTCTGTCATCTCTAAGTTCAGTCACTCTTATGAGAATCTCGATGTAATCTTAGCGACATGTATACTATGTGACTCTAAACTAACTACAAGTTGGAGTTTGTATTCACTAATTTACACAAAAGTTGAAAATTTATGAAAAATTTACAATGAAAATACTTAACCACTCCCCCACACTTAAACTTTACATTGTCCTCAATGTAAAATTGAATCGTCCAAATAAAGTTAAGGTGGGAAATACTACATGAAAAGTGACAAAAAATCAGAAAAAGTAAAAACATGACAAGAAAAGAAAAGAAAAGATAAGAGATACAAAACCTATGGGTTGCCTCCCATTTAGCGATTGGTTTAAAGTCGTCAGCCCGACTATCTCCTTGTTTTCTATGACTCCTCCAGAGGGAGCACTTCCACAAGGTTAACTCCTTCCACGACATCCGAAGAGAAGTTCTCATCATATGGTTTCAACCGGTGCCCATTTACTTTAAGTTCATTTCCTGTAGCTAAACTACGAATTTCAACTGCACCATGAGAAAACACATTAGTCACAATAAAAGGTCCAATCCAACGTGACCTTAATTTACCTGGAAATAATTGCAATCGAGAATTAAACAAAAGCACTTTCTGCCCAATGCAAAATTGTTTCTTTGAAAGCATATTATCATGAAATGCCTTCGTCTTTTCCTTGTAAATTCGTGAGCTTTCAAATGCATCATTGCGAACTTGGTATCACCGCATTAGCTTGCTCGTCTTCATACCGTCTTTGTTGATTTGGAAATACCGCATTAGCTTGCTCGTCTTCATAAGCTTGAGAGGAACTTGGTATCACCGCGGCTGTAACTTGTTGCATCATTGTGGTCATGTTACCTATTTGTTGATGAAGTTCCTCGACCTTGCTCACTTCATTTACTTTCCTAAGAAGCACATCAGAACCACGACTCAAGAACTGTTGGGAGTTTGCTGCCATGTTTTCAATCAACTCTCTAGCTTGTGCCACCGTCTTGCTCACTAGTGCACCACCACCCGCAGCGTCAAGAAGATTCCTATCACTTGATTGGAGTCCTTCATAGAAGTATTGATGATCATAGCGTCACTGAATTGGTGGTGAGGGCAGCTTGCCACCAATCTCTTGTATCGTTCCCAACATTCATATAAGGATTCTCCCACATTTTGCTTCATCCCAAAAATCTCCTTTCGAATTTGAGTAGCCTTTGATGCAAGAAAATATCTCTCTAAAAAGAGTTTCTTCAGCCCATTCTATGTCGTGACACTTCCGGAAGGCAAATAGTACAACCAATCCTTAGCACTATCCATCAAAGAGAAACGAAAAACTTTCAACGTTCCACCATCCGCCTCAATATCCGCTGGAAGCATGGCCATGACAATGGTGTGGAAGTCCATAAGATGCTTGTTTGGGTCTTCATTCACCATGCCATGGAACTTTGGTAATTCTCTAAGCAACCCCGGCTTGATCTCAAAAGTAGAGTTTGTTTGAATACACCCCTGTTGTGTATCAAGCCTATGAGAAGCCAAGTCCTTGAGTGAACGATTTGCATCACCCATTGCTTCTTCTTTTCTTGTCTGTAAAGTCTCTTCTTCTACTTCCAACTCTTGTTCTTTTGTTGTTTCTTGACTTGGTTGGAGTATTGTGCCTCTTCGAGTAGCTATCCCTACCTTGGATAATTCCAATATTTAGAAGCCGGGGATTAGGCACACAAAACAATTCTCGCAAACAAGTGAGAAACAAGACAAGAAAACAAAAAGCAAAGATAAAAGCAGAAATTATAAAAAGAAACTAAAAACTTAATAACTAGCCGTATGCCTCCCGCCAAAATTTGATAGCTGTCGTATGCGTCAAAAATAATTTCACTTTCCTAAAGTATATGATAAGAAAGAGTTCGTTTCCACAGAGAGGCAATTGTAGTTATTATGTATTCAATTTCTTAAAGTACCAATTGGGGGGATTTCTGAATTTTATGTAAGCAATAAAAGTAAATCAAAAACAAAGTAAATTGTAGAAAGTAATCAATGAGAGAAAGATATTGGTCAAGGAAATTCATCTTCAATCTTAAACATGTGCTTGCATATATGACTAGAATTACAATTTAATCTCTTTATCATCAAAAGCCTAGAGTATCAAGAGAGCAATATAATCTATTAATTTCCTAAGTTCATCAACACACACATTAGAGCTGCGTATGTGAATTCTACCTAAAGAGTATCCTAACGCCTTGCGCTAATTAAGTTCAATTCCTAGGAGCATTAAGTTTCAGAAATAGGCTAATCAATGCAATTGTCATACATTGCGCATAACAATTCGGAAAATGGTCAAACTATACATATGATTACGAGAGTGTATCACTACAAACCGTAAACATAGCATGCTACTTATATTCAGGGTTATCGCTCGATGAAAAACCCTAAAATAGCTATGAAAAAGGATGCAAGTTCAATTAATTGGCCACTTAACAAACCAAACATCTAAGTCCTATCACAATACATCAATCATGTGATTATTAAAACAGTAGCGATGTGAGCGATAATCAAGAGAGAAAACTAATACATAACACAAGCACAAGTTGTAGAAATAGGACTACATCCTTAACCAATAATATTAGATTAGCTACTCATAGCTATGAAGTTCATCACAAAAATATTGATTGAATAGAAGAAGATGAACAAAAGCAAACCCTAGTAGCGTAAACAAAAGCGGCTCTCTCCTTAGCTTCCAAGAATAAAACGTGATATCCCAAAGTTGTAGAAATATTTCCTTTAAATAGCTCTCTTGTTTCCAAAAATGAGGTCTAATCTTCAAAAGTCCAACAGATAGAAGTCCTCCAAGCCCATGTGTGAGAAAACCCATGTAGAAACTCTGCCCAACAATATGTCGCCGGAAAACTGGTATTATGGTCGAAAATTGGCCGGAGAAGTGACCGGGAGAAAGATCAGGTGACCGAAAAAATCCGCCCGGTCACCGGTCAAATGATACAACTCCGATTAACTGAGTCAACTCGGGTCAGATTGAGTCAGAGAGTCAGAGAGTCAGCCAGGTAGATGATTAAGAGTCAGCAGCTGACTAGTCTGAGTTAATTCTGGCCAAGGCCATTGCACATGCCTAAGCTTAATGTTCACCATCATGGCGCAGCATTCTGCAACTACAGCCGTTCTCACTGCCTCAGGCCATCTCTGCACTTCAATTTCACTCATAAACAAAGTATAGCAACAACAACATTACTTCTTGCACCTCTTCTTACTCATTCCGCAAAGATCAATTCCCGCCCTATCACCTGCATTTGCTTCAACTCCAGCTGCACTTTCATTGCATTTGCTACACACACGAGCAATACCTCCCTGTAAACCTGAGTAGCCACCAATTTCAGTTATATGGCAACAACACTCATCTGCAGTTTCAGTACCATCAATTCCTTCTCAAGCCAAAGTCACAGCTTCAACACTACACTCATTACAAGCACATGTTTACATCTCAACTCTTATTCACAGTTTCAAGACCATAAGCTCCAACACCTGCAGTCTCGCATACAACCAGCACCATCTTAGCAGCAGCATTTCTTCCATTGCTTCGCAAGTAGTCGCCAAACCCTCCACTGACAAGGACCCAATTGTAACCCTTGCTGCCAATTCATTCATTCACACACAACCCATCAGTTCTAGTTAACTCCAAAGGCAACAACACACTTCATACTCAGGCTACAGATTGAAGCCTCCAGACTGCTGCTCGACTGCAACATTTATTCAATAGCAACAGATTAGTCTTTCCGATTTCTCCACCTGATTTCTCGGCTCAGCTTGCTGTTATATTATCCCTGTAAACTCGAAACAACCTCAAGTCCATTCCAGTTCCTTCCATCTCTAAATTCTTTCTCAATGAACCTGCAACACAAATATTCTCCTTCCCTTGAGCCACTTTTCTTGCTCTATCTCCAACTGCAGTATCATCCTAACCACCAACTTCAATTGCAGTCACCATTTGCAGCTCAGCTGCCATCTCAGACCAGCCAGCATCATTCCCATTTCATTACAGCAACATCATCTCGTTGTCCTACTTTTCTTAGCTTTGAAAAGATTCAAATCAAACAAACCCATTGTTTTCTGCATCTGAGCTTCAATCAATAGTTGTAATTCTTCTTCTACAAGCTCAAACACCATCGACCCTTGACAGAAAACAAACCCAACGAGAAGTAACAGCAACAACAACTATTAAGCTCATTCGAGCACAATTCCTTGTTGTACTTCACATCGAAAGTAGACATCTATCTTCGATTCACCTTCTCAAACATTGCCACCACTTATTCAGCCCTTCAATTCATCTTCCCTACTTTCAATTCCAGAAACCCATTAGTCCCATAGAACTTCTCGGCTTCAGAGAACCCATTTGAGATCAAATTCAACTTAACCCACATCTCAATTTCTTCCTCCCTGAACTCATCTGAATCTTCTTTCACAACCCATCTTATTGTTCTTGTCAGCAACAGTGAGATTCAATTCCATCTGTCTTGATTTACTTCATCTTCATTCTCGTTCTTCGGCTCTCACTGCAATTTTGATCTGTTGTTCTTGACTACAACCACCATTAAAAATCACCTTCTCTGCAACTCAGACACAACGCCTTTATTTCCTTTCTTATTTCTCGATCTGGTCTAAAGCACCAGAGCCCATGTTGCTTCTCAATCTGAAATTCGTCATTCCCATGAACATCAATAGAAGCCTTAATCAATTGTGGCCCTGACATCACCAATTTCATCTTCAAACCCATGAATTCACTGAAACAACAAACTCCATCGATTTCAACAGAAACATCATCAGAATTGAGCCCATCTGCTCAATCGACAACAACAGAGACAACTCCGTTTCAATCTCCATCGATTCTTCATTTCAACTGAGTTCTCGATAGAGAATTCAAACACAGCAAAACCCTAACTTCTTTGGCAACAAAAGATTCTTCTCAGTTATCAATTCACAAATTCTTCCACCACAACGACCATCTCTCCCGCATAACTCGATATTTCTGATAAAAATGGTGCCACCATGGGTTGTCTATTTTACTCTCTCTGAATTTCAGACGAGAAAGATTGAGAGATGATTCTCAATTTTAGGGCCATGTAGGAACCAAAACTACTATCGACACCAGTCGACTGGATAAGGGTTATGCAACTATCATTTGACCTGTAAGTTTCGTAGAACTGTTGATAGGTGTTGTAAAACACCTAATTTTATATCTATTGTTTATGCTTTCTTTGCGAGTTTTCTTGTAAAATATGTATCTTATGTGTCGTTTTGAGTTATTAGGTTCAATGGAGTTATTCGGAGCAAAAGAAGAGGAAATGGGCACAAAATGAGGATTATGGTCATTTCACATGCCGGTGTTATCTGGAGCCAGTCACTGGTTAAGGGGTTACTACTGGGCGGTCGTATCCATCAGTGGGTGCAAATAACCATCTCAGTTCACGGCTTAACCCTATATCGAGAATTCTCTTATCTTCTCATTACAACTATACCTGAAATTTAAAGATGAGTGAGGAAAAATGTCCGCTGTCCGAGAAATTTCAAGAATTCAGAGAAAGGAAGACGGATCGAGAAATCAGGAAGATTTGGCAGCAAGTCGGTTCAATTTGTAAAGATGAACTCGAGCACAGATGCAAATGAAGAACTCAGGGAGAAGATGGAAATCGATTAAGAAAAGAAGAACGATCAATGGGTGATTCTCAGTGGTGCTGTTGAATTCGAAGACAGAGTCACGGATGAGACGATAGAGCTTGAGGCAGTGATGGTGTCGGAGGTGGAGTTTCAAGACTACTCGAACCAGGGAGAAGATAATGGTGTTGCTGTTGATAAGGGGCAATGAATGGAGTGTGTTTGATTGAATGATTCTGGGTTGTGTATGAATTTGAATGCTATAGGGAAGGAGATGTGCACAACGTCATCAAAGACAAGCTTAAACCTGTGTTATCAGTTTCTTGCACACCAGTTGCTTATAGAAATTCCCGAATGAGCAACTCTTGACTGCAAGTTTAACCTCATGCTGCCATGATTGATGTGGTTATGTTGCTTTGTGTGATTGAGTCTGGTGGCTTAGTTGGGAGTAATGGAATTGAACCTACAAAATGAGATGAGGCTGAGGCAAAATTGGTTCGACTTGAAAGAATGAACTAGTAGTATACAAGTTACTTGGGATGCTGTTGAAGCTGCAGTGAGGCACTGGTGGTGACCTGAATGAGAGTCTCCTGGTGCTGATTAGTTGAGCTGAATTGCGGAGATGGCGAAGAATGGTACAACTATGAAGTGTTCCAGGGCAAGTAATGGCTGTGCAGTGATTGAATGGAAGCTGCAGAATGGTTAGGTTTGAGTAAATGGGTGTTGGTTTCACTGGTGGTGTTGAACTGTAGCAGAAATCATGAGCTGTGTGGTTGCTTTGAATTACAGGGAAGATGGCACCGAGAAGACCTGAGCTGATGGATATTAAATGGGTTTGTGTTTAATGGGTGATTGCAGGATTGATCGAGTATGGTTTGAGCTGAGAATGACAAGGGATGTGACTGAAGATTCAGGGAGCTGATTGGTGGTGGTCTGTGCTTGTTTGCAGCAATGGAATGACTTAATTGAGACATTGGATGTATGTTTAGGCTGCGTGTATGTGATTACAGCTAGTATTGGTTGCTGGCTGAGTTTTCAGAGCTTGAATGATAGCAACTGCATTCGGAATCAAACTGGTGATGAAGGTGTTTAAAGCCAGGAATGGAATGTTGCTGTTGTAGGGTACTAGCTTGATGCAGAGAGCCTGAGATGTTAGTAATGGAATGGATGTGATAGAAAGGTTGTGCAGTTGCGGTGCAGAGCTAGGAACGTTGAAATGGGTGCCGTTGATCGCCGGTCGTAAGCGTCAAAAATAATTTACACTTTCTTACTACTCAAAATATAAATATAGCAAGGGCAAGAAAGGATCGATCCCACAGAGAGGTCTAGGTTGTCAAATTGTTATGGTTTCCTATATAAAACACCCAAAGAATTTCGATTGTGTAAATAAAAATAAACAAAAAGCAAATAAACAAAAGTAAACAAATAAGATAGAAGAGATATTGGTTAAGGATTTCGTTTTCATTCACTAACATGCTTTTCACAATAACTAGAATTGATATTTAATCTCAACTTTTATCAAAGACCCTAGAATACCTTGATCGCAAGAATATCCCGCAAATCTCCTCATGTCATCAACAAACACATTAAAAGATGCGAATATGAATTCTACCTAAAGGAACAACCTAACGTGTAAAAGCACTAATCAAGTTTAATTCCCTAGATGCGTTAAGTTCTATGAAATCAGGCCAATCAAAGCAATTGAACGTGGAAAGCGCACTAATTCAATTTAACAAAGGTTACGATTCACATATGATCATAAGAATATATCACTACAAACTATAATCATATTATGCTACTTGTATTCAAGGAATATCACTTTTGCGTATAATAAACCCTAAACTAGCAATAGATGTGATTAGAGAGTTCTACCAATTTGCAACTTGACAAAACAATCAATCAATCATGAAACAATATTTCCAGAGAATTGCAAACGATAATTATGAGACAAAACTAATATATTGAATCAAAGAATCATATTATGTGAAATCCAACTATTCCATAACCAATAATAAACTTAGGTACTCATATTCAAGGAGTTCATCACAAGAAGAAAAAGAAAAGACTTCATGGTTCTAAACCCTAGAATAAAAGTAGAGATAATAAGATAATCCTCACAAAGATAGAAGTCCTCTTTTATATATTCCTCAATTTCCATAAAGGATACTCCTTGCAAAATTAGGTTTTGTCTTCAAGTCCATTAGTTGGAAATTCACCCGGCC
Organism: Papaver armeniacum; assembly: GCA_023531295.1. Taxonomy (NCBI): domain Eukaryota; kingdom Viridiplantae; phylum Streptophyta; class Magnoliopsida; order Ranunculales; family Papaveraceae; genus Papaver; species Papaver armeniacum. The sequence continues at coordinate 41,597 of JAJJWW010002817.1, forward strand.
CACGATGGAGAGAAACCCATGTAGAAATTATGTCCCAAAAGCGCTCGCCGGAAAACTGGGATTCTGGCCGGAATCCCGCCGGAAAAGTCGCCGGAAAGTACCTCAGGTGACCGGCAAAGTCAAACCGGCCACCGGGTCAACGGGTCAGGACCGAGTCATCTCGGGTCGGATCGGTCAGGACTCGGTCAACCACCGAGTCAGGTCATTGAGTCGGGGCATTGAGTCGTGGTCTCGATCGGGTCTAGGCCTAGGCCATGTTGCATGTGCCAAACTTGTTGTAGCACAATCCTGGTGCTTCACTACCTCAGCACAGCCATGATGGCCCTGCAACATCAGTGCATAACTTCCAATCTTAGCATCACCACTACACATTCTTTGCCATTTCAACATCAGGTTCTCTCCCTGCCTCAGCTCATTGCCAACACCTGAGCCATTGCTTCTTGCTTGCAATCACCAGACCAACATTTTGCACATTCTGCTTTTCACCTCCTTATTGCACAGCACATGAATCTCCACCAGAGCCTAGATTCTGTAGCTTCCACCTTCTCAAATCCTCCCTGTACCACAAACAGTCCTGCATTGGCAATTCATCCATTTCAATTACTCAACCCATAAATCCATATCCCGCACTAATATCTCGGCTAAGCTCCAAAGATCCATCACAGATTTACCGTAACCCATTGATTCAAGGCAACAACGTGCTATTCTCCTACACATCACTAAAGCTTGCATATTGAATCTCATTTGCCACCGCAACAAAGATCGTGCACCACCAACAACAACCATTGCTGGCCTCATTCAAGCTTCAAGTCTCAACTCTATTGTCCACCTGAACCAGCCCTGCAACCTTGTCAATCCAGCCTTAGCACCTGACTATCACCAGTTCTATCGAGCTGAGCTGCAACTACCAGCTCCACCTGAGCTGCAACACAGCCAAGCTGCCAATCCCAGCTGCACCAACTCACTAAACCAGCTTCTGCAACAAGACCATTATCCGCCAGTTCTTCTGAAGCTCTTATTCAACATAAGCACCAGCAAACCCCTCTTCCTTCTATTGATTGCCACAGACAACATCACCATCCAATGCCACCACAACAGCAACATCTGCCAGCCAGTTCCTCCATTCCCTGACTTCCTAGCCATCAAGTACAACACCATCTTCATCTGAATCCTCAAACCCACAGTAATCAAACCCATTTGCTCACCATGAGACCTCATCAGCCTTTTATTGCATCAGCCACCTGCAACTTCTCATCCTAATTCAGCCTTACCACCACCTGACACCACCAGAGATATCTCAAATTCAATTCCCAGTTCATCTCTCCCTGCAATGTTCCATGGCAAACACCAGTCTCAAGAACAATTTCATTCTTCCTTCCATGACTTCTGCCGCAACAGGAATACGAGCAATCCCCATCTTACTTCTTCTCAAACTCATGAAATATCTCTCTATTCCTCTCTCGATTCTTCTCTCTCGTAAATTCATCTTCAAACATCACAAGCCCTAATTTCCAATTCTTAGCACCACAGAAACTAATCTCTTCTTCACTTCAATTTCATGACCCAACTTCTTATAATTGCTTCTCGATTTCAACTTCAACAATCACCACCAACCCATTCTCGCCGTGTATCAACACCTCCACACGATTCATGAAAACCTCTTCTCGATCTTCTCTCAATTTCAAGATTTCCACAAAGAACATCAAACTTGATAACCTCTCATCTCTCGATCAACAGCAGCATTTCCTCTCATCAGGTGAACAATGGTCGAAATAGATAAGAAATGAGAACCTCTCAAGATGTAGGGTTTGAAAGATAACAGGGTCGGGTCGGGTCCGGATCTGGGTGTTACTATGGGCCTGATCCGGGTGCTGCCAGCATAACCATCCTCTGGATAAGGGCTACCCGGTGTTAGTAACATCCACTGCTGAGTGATAAGGGGTACCCTGAATGAGAGCCCCTTAACCACCTCTGGACTCCAAATAGTCTTCGCCCGTGATGAAATGACAATTTTGTCCTTAGTCCTCCAAGTTCTTGTTTTGCTCATAACTTCTTCATACGAACTCCGAATGACTCCATTCTTTCGGCATTGTCTTTATCTTCTCGTTCTCTACACAATGAAAAGTAGAAATCTTGTATTTGAACGAGTTCCAATTGGTCTTTTTGCTCCAAATGACTCCATTGCACCTAATAAACTCAAAAGCACACATAAGATACATAATTTACAAGAAAACTCGCAAAGAAAGCATAAATACTAGATATTAAATACGGTGTATTCTACACCTATCAAATTCCCCCCACACTTAGACTTTGCTAGTCCTCGAGCAAATCAAACAAAACAAAAATAAAATACAACAACTCCGTGTCGTCGAGGCTACGGTTAATTTTAGCATAAATAACAAGCCTTTAAACCCTAGGTGTCCCTAGTGGACGAGTTATAGTCTCGTGAGGGTTTACTAGAGATATACCCACAAAACCTATATTTCAAACTCCGTCTATTTGTGACAAATCAATGAACGAATCCGAAATGACTACAGGAGGAGGTACCTTGCAAATTCAATTCAAATATTAGTAAATAAACTCTAATTAGATAGTCGAACAAGCCACAATACTCGGAAACTAACAAACCACAATCACAATGAAAAGATTAAGAAGATGAACATAGATGTAGATGTTGGCGAATATTCACAAGTGTTCGATGTTTCCCATATCTCTGTCTCAAGGTCACCGTTTAAGATGAACCTAATCCTATTGGATTGAGCTACTTCGTGCTGAATGCTACATCAAATCAATTGGCATATACAAGGGAACCAAGAGTGACTTTATTCAACACAATAAAATGATTGGATCAAACTGGATCCAATTTTTTAGACGGCATGATTAGATCTTTTGGATCCAAGCGCATGCTTCTTGTCAGCAAGTACATGATAGTTGCCTTGGATCCTGCATTCCACGCTTGTTTAGGCGACGGAGACAGGGACTACGTTTCACACATACTGCTATTCCCAAGTGTCTTTTTATTCCGTTTTGGTCTAATTGGTCGGTCTTTTTTTTTTTTTTTTTTTTCATATATTTTTTTTTTTTTTTTTTTTTTTTTTTTTTTTTTTTTTTTTTTTAGTAACTCAACCACTCTATTTCATCCTAGCAGTAATAACACGTCGATGTTTAGTGACCCACCAAAACACTTAGAGAACAATAGATAAATATGGAAAAATAAAAATAGAATGCGATATGGTGATATTCCGAGATATGGTAACAACTATCATGTTAATTCGTGATTTCTGAGCTATATTCTTCCCTTTTAGTTAAATGGTTCCTCAACTCCTGCATTCAAAATGGTTCCATCCACTAATGGTGTCAAAAACAAACTAAACAAACATATAAATGCTCCCCCACACTTAAACTGCACATTGTCCTCAATGTGTAAAACCGAAAGTTCTGAATTCTGACGTAACAGCAGATAAAACGCAAAAACTGTGCAAATTGGTAAGGAATTTGGAAAAACTCCATTTCACAAAAGTTGTTCATCTACGTGTTTTCTACACAGTGTCAAAATTTCACAGTATTTTGATAAACGGTCTGACAGTTATGGTCTCTGAACTGAACTACGCGCAGTCTGAAATTTTCTGACGAAAAGGTATTCATCATAATTCTCTTCTAAGATAGATTACGGACTCAATGACATTAAACATAGGGATGCAAATATGATATGAAAACAGTAAAAAATAAATAAACGAAACAAAAATAAAATGCAGAAGGATAAGAAATACAAAACCGGTGGGTTGCCTCCCACTAAGCGCTTGGTTTAAAGTCGACGGCCCGACTTATCCTTGCAAGATTCATTCCCCATACACCAATAATCGGAAAAGTTGGGGATCCGTCCATAGAACCTGTTTTGCAAACACTAGCTTCACACAAATATTAGTAATATAAAGCAAAAGTGAAGCTATAAACCAATAAAAGCTTCCCCCACACTTATTCTTGTCCACACTTGGAAGTGTATAAAGAATATAGAAGTCGGGTACCTCCACGGTTTCTCGGTTCCATAACCTCGCATAGTATGAGAATCAAGTGTCTCTAATGGCGGAAAACGAGAAACAAAGTCACCAACAATATTCTCAAGCACATACATTCAAACCAATAAGAGGTAAAGGAGAAGAAACAATAGGCAAAGGGTTAGATAAACCTTGCACAATCTCTTGTATTACGGAATCCTCTTCATCCTTGAAAAATTCAAGTGAATTATGCACCTCTTTATATCATGGTCCTCTATCAAACCTTGCAACCATTCTTCGTCCGCTTTCGCCGTAACCAAAGTGTCGACATAAACATCATCATTACAATTATTTGCAAGCTCAATTGGGTCTTCCACAATATTGGTCATCACGGTCTCATCCTCAACATATCCTCTCTTTGTTGTAAGGCACATACTCTTTTGCGGATCCAAATTTTATTATAAGAAACTTTTTAGAACACTCAAAATGCATCATCCTCAAGCTCCACCCTTTGAATAGGCTCTTGATCATTATTAAGATCAATGCTCGAGTAATCTACACAAGTGTCATCATATTCCTCTTCATCTTCATCTTGATCCCAAAAAGACTCCTCGGAGATGTCACCATGAGTTGTTTCAAGCAATGTATCATAATCACCGTCACTATCATAGTCAACATAAGATTGTTCCTCGCTGAATTTAGTGTTGCTAATCTCAAACTCATCCTTTTGAATAGGTGAATGATCATTATTAAGATCAAGAGTTGAGTTAACTACACAATTATCCACGAAAATGCCCAAGGATTGGCCTTTTTCAACATTAGCATCAATCAAATATTCATCACAAACCATATGCACATTAGAATTATCCATATCCTCCTTGTATTGATCAATGTCTCTTCGCAAGATAGTCATACTTTCACGAAGTTCTTGGAGTTGCTCGTTTGTAGTCTCTTTAGCTTTTTGAAATTCCTCTTGTAAAAAGGTGGAAACTTTATCTATAAAATTAGAGACTTTTTGTTCAAGAGCATAAGAATCCTCCCATCCTTGTTGTTGTTCACACACATACTCACCATAAGGTTGTTGAGGAAAACCACAAGGTTCCATGGAATATTGGTCATAACCAATGAATTGGTTTTGATTATACCCATGGAATTGGTAGTTATCATATTGTTGAGGTTGTTGAAAACCGTATCCATCGTTCCAATATGCTCCTTCCATAGAAATTAGCACCTGAAATAATTCTCAAACCGGTTAAAACCCAGAAAATAAAAAAAAATAAAACAAAATAAAAAAAATAAAACAAAAACTAAATACAAAAATAAGAAACCAAAAACAATTAACAAATCGCCTCCCCGGCAACGGCGCCAAAATTTGATCGCGTCGTAAGCGTCAAAAATAATTTACACTTTCTTACTACTCAAAATATAAATATAGCAAGGGCAAGAAAGGATCGATCCCACAGAGAGGTCTAGGTTGTCAAATTGTTATGGTTTCCTATATAAAACACCCGAAAGAATTTCTGATTGTGTAAATAAAAATAAACAAAAAGCAAATAAACAAAAGTAAACAAATAAGATAGAAGAGATATTGGTTAAGGATTTCGTTTTCATTCACTAACATGCTTTTCACAATAACTAGAATTGATATTTAATCTCAACTTTTATCAAAGACCCTAGAATACCTTGATCGCAAGAATATCCCGCAAATCTCCTCATGTCATCAACAAACACATTAAAAGATGCGAATATGAATTCTACCTAAAGGAACAACCTAACGTGTAAAAGCACTAATCAAGTTTAATTCCTAGATGCGTTAAGTTCTATGAAATCAGGCCAATCAAAGCAATTGAACGTGGAAAGCGCACTAATTCAATTTAACAAAGGTTACGATTCACATATGATCATAAGAATATATCACTACAAACTATAATCATATTATGCTACTTGTATTCAAGGAATATCACTTTTGCGTATAATAAACCCTAAACTAGCAATAGATGTGATTAGAAGTTCTACCAATTTGCAACTTGACAAAACAATCAATCAATCATGAAACAATATTTCCAGAGAATTGCAAACGATAATTATGAGACAAAACTAATATATTGAATCAAAGAATCATATTATGTGAAATCCAACTATTCCATAACCAATAATAAACTTAGGTACTCATATTCAAGGAGTTCATCACAAGAAGAAAGAGAAAAGACTTCATGGTTCTAAACCCTAGAATAAAGTAGAGATAATAAGATAATCCTCACAAAGATAGAAGTCCTCTCTTTTATATATTCCTCAATTTCCATAAAGGATACTCCTTCCAAAATTAGGTTTTGTCTTCAAGTCCATTAGTTGGAAATTCACCCGGCCCACGATGGAGAGAAACCCATGTAGAAATTATGTCCCAAAAGCGCTCGCCGGAAAATCGGGATTTGGCCTAATCCCGCCGGAAAAGTCGCCAGGAAAGTACCTCAGTGACCGCAAAGTCAAACCGCCACGGGTCAACGGGTCGGGACCGAGTCATCTCTGGTCGGATCGGGTCAGACTCGGCCAACCACCGAGTCAGGTCATTGAGTCGGGGCATTGAGTCGTGGCATTGAGTCGTGGTCCGATGTGGTCTAGGCCTAGGCCATGTTGCATGTGCCAAACTTGTTGTAGCACAATCCTGGTGCTTCACTACCTCAAGACAGCCATGATGGCCCCGCAACATCGTGCATAACTTCCAATCTTAGCATCACCACTACACATTCTTTGCCATTTCAACATCAGGTTCTCTCCCCGCCTCACTCATTGCCAACACACGAGCCATTGCTTCTTGCTTGCAATCACTGCACCAACATTTTGCACATTCTGCTTTTCACCTCCTTATTGCACAGCACATGAATCTCCACCAGAGCCTAGATTCTGTAGCTTCCACCTTCTCAAATCCTCCCTGTACCACAAACAGTCCTGCATTGGCAATTCATCCATTTCAATTCAGCTCAACCCATAAATCCATATCCTGCACTAATATCTCAGCTAAGCTCCAAGATCCATCACAGATTTACAGTAACCCATTGATTCAAGGCAACAACGTGCTATTCTCCTACACATCACTAAAGCTTGCATATTGAATCTCATTTGCCACCGTAACAAGATCGGTGCACCACCAACAACAACCATTGCCGGCCTCATTCAAGCCTCAAGTCTCAACTCTATTGTCCACCCGAACCACGACCCGCAACCTTGTCAATCCGGCCTTAGCACTGACTATCACCGGTCTATCGAAATGAGCTGCAACTACCAGCTCCACTGAGCCGCAACACGCCTAAGTTTGCCAATCCCAGTGCACCAACTCACTAAACCACCTTCGCAACAAGACCATTATCCGCCGAGTTCTTCAAGCTCTTATTCAACATAAGCACCAAAGAAACCCTCTTCCTTCTATTGATTGCCACGGACAACATCACCATCCAATGCCACCACAACAAGCAACATCCGCGCCCCGGTTCCTCCATTCCCCGACTTCCTAGCCATCAAGTACAACACCATCTTCATCTGAATCCTCAAACCCACAGAATCAAACCCATTTGCTCACCACAGACCTCATCAGCCTTTTATTGCATCAGCCACCTGCAACTTCTCATCCTAATTCAGCCTTACCACCACCTGACACCACCAGAGATATCTCAAATTCAATTCCCAGTTCATCTCTCCCCGCAATGTTCCATGGCAAACACCAGTCTCAAGAACAATTTCATTCTTCCTTCCATGACTTCTGCCGCAACAGGAATACGAGCAATCCCCATCTTACTTCTTCTCAAACTCATGAAATATCTCTCTATTCCTCTCTGATTCTTCTCTCTGTAAATTCATCTTCAAACATCACAAGCCCTAATTTCCAATTCTTAGCACCACAGAAACTAATCTCTTCTTCACTTCAATTTCATGACCCAACTTCTTATAATTGCTTCTCGATTTCAACTTCAACAATCACCACCAACCCATTCTCGTCTGTGTATCAACACCTCCACACGATTCATGAAAACCTCTTCTCGATCTTCTTCTCTCAATTTCAAGATTTCCACAAAGAACATCAAACTTGATAACCTCTCATCTCTCGATCAACAGCAGCATTTCCTCTCATCAGGTGAACAATGGTCGAAATAGATAAGAAATGAGAACCTCTCAAGATGTAGGGTTTGAAAGATAACAGGGTCGGGTCGGGTCCGGATCTGGGTGTTACTATGGGCCCGATCCGGTGCCGCCAAAGATAACCATCCTCTCGGATAAGGGCTACCCGGTGTTAGTAACATCCATCGCTGAGTGATAAGGGGTACCCGAATGAGAGCCCCTTAACCACCTCCGGACTCCAAATAGTCTTCGCCCGTGATGAAATGACAATTTTGTCCTTAGTCCTCCAAGTTCTTGTTTTGCTCATAACTTCTTCATACGAACTCCGAATGACTCCATTCTTTCGGCATTGTCTTTATCTTCTCGTTCTCTACACAATGAAAAGTAGAAATCTTGTATTTGAACGAGTTCCAATTGGTCTTTTTGCTCCAAATGACTCCATTGCACCTAATAAACTCAAAAGCACACATAAGATACATAATTTACAAGAAAACTCGCAAAGAAAGCATAAATACTAGATATTAAATACGGTGTATTCTACACCTATCAGCCGTTGGCTTGGAGCTGACATAGTATGAGGTTAAGCTAATGATTGTTGTCAGATGCGAAGAGCTTAAAACCCCAGGGGATGGAGATTGAATTGGTGCTGGTAAGCTGTGTTGCAGCAGTTAGATTGCAGGTGCTAGTGGTTCTGAGATTGTAGTAGGTGGTGCTCTTCTTGGTGGTTTGGAACTGGTTAAGTTGAAGCAATAGAAGTTGGAGCTGTAAATGATGGCAATGATGAACCTGTGATGGATTAATTGGTTACGATGCCTTGGCCAGTGCAGTGCAGTGCACAACTTAAATAGCTAGTGCAGGGTTTGGTTTATTGAATGATGTGTTCGCGTTTGCGCTAGTATTGATCGAATACAAAGGTTCGCATGGAGCCGAGTAAAGTCAATTGGGAGATGTTGCTTCCATGGATGTTTGTGAGCTCAAGGCGATGGGCGAATGATTGAGCGGAATTAAGTTAATGGATTTGCGAAGGAGTTGCAGCTGCAATAAGCTATGCCAGACCGAGAAACAGTTTGGGCAGTAAAGTATGGCCCGAGGTGGTTAAAATAAATTAGAGTTACAAGATGAGCTGTGAAATAGAAACAGAATGGTGCTTGAACCAGACTGCAGAACTATGCGAAAAGAGAGCAGAATTGGTGCGCCATTGATACTAGTTCTTGTTGCCGCATTTCGGAACCGAAAGTGGGGATTGTAATATTTCAGTGAATCGCGAAGGGGGTATGTGTTGGAGGCATGATTCGGCCGCGGCATATATGAGCTACGAGTCACGCTTTTGGGCGCGTTTTCGCAAGAATTCAAAATTTGGTTTAGATGGTTCATATGTGATTTATTGCTCTGAATTGTGAGTGTATGAAATGCAGAGGAGGATAGTGAGTTGCTGGGAGTTATGGTAGTCGGATAAAGGTCGAGGTGGTCGGAGATAGTTTCACCGGTGACCTGATTCCGCGATGACGTCGCAACCCGACGACCCAACCCTTAGACCCAGAATTTCAGAGACTTATTTTCACTCATGGGCTTGGTGGACCACTTGGAGATGGGTTTTGAGAAGACTTGACCTACTTTTGGAAAGAGTATCCTTTTGGAATTAAAGGAAGCATATAAATAGAAAAGTCTTTCTCTAAACCTAGAGATATCTCCATTAGGGAGGCTTCTACTTGTTTTCGAGGGTTTCACATGATAGATTCTTCTAAACTCTTTGTGATGATTTCCAAAAACCCAAGTAGTTGATTTGTTTTCATTGGTTAAAGATGTAGTTGGATTTTGCAACCAAGTTATGATTTTTATGAATTAGTTTTCTCTCAAAATCATTGTTCACTTTCTACGGGTTATAATAATTGCATGATTGATGTATTGCAATATGATTGGATGTTTGTTTAGTTAAGTCTAGAATTGATTGCACTCACATCCATATCTATAGCTAATTTAGGTTCATCATCGAAATGATAACCTTGAATACGAGTAGCATGATATGATTATGATTTATAGTGATACATCCTTGTAGTCATATGTAGAAATTGACCTTTGTTCGAATTGTTTGCGCAATGTATTACAATTGCATTGATTAGGCTATTTTTGAAACTTAATGCTCCTAGGAATTGAACTTAATTAGCGCAAGGCGTTAGGTTATTCTTTAAGTAGAATTCACATATGACTCTAATGTGTGTGTTGATGACTTAGGAAATTTATGGAGTATTCTTGCAATAAGATATTCTAGGGATTTTGATGATAGCGAGATTAAATATGAATTCTAATCATACATTCAAAACTTGTTTACAATTGAAGATGAAACCTTTATCCAATATTTTACAACCTTGATTTGCGTGTTTACTTTTTAGTGTTTTGCCTTTATTTAATTTTAGTTTATAAAAATCAGAAAACCCCCTTGTTACTTTTAGGAAACCGAAACATATTGACAACCAAGACCTCTCTGTGGGAACGATCCTTTCTTGCCCTTGCTTCATTATATATTTTGAGTAGTAAGAAAGTGTAATTTATTTTTGTGTCTACCGAAAACCGATCAAATTTTATGAGCGCACGGGAGGCAATGTTGTTAATTGTTTTTGGTTTCTTATTTTTATTTTGTTTTACTTTTTCTTATTCTTTGGTTCTTAACCGAGTTTTGAGAATCTCGTTTCAGGTACCAATTTCTATGGACGGAGCATATTGGAGCAATCAATACGGATTTCAACCTCAACAATATGACAACTATCACCCTTTACGGGAGTACAATCAAAATCAACTTTGGTTATGGTCAATACTCCTCGTACCCTTTTAGTTATTCTCATACATTCCAACCTTCTTACGGTGGGTATGTAAGTGAGCAACCACAAAGAGGGGATGATACTTGTGATCCTATTAATATTTCCTCTAGTTTGGTAGATGAAATGCAACAATTTATGGACAGCATGGAGTCAATTCGTGGACAACCAAGCATGGAACCAGTTTCATCGACCGAATGTGCTCATAGTATGTTTGGCCCACATTTCTGATCGTAGTTATGATCATTCACCCATTCAAAGGGAAGATAATTGGCCTAACTTTCGAACGAGCTTTACAACAAATGGAACACTATATCCAGAATTTGGATGGATCACTCCAAGAGCTTCAAAGAGGTGTTTCCGACGTAAGAAAGGGAATTGATGAATACATAGAGGAAATGAATAATTATGTTGAAAAAGGCGAACCTTTGGGGACTTTCGTTGATAATTGTGTAGTTAACTCAACTCTTGATCGTAATAATGATCATTCACCTATTCAAAAGGATGAGTTCGAGATTAGCAACACTAAAGTCAGCGAGGACCAATCTTATGTTGACTATGATAGTGACGGTGATTATGATACATTGCCTGAACCAATTTATGGTGACATCCCCGAGGAGTGTCCAATGGAATCTTTTTGCGATCAAGGTGAAGACGAAGAGGAATATGTCGACACTTGTGTAGATTACTCAAGCATTGATCTTAATAATGATCAAGAGCCTATTCAAGGGGTGGAGCTTGAGGATGATGCATTGTCGAGTGTTCTCAAAAAGTTTCTTATAATAAAATTTGGATCCGCAAAAGAGTATGTGCCTTGCAACAAAGAGGAGTGTGTTGAGAATGACACCGATATGACCAATATTGTGGAAGACCCAATTGAGCTTGCATATGATTGTAATGATGCTGTTTATGTCGAAACTTTGGTTAAGGCAGAAACGGACGAAGAATGGTTGCAAGGTTTGATAGAGGACCATGATATACAAGAGGTGAATAATTCACTTGAGTTTTTCAAGGATGAAGAGGATTCCGTGATACGAGAGATTGTGCAAGGTTTGTCTAACCCTTTGCCTATTGTTTCTTCTCCTTTACCTCTTCTTGGTTTGAATATATGTGCTTCGAGAGTATTGTTGAATGACTTTGTTTCTCGATTTCCGCTATTAGAGATACTTGATTCTCATACTATGCAGGTTTTGGAACAAGAAACCGTGGAAGTACCCGACTTCTATATTCTTTATACACTTCCAAGTGTGGACAAGAATAAGTGTGGGGGAAACTTTTATCGGTTAATAGCTTCATTTCGTCATTTTTATATTACTAATATTTGTGTGAAGCTAGTGTTTGCAAAACAGTTCTCAGAGTATAAGATAGTGAATAAAAGAGCTCCCAGCCATGAATTTAGTTTAGAGTCACATAGTATACATATACTAAGATTACTTGAGAATCTCCATAAAGGTAATTTGAACTTAGAGATGACGGAGAACACAATCCCAGGTTTTAGATTGTGAGAGTTAAAGTTGGATTTAACCATGCGGTGGCAAATAAGGTACGGCCCCAGATTCGAGTGACCAAATTAGTGATCCCCTATAGTGGAGACTATTACATATTACATAATGCCCAGGGCTGACCTTTAATTATTTATTTTATCCCTAAATATGGCAGCACTTTAGAGTGTGTGTCACCATCCACGTAGATTAAGGCGAGGAATGGTGAAACCCAGCCTCCACCATGAAGCACACTGCACTGATCTCATAAGTACTCTACATGATCACTTGGTAAAGTGTGAATTTGCTAACATACCCTGCGTAATCTTGACCATAGTGCTTTTTATCCCTTATCTATCTACCAGCAGGTCATGACAAGCTAAAATAAACGACGCAATGAATAACGACAGGCAAAACATAAAGAAGACGTGAGACTGGCAAGGGTTAAGAAGTGTCGCGAGAGTGAATGTTTGTGCATCTCGCGACACTTCATGAGACATTCCAGAAAATAAAGGGTAGCTTAGCTGTCATCCACTATGTATTACCCTATATAAAGGGCTAAATGAGTCTGTAAAGAGGGGGAATCCTTTTGGAATTGTTAGGCAAGTCAATAGGAGAGAGAAAGTTTAAGAGTGTTTTAATTTCTAAGTGTAATTCTATTATCCTGTGTAAACATTTTATGGAATCAATCAATAAATATTCTTGATCTTACATCTTTCAATGGATTAAACAAGCAAAATTGAGTAAGGGGTGTAGTGTGGGATTTCCTGCCACTACACAAATGGTTTAGAGACTCCCCTAATAAGTATTCCTCCCGTGACCTCCTCATAGATATATGATATTGCTGATTTATGAATGAATGAGTAAAAATCCATGCAAGTATATGAGTAATTTTGCCGAAATACGTCACCAGGAAATTTCAGACTTCAGCTTTTAGTAAAAACGCCGTAGAATCCTCGTTTAGAGTCGGATTTTCGGTATCTGCATATGTATCTTCAAGCCCAGGAAATTTCCAAGCTTTATCTAAGCAACTTTTTGACTTTTGAGCATGTTTAGGGCCTGAAAAAGGCGAAACATTAAAGTTCCAGAAGACTTTCAGGATTTTTCCAGATTGCATGTTGCCCAATGTTTTGGCCACATCTCCTTGCTCGTTCATCCGATTATTATAAAATTTTGACATGTTGTATAGGACTTCCATACGAACAGAATGGTATATAACCCAACTGTATATTCCTTACCAATTGGTCCCAGTTCATCATTGAACACAGGGCAGTGTAAACTTTCTTCAGCTGAGCTTGTTTGAAAACGTGCTTCATAACTTTCACACTACTTGTGCATGTCTTAGATGCATAATAAGGAACTTGGATGATGTTAGTTCACTTACTTTATTAATTTTATGGTTGTATTGGGTTTCCATGCTTGAATCATTCTAATCCCATGTAATCTTCACATTAGGTGACGAATGTCGAAGTTGAGACTAACGGATCCAATAATGACCGTTTGGGCAATTCTGGAGCTGTCGGTGATGAGACTCCCATCCCTGCACCTCAGGGTCATGAAGTGCTGGTTGTTGATGTCGTGGAGGTGGCGGAAACTCCCATTATGCCTGAGATGGTGGAACCCAAATCAAGAATGGTAGAAGCTGCTTCGACTGAAGTTGTCTCTATGATTGTTGACGCTGCTCCATGATAGGGTGTAGAATACACCATATTTAATATCTATTGGTTATGCTTTCTTTGCTATTTTTCTAGTAAATTTTGTATATTACGCTTTGTTTCTATTTGATAGGTACTTTGGAGTCATGCAACAAGAAAGAAGGCAAAAAGAGGTTCAATTTGCTACTTGGGACCTTAGGCGTTGGTACAGTCAAAGCATAGAAAGAACACAAATCTTTATTGTGTCTAAGTGGATAGTTGCTGAAGACAGGGCATTATGGGGTAGCCATCAGATTAAGAAGTTACTAAAGACAGGCTCAATTTGTGATAAGAGCCACCGTTCCTTCTGTATAAATTATAAACTAAAATCCATCAGGGAGAACCAACATTAGTCTTTTATCTGGCCTTCAGGTAGCAGTTCACTGCCAAGAGCAACACCCCAGACTTAGGTCGTATGGTTTGGGTTTTCAAGGGTATTTCGAATACGAAATGGGAACTGACATTGGGTTCGTGTTGTACTTGAAGGCTAGTTAGGTTTAGATATGAGCAACTAGAGTTTGCTGGGAAGGTTTTGGACAGAACTCTCAAACCGAGAAGACAAGGAAAGATCAAATTGCTGCCATGCGATTCAGATATGAGCAACTAGAGTCCGTGCAGGTTGGGAGAGATGGGTTGATCTCAGAATTACAAACGCTGACAAGAGCTTAAGCCGAAGCCAAGGAAATCCAGGGAAGAAGCCAAGCTGCTGCCATTGAATTTTGGCACTTGACTGTGAAGATTAATGGATGTTTCTGAGATTGAATGTGTGTGTGTGTGTGTGTGAATGATTGAAGTTATGGGTTTGTTTTGAATGTTGGAATTATGCATGGAAGGAGCTGTGCAATCTCCATTTTACAACTAGTACCTAGCCATGTTCAGTTCGCAACACGCATACAAGGTGTTTGTGAAAATTCCTGAGTGATCAGTCCTTGTAAACGCATTTGATCACGACCGATTCTCCCTTAATTGTGTGTAGTGAAAGCCATAGTTCAAGGGATGTGTATGAGAATTGTTAGGCAGTGGCTGGAACTTGATAAGAAATTGAGACACAGTATTGGGCTGGGGTTTATCTAGTGACCAAGTTCAGGCAGCAAGAATGCCACCAGTTTTGTATAATTCAGTGCCAACAATTAGCTAGACCAGCCTTGCCAGCATTTAGCCATATGGGTCCGGCGATTTGGTCTCATTATGAGAAGTGTTGGAAGTTCAGGCAAGAGCCGCAGCTAACTATGCTCTCAAGGATTGTGTTTAGTGGGTCAAGGTATATTTTGAAGTTGAGACAACGATGGGACTTCTAATACAAGTCACAAGAAGATACAGGAAGAGTTTGAGGCGAGAAATCAGTGAGGAACCTAGTTGTGCCATTGGTCTTGAGTTGCAGTGGCCAAGCAGAAATGCTTGTGTCAAATTCAGTATTTACAGCTACAGGGAACTGAGCATGAAAAGAGGTTGTTGGCTGTTGCGGTAAGGCATCGGTGGAATGTGATACTGAGACTGCAATTCAATAAGGGTCTGTTGCTTGATGGAGATTCTATTGAAGTTCAGGGAACATGAATGGCAGTTAGATTACAGGAATGGAGTTTCAGTGGTGCATGGAATGGATGGACTGCAGTGATGGAGTCTGGTGGCAGCATAATGTGAACAATGGAGAATGAGGGTCTGGTGGCATTGAGGCCTAGAAGAGAATGCTGGAGTGATGTTGGCTGATTAAGTGGTGTTAATGGTGTTGCTTAGTGTTGTTGCTCAACAGGTACTAAGAACAGGAATGGAAGACTGAGCCAGGGAATTGGATTGTGACTGCAGGAATGGGATGTTGTGTTGCAGTTGTGCAGGAGATAAAGGGAGAGTTATGTGTGATTAAAGTGCTAGCTGGGTTCAAGCTACAGACATGCCAAGATATGAGATAATGAAGCTGCAGGAGATGGCATTGGTGCAGCTAATTTATGGTATGAGCTGTGAAATATAAATAGAATGCGACAACCAATTGCAGTAACTAGCTAAAACGCAGCAAGAATGGCAAGCCTGTGGTATTAGTTCCGGGTGCCGGATTTTGGAACCGAAAGTGGGGATCATAATATTTCAGTAAATCACGAAGGGGGTATGTGTTGGATGCATGATTCGACCGCGGCATATATGAGCTATGAGTCACGCTTTTGGGCGCGTTTTCGCAAGAACAAGGAATTGGGTTAGATGGTTTTTGTGAATGTATGAACATAGAGAAGGAGAGATGAGTTGCGGGAAGTACATATTGCCTTGTGACGGTTTCGAAAGAAGGAGGCAAGTTCGGAGTGGCTGGAGACGATTTTCCGATCACCGGATTCCGGTGACCGGTGACCGGATTCCGGCAATGACGTCAGCAACCCGGCGACCCGTTTTGGACCCAAAATTTCCAGAGACTTATTTTCACACATGGGCTTCGTGGACCACTTGGAGATGGGTTTTGAGAAGATTTGACCTAATGTTGGAAAGAGTATCCTTTTGGAATGGGAGAAGCATATAAATAGAAAAGTCTTTCTTTAAACCTAAAAAATATCTCCATGAGGGAGGCTTCTACTTGTTTTCTAGGGTTTCACATGATAGATTCTTCTAAACTCTCTATGATGATTTCCAAAAACACAAGTAACTAAGTTTTTATTATTGGTTGAAGATGTAGTTGGATATTGCAACAAAGTTATGATTTTTATGAATTAGTTTTCTCTCAATATTATCGTTTGATTTCTACGGGTTATAATAATTGCATGATTGACGTATTGCAATATGATTGAATGTTTGTGTAGTTAAGTCTAGAATTGATTGAACTCACATCCATATCTATAGCTATTTTAGGGTTCATCATCGAGCGATAACCTTGAATACGAGTAGCATGATATGATTCTAGTTTGTAGTGATACATCCTCGTAGTCATATGTAGAAATTGACCTTTGTTCGAATTGTTTGCGCAATGTATTACAATTGCATTGATTAGCCTATTTCTGAAACTTAATGCTCCTAGGAATTGAACTTGATTAGCGCAAGGCGTTAGGTTATTCTTTAGGTAGAATTCACATACGCAGCTCTAATGTGTGTGTGATGAATTAGGAATTTACGGAGTATTCTTGCAATAAGGTATTCTATGGCTTTTGATGATAGCGAGATTAAATAGGAATTCTATTCATACATTCAAAAACTTGTTTACAATTGAAGATGAAACCTTTATCCAATATTTTCACATCCTTGATTTGCGTGTTTATTTTATTATTTGCTTTTATTTTAGTTTTAATTTTATAAAAATCAGGAAACCCCCGTGTTACTTATAATATACCGAAACATATTGACAACCTAGTCCTCTCCGTGGGAACGATCCTTTCTTGCCCTTGCTTCATTATATATTTTGAGTAGTAAGAAAGTGTAATTTATATTTGTGTCGGCTGACAACCGATCACTCCAGTAATTGAGAAGTGTATGATAGTGCATGAATATCCCAATGCAGGGATTGATTTTACTCCTCCGTTCGGTGAGACACTCCCAAATCACACGTTAGTTGGTGGATTTAGCGTTCCCACTGAGTATGCTGCTATGTACGAGAAATTGTGGAAGATGTATGGCCACTTTGTTGTTATGAAAGATCCAGAGCATAGCTATTTCTTGACAAGGCAAGTAGAAAGCATGTTACGTGTTATAGATGATATTCGTACCAGGGCCAGAAGTATCGTGACTCGAGATGTACTCTTTGATTGGGAGTACAACTTGAAGAATTCTAAGAGACTTGGCTTTAATTTGAAGTGGCTCCATCAGAAGATCAACACCATCAAGGATGCAGTAGTGATGAACATTCCTTTTACTAGTGATGCTGTGATGAAGAAAATGACCGAGATTCCGAAATGACCGAAAAGCTGGAGTTGGAGAAAGCGGCTTTGCAAGTCTTGGAGAATGCTGAGAAGCAAAAATCATTCTTTGACGGCTTCCTTTAATTTCTTTTCCATAATCTCATGAACATTGAACTTCTGAGAGATGTGAGATTTTATTTGGGTTTTGATTTTTGATAGGTTTTGAATTTATGAGTGACTGAGGATTTTCTTTTGGATTTTGGATTTGATAGAGATTTTTCTTAAATAAAGAACTTTGATAGATTGCTGTTCCAATATTGGGTGCAAGTATGCACACGTTTTGGAGGAATTTAAAAATACAAGCAAAAGAAAATCCTAAGATGCAAAACGTCAGATGTTTTGAGCGTTTGCTTTGGACATAAAACACTCAATGCTGAATGCTTCATGCATCGAAAATCTTGAGCCAATTTTCATGAATCACTGGTATACTCATCTTGCCCTTGATGTCAGACAATTTGTAGTTTCCTCCAACAACTGACTTAGCAATCATAAAAGGTCCTTCCCAGTTAGAACTCTTTGTGGAATGTAAATTACGTCTGGTTGCCTTAAGAACCAAATCTCCTTCATGAAATTTGTTAGGCTTGGTTTCCCGTGCATTGAATATCTTCTGCTGGTTTGGAATTCCTCGTGGATTCCACGTTGGTGGAGCTTTCCAATTCTGCAGCACATGTGGACATTCACGCAAGAAAGGGTATGATGTATATCGCTTGTCAAATTGAGCCATATCTTCAGCGATGAATCTTTCAATGGGGTGCTTAGTTGGAAGAGACTCAAACCATGCAGTGTAGTACAGTTGAGGCGAGACTATCCACTCATATCATTTGATGATAGCTTGTACATGAGTAAGATTGAGTCCCCGGACGAAGGTAGCATATTTGAAAGTCGATAGTATAGATGCATGAGGGGGAATGAAACTTGCCTGAGTACGAAACTTCTTGACGAATTCGTGGGCGCCCTCCCCAGGTCTTTGTGTGAGTTCCATCAAGGCTTCGAATTTTCCCAAATGTTCGAAGGGTTGATCATCTTCCAAAACAGGGCTTTCTTCGATGGAGAATTGGGCAACTGAAGATGAAGATATCGCAGCAACTTTTCCATCATGAATCCACGATCGCCCAAGAATCATGTCATATCCAGGATCTTCCTTAATTATGAAGAATTTAGTTTTCGTCCAGGTTGAATCATTTGTTATGTTGAGAATGATGTAGCCATAATCATCTCTGGGGATTCCTTGATGATCTCTGACTGAGATAGGAGCACGAGTTGCTTCTTGACGAGTGATACTAGTATCTCTGAGGGTTTTCAAAGGGATGATGCTAACAGCAGTGCCAACGTCGACCAATGCTCGTTTGAATTCATTTCCCTTGAGGTCTCTTATCAACGAAAGTGCCCAAGGATTGGCCTTTTTCAACATTAGCATCAATCAAATAATCATCACAAACCATATGCACATTAGAATTATCCATATCTTCCTTGGATTGATCAATGCCTCTTCGCAAGCTAGCAATACCTTCACGAAGTTCTTGGAGTTGCTCGTTTGTAGTCTCTTTAGCTTTTTGAAATTCCTCTTGTAAAAAGTTGGAAACTTGATCTATAAAGTTAGAGACTTTTTGTTCATGAGCATAAGAATCCTTCCATCCTTGTGGTTGTTCACACACATACCCGCCATAAGGTTGTTGAGGAAAACCATAAGGTTCCATGGAATATTGGTCATAACCAATGAATTGGTTTTGATTATACCCCTGGAATTGGTAGTTGTCATATTTTTGAGGTCGTTGAAAACCGTATCCATCCATGTAGTATGCTCCTTCCATGAGAAACAAGCACCTGAAATAAAATTCTCACACCAAGGTTAAAACCCAGAAAATAAGAAAAATAAAACAAAAACTAAAAACAAAAATAAGAAACCAAAAACAAGTGACAACCGCCTGCCTCCAAGTAATGGCGCTAAAATTTGACCGGTTGTCAGCCGACACAAATATAAATTACACTTTCTTACTACTCAGAATATATAATGAAGCAAGGGCAAGAAAGGATCGTTCCCACAGAGAGGTCTAGGTTGTCAAATTGTTTCGGTTCCCTATAAATAACACCGGGGTTTTCTGATTTTTATATAATAAACTAAATAAAAGCAAATAAAGAAAAGTAAACAAATCAAATAAAGGATAAGAAAGTATTGGTCATGGATTTCGTTTTCATTCACAAACATGTTTTCAACATAATAACTAGAATTGATATTTTAATCTCAACTTTTATCAAAGGCCCTAGAATACCTTGATCGCAAGTATATCCCGCAAATCTCCTCATGTCATCAACAAACACATTAAAAGATGCGAATATGAATTCTACCTAAAGGAACAACCTAACGTGTAAAAGCACTAATCAAGTTTAATTCCCTAGATGCATTAAGTTCTATGAAATCAGGCCAATCAAAGCAATCGAACGTGTAAAATCACTAATCCGATTTAACAAAGGTTATGGTTCACATATGACTACTAGGATGTATCACTACGAGCAATAATCACAATTATGCTACTTGTAATCAGGAATCTATCACTTTTGCGTATAATAAATCCTAATCTAGCAAGAGAGATGAAAACAAACTCAATCGATTCGCGACTCGACTAAATAGCATTCAAATCATGTAACAATATTGATGGTGAATCATAAACGATAATATGGAGACAAAACTAATTTATTGAATTAAAACCCATATTTGGAAATCAAATTTATTCCATAACCAATAATAAAACTCTAGCTCATATTCATGGAGTTCATAAGAAGAAAGAGAAGTTTCATGTTTCTAAACCCTAGGACCAAAGTAGAGGCCAAGAATAGATAAAAGATATATCCTTATATAGCTTTTCACTTCTCCACCCAATTTCCAAGTCTAGGTCACGGTTTTGACAAAGCAAAATACCAACTGGGTCATGAGACAAGCACTCCAGCCCATAAACTCGGTTGAACCGGAAAAAACCCACAAGCCCAGCAGTCCAAATCCGTCTCGAGTCATGAATCGAATCGGATCGGATCGGATCGAGTTGACTCGGTGAACTAGAAATCGACTGGAGTTTCCTCTCGTCTTGAGCAATTCCAGGCCAAGTTCGGGCCATTTCACACTCTTCTTCCCCGCACAAGCATTCATACACAATACTCATGCATTCACAAAGTCATTCAATTTGATTCCCATTCGCCTACTGACCACCAATTTCACCGGTTCGTACTCAACCCATTCTACTTTGCCCGAACTGCGCAATCTCTCGCTCCAAGTACCGGCGAGCACACTCAACACTTCAGTTATCTCCTTCGTTTTCCTTCTCTGCCTCAATGCCACCAGATTATCAACCCTGTAATCTCAGCTCACTCATGGCTAGATGTACTTCCCTGCAATCACCATCTCTGCACTAATTCCCTTCGCGAATTCGCTGGCCAGCACCAGCTCAACCTCCCTGAACCTTCAGCTCCTTCTTCTTCTCAGACTCGAACACAGGCAAACACCCATACTCTGCAGCTCCTCCGACCGATATTCGTCACACTGCCAAGCTCGAGATAAACACAGCAAAACCCAACTCGAGTAACAACCTTCCATTGACTGAACCCCAACAACAGCAGCTTGCTCCTTGTCTTTCACAGCCACTGCACCTTCATTTCACCAATCATAACCCCTGTCCATTTTTGTGGCAGTTCCGACCATCTCCACTTGAGCTAAAATTCCCACCAAGTCTGCCCAGCATATATCTTCACTCTCTGTAGTTCAATCCGAGATATACCATCCAACACCAACTCCATCCAAGTCTGAATTACAGACCCATCAAAATCAATCAAATCCATCTGACTTCATAGTGCCTCGACCATTCTGCGAGTCCATCTCAGCTCCATTAGCATTTGATATCAACAGAATCACTACCGTAGTCCAGTCCTGCAATTTCAACCTGAGCACAACCCAAATCCTTCTCAGCTTCACTACATCCTGTAAATTCTAAGCCATGCCATGTACCAACAGCTCCATCTCTACTTTGGCCTAGCCATTACCACCACCTGACACCACCATTGCCTCACTGAACTACTCATTCCATCTGCACAGCAGCAACTTCTTACTTGTAGTCACTAACCAGTCCTCCTACAATCCAAACCTGCAAAACCACCACCATAACCATGTAGCAGCCACCAACAATACCAGCTGCAACCACATCTCTCTGATTCAGTTCATTAATCACCAGAATCAAGCAGCGACAAGCATCACAGCATCAGCCATTGCAACATCCAGCTCTCAGCTCCATTTCAGCTTTAGTTCAATTTATCTTCATTGTCTTGCCTAGGCGTCGTACTAACAGAGACTCGAGCCATCCTGCTGTCTTCGATTCCATTGCTACTAACCTTCACAGATTCAATTTATCCAACTTCAGTTCATCCAGCTGCCTCTCGACCTGCAACATTCAGTTCCTGCAACACACAGCTTCCTAAGCCCCTATGAAACCCTTGAACCATGACTCCTGATAGGGTGTAGAATACATCCTATTTACTATCTATTGTTTATGCTTTCTTTGCTATTTTTCTTGTAAATTTTGTATTTTACGCTTGTTTTGAGTTTTGTAGCTACTTTGGAGTCACACGGAGGAAAAGAAGAAGAAATTACTCTATTGAGCGAAAAGGGCAAGATGGTCATTTTACAAAGCGATTGATATATGGAGCACAATTTAGGTTAAGGGGCAACCCAATTTGGAGGTATACTAAACGCAAACCGACTATGGTTAAGGGGTTATCATTTGGAGTACCCCTTATCATTTAGAAGAGGTCAGTAATTATCAATGGGTGGCTACACCGGGTGCAAATACGCCAAAATCATTACAACCCTAGAGATATTTCTCTCATTCTCTTCTTCTTCACTCTCTTCCCTTCCACTGATGCTAAAAAGCAGTCATGGTCTTTGTTACTATCAAGCGAGAGATCGAGAGTTATTTTGTGGTGATGAATCGTAGAAGATGAATCGAGAGACTACAGAGATGATGGGAAGAGATGGAGAACAAGATGGGTTCGATTGTGGTGGTTCAATCTAGGGT
The DNA here is from genome assembly GCA_023531295.1 of Papaver armeniacum. NCBI lineage: Eukaryota > Viridiplantae > Streptophyta > Magnoliopsida > Ranunculales > Papaveraceae > Papaver > Papaver armeniacum. Next base: position 64,613 of record JAJJWW010002817.1, read on the forward strand.
TCGGGACAGAATCGATGCTGCAATTGGTTCGAGGTAGAGTGGGTTTGATGGTGTTTCGGATGCGGAGACGAGGAAGAAATTAAAGTGAGAGGTTGAATCGAGAAGAAATCGAAGAACGAATTTGTGCGGGGCTTGAGAAATTAGGGTTCTGTTCGGATGAGTGAATCACAGAGATTATGGTTCCGATTTGATGAAAGATACGAGGAGATAGGGTGCGATTCGAGTCTCGTGGTGAAGGTGTCGAGAAGATGGAGCCGATGAATTGAAAGTAGAGATCGAAGTGAGTGTCTTTGAGAATTTGAGAATAAAACACCGATGATGTTAATGAGATGAATCGGATCGAGAATGGGTTACGGTGGGTCCGTGAATCGGGATGATTCTTTATTCTTTGGAAGCGAGATAAAGAGGAGAAGATGGGTTTTAGCTTTTGTTGGTGTTCAATGAAGCTACAACAGAGGATTTTGCAAATGGATTAGGGATGAAACAGGAAGAACGATTGAAGCTACGTACAGGGAAGTTGGAGTGAATGGTACTAGATGTATGTTATGATGAATTTGCGGGGAATGATTGAAATGTGCTTGAGATGGAGATAGGAAGAATCACCGATCTTTCTTGTTATGGGTTGTGTATGAACTTGATGAAGCTGTGTTGATTGAATAAAGCTAGATGTATGATAGGTTCTTAACAGGTGAAGAAATGAATGGCCTGAAACAACGGCCGGAAAGTCCTGTAAATAGCCGAAACTCGGCCAAATCATCCCTCCGGCGAGTCAAATCGGACGGCGATGACCGATCCAGACGATCCCGGTGACCGATCCAGAACGAGTTCGAAAAGCCGATCCGACCCAGCGAATCAGCCAACTCGAAGCCGACTTAAGGCGACTAAGCTAACTCGTCCTTCTTTGACTTTGACTGACGGTTTGACCTTTGACCGTTAGTCTTAACTGTGGACCGGACGGAATATACCTTGACCGACGGAGAAATTTTCAGGTGGCCGGCGGTGACGGATTCTGGCCTATTTCCGGCCACAATACCGGTTTTCCGGCGAGCAAAAATTCCAGAATTTTCTATGGACTTCTCTCATGGGTGTGAAGACTTGGACTAGGAATTGGATGGAGAATTTGGCTCAAATTTGGAAAGAGAAGATGAAGAGTTGAGAAAGACTTGAATTTGGAAGTTGAATTGCTAAAGGAAAAGGATTCTAATCCTTGGAAGAGTTGGAGAATATTGAAGCTTATAAATAGAGAAGTTTTCTACATCTTTTACACACCTCTCTACACACACATCACTTGTGTTTTTGCTTGCTTTTCTAAGATTCTTCTTTTTAATTATTTGTGTGAACTTGAAAATTCTTCTTTTAATTATTATTATTTGTGTGAATTTCAAAAACATGAGTAGCTAATTTTATTATTGATTGAGGATGAATTCCTAGTTCTTAATACATGATTTGAGTTTTTTCAATTCTATCTTGAGGTTTTTCACATAATTATCGTTTGTTTTTACTAATAGGAATGATCTTAATGACATTCATGATTGATTGATAGATTGTTTAGAGTGCACGCTAAATTGATTTGTTAAATTGATCTAAAGCTAGTGAAAGTTAGGGGATAAGTAATCGTTTCTTGACTCTTTACATAAGTAGCAAACACGAGACCTTGCGGAGGGATTCCGTGGAGCAATTGTGTGTGAAAACAACGTTAGCAAGTAGACCTTGATCTAAGAGTCTAACTACTAATATTGACCTAATAAGTTCATGAATCTTAATGCGTTTATTTAAATTACATCTAGAGTGATCTACTACTAGGTGGTTTGGTAAATAGAATCCGGTAGTCGAGAACTTCCGTGTCCGGTGATATAAGGGATTTAGGGTTTAGCACTGATCTAGCTGCTTTACCTACGGTTGGTGATAATTTGTGACTAATAACAAGTAGAAAAGAACATAACTTGATTCATTGTTTCGTAACGAAGAAGGATTCCTTGGTCTTGTCTCTCTTATTGCTTTCAACTTTCAATTTTAATTGCTTTGTTTATTTTCTTTTGCTTTTTACACCCCCCTTTTGTGACAATTTTTACAACTAGAATCTCTTGCTCCTCGTGGGAACGAACTTGACTTCCATTATATTATTTTTAATTGAGTGGAAATATTGATTAATTTGATTGCACCTACGACACGCAAGAAATTTTGGCGCCATGCTTCGGGAGCAACAGGCGATTTTTAGTTGTTTTTATTTTTTCTTTTGCTTTATTCTTGCTTTGTTAGATTCTTTACCGTGTCTAACTTAGTTTTTGAGAATCTTGTTTGGTGTTATACCTTTGGTGAATGCTTAAGAAGGGCAGGCCGAGTCCAATACGTCTTCGATCCCAAGACTCAACTAAAGGATTTCATTCGTGCGATTAACACTCCACTTCCTCCTTCTTCATCAAGTGATTCGGACAAAGAGGAAGAAACAATGGCTGAGCGTACACTAAAGGACCTAGCTTCTCACAAGCTTGATACACAACAATGGTGTGTATCCAAACTAACTCAACCTTCGAGATCAAGCCGGGGTTGATTAGAGAGTTACCAAAGTTCCATGGCATGGTGAATGAGGACCCAAACAAACATCTTATGGACTTCTATACCATAGTTATGGCCATGCTTCCTAGGAGACTAATGCGGATGGAGCAATGTTGAAAGCTTTCCGTTTTCTTTGGCGGGTAATGCTAAGGAATGGTTATATTATTTGCCTTCCGGAAGTATCACAACATGGAATGGGATGAAGAAACTTTTCCTCGAGAGATATTTTCCCGCATCCAAAGCTACTCAAATTCGCAAGGAGATTTGTGGATTGAAACAACAAGTGGGAGAATCATTGTATGAATGTTGGGAGCGATACAAGAGGTTGGTGGCAAGCTGTCCACACCATCAATTTAGTGACGTTATGATACTCCAATACTTCTATGAAGCTCTCCACCCAAGTGATAGGTCTCTTCTTGACGCCGCGGGTGGTGGTGCACTAATGAACAAGACTTTGACCGAAGCTAGAGAGTTGATTGAAAGTATGGCGGCAAACTCGCAACAATTCTACACAAGGGATGAACCAATGGTTAGGCGAGTGCATGAAGTTAGTGATTCATCATCACATCTTGATCAAAGGATGAGTAACATGGAGATAATGATGCAAAGGATGGCCGCGGTAATTATTCCGGATGGTGAGACCGAACAAGTGAATGCTTTATATCCAAATCAAAGGCCAAGGTACGATCCATACTCCAATACCTATAATCCCGGTTGGAAGGATCATCCTAACTGTAGTTATGCAAACAAGCAAGCGGCGGCTCCTAATCCATATGCGCAACAAGGTGGTTTTCAACAATCACGCTTTCAACCTCAACAACAAGGTGGTTCTCAACAATTCCAACCACAACAAGTCAAGGAGCGTGATTCTTTGAATGATGACAAGCTCAATGCATTAATGCAAGGTGTGCAAGGTCTTACTTCTATGTTCCAACAAAGCCAACAAAAGACCGATTCGGACATCAAGGATTTACAAACTCAAATGGGACAATTGGCAACCGATGTGAACCTATTAAAATCTCAAGCATCCACAAAACTTCCTTCACAACCATTTGTGAATCCAAGAGAGAATGTTAATGCGGTTACTTTAAGAAGTGGAAGACAAGTGGATGGTCCAAGTCATCATGAAGAAGCTATTGAAGAGGTAGTCAAAGACAAGGAGGAAACCGCACCAAAGGAGAACTCCACACCAAACGACCAATCCAAGGAACCGGTTCCTACTTTCACTACTCCACCTCCTTTTCCTAGTCGTTTTGCTAAATCCAAGAAAGAACCTCAAGACAAGGCACTTATGGATATCTTCAAGAAGATTGAAATCAACATACCATTCATTGAGGCCATTAAGACAATTCCAAGGTATGCCAAGTTCATGAAGGAATTATGCATCAAGAAGGATAGGTTGCTTGATAATGAAATTACTAAAGTTGGTGAGAGTGCATCGGCTATGCTATTGAAGAAGATGCCTACAAAGTGCACGGATCCCGGTGGTTTCACGGTGCCAATTACTATTGGTAAGCAAAGGTTTGAACATGCTTTACTTGACTTGGGTGCTTCCATTAGTGTGATGTCGGCCGATATATATGACTCCTTGAATCTTGGACCTTTGAAAGAGACGAGAGTTATTATTCAATTAGCAAACAAGTCTAACATATATCCAAAGGGGCTTGTAGAAGACGTGCTAGTGCAAGTAAATGAGCTTATTTTTCCGGTGGACTTCTTTGTGGTGGATATGGACAACAATGAGAACCGATCATCTACTTCTTTACTTCTTGGGAGGCCATTTATGAAGACCGCAAAGACGAAGATTGATGTTGATAAGGGTACACTCACTATGGAATTCGACAAGGAGATAATACACTTTAACATATTTGAAGCCATGCGTTACCCAAGTGATTTGCATTCCGTTTACTCCATTGATGTGGTTGATTCATTAGCGCAACAAATGGTGGAATTGAACCAAGAGGATGAACTTGATGTGGTGTTGCAAAAGAGCATTGAATTGGACGTCCATGGCTTGTCTAACTTGGATGTTGAAATCTCCAAGGAATTGGTGGAGATGTGTGGTGCTTTGGCGACATTGCAAGAAGCTAAAAAGGGTAATGTTTCATATATTTCTTTACCCGTGAATGATGAAATACTTGTACCATCTATTGTGAAGGCGCCTAAGCTAGAATTGAAGCCACTTCCGGACCATTTGAAGTATGCTTTCTTGGGAGATGGAGATGAGCTTCCGGTGATTATTGCAAAGAACCTCACACCGGTACAAGAAGACCGTTTGCTTAGAGTCTTGAGAGAGCACAAAACGGCTATTGGGTGGACAATTGCGGACATCAAAGGCATTAGTCCATCCATGTGCATGCATAGGATTCTAATGGAAGAGAACGTGAAGCCGGTACGTGATGCTCAACGTCGGCTAAATCCTCCCATGATGGAGGTTGTGAAAAAAGAGATACTCAAATTGCTAAGTGTGGGGGTAATCTACCCAATTTCCGATAGCAAGTGGGTTAGTCCGGTTCAAGTGGTACCAAAGAAATCCGGAGTCACGGTTGTTCGAAATCAAGACGATGAACTTGTTCCTACAAGAGTTCAAACCGGTTGGAGAGTGTGCATTGATTATAGAAAGCTTAATTCCGCAACCCGAAAGGATCACTTTCCTTTACCTTTCATTGATCAAATGTTGGAGCGGTTAGTGGGCATTCTTATTATTGTTTCTTGGATGGTTATTCGGGATACAACCAAATTGTTATTGCACCGGAGGACCAAGAGAAGACCACTTTCACTTGTCCGTTTGGAACGTTTGCATATAGACGGATGCCGTTTGGTCTTTGCAATGCGCCGGCTACTTTTCAAAGATGCATGGTAAGTATATTCTCGGATTATGTGGAGCGCATCATCGAGGTATTTATGGATGACTTTAGTGTTTATGGCAATTCTTTTGATGGTTGTTTAAATAACCTTGAACTAGTTCTTAAACGATGCATAGACACAAACCTTGTCCTTAATTGGGAGAAATGTCACTTTATGGTAAACCACGACATAGTACTTGGTCACATTGTGTCCTCTCGAGGGCTCGAAGTGGACAAGTCAAAGATAGATTTAATAAGAAACTTATAATATCCCACTTCGGTGAGGGAGATCCGTTCTTTTCTTGGTCATGCAGGTTTCTATAGGCGGTTTATCAAAGATTTCTCCAAAATCTCCATGCCGATGTGCAAGTTATTACAAAAGGAGGTACCTTTCGACTTCAACAAGGAATGTGAGGATGCTTTTGATAAATTAAAGGAGATGTTGACAAGTGCGCCAATTATCAAATCACCGGATTGGAATCTTCCATTTGAATTAATGTGTGATGCTAGTGATTATGCGGTTTGAGCCGTTTTGGGTCAAAGAGTGGACAAGTTGTCCCATGTTATCTATTATGCATCTAGGACCCTTAATGATGCACAAATCAATTATTCTACCACGGAAAAGGAGTTATTGGCTATAGTTTTTGCGTTGGAAAAATTTCGATCATACTTGGTGGGTACAAAGGTTATTGTGTATTCCGATCATGCCGCACTAAGACACTTAATAAAGAAGAAAGAAGCTAAGCCAAGATTAATCCGGTGGATCCTATTGTTACAAGAGTTCGACATAGAAATTCGTGATAAGAGGGGTGTGGAGAATACCGTTGCGGATCATCTTAGTAGACTTGTTATGTCTAAAGAGGAACTTCCATTACATGACCGCTTCCGGGACGAACAACTTTTCTCCATGGAAGAATCAACACCTTGGTATGCGGATATAGTGAATTACTTGGTGACAAGGAAAGTACCTAGTACAATGTCTAATTTCCAAAAGATGAAACTTAAGAAGGTCGCTAAGCAATATGTGTGGGATGAACCATACTTATGGAAATATGGCGTTGATCAAATAATGCGAAGGTGCGTGCCTAATTCCGAATTTCAATCCATTCTCTCCTTTTGCCACACTTTTGCTTGTGGTGGCCACTTTGGTTCTAAACGTACCGCTCTCAAAGTTCTCGAAAGTGGATTTTATTGGCCCACCTTGTTTGAAGATTCATATGTTTTTGTAAATCGTGTGATAGATGTCAACGAACGGGCAATCTAGGTGCTCGAAATCAAATGCCACTCACACCAATTCTCGCCGTTGAGATTTTTGATGTGTGGGGTATCGATTTTATGGGCCCTTTTGTCAATTCGAATGGAAACTTTTATATACTTCTTGCCGTTGATTATGTTTCGAAATGGGTGGAAGCTAGAGCCACCAAAACTAATGACTCTCAAGTTGTTTGTGATTTTGTAAGGGAAAACATTTTCAATAGGCATGGTACACCAAGGGTGGTGATGAGCGATGGAGGCTCACATTTCAAGAAGGCTTTCCACGCTCTCCTCAAGAAGTACAACATAACACACAAAATTGGTACGCCTTATCATCCACAAACTAGTGGACAAGCGGAAATTTCAAATCGTGAGATCAAGTCCATTCTTGAGAAAACGGTGAATACCACAAGGAAAGATTGGAGCTTTAAGCTCAACGATGCACTTTGGGCGTATAGAACGGCGTATAAGACACCGATTGGTATGTCTCCATATAGGTTGGTTTATGGCAAGGCTTGTCATCTTCCGGTTGAACTTGAACATAAGGCTTATTGGGCGATAAAGAAATTCAACATGGAGTATGATGAAGCTGGGAAACAACGGAAGTTACAACTAAATGAGCTAGAGGAGATACGTAATGATGCTTACGAGAGTACCCGGATTTACAAGGAAAAGACCAAGCTTTTTCATGACAAGATGATTTTCGTAAAAGCTTCATCGTGGGACAAAAAGTCCTTTTATATCATTCTCGCCTTAAACTATTTCTGGAAAGTTAAGGTCCCGTTGGATTGGACCATATGTTGTTACTAATGTTTTTCCTCATGGTGCAGTTGAAATTACTAGTCTTAGAGACAATTCGGTTTCCAAAGTCAACGGTCATATATTGAAGCCATACTATGAGAACATCGCTTATGTGAATTTTGATGAACTTTCATTTGGAGATGCACTCCCTCTGGAGGAGTAATGTGCCGCAAGAGCTAAGTCGGGCCGTCGACTTTAAAACAAGCGCTTAATGGGAGGCAACCCATAGGTTTTGTATTTCTTATTCTTTTTGCTTTTTTTTATTTCTTTTTCTTGTTTCTTATCATGTTAAAATTTCCCACCTTGACTTTACTAGGAGGATTCAATTACATTGAGGACAATGTAAGGTTTAAGTGTGGGGGAGTGGTTAAGCATGTATTTTAAAACAAAAATTACAAAAAAATTTAAAAAAAATTTAAAAAAAAAAAAAAAAGTTTTACATAAAACTTCCAACTTTTAGAGATTTTAGAGTCACTAGCATACTTCTAGGTATGTTTACATAGAGATTTTGACCGACATAATTGAACTTGGAAATGTTAGAGAACTACATTCGGATTTCTTGCTTGTTAGAGTGTTAAATAATGGATTTAATCATGCCGGTGATGCGAATTTGGTGTGAGGGAGAAGTGCATTATTAGAGTTGCCGATCAATCATTAGTGGAGACTACCCGTATTCATATTATGAGAGGCACCGACCAGAATTCTTCCATCTACTAAAGAGCTTCTTTTGAGTGTGTGTCACCATACGTTAATTCCGGGTAGAATGGTGAGCTACCCAACCTCCCACCAATAGAAGCACTACTCTTTGATCTCTTGAGTGCTAATTTTGTCAATCATGAAGGGTGACGTCCATGGATGAAAGCTTCCTTCTTGTAGTTCGATTTGCAGTTAGCACCATTCTCTCTCTCGACAACAACGGATCCATAGAAACACATTCATCATCAACAATGAGCGATATCAAAATCTACAAGGAAAGTTGGAAAAAGTTCAAGGTTTACAAGCAACGGAATGAGAAAAAGAGCAAATTTCAAATTCAAGTAAAGCAACATACAAAGAGCGGATTTTTACATATTTGTTGAAGACTTACAATACAATGAGGTAATTTTATATCCAAGTATGAAGACTTATTCACAAGAGCAAAGAAAAGTAAAAGGTGAGAATTGTTGAAGTTTATGATTTTGAGGCGATACAAGTTGTGAAGAATCAAGCGGTAAAATACTTCTCCCACGGCCATGGTTTATTTTTGTATTTTATTTCTCTTGTTTCAAAAAAAAAAAAAAAAAAAAAAAAAAGAGAAATATTTGTATTATTTTTATAAGCCGTGGGGAAGGAAAATATATAAGGAAGTTTCAAGCGACAAGGATTTAAGGTAAAAGAGTTACAAAGTGTCAAGGATTTATGAAATTCAAGGGTTTATCATCAAAAGTTGAAACCGAAGACCAAGAAGATCAAGACGAGGAGCGGAAGATGTTTCTATTGGATGCCGTGAGAGTGGTGTTATCATAATTGGCGATCGGATGTGAAGGTGAGTAAGTAATCTCATCCTCGATAAAAATGGTTGATTTCCTTTCTTAGAGATCGTCAGAAAAATGGTTTTTCAAAATATTAAAAGATGTGGGTTTTTAAAAATATTTCGGAAGTTGTCCTTCCCACCATTCAACGTGTAGCAGAATTTTCTCTTCATTCCTACCGCACACATGTGAGAACCATAAAAAAGCCGTCTTTTTGAGTGCAATTATCATAAAATCTTATTTGGTGAGGCAGAAGTCGAGGCGAAATGCTTATTGGTCGTTTCTCAAACACGCGTTCTCTCATTATGGTGTGGTTATTTCTCACTCAACATTTAAGAATGAGAATATGTTCTTTAGTATTTCTAACTTCTTATTACTAGCATGCAGAAACTCTATGTCCTCATAACTTTTTGGATGCTTGGGACGCTTGAACCTTTGAAGTTGTGAGTTTTTAGTTTGATTTGCTCGAGGACTAGCAAAGTCTAAGTGTGGGGGAATTTGATAGGGTGTAGAATACATCCTATTTACTATCTATTGTTTATGCTTTCTTTGCTATTTTTCTTGTAAATTTTGTATTTTACGCTTGTTTTGAGTTTTGTAGCTACTTTGGAGTCACACGGAGGAAAAGAAGAAGAAATTACTCTATTGAGCGAAAAGGGCAAGATGGTCATTTTACAGGCGATTGATATATGGAGCACAGTTGAGGTTAAGGGGCAACCCAATTTGGAGGTATACTAAACGCAAACCAGCTATGGTTAAGGGGTTATCATTTGGAGTACCCCTTATCATTTAGAAGAGGCTGTAATTATCAATGGGTGGCTACACTGGGGTGCAAATACGCCCAAATCATTACAACCCTAGAGATATTTCTCTCATTCTCTTCTTCTTCACTCTCTTCCCTTCCACCTGAAGCTAAAAAGCAGTCATGGCTGCTGTTACCATTGGCGAGAGATCGAGAGTTATTTTGTGGTGATGAACTGTAGAAGATGAATCGAGAATCGAGAGACTACAGAGATGATGGGAAGAGATGGAGAACAAGATGGGTTCGATTATGGTGGTTCAATCTAGGGTTCGGGACAGAATCGATGCTGCAATTGGTTCAGGTAGAGTGGGTTTGATGGTGTTTCGGTGCGGAGACGAGGAAGAAATTAAAGTGAGAGGTTGAATCGAGAAGAAATCGAAGAACGAATTTGTGCCAGGGCTTGAGAAATTAGGGTTCTGTTCGGATGAGTGAATCACAGAGATTATGGTTCCGATTTGATGAAAGATACAGGGAGATAGGGTGCGATTCGAGTTTGTGGTGAAGGTGTCGAGAAGATGGAGTGATGAATTGAAAGTAGAGATCAAGTGAGTCTTTTGAGAATTTGAGAATAAAACAACGATCTCAGTTAATGAGATGAATCGGATCGAGAATGGGTTCTGGTGGGTCTGTGAATCGGGATGATTGTTGTTGCTGTGAAGCAGATAAAGAGGAGAAGATGGGTTTTAGCTGCTGTTGGTGTTCAATGAAGCTACAACAGAGGATTTTGCAGCCGGATTAGGGATGAAACAGGGAAGAACGATTGAAGCTCTGTACAGGGAAGTTGGAGTGAATGGTACTAGATGTATGTTATGATGAATTCGTGCAGGGAATGATTGAAATGTGCTTCAGATGGAGATAGGAAGAATCACTGATGCTGCTGTTATGGGTTGTGTATGAACTTGATGAAGCTGTGTTGATTTAATAAAACTAGATGTATGATAGGTTCTTAACAGGTGAAGAAATGAATGGCCTGAAACAACGGCCGGAAAGTCCTGTAAATAGCCGAAACTCGGCCAAATCATCCTCCGGCGAGTCAACTCTGTGACGGCGATGACCGATCCAGACGATCCGGTGACCGATCCGAACGAGTTCGAAGAGCCGATCCGACCCGGCGAATCAGCCAACTCTAAGCCGACTCGGCCGACTAAGCTAACTCGTCCTTCTTTGACTTTGACTGACGGTTTGACCTTTGACCGTTAGTCTTAACTGTGGACCGGACGGAATATACCTTGACCGACGGAGAAATTTTCAGGTGGCCGGCGGTGACGGATTCTGGCCTATTTCCGGCCACAATACCAGTTTTCCGGCGAGCAAAAATTCCAGAATTTTCTATGGACTTCTCTCATGGATGTGAAGACTTGGACTAGGAATTGGATGGAGAATTTGGCTCAAATTTGGAAAGAGAAGATGAAGAGTTGAGAAAGACTTGAATTTGGAAGTTGAATTGCTAAAGGAAAAGGATTCTAATCCTTGGAAGAGTTGGAGAATATTGAAGCTTATAAATAGAGAAGTTTTCTACATCTTTTACACACCTCTCTACACACACATCACTTGTGTTTTTGCTTGCTTTTCTAAGATTCTTCTTTTTAATTATTTGTGTGAACTTGAAAATTCTTCTTTTAATTATTATTATTTGTGTGAATTTCAAAAACATGAGTAGCTAATTTTATTATTGATTGAGGATGAATTCCTAGTTCTTAATACATGATTTGAGTTTTTTCAATTCTATCTTGAGGTTTTTCACATAATTATCGTTTGTTTTTACTAATAGGAATGATCTTAATGACATTCATGATTGATTGATTGATTGTTTAGAGTGCACGCTAAATTGATTTGTTAAATTGATCTAAAGCTAGTGAAAGTTAGGGGATAAGTAATCGTTTCTTGACTCTTTACATAAGTAGCAAACACGAGACCTTGCGGAGGGATTCCGTGGAGCAATTGTGTGTGAAAACAACGTTAGCAAGTAGACCTTGATCTAAGAGTCTAACTACTAATATTGACCTAATAAGTTCATGAATCTTAATGCGTTTATTTAAATTACATCTAGAGTGATCTACTACTAGGTGGTTTGGTAAATAGAATCCGGTAGTCGAGAACTTCCGTGTCCGGTGATATAAGGGATTTAGGGTTTAGCAATCGATCTAGCTGCTTTACCTACGGTTGGTGATAATTTGTGACTAATAACAAGTAGAATAGAACATAACTTGATTCATTGTTTCGAACGAAGAAGGATTCCTTGGTCTTGTCTCTCTTATTGCTTTCAACTTTCAATTTTAATTGCTTTGTTTATTTTCTTTTGCTTTTTACACCCCCTTTTTGTGACAATTTTTACAACTAGAATCTCTTGCTCCTCGTGGGAACGAACTTGACTTCCATTATATTATTTTTAATTGAGTGGAAATATTGATTAATTTGATTGCACCTACGACACGCATCAACTCCTTGCTGCTATCAGTTCATGACCCCAGTTCCGTGTAATTCTCGTTGCCATTGCTTGCCCAGAACTCACAAACATACGGCTAACCAACAACAAAGGTTCGATTATAAGTTGCGGCAGAACTGGCCAGTCATTCAGTCATTCAGTCGAGCACTTTGTTTGCAGTTTGTTGATGATGGAGAGATGATCTCCCTGCTGGTTCCAAACACAATTCTACCTCCTTCTCTGTAGCATACACACAAAACCCATTATCCCATTCTTCTCAGAGAACACAATTACTACCTTTAATTATTCTTTCATTCTACACAGTATCAATGGCAACAACGTCTTCTTCCCTGTCTTTTTAGCCATCAAGTACAACACAAACCCTATATCTCGATTACCCTCATCATCCCATTATTCTATCAGTTGCAGATACCGAATCACCATCAAATCCCAAACTCCCCACAGAACCCACGATTTCATCCTCTCTGTGTTTCAACCAATAGTTCGTGTTATGCTTCAATCTCTAACTTCAATTCCTTTTCAACAAACAACATCAAATCATCATCTTCTTCTTCTTTGTCTCGATTCTGATCCATTTCTCCATATCTCTCGGTTTCAGTAGCAGAGGCTGCCGGTTTCAGGTGAATGATTGAGAGAAGAATTCTCTCGATTAGGTTACAAGAGAAGGGGGATATTAAGACACCCCAGATAAAATACACCCCAAGCTAGGTGCCCTGAGTTTCTCCTTTGGTGCGTTTAGCAACTCCTTTAAGCACAAAATTGACTACCCCTTAACCTTGTTTGGGTTGTCCTTAACACTCCTCCAAAAGAATGTTGCCCCTTAATCTTGGTTCGGCTCCCCATAGTGTTCGCCCATGAAAATGACAATTTTTCCTTTTCACTCAAACTCGGGTGATTTCTTCTTCTTTTTCGTTCGTGCGACTCCATAGTAGCTATAAGACTCAAAACAAGCGTAAAATACATAATTTAAAAGAAAAATAGCAAAGAAAGCATAAACTCTAGATAGTAAATACGGTGTATTCTACACCTATCAAATTCCCCCACACTTAGACTTTGCTAGTCCTCGAGCAAATCAAACAAAACAAATTCAAAAACATACAAACAACTCCGTGTCGTCGAGGCTACGGTCACTTTTAGCATAAATAACAAGCCTTTAAACCCCTAGGTGTCCCTAGTGGACGAGTTTTAGTCTCGTGAGGGTTTACTAGAGATATACCCACAAAACCTATTTTTCCAACTTACTAGTTCTCCGTAATAATAGCATCCAACGCGCTAAGAAGACATAGAAATTCTGCACACTAGTCATAAGAAGTTAGACACATAAATGAACACAATCTCATTCTTAAAAGTTGAGAGAGAAATAACCATCCCTTCTCGACAAAAATTCAGGTTCGGAGTGATCGAAAGTCTCGACTCTGCCTCACAAGAAAGGGTTTTATGAAGTTGCTCTCAATAATAAATAGCTTTTTATGGATCACACATGTGTCCAGGTAGGAATGAAGAGAGAATCCTGCGACACGTTGAATGGTAGGAAGGTAAAACCTCCGAAATATTTTAAAAACCCACATCTTTTATTCATTTTTGAAAACCCATTTTTCTAACGATCTCTTCGAAAGGAAATCAACCATTTAACGAAGGTGGGAATATGCTTACTTACCTTGTATCCGTTCGGCGTGCAGCTAGCACCACTCTCACAGCATCCATAGAAACGTCTTCGGTCTTCAATCGATGTCTTCATCTTCGTCTTCGGTCTTCAACTCTTGATGATAACTCTTGAACTTCGTAGAATCTCGACAATATGATTCTTTCCTCTAATTCCTTGTCGCTTGAAACTTCATTATAGATATTCCTTCTTTCCCTTGGCTTTATTGAAAGAATACAAAAATAAAAACGAACTATACAAACCCAAAATAAATTTTTTTTTTTTTTTTTCAATTTTTTTTTTTCAATAAATAAATAAGAAATAAAACAAATACAAAATAAAATAATAAAAACTATTAACAAACCTAAAAATTTTCTCTTGTCTTTTTTTTTTTTTTTTTTTTTTTTTTTTTGAAGACTAGAAAAATAAAATACAAAGGCCATGGTATAAGTATTTTACCGTTTGATTCTTCACAACTTGTATGTCTTGATATCATAAACTTTTCGAACTCTCATCCTTGATAATTTTCACTCTTGTACAATAGTCTTCAACTTATAATAATTCTCGCTCCTTGTTTTGTTGCTTTCCTTGAATCAAAATCGCTCATTTCGTATTGTTGCTTGTAAACCTCGAACGTGTTCAACTTCCCTTCAAATTTGTGATGCTCCTTTTGTTGATGATGATGGTGTTTTATGGACTGTTGGTGTAGAGAGAGATAAGGTGGATGGTGCTAGCTGCGAACAAGATTACAAGTGGTATGTAAGTTAGCAATTCGATGTCACCCACATGGTTGATAAAAATAGCACTCAAGAGATCAAAATAGTGCTTCTATGGTGGGAGGTTGGACAGCTCACCATTCTGCCCGGAATTTAAGTACGGTGACACACACTCTAAAAGCACAAATTTAGACAGGTACAAAGAATTGAAGGTCGGTGCCTCACATTATGTAACATGGGTAGTCTCCACTATAGGGGATCACTACTCTAATACCGAATTGATCTGCACCTTATTTGCCTTTGGCATGGTTAAATCCAACTTTAACTCTCATACAATTAAGAAACCCGATCATGTTCTCTGTCATCTCTAAGTTCAGTCACTCTTATGAGATTCTCGATGTAATCTTAGCGACATGTATACTATGTGACTCTAAACTAACCACAAGTTGGAGTTTTATTCAAATATATACAAAAAAATTGAAAATTTTGACTCAAAAAGGTTAAAAACTCTATATGCAAAAGACTCCCCCACACTTAAACTTCACATTGTCCTCAATGTGTAAAACCGAAAATTCTGAATTCTGACGTAACAGCAGATAAAACGCAAAAACTGTACAAATTGGTAAGGAATTTGGAAAAACTCCATTTCACAAAAGTTGTTCATCTACGTGTTTTCTACAAAGTGTAAAAATGGCATAGTGTTTCGATAAACGGTCTGACAGTTATGGTCTCTGGACTGAACTACGTGCAGTCTGAATTTTTCTGACGAAAAGGTATTCGTCATAATTCTCTTCTAAGATAGATTCCGGACGCAATGAAATTAAACATGGGGATGCAAATATGATATGAAAACTATAAAAATAAATAAATAAAAGGGTTTAAGATACAAAACCTATGGGTTGCCTCCCGCTTGGTTTAAAGTCGTCAGCCCGACTCTTTTGTTATCGTCCATATACCAACAATTTGAAAAGTTGGGGATCCTTCCATGTAACCTGTTTTGCAAACACTAGCTTCACACAAATATTAGTAATATAAAACATAAATGAAGCTATGAACCGATAAAAGCTTCCCCCACACTTATTCTTGTCCACACATGGAAGTGTATAAAGAATCTGAAGTCCAGGACTACCACGGTTTCTTGTTTCAAAACCTGCATAGTATGAGAATCAAGTATCTCTAATGGCGGAAAACGAGAAACAAAGTCATTCAATAATATCCTCGAAGCACATACATTCAAACCAATAAGAGGTAAAGGAAAAGAAACAATAGGCAAAGGGTTAGATAAACCTTGCACAATCTCTTGTATTACGGAATCCTCTTCATCTTTGAAAAACTCAAGTGAATTATTCACCTCTTGTATATCATGGTCCTCTATCAAACCTTGCAACCATTCTTCATCCGTTTCTGCCTTAACCAAAGTTTCGACATAAACATCATCATTACAATCATTTGCAAGCTCAATTGGGTCTTCCACAATATTGGTCATAACGGTCACATTCTCAACATATTCCTCCTTGTTGTAAGGCACATACTCTTTTGCGGATCCAAATTTTATTATAAGAAACTTTTTTAGAACACTCGAAAATGCATCATCCTCAAGCTCCACCCTTTAAATAGGCTCTTGATCATTATTAAGATCAATGCTCGAGTAATCTACACAAGTGTCGATATATTCCTCTTCGTCCTCATCTTGATCCCAAAAAGACTCCATTGTACACTCCTCGGGGATGTCACCATGAGTTGTTTCAAGCAATGTATCATAATCACCGTCACTATCATAGTCAACATAAGATTGGTCCTCGCTGAATTTAGTGTTGCTAATCTCGAACTCATCCTTTTGAATAGGTGAATGATCATTATTACGACCAAGAGTTGAGTTAACTACACAATTATCAACGAAAGTGCCCAAGGATTGGCCTTTTTCAACATTAGCATCAATCAAATAATCATCACAAACCATATGCACATTAGAATTATCCATATCTTCCTTGCATTGATCAATGCCTCTTCGCAAGCTAGCAATACCTTCACGAAGTTCTTGGAGTTGCTCGTTTGTAGTCTCTTTAGCTTTTTGAAATTCCTCTTGTAAAAAGTTGGAAACTTGATCTATAAAGTTAGAGACTTTTTGTTCATGAGCATAAGAATCCTCCCATCCTTGTGGTTGTTCACACACATACCCGCCATAAGGTTGTTGAGGAAAACCATAAGGTTCCATGGAATATTGGTCATAACCAATGAATTGGTTTTGATTATACCCCTGGAATTGGTAGTTGTCATATTGTTGAGGTCGTTGAAAACCGTATCCATCCATGTAGTATGCTCCTTCCATGAGAAACAAGCACCTGAAATAAAATTCTCACACCAAGGTTAAAACCCAGAAAATAAGAAAAATAAAACAAAAACTAAAAACAAAAATAAGAAACCAAAAACAAGTGACAACCATTTGCCTCCCGGCAAGCGGCGCTAAAATTTGACCGGTTGTCAGCCGACACAAATATAAATTACACTTTCTTACTACTCAGAATATATAATGAAGCAAGGGCAAGAAAGGATCGTTCCCACAAAGAGGTCTAGGTTGTCAAATTGTTTCAGTTCCCTATAAATAACACCGGGGTTTTCTGATTTTTATATAATAAACTAAATAAAAGCAAAT
The DNA here is from genome assembly GCA_023531295.1 of Papaver armeniacum. NCBI lineage: Eukaryota > Viridiplantae > Streptophyta > Magnoliopsida > Ranunculales > Papaveraceae > Papaver > Papaver armeniacum. The sequence continues at coordinate 81,840 of JAJJWW010002817.1, forward strand.
AAAGAAAAGTAAACAAATCAAATCAAGGATAAGAAAGTATTGGTCATGGATTTCGTTTTCATTCACAAACATGTTTTCAACATAATAACTAGAATTGATATTTTAATCTCAACTTTTATCAAAGGCCATAGAATACCTTGATCGCAAGTATATCCCGCAAATCTCCTCATGTCATCAACAAACACATTAAAAGATGCGAATATGAATTCTACCTAAAGGAACAACCTAACGTGTAAAAGCACTAATCAAGTTTAATTCCCTAGATGCATTAAGTTCTATGAAATCAGGCCAATCAAAGCAATCGAACGTGTAAAAGCACTAATCCGATTTAACAAAGGTTATGGTTCACATATGACTACTAGGATGTATCACTACAAGCAATAATCACAATTATGCTACTTGTAATCAGGAATCTATCACTTTTGCGTATAATAAATCCTAATCTAGCAAGAGAGATGAAAACAAACTCAATCGATTCGCGACTCGACTAAATAGCATTCAAATCATGTAACAATATTGATGGTGAATCATAAACGATAATATGGAGACAAAACTAATTTATTGAATTAAAACCCATATTTGGAAATCAAATTTATTCCATAACCAATAATAAAACTCTAGCTCATATTCATGGAGTTCATAAGAAGAAAGAGAAGTTTCATGTTTCTAAACCCTAGGACCAAAGTAGAGGCCAAGAATAGATAAAAGATATATCCTTATATAGCTTTTCACTTCTCCACCCAATTTCCAAGTCTAGGTCACGGTTTTGACAAAGCAAAATACCAACTGGGTCATGAGACAAGCACTCCAGCCCATAAACTCGGGCCCAAGAAAAAAAACCCACAAACCCAGCAGGTCCAAATCCGTCTGAGTCATGAATCGAATCGGATCGGATCGGATCGGATCGAGTTGACTCGGTGAACTAGAAATCTGACAGAGTTTCCTCTGTCTTCAGGCAATTCCCAGGCCAAGTTCAGGCCATTTCACACTCTTCTTCCCTGCACAGCATTCATACACAATACTCATGCATTCACAGGTCATTCAATTTCAGATTCCCATTCGCCTACAGCCACCAATTTCACTGGTTCGTACTCAACCCATTCTACTTTGCCTGAACCTGCAATTCTCTGCTCCAGTACCAGCGAGCACACTCAACACTTCAGCTATCTCCTTCGTTTCCCTTCTCTGCCTCAATGCCACCAGATTATTAACCCTGTAATCTCAGCTCACTCATGGCTAGCTGTACTTCCCTGCAATCACCATCTCTGCACTAATTCCCTTCGCGAATTCGCTGGCCAGCACCAGCTCAACCTCCCTAAACCTTCAGCTCCTTCTTCTTATCAGACTCGAACACAGGCAAACACCCATACTCTGCAGCTCCTCCGACCGATATTCGTCACACTGCCAAGCTCGAGTTAAACACAGCAAAACCCAACTCGAGTAACAACCTTCCATTGATCGAACCCCAATAATGCTGACTTGCTCCTTGTCTTTCCACATCACCGCACCTTCATTTCACCAATCATAACCCCTGTCCATTTTTGTTGCAGTTCCGACCATCTCCACTTGAGCTAAAATTCCCACCAAGTCTGCCCAGCATATATCTTCACTCTCTGTAGTTCAATCCGAGACATACCATCCAACACCAACTCCATCCAAGTCTCGAATTACAGACCCATCAAACTCAATCAAATCCATCCGACTTCATAGTGCCTCGACCATTCTCGCGAGTCCATCTCGGCTCCATTAGCATTTGATATCACGAGTAATCACTACCGCAGTCCAGTCCTGCAATTTCAACCTGAGCACAACCCAAATCCTTCTCAGCTTCACTACATCCTGTAAATTCTAAGCCATGCCCTGTACCAACAGGTCCATCTCTACTTTGGACTAGCCATTACCACCACCTGACACCACCATTGCCTCACTGAACTACTTATTCCATCTGCACAGCAGCAGCTTCTTACTTGTAGTCACTAACCAGTCCTCCTACAATCCAAACCTGCAAAACCACCACCATAACCATGTAGCAACCACCAACAATACCAATTTGCAACCACATCTCTACGATTCGGTTCATTAATCACGAGAATCAAGCGGCCGACAAGCATCACATCATCACCATTGTAACATCGACTCTCATTTCAATTTTCGACTTTTTAGTTCAATTTATCTTCATTGTCTTTCCTAGCCATCGTATTAACAGAGACTCGAGCCATCCTGCTATCTTCGATTAAATTGCAACTAACCTTCACAATTCAATTTATCCAACTTCAGTTCATCCAGCTGCCTCTCGACCTGCAACATTCAGTTCCTGCAACACACAGCTTCCTAAGCCCCTATGAAACCCTTGAACCATGACTCCTTGCTTCTATCAGTTCATTACCCCAGTTCCGTGTAATTCTCGTTGCCATTGCTTGCCCAGAACTCACAAACATACGGCTAACCAACATCAAAGGTTCGATTATGAGTTGCGGCAGAACTGGCCAGTCATTCAGTCGAGCACTTTGTTTGCAGTTTGTTGATGATGGAGAGATGATCTCCCTGCTGGTTCCAAACACAATTCTACCTCCTTCTCTGTAGCATACACACAAAACCCATTATCCCATTCTTCTCAGAGAACACAATTACTACCTTTAATTATTCTTTCATTCTACACAGTATCAATGGCAGCAACGTCTTCTTCCCTGTCTTTCTAGCCATCAAGTACAACACAAACCCTATATCTCGATTAGCCTCATCATCCCCTTATTCTATCAGTTGCAGATACCGAATCACCACAAATCCCAAACTCTCCACAGAACCCACGATTTCATCCTCTCTGTGTTTCAACCAATAGTTCGTGTCTGCTTCAATCTCTAACTTCAATTCCTTTTTCAACATCAACATCAAATCATCATCTTCTTCTTCTTTGTCTCGATTCTGATCCATTTCTCCATATCTCTCGGTTTCAGTAGCAGAGGCTGCTGGTTTCAGGTGAATGATTGAGAGAAGAATTCTCTCGATTAGGTTACAAGAGAAGGGGGGATATTAAGACACCCCAGATAAAATACACCCCAAGCTAGGTGCCCTGAGTTTCTCCTTTGGTGCGTTTAGCAACTCCTTTAAGCACAAAATTGACTACCCCTTAACCTTGTTTGGGCTGTCCTTAACACTCCTCCAAAAGAATGTTGCCCCTTAATCTTGGTTCGGCTCCCCATAGTGTTCGCCCATGAAAATGACAATTTTTCCTTTTCACTCAAACTGGGTGATTTCTTCTTCTTTTTCGTTAAGTGCGACTCCATAGTAGCTATAAGACTCAAAACAAGCGTAAAATACATAATTTAAAAGAAAAATAGCAAAGAAAGCATAAACTCTAGATAGTAAATAGGGTGTATTCTACACCTATCAACATCAACTCGCAGAGACATGCTCGATTAAGGATTGAACCGCTTCCTTGACCGGCTATTCGGAGGGTGAGAATATTCTGATTGGGAGAGGATTTCTGTGCACTCCTTCAGTCCCCAGTTCTCCTGAGTCGGCCTTCTCTTTGAATATGTGTTTCAAATTTCTACAGTCACTTGTTGGATGGCTAACGTACCTATGGAAATGGCAATAACGTGCATTTTCCATTTGTTCTGCGGTTGTTTCCTTCTTGACATGAGGTAGTTTGATTGCACCATCTTGGATCCAGACTTCTAATAGTTCGATCACTTCCTCAATGGGAAAAGGGAAATCGGGTACTTCTGATCATTACGCTAATTCGGTGATTGTGCATTTCTAGTCAGGTTGTCCTTTCTTGGAGCTTTAGGAGGGTGAGACATCGAAGAGGCATTCTTATATTGTTGTGCCTCGGCTTTTCTCTTGCTCCCTTCAGCAACATTCATGGAAGCTTCAACATTGTACTGCTTGTTGATTAGGCGTCTGGCAGTATTACTTTGAGTGTCTTTCAATTCCTCTACTTTGACAGTTTTAGTTCTTTCCAGCAAGGTGAGAGCAGTAGTTGTTGATCGCTTGGCCGCTTCATGAAGTTCTGAGAAATTCTGGAAACAAAGATTTTCCAGCAAAGCTCTGTAGACTGGGATCATCCCATTGATGCATAAGTCCACCAGTTGTTGTTCAGTAACGTTGGGATCATGACAATCCAAAGCTCGAACCCAGAACCTCTTCACATAATCATTCGGATTTTCGTCAGTCTTCTGGGCCATCCTTCCCAAGTCAGAAAGAGTAATTTGCTCAGAGACAAAGAAGTACTTCCTGTAGAAATCATTAATCATTTCTTCCCAATTAGCTATGCTCCCTGGTGCGATGTTGTTGTACCAAGTATATGCTCGACCCGTCAGAGATTTTGAAAACTCCTTCAAGCGGACAACATGATTGTGTTCATGCTCTCCTAATGCTTCCAAGAATCGAGAAACGTGTTCTCGGGCATTTCCCGTTCCATTGTAGAGTGTGAACGTTGGAGAAGTGTAGCCCTTTGGGAGAGGGATCCTCTATGTAGCAGCAGGGTACGGAGGCTGATGATGATGCACGGTCGGTGTATGGCCTCTTCCTCGATTCTCCATAAAACGTTCTAGGTCTTTACGAGTGATGAAGCCGGCGAGTTGAGGTTCTGCAGCTTTGCGTGTTTCATCATCGTCAGGGACTGGAATAACTTTGGGATCCGTTGGGGATGTTTCCTTGTCTTTTCCTTTATCTTGAGTTTTGTCTGACATCTTTTCAGTGAGAGTTTTGAGATGGTTACATAATTCCTTCTGAGTAGCATCCATGTCAGTTTGATTTTTAGCGAGCACTTCCTGAATCTTCATGAGATCAACGATGGTGGGTGGATTTTCTCTGAGTTCCTCAGGATGTCGACCAAAGAGAGGATGATTTTCGACATTAGTGTGAGGAGGAGTAGTGTCACCACCACTGTTGGAAGCAGGAACGGTTTCTGGAGTACCACCTCTCTTGCTAGTGCTAGCATTGTTTGGGTTAGGATTGGTAACTGAACCCAACCTAAGATCAACCATTTTGTGAAAATGAGAGATTGCAACCGAGAGATTAAACTCCCACTATGGTCGCCAATCTGTGGATAGGGAAAAACAGTTCGCTGGTTTTTTAGGAAAGTGAAGAGTCGAGCGTGTGGTCGAGACTCCTCAACCGAGCAAACTATTGAACCTCACAAAGATGCACCGCTGCAAAGGGGGTGCTTAGATTCGAGAAATCAATCTGTAGGACTCCAGCCTAAACCAAGACAATGGCCGTTTCAGAGTCAATTCGGTCGCAAAGAGGGAGATGGGTTGATCTGTAGGAGGGAAGCTGAGAATTGTGTGGGATCAATGATGATCAAGGATTGTGGGTGTGTTGAAGGTTTCTGCAATATTGCTGAACTACTGAAGTTGAGTTCTATGAATAAGTTTGTATCGAGTTGTTGACGGATAATGATAATGCTGATGTTCATGATATTGTCCTCGATTTAGACTTATTTATATTGCAATAATGATGAACCACTGATCCCTGCAAGTGTGACGGTTTCTTGAGAGAAATAGTGGGAAAGTGGGAGATCGTGGTAAAGTCAGTTCCATGTTTTGGAGACTTGACTGATCGTGCACCCACTACTTTGCTAACTCCTTCAACCATTTGCACGACTTACGCACATTTCTCGTCGTGGATGAATCCACGTGCCGTAGACCGCCAGACCAAAACCCTAAGTGATATCCCCCATTTGTGACGTGATTGATGTCTCATGAATCGTGGAGTCTGCATGACAGGCGTGTATTTAGTTTGTCAGTTGTTGACTGATTAGACAATGAGTCTAGGTTTTATTAAATCGAGCATGAGTGATGAATGATCAGCGATTCATGGGTCGAACATGTAGTTCTCTGAAATGATGTCAATATTGTTAATTCAGTGATGAATTATTGACTAGTTGAGCGATTGAGCAAGTGTTGCTCAATTCGGCGAATTACTGAATATTGAGAATTTGATGAGCAACTGAGCAAGTATTGCTCAATTCACCAAATTAATGATTTTGATAATCTGACGTGCAACTGAGCAAGTATTGCTCAATTCGATAAATTATTGATGAATTGCCGAATATTGATTATATTCGGACAATTGAGCAAGTAGTGCTCAATTCAGCGAATTATTCACTGGTGACGTAGCCAATAAAATATTAATTAAAATATTGGTAGATTACCGAATATTATATAATTAATTTCGGTGTTAATTGCTGGATCAACATAAATTTTAGTGTTTAGAATTGCTCAAAATGATGGTTTCACAGAGCGTTTATCCAAAACCCTAATAATGAGCGTCCATGTGATTCCCATTGCTCGAGTTGAGCATGCACAAGGGTTCTCAGTTTGAGAGTTGGTGAAAGAATGATAATTAAATGCTGGTTTCACCATTTACTAAAAATATTGCTGGATTCAACATTAGGTGATAAAACCTAAGTATGAGAAGTGGGGAACCGACCAAGAGAGCATGGGACCGGCTCTTGGTGATCACGTGACCAATTGTTGGTCGTTTGGAGAGTTCTCTAGTTGGTTGGAGAGAGTTCGGGCCCAGTATGAGCAATTGAGCAAATTAGGTCAGAATTGCAAAAACGTGTGGGACCGGCTTCGTGCAAGCCCTATGAATGACCCTGGTCGGTCATGAAGGCATGCACGTGTTGCCATGATGTTCGTGTCTCCATACTGAGAGTTTCAGTATTTTCTGACGCGCGTTTGAGCAACATCGTGAATTTTCAGAAGAGTTTCATCTTGACTGAGAATTCTCGATTTTTATTGGAATGAACATCATGCTCAATCCATCAACATTAAAATAAAATGTTTTAATATTCAAAATTTTTTAGTGAGAGGCTATCCAGTCGTATGACCATGTTGGCTTTTGGTTTTCGTGATTCGAGCAATATTTGAGAAAATATGAAGAAATCATGAATTTTGCTCAAGCCCAGGAGTTTCACGAATTGAGAAAAATAATAATTATGAAAGATTAGGGTTTGCAAGGTGTGGGACCGACCACGGCTAGGGCATGGCTGGCCGGCCATGTTGCCCGGTCCCGCACACATTTTCCTATTTTATAATATTATTTTCCGTGAATCCTTGAAGTTATGGAGAATCCTTGAAGATGTGGAGAATCCATGAGTTTTTGTTGAAACTGAGGAGTTTCATGAGATTAGGAACAATAATTATAAAAAGCTAAGGATTGTGAGGTGTGGGACCGACCACGGCTTGGGCATGGCCGGCCGGCTGAGTTGCCCGATCCCACACGCCTTTCCTTATTTTATAATATTATTTGGTGAATCCACGAAGTTATAGAGAATTCACGAGTTTTGCAAAAACAAGGAAGGTTGCTCAAACCAAGGAGTTTTCGTGAGTTCCCGAAATAACAAAAATAATGGGAAAGGCACGGACCGACCATGGCTAGGGAACGGTCGGCCGGCCGGCCGGTAGGCCCACCCTGGGCGCCTCTCATTATTTTATTTATTCAATGTTTTCTCCTGCTTTGTGAAGGATTCCTCATTATTTCACGTTTTTGGATGCTCGTTCGTGCATCTGGGTGCTCAGTCGTGCATCATTGTCGAGTACACTTGCACCATTTTTATGGGGCTTACTCAGTGATGGTCCAGATGCCCGGTTGCTGAGTATTTATTACTAATTTATGAAATTCAGTGGAGAATAATTCATGAAAATGAGTAATAAAAATGAATAGTTGTTCATTATTAATTCATAGGATCAGCCGTGGATTCGCCTACAAATTCAGAATAATAAAACAAGCATTACCACCCTATGGGATCGCGGATTCGACCACAGAATCGGAGTAATTAAGATTATCCATTACCATTTCATGAGATCAGTGGATTCGATCATGAAATCGGAGTAATGAGATAGCACAGTTGTTTTATTGCCATTCTATGAGATCAAGCCGTGGATTCGATCATAGAATCGGAGCAATTGTTATTGCCATTCCATGGGATCAGACCGTGAATTCGACCATGGAATAGGAGCAATTGTTATTTCCATTCCATGGGATCAGGTCGTGGATTCGACCATGCAATAGGAGCAATTGTAGATCATTCTGGGAATTCAGTGGTGAATGTCACGGGAGAATTAATCTATTGCAGAAAAAATTTGAGCCAGTTAAAGCGTTACATCCATTCTGAATGGTGCATAGCCAGGGAGTCTCGGTGTTGTTTACGACCTGAAGGCATTAGTGTTCTCGATCTACGGAGAACCGCCTGAATCTATACACGGTCTTTCCACATAATCAGGGAATGGTGAGTGTCACCGACGTCCTGAAGGCATCCACCGCCCAACTATTCTTCTATGTGGAAGTGGGTCTCTCTCCTGCAGTCAGGGAACAGTGAGTATCACCGACGTCCTGAAGGAGTTAAGCTCTCAATCTATTGAGAACCGCCCAAATACGTTATTCTGCAAAGAGGTCACGACGAAATGACAGGGATCGAACGCTCAACTAGTGGAGGCTCTTCGAAAATATATTTATCATGGCTTTGTAAAATATGAATCGTTCCATGCCTGAAAGCCGTGTCAAAAACATGCCTCATGATTTTACGATTTTGCCCTTTGTTGAAAATCCACCATCAACAACGGGATGAGTTGTTTAGTCCAATTCGATTCCAGATAAGAGAAACTAAGTTAATTCCGATCTTAGTTAGACTTATCGAAGTGAGGTTTCGGTTATTCAACTCTAATCGAATGCCTTAACAATAAATGCTAGTTAACTAACCTAGTACTTGTCTTGTTTAAAATTGAAAGGTCTAAGTTTATGGATAATTAGAACCTGATGAGACAAATAGAGTTATCTTTATTTTGGTCTTATCGAATTAAGCGATTGTTTTTGTACAATCGGTTTAGCAAAGGGACTAAGGTACTTAGTTGATTTTTAGTTTGCTAAACTAAAATGGAAAAATTATTTCGGACAATTGTTTCCTTGGTAACATATCAAAATAAAACTACTTGTAGTTTCGGTTTTGATATTGGTTATCAGAACATGGTGTGTGGAACCCTCGTGCCTAACTCTACAGGTTGCAAGTCTATTTTGAGATTTGTAAGATTCTTTTCGTGTTGTCCTTTATTTTTCGTTTCTTTGTCATTTTGTGACAAAAAGGGGGAGAAATAAATGGAGTAAACAAGTGATACTGGAATTGATTTTATATTGATTGGTATCACTAAGGAAAAGAACATTGGTGCTTAAACGTTTTATCTAAACGAAAGAGTGAAAGCACAGACTAAGGGGGAGTAACATATCATATGAAGTGGTATAACAAGGACGTGCGGATTGAATATCTACCTATCTTCCTTAGGGGGAGTATTTTCTTTGTTATTATAATGTCAACAACGACATTTTCAAGGATTGAATGTAAGAAGTTTACTGTGCTGTTGAATTCGGGAATCAAGCGTATGTGTAATGAATTATTGTAATTTGTTTATCCATATGATGTAAGAGTTTTTTCACTAAAATTGACAAAGGGGGAGATTGTTATAGCATAGCTCGGTTGAACCCACCAAGCGTTTGTATGTCAAGTTTGGTTGTCATATTTTAGTGAATCAAAACTCATGTTAAGAGTCGCTTGATTATGTACTAGAGTAAACTTCGTATAGGTTAGCTTGAAAGTATTAGGATAATGAGACTTTACAAGTATTGCGAAGACTTGAAGATGTGAAGAAGCAAGGAGCTACAACGACAACAATCATCCTTCCACTTGAGGTTAGTGATATTTGACTTGAACTGTTTCATTCCCTAACGTATCTTTCAAGTCGTGCATATAGAAAACAAAACTGCGAAGCATATTTGAACTCTAGATAGACATAGTATTAAGGAATACAATACGAGGTTTATTGCTTAACCATTAAACTTTGTAGATAATACATCGTCATAATCATTTGAATGCTATTGTGATTATGTATGGGTATGAGGTGAGGATTTCATCCTAGGGAACAATGTTTTACATATGTTCTAAGGAAGTAAGTTCATAAACTTGTTTGTGAATCGAAAAGGAAATCGCCGGGCGTTATTGGGATTGTTATTCATTGCATATCTTGTGAACATCCAATATGTGTGATTTAGTATAACTGTTCATAACTTGTTGTGTTCTTGGTAAAACTATTCACAAAGGCCGGACTTATGTATTGGTATGACTTTATTAGTGAAAACGATCTTAAGTAATCACCTGAGATGGTATGATCGGGTTTGTGATTTTATGTCTGACCAAATATGGGAAAGGGGAATCGATCCTAGTAAGAGGTGCAGTACATCACAAAGGGGAATCGATCCTTGTATGAGGTGCAGCAAGGTTTATAGCATAAAGGGGAACCGATCCTATGGACATGTGCAAAATACCATATATATGTAGGGAACCGATCCTAGTACCTAGTCAACCTAATTTTGGAAAGCTAGTGTGACTATGCACAGTACTCACATGGAAGGTAGAACCTAAACTTGTTTTGGTAGAACCGTTAAACCCATGATTTGTGTTTGAATGTTATTTGATCAATCGCATAGTTCTTGAAAGTCAGATGAACCAATTCTAAACTTGTTTGGAAGTGTGGAAAATCGGTTTCAAGGTTATAAGTGTGAAAGAAAACTTACAAAGTTAAGATGTCGACATACTTTGAACACGTGCTATGAATTTTTATTATTTAATTGTTCAAAGTTATTCCTTAATAGCTAAGGGAAGAGAATCCCAGGATCGAAACATAAATAAGCTAAGAATATTTTAATTAAGGTAATTAACTTCATTTTTAGGAAAATAAGAATTATCAATGTGCATTTACTAATTAGAGATTTTACGAGAGATTTCGATCATTATTTTTGGATGAGCATTTCCAGGAATTATGGAAACCGAATTTGTGCTTTAATGAATATCTTGAGAATATTTTCGGTTTTAGAAATTCCTTGGTGTCCAAACTTCCTTGTCTTTAAATACTTGAAGTTTGCCATTCTAGCAAACTAATCCTTCGTAACAACAAACTTCCTCTTGTTGTGTTGTTACTGGTGTAGCCGCCTATTCGGAGAGGAGAGTAACCTAATTAGGCGAAATCTCTTACGGCCGCTCAGTTTAAAGTCTTCTTTGGGATTGAGAAGCTCTATTAGTACCGTTGGTGGGAAACTAGATAATTGCGGTTTATCTTTTGTTTTCATTGATTTGATTGACTAACGGTGGTTAAACTTTGATTGTACCAAGTTTGTTTATGCTTGAGAATATTATCTTCTGATATAAGATTCACTCAAACTAGTTCAGAGTTTCGACAGTGATCTTTAGACTGTTGTTAGTTCTAAAGACGATCTTGTGATAATCCATTGTTAACAGACTCCGTTCTGTGCGTGATTGATCACAAGAGATTCAAGTGATTGTGTGCAGGTGTTTATTGAAGATCGAAGAAGAGTTGAAGACAAAGAAGATATTGAAGATTTCTGATTTGTGGGTTCATAATCTTTGGTGTGCACAATACTTGTTTCGGTAAAAGAGGATCCAATTAATAATCGGTTTATCTTTAAGATAGATTGGATTGATTAATTGAGTATATCGGCATCAACATAATTCTTCGGATTAATTGTGTTGTTGGCTTAATCTTAAACGATTACTTCGGTAATTGAACATAAGATAGATCTAAGGACCTGACGAAGGAGTTTATGTTAAGATAAACAGAAGAGCCTTTGTCCGACTCATATCACTTGGTTGAATAGAGTTGATACCAAACAGATTTGTTGTTCCTTTACTGTTTGGAATACGAACCAAAGGAATTGTTCCAAGTACGTGACTTATTCATAGGTCGGAGGCGTGGGAATAGAGACGGAACTAGGTGAACTATAGGTTTAGTTGCTTGGTCTCAACTATACGAAGTTAGGTGTAATTTTGTGTAGCGTCTTAATCCTGGGAGTATTCAATTCTGGACAAGGTCCCGGGGTTTTTTCTGCATTTGCGATTTCCTCGTTAACAAAATCTTGTTGTGTCATGTACTTTATATTTCCGCATTATAATTGTTTTATTATAATTAAAGTAAATCACACAAACGTTAATTCATATTTACTTGATAAGTGAATCCTATTGTGTTTGGTTAAGTCCGAACCTTTTTATCAAGTAACATACTTCGTTGTTGTATTGTCTCGATTTTGTATCCATAGACGATCACACGAAGTGTGAACCGATTAGTTATATTATCTCAACTCAGTCCATAGACAATCACTTTCGGATAAAGGACTTATATGTAGGAAAAGTTTTAGCTTGAGGTATATTTGGGTACCCTCGCCTTTTCATTCCTATCTTTGCATTCTGTAGCTCAGTTGTAGTTTGTTGGGTTCCTTTGTTTTGAAATTTTAAGCATACTACCATCTGTATATTTCCATCAGTTGATCTCTGTCATCTTGTTACTGCCTGCTGTGGTATAGATTGTATATGTGTAACTCTTCCGCTGTTTATAACTCTTCTAGCCAGCAGCTTTTGTTTTGTAGCTTCCATTCTCCTTCTATTTTTCCAGTAGTTGCCAATATTCTAGTATAACTTAGCTCTTATAGCTTTTGTAGTGGGTTAAACATTGGAGTCTGTAAGCACAATTGTATGTCTGCGTAAGCATGTATCTGTTACATTGCAACTATGCGACTGCTGATAAGTTTAATCTTTCCTGGTTAAAAATTCAACGGAATAGTTTCAAAATCTCAGTTATGATATAGACTCTTCACAGCCAATTTGAAATAGTATTGATATTTCCTGTCTTTGCTTTACCTGCACACTTCTGGGTACTGAAATTATTCTTTGAGTTCAATAGGTACATGTGATACTGCACTGCGAAGCAAGGAAAGAAAGGAAAATGAGCAAGACAATGTGTTTAACGAGCCTAAACCCAGTCTTGTACCGGCGGTATTATTTTCAAAACTTATTACCTATTATGACTGTGTGAATGATATAACATGTTTGCCTGCTGATAGGTGTCTAAAACACCTAATTTACTATCTAGTAGTTACGCTTTCTTTGCTATTTTTCTTGTGAATTATGTACTTTACGCGTGTTTTTGAGTTATTAGGTGTTATGGAGTCATTTGGAGCAAAAAGAAGTGGAAATGGCTACAAAAGTGAAGTCACAAATGAAGAAGGGCCAAAGACCCAGTGGAACTCGTTCAAATACAAGAAGATGAAGACAATGGCGAAAGAATGGAGTCATTCCGAGCTCGTATGAAGAAGTTATGGGCAAAAGAAGAACTCGGGAAACTAATATGGTAAACCGGTCATTTCATCGGCTAATATTGATGGGAGCCCAGCCACATGTTAAGAGGTAGCCAAAGAAGGCAACCATTTGATTCAAAACGGATTACTATAGACACCCGCTCAATCTACTAAGGGCCACCTCCTTCATCTTATAATCCAATTAGGTCGAGTCCGACAATGTTATCACACAGTTCAGCTTTATCCTTACTGAACCAAGACAACATTGCTGCCAAGAGTTTATCTTGGCGAAATCGGGTTGGAATGGCCGGTCGAGATGTGTTAAGAAGGTATGAAGAGAATATGGGTTCATGGGTTAGTCCGAAAACTCTAATTACAAACCAAGAAATACAGGGAAGAACAAGGATTAGCAATACCAAGTTCATGATATCTTGAAGCCGCCAAGCAGGGAGAAGACTTGAGTTTCTGTCGCCGATTGTGGAGATGAATGAATGTGATTTCGAAATGGGTCTTGTGTTGAATGTGAAAATGTTTACAGGGAAGGATATGGAATGGTTTATTAATGAACAACAAGTTCAATGTGTATCACCAGCTTCTGGCATACAAGGTGTTTGTGAAAATCCCTGAGTGATGTTCTGGTGGAGTTGGTGTTGAAATGGAGTTTGTGGCATTCAATGGGACTGAGTACAAGACAGGGGAGATGGCAGCAATTGCAGTTGATTCATGGTTGCAGTCTGTGAGAAGAGTTGGGGTTTGCTCCTGGTGTTTGAGTTGATACTGATCTATTATTGATGGATAGAAGCTACAGGTTGCAGGTCGAGAGAGGTGGGCGCAAGTAGCTGGAGTTGAGCGGGGAGAATTTAGTGAGAAGCAATACGAGCAACCATCATGACTGGATAGAGTGGATCTTGGTGGTTATGAGCTGAAACGGTGGGGTAATCTGCAGCTGGAACAAGAGAAAATGGCTGAGAACTGAAGTTGTTGCTGCCATAATGGAGAAGATACAACTGTGAAATTGGATATGTGCAGCTGAGATTAGTCTTGAACTAAGAGCACAAGCAGCTGGATGAACTGAGGTTGGATGGATTGAACTGGTGAAGGTTAAATGAAATGGAGTCGACGCAGTGGACTAGTTAGCTTTGAGATGCGGTGCGCAAGTGATTCTGCATTAGGAGGATTGTGGACTGCAGGAGTTTGTGGAGCTTCAATAGGTGAGAAGTTGCATACAATTCTCTTGGCTGTGAGCTTAATAATATGTTCTTCTTTGTATGCGAAGTTGACAATTTCAAGCCAAAGGAGCCAACGGGGAGATGTCTTAGGGAAACTTTCAGGCAGTATGGTCGCCATGCCGTGGAGTTATTGGACAAAATGATGGATCTCGACCCTTTTCAGAGAATATCAGCCAAAGATGCGCTTAATGCCGAGTATTTCTGGTCTGATCCCCTGCCTTGTGATCCCAAGAGTTTGCCTAAATATGAAACGTCACACGAGTTCAAGGTACGCCAGCAGCAGGCAACAAGAGGAAGCAACGAAACGGCAAAAGCTACAACACTCACATGCGCCTCCATACCAACAGTTTAGGTACCCTCCACTCCATCCAGGAGCTAACCAGCCTATACATACTTTTCAGCCTCCAGTGGCTGCTGGAGCTAGCCATCATTGTTGGAGTTATGTTGAAGGCAGAGAATAGATCTTGCAGTTGGCATGTAGGTGGAGGAACTGGGTCTTGGACTCTTGGCTGCTGTGGAATTGAAGGAAAAGAAGTGACGCTGGACAGGAGTGGCTGGTTGCAGCTGGGATTAATGGAAGAGTTTTGGTGGTGGAGTTGCGCAGAATAAACTGGAGCAGTGGCTTGGAATGGTGTGCAACTGAAGAGAAGAATGGTGTTGATACAGGTGCACTGATGTTGTTGCTTTGCAGGGGTGAATACAGTTATGGTGCCATGGGTTGCCTTGCAATTTACAGTTGCAGCATTGGTGGTGCTTGTATTTTAGCACAAGACTGACACATGGAAGAAGAAAGCAAGGTTGTGCGCAAGTGATTTAAGCTGCAATTCAGTGGTGGCTGTTATAAACTGTGCGAAAACGGAGTGAAAATGGCGCTCCGGTGAGCATAGTTCCGGTTGTTGGAATTCGGAACTTGAAGCATGGATAGCAATGATTCGGTGAATCGCGAGGGGGGTATGAGTCGGATGCAAGAATTGATGGCCGGACATATGGGCTACGAGTCACGCTTTTAGGCGCGTTTCGCAAGAAATGGGAATTGGCTAAAATGGTTTTTGTGAATGAGTGGACTGCGAGAGAAGCAAAGCGGAGCTCTTTGGAAGTGTAGAATTGCCTGGTGATAGTACCTGATGACAAAGGTGGCCTGAGAAATTTTTCCGGTGACCGTATTCCGGCGACGGTGACCGGATTCCGGTGATGATGTCATCAATTCCGGCGACGCTTTTGGACCCAAAAAATCCAGAGAATTATTTTCACACATGGGCTTGGTGGACTAATTTGAGACGGGTTTGGAGAAGACTTAACCTACTTTTGAGTATCCTTTTGGGAGAAGCATATAAATAGAAAACTCTTTTCTAAACCTAGGGATATCTCCATTAGGGAGAACTCATACTTTTGGTTCTAGGGTTTAGAAACATGATAGGTTTTCTCTTTCTTCTTGCTATGAACTCCTATGCCATGAGTAACTAAGTTTTTATTATTGGTTGAAGATGTAGTTGGATTTTGCAACCAAGTTATGATTTTTATGAATTAGTTTTCTCTCAATATTATCGTTTGATTTCTACGGGTTATAATAATTGCATGATTGAAGTATTGCAATATGATTGAATGTTTGTTTAGTCGAGTCTAGAATTGATTGAACTCACATCCATATCTATAGCTATTTTAGGGTTTTCATCGAGCGATAACCTTGAATACGAGTAGCATGATATGATTAGGGTTTGTAGTGATACATCCTTGTAATCATATGTAGAAATTGACCTTTGTTCGAATTGTTTGCGCAATGTATTACAATTGCATTGATTAGCCTATTTCTGAAACTTAATGCTCCTAGGAATTGAACTTGATTAGCGCAAGGCGTTAGGTTATTCTTTAGGTAGAATTCACATACGCAACCCTAATGTGTGTGTTGATGAATTAGGAAATTACGGAGTATTCTTGCAATAAGGTATTCTATGGCTTTTGATGATAGCGAGATTAAATACGAATTCTATTCATACATTCATAAACTTGTTTACAATTGAAGATGAAACCTTTATCCAATATTTTCACATCCTTGATTTGCGTGTTTACTTTTATTTGTTTTGCTTTTATTTTATTTTAGTATATAAAAATCAGCAAACTCCCGGTGTTTTATATAGGAAACCATAAAAATTTGACAACCTAGACCTCTCTGTGGGATCGATCCTTTCTTGCCCTTGCTATATTTATATTTTGAGTAGTAAGAAAGTGTAAATTATTTTTGACGCTTACGACCGCGATCACCTGCTAAAACTAGTTTTGCTTTACATAACCCTGTCGAAAACCCTGCAACACCTCTGTTGTGCATGAACATGTGGTGTTTGAGTAACTTATCTGCTAGCTGAAATTTGTTAATTCCGCAAGCATATCTCAGTCGCTTAAAATCTTCATATCTGTCTGTGCATATGTGAGAATCTGTTCCCACTTCCATGAGCACTGCCTCCCTGATCTGTACATTGATACTTATCTGAGCAGTATAAAAATTTAAATCTGTGTGCAAAGGCATGATCCTGTGATATTTGAGCTATATGTTGGTTAGCTGAATTAGTTGTTAGCTATGCTAAACTCATATGATTTTGAATCTTTGAGCCCATCTATCTGCTGACCATCATCTGTGTCCTGAAATTAGCACATTCTAGTTATTTCACTTTTGATCTCTTATTCTGTTTGCCATTCATCTAAACTTTACTTCCCTGATTTACTCATTGCTACTTTCCTGAGATAGACAGCATAGTGAATCTGTGTACATTAATTCCAAAAGTTAGACTTTGGTTTACATGAGTGTTTTCTCCCTGTTTCGAATTATTCAGTTGTCTGGGATGTTATAACATGATTGATATGAATTCTAGACTATGATTGTCACCTTCCGTGACCAAACAAATCGACTAGTTAGAATCAGTCAAGAGGATATTATTGAGATACCCACTTCTGAAGAGAACAACCCTGACCAATTTGAAACAATGGGTGAAGAATTAAACCAGGACCGTAGTATGAAGGAGCACATGTACCCAACTAGGGCAAGTCAGCCCTCGTGTATTGTTTTACCAGCTGATGCTGGTTAATTTGAGCTAAAAGCTAGCACAATTCATATGTTACCTGTGTTTAGAGGGGTTAATGCTGAAAACCCTTACAACCATGTAAGAGATTTTGAAGATATCTGTGGGACTCTGCGTTTTAACCAAATGCCAGAAGAGTCCCTAAAATTGAGACTGTTTCCTTTCTCTTTGAAAGAAAAAGCCAAGTCATGGCTGCATGCCCTACAACCACAGTCCATTTGAACATGGGAAGATCTCACTAAAGAATTTTTCAAAAAGTTTTTCCCTAACCATAAGACTGCGACAATTCGTCAAAGTCTGAATAGTTTTGTGCAATTAGAAGGTGAGACTTTGGCCAAATATTTGGAGAGATTCAATGAATTATTACTCCAGTGTCCTCACCATGGTTTTGAAAAATAGAGACTTGTGCAAATTTTGTATGAAGGCTTAGATGTCAGTACCCGGACCACAGTTGAGTCGATGTGCAATGGTTTATTTATTGACAAAAGTGCTAATGAGGCTTGACTTTCTTAATCGAAGTCGCTGAAATACTCAGCAGTTGGAGTCCATCCGTGAACCTAAAGAGACCGCACATGTAGCTAATGTCCATAGGATTGAGTCCGAATTTGAAGAAAATGCAAATATTGTATCCTTAGCTAGGAGAGTAGAAGCGCTAGAGCTGCAGAAAAGTGAGAAACCTACTGCACCTACTCTCCGCGACCAATTCGAAATAGCCATTTGTGTGGCATGTCATAGTTTAGACCACCTAGTGGATACTTGTCCAGACCTACATGCATTTCAAGAATCTAAACTTAAGCAGGCTAATGCTTTGTATCATAAGCAAGAGAACAACCCTTATTCTAAGACCTACAACCCAGGGTGGAGGAATCACCCTAATTTTTCATGGTCTAAAGGAGCCGTACAAGGGGGTACAACGACTAATAACCAAGGATATTCATATCCTAGAAACCCCCAAGTACAATCACACTCTCAGTACCCTGTAGAGAAAAAGCCTAACTTTGAAGAAAGTGTCGGTCTGTTGACCCAAAATCTTTTACAACTTCAAATGACCACAGACCAACGTTTCACAAGTATAGAACTTAAAATGGGTCAAATCTGCGATGCACTAAATGAGAGAGAAAAAGGTAAACTCCCTAGTCAACCTCAACAAATTCAGAAAAGTGCATTTCAGGCAAGCACCTCAACTTGTAATGAGACTCCACGAGATCATGTGAATGATGTCACCACTCTTCGTAGTGGTAAAGTTGTTGAAAACAATGTAGGTGTACCACAATCAGTCGAGCCTAAATCAGACTCACCAGGTGCATACAACTCCACAGAAAATACCCGTTGTGGAAAAGGAATCTGAGCATGATAGTGACTCTAAGAATTCCACTGATGTTAATGTCCCTGCACCATCTCATGTCCCTGTTACTCCATTTCCTCAAATATTGGTGCAGCAGAAGAAAGGTACCCAATACAATGAGATGTTAGAAATGTTTAAATGAGTCAATATAAACATCCCTTTTCTTGAAGCAATCAAACAGATACCTGCATATGCTAAATTCTTGAAAGATCTATGCACACAAAAGCGGAAGATTCATGTACATAAGTGTGCCTTTCTCATTGAACATGTAAGTTTAATTATCCAAAACAAGACCCCACCTAAGTTTAAAGACCCAGGTAGTCCAACTATCACATGCACTATAGGTGACCATACAATCGATAGGGCTTTGCTAGACTTAGGTGCAAGTGTAAACCTTTTGCCATATTCTGTGTATAAGCAATTAGGTCTTGGGGAGCTGAACCCACTCCTGTTACGCTACAGTTAGCGGACAGATCTGTGAAAATCCCTCGTGGTATTGTTGAAGATGTGTTAATCAAGGTTGAGAAATTTTATTTCCCTGTGGACTTCATTGTGTTAGATACTCAACCTGTGCAATATCCAGATAATCATACTCCTGTCATTTTAGGACGTCCTTTCTTGGAAACGTCCAATGCTATCATAAATTGTTGTAATGGAGTGTTGAATTTGTCCTTTGGTAACACGACCGTATAACTAAATGTTTTTAACATTAGTCAACAACCCATCGATTGTGATGATAGTGATTTGCATGAGATTAACATGATTGAGAGTCTGATCCAAGACTCATTGCCTGACATCTTATATGTGGATCCTTTGCAAGCATGTTTAGATAACTTTGACTTAGATCTCTTCGATTCTGAGTACATTAGTGAAGTACAATCTTTGCTTGAATCTATGCCACCCATGGATATTGTTAAATGGCATAATGCAGTGGAACCACTTCCACTATCTGATTCCAAATTTGCCCCATCTCTTGTTGAACCACCTAAGCTTGATTTGAAACCATTGCCTGACACTCTGAATTATGCTTTCTTAGGTTCTTCGGAGACTTTGCCTGTCATTATTGCATCATGTTTAGACACGGAGCAGGAATGTCAGCTTTTAGAAGTGCTTAAAGAACATAAAGAGGCCTTAGGTAGGACCAAGACCTTAAAGGTATAAGTCCCATAATTTGCATGCATCACATAAATCTTGAAGAAAATACTAAACCATCTAGGGAAATGCAAAGGAGACTTAACCCTAATATGAGAGATATTGTTAAAGGTGAGATTCTGAAATTGCTTGATGCAGGTATCATATACCCAATTCCAGATAGCCAATGGGTCAGCCCCATTCAAGTTGTACCCAAAAAGTCTGGCATTACTGTAGTTCAAAATGAATTGAATGAGATAGTCCCCACTCGTGTGACCGCATGGTGGCGAGTTTGTATTGACTATAGGAAGTTGAACACAGTAACAAAGAAAGACCACTTTCCTCTTCCCTTCATTGACCAAATGTTAGAAAGGTTGTCGAGACATAGTCAATATTGTTTCTTAGATGGCTATTCGGGCTATAACCAAATTCACATAGCACCCGAAGACCAACCAAAGACTATATTTACCTGTCCTTATGGTACATTTGCTTATCGTCGTATGCCTTTTGGGTTGTGTAATGCACCCGCTACTTTTCAACGTTGCATGATGAGCATTTTTTCCGACATGGTAGATAAATTTCTTGAAATTTTCATGGATGATTTTTCTGTCTTTGGGACTTCTTTTGATGAATGTTTGCATCATCTTACTCTTGTGCTGATTAGATGTAAAGAAAAGAATTTGGTTTTGAATTGGGAAAAATGTCACTTCATGGTTCACTCAGGCATCGTTCTAGGGCATATCATTTCTGAAAAAGGCATAAAAGTAAAAATAATGGCGAATTAATGTCACACTTACTTAGGTTGTTACACATAATAGTGTGACAACTTTTGTTACACTAATAAGTGTGATACTTTTCCCAATTTGGTGTAGTGTAGATAAAGCTAAAGTTAATCTCATTCAACACTTGCCTCAACCTCGCTCTGTGAGGGAGATAAGGTCATTTTTGGGCCATGCCGGTTTTTACCGTCGATTAGCAAAATTTCAAGACCCTTGTGTAGTCTTCTTGCAAAAGATGTTGCATTTGTTTTTTATGACACTTGTAAGGAAGCATGGGAGCAATTGAAAGCTCTTCTCACATCTGCCCCTATATTCAGTCCACCTGATTGGACCTTACCATTTGAAATTATGTGTGATGCGTCTGACTATGTTGTTGGAGCTGTCTTAGGACAACGAGTATACAAACTCCCCTATGTGATCTAGTATGCTAGTAAAACACTTAATTATGCTCAACTAAATTATTCAACAACTGAGAAAGAATTGCTAGCTGTTGTGTTTGCATTGGATAAGTTTAAATCTTATTTGATAGGGTCTAAAGTCATCATATGTTCTAACCATGTTGCATTGAAATATCTTTTGTCTAAAAAGATGCTAAAGCTCATCTAATTCGATGGATACTCTTGTTACAAGAGTTCAATCTAGATATTCGAGATAAGAAAGGGTCTTAAAATGTTGTTGCTAATCACTTGTCTAGGTTGAATGTTGAATATGTTGATGAATCTTTGCTTATTAGAGAATCATTATGTGACGAACAATTGATACTTTTATCTGAAATGCCTTGGTTTGCTGATATTGTTAACTACCTTGCTACTGGTAGAATGCCCTTGGATTGGTCTAAACAAGACCATTCTAAATTCTTGGCTGAAGTGAAATATTTCTTTTGGGATGACCCATACTTGTTTAAATACTGCCCTAACCGACTCATTAGGAGATGTGTCCCCAATTATGAACAAAGAGATATCATCTCTTTCTGTCATGACCATGCATGTGGGGGCCACTTTAGTGCCAAGAAAACTGCTGCAAATATCTTGCAGAGTGGTTTCTATTGGCCGTCGATGTTCAAATATAGTCATGACTTTTGTGTTGCTTGTGAATGATGCCAGAAATTAGGAAGTATCTCAAAAAGAAACATGATGCCCTTACAACCTATTTTGATTATTGAATTGTTTGATGTATGGGGTATTGATTTCATGGGTCCATTTCCTAACTCTGAAGGTATGTTATACATTCTTGTTGCTGTTAATTATGTCTCTAAGTGGGTAGATGCCATTGCCTCCAAAACAAATGACCATAAAGTAGTTCTTTCTTTTCTTAAAGAAAACATTTTCTCTCATTTTGGAACACCTAGAGCAATAATCAGTGATGGTGGTACTCATTTTTGCAATAGACCCTTTGAATCACTTATGCGCAAGTATGGAATCACTCACAAGGTAGCAACATCATACCATCCACAAACCAGTGTCCAAGTAGAAGTTTCTAATAGGGAAATTAAGCATATTCTTGAAAAGACTGTTAATCCTACTAGGAAATATTGGTCTCTACGTTTAAATGATGCTTTGTGGGCCTATAGAACTGCATACAAAACTCGTATTGGCATGTTACCTTATAGACTTGTGTATGGTAAAGCTTGTCATCTACCTGTAGAGTTAGAACATCGAGTATATCGGGCTATTAAGAAATTGAACTTTGATCTTGATAAGGCTGGCACCCAAAAGAAACTTCAACTCAATGAGTTAGAAGAATTAAGAAATGATGCATATGATAGTGCCAAAATGTACAAAAATAGAATGAAAGTGTTTCATGATAAGCACATTTTGCATAAATCTTTCACACCTAGTCAAAAAGTTTTATTGTACAACACTCGTTTGCATCTTTTTCCAGGAAAATTACGTTCTCGATGGTCAGGTCCATTCGTGGTACGTACTGTTTTTCCTGATGGAGTCGTTGAAATAGAAAATCCAGCAAACAAGAACATCTTCAAGGTCAATGGTCAGAGATTGAAACCATTTCTGGAGTATCTTCCACCAGAATTTGAGACCATAGACTTGGAAGACCCCATCTATGTGGACTAAACTGGTTCGCATGTGTACATACATATGGGTTAAAAGTCCATTCTCTTTCCCTTTTCTTTTTCTTTTTGCATCATTTTTATGTGTGCTAACCAAACTTTTTGTTTTATCACTCTTGTTGTTTACTTTCAAAGCATTTATCCACTATTGGTTTAGCATCATCATTTTTGCATCTGGTAGTCTCTTTCCTTAAAATCTACTATGCGTTGTTCTCTTGGTATGTTGTTGTAATTTTGCTTAATGTTGAAACATTGAGGACAATGTTAGATTTAAGTGTGGGGGAATATTTTGCATATAGAGTTTTTAGTCTTTAATTTTAGAGACACCAGCATGCTTCTAGCTATGTTTATATAGAAAGTTTGACCAAAATAACTGAACTTGGAAGTACTGGAGAACACAATCGGGTTTCTTAGTTGTTAGAGCGTTAAAGTTGGATTTAACCATGTCAGTGGGCAAATTAGGTGTTGCAAAAATATTTGGTAGTAGAGTTGTGATCACCCTTAGTGGAGACTGTTAGAGCATTGCTCGGTCGAACTCGCATGCGTTGCTATCTCAAGCATGTTTGTCAATGTTAGTGATCAAAACTATAAGTCTTGATTTATAGTCTACTATTAGCTAAGTCTTGGACTAGGATAGAAAGTGTAGTTGAGCTCAAGACTCCATGGCAATCATCATACAAGATGAAAAACTACTCAAGGAACTGGCGGAACTTCATCGACTAAAAGGTATGTGGAGACTTGAACTTATCTATCACTCAAAAGTCTATATACTTTATCTCCTATCTAGAGACAAAGTCGTTTTGCTATATAGACTATGATTATGCACATTTTCTATTTCGAGCCGAGTTTATCTCGCTTATCTATTTCTCGAAATATGTGTTGGTAAGCTTTCGCTTTAGCCAAGTTCATCTTTACCTAGTGACGAAAGTCATGTTATGTTTCAATCACTTGAAAATGGCTTTGACGAAAAATGGTTTGTGAATAACAACTATTACGTCCTCTAAGAATGTTTCAATGATTGAAATGAGAGTTTAGATTATATAACCATGGAAGGATATAAACATTGTGTGGTAACACATATGTGTGTAATTCCTTATTCCTTGAACCAAAGTATGCGTACTTTGCTGCTCAGGAAAACCGGAACCAAGTCTGCGTACTTTCGGAAGTTCTCGACCCGAGAAAATCTGCTGGAGTTTGTGAATTGAAAAAAAACTTATACCGGGTACTTAAGTCCGCGTACCAAGTCCGTTATTTTCTAAAAATGATTATTCGTGAACTTAAACTTATACTCCCTCCGTTCCCCTTTAGATGATGTTTTTGGAGTTTTCATGCAGATTAAGAAATGGAGAGAGATATGAAGATTTTTCCATTTATACCCTTGAGAAAAGTCTTCAAACATTAATTGCTATTAGTGCATTTAAAAATAAACTTATAGTTCCAAGACAAAATGTAAGGGTGTTATTGGTAGTTTTGTGAAAAAATGTGAAAACTTTCAAGTATTGTGGAACAAAAAAATAACCCTAAAACATCATCTAAAATGGAACAGAAGGAGTATAAACTAAGGAATGCAAGTTTGCAAACCGTGTCTATAAAGTTCATGAATCGATTCGAGTGAATCAAATCATTTTTGTTTCAATTGTGTCTATTATAAAGATCTAAGCAATTGAAAAACTCTCTAAATAGTTCATTTGAGTCATTTGAACTAGCTATGGTAAAGAAGAATATGGTTGATATGAAAGTGCTCATATGGCTAACCATTTGGTTAACTACTGTTGAACCAACTAAATGTACATGTTTGGGTACGGTTACACAAACCTAAAATGTGCATTTGATTTATGTGTAACAAGCTAAGTTTCAATCTAACGGTTGAAAGATATTAGCTTGAATCTAATCAGGTTTTCATCTAACGGTGAATATTGAATGCTTTGTTACCAAGGTAACTTAGATTGCAAACCCTGATTTGAAAGACTATATAAGAAAGAACTCTAGCAACTGGGAAACCTAATCCCTACACCTCTTGTATGATACTAGTTGTATAAGCTAGAGTCGATTTTCCTTTAACCTTAGGTTTCTATCGAGACCTTGTAGGTTAACGACTTGAAGACTTCATTGGGAGTGTGAAGCCAGACCGATACTACTTTCTCATAGTTGTGTGATCTGATCTTGATGTATCTATCATACTAAGTACAATCGTAACGATTCGCTTGAGATTGATTCTCCGATAGGCAAGATATAAAAGTAATCACAAACATCTTCGTCTCATCGTTTGTGATTCCACAATATCTTCTTTCGCTGCGTCGATTAATAATATTGTGAGGTGATTGATAATACTAGGTTGTTATTCGGGAATATAAGTCTGGGTTATCAATTGGTTCATGTTCACCTTGATTTATCAAAAGACGGAACAAAACTCGTAGTTATTTCTGTGGGAGACAGATTTATCTATTACCGTAGACTTTTCTGTGTGATACATATTTGTTTATTAAAGTCTTCGACTTTGGGTCGTAGCAAATCTTAGTTGTGGGTGAGATCAGCTAAGGGAATCAAGTGCGTAGTATCGTGCTGGGATCAGAGAACTAAGGAGCGCAACTGTACCTTGGATCAGTGTGAGATTGATTGGGGTTCAACTACAGTCCAGACCGAAGTTAGTTTGTAGTAGGCTAGTGTCTGTAGCGGCTTAATATAGTGTGTGTTCAATATGGCCAAGGTCCCAGGGTTTTTCTGCATTTGCGGTTTCCTCGTTAACAAAATTCTGGTGTCTGTGTTATTTCTATTCCGCATTATATTTTGTTATATAATTGAAATATCACAGGTTGTGCGTTAGATCAATCAATTAGAATATCCAACCTTTGGTTGTTGATTTACATTGATTGACACTTGGATATTGGTCTTTAGTACCATCCAAGTTATCTCTCTTGTATTTAATTAGACTCGCAGATTATGTATACATGGAAATCAATCTAATTAACAACATTATAAAGCGGCAATTCTATTCTATTTCATCTTTTGCACCTTCCTATTTACCTCCCTACAATCTAAACCCCATATCTTGAGAATGATTAACCCTAGCTGAACCTGAATGTGAATTTAAACCCAAATGTGGGGTTTAGATTGAAGGGAGGTGGAAAATAGGGAGTTGAATAGGATTTTGGATTGGAAATTGCTTATAAAATAGATAGTGTGTGTTCATCCAAAACCGAAAGTCCACTTGTGTGCTAATAATCTGAAACCCTTGTTTGGGGAACTTTAGGATTCGTTCATGCGTTTGGTGCGTCCAAATTTATTTCGTTCATGAAATTTTCTAAATGATGATACTCAATATAAGTTAACAACCATAACACCCATAAAAATCCTCCCTAGTTTGAGGCTATGCTTATTTTTTGAGGCCTACACAAATTTTGCTCCCAATTAGAAGAAGGATAAGGGGTGTCTAAATTTGGTGAAACTACCAATTTGTCCTCCATTAAATATTAATACTACCAATTCACCTCATTAAATCTTAATAATGAAACCTAAAACTCTAAATTTTTTTCATTACCATTTCATATCTACTCCTCCATCAACCGATTTTTCTTCTCCTTTTTTTTCCAAATGAAATCATCGACGATTAATCATTTTTTTTTCCTTTTAAATAATGTTGATACCAACAAGATTCAAGCATCCCACTGGATTTACTTATCCAATGAGAGTAATCCTGAAATTTATAAGCGATTGGAAACAAACCAAAGACACTGTTAAACAAACAATGTGATTCTTCTGCAGTTATCAAGAACATCAGCAGTGATGATACACCGACCAAATCCGGAAGGGAAAATAAATCTACTAAAACCCAAAATCAAACAACCTTGTGATCATTTTCACATCTGATAAAAATCCTAACTCAAATAAAACAAAATCAACATCACCAGAACATCTAAAAATCATAAGAAAAGAAAAAAAATTAATCGGACAACTACTTACAAATCTGGTAGCGAGATAGAGCTGATCGATCTAATCTAACAAGAATCGAAGTCTCCGTGAGCCAAATCTTCTAAGGTTCTGGTATGGAGACCCTATTTCACTGAGATTTTAAGTTATGAGGTATAAAAAATTTTGTTTCTTTCCAAGGCGTTTAATGGTGATGAGGAGGAATTTGTTAGGAGCATATGATTATACACAGGAAGATGATGAAGAAGAAGAATGAAATAAATCTCTGGTTTGATTTTTAAGTTTTTCGCTCCTCATTTCATTTTGGAGTTTCAGATCTGTTTTCTAAGGAGAGAGATAGAGAGAATTAGAGAAAGAGTAAAGAGTAAAGTAGTATGTCGTCACTTTGTACTCGCATCCCGTTTCCCGAAACATTTCCCGCTCAATCCAAAAGTTTTCAAAATTCAAAATTTAGGTATGTCTACCAATGCAATGCGTGTATGGAGAATACGTGTATGGCTAGATTTAAATCGATCTTACATAATCCTAGCTACTCTACTGCTAGTATACAACCTACGAACTTGGTATGGTACACACACCATATTCCACTCCTCTTGCACAGATTCATTTCATTTTTATTTATTTTTTGAAGCATGGATTTTTAAATTATTTTTTATTATTAAATATAAAATATTACATTAACTAGTTGGAAGCCTAACAAGCTAAGCTCCAACAACATACTACTACATTAATTGAACAGGTTGTTGTGCTAGCCTACCACCGAGCCTCATAGGTAACCTAGCCAAGGGAACCGAAGCGGATGGTGGGGTTGAGATTGTGTCACAAGGGGGGGGGGGGCAAGCTAACTCTACCTTCCATGTTAATTCCTGCAATATTACGTCATTGGGGGCTCGAACCTGGGACCTCCTGCAGTATGGATTTTTTATTTTATTTTTCATATCTTCTAATTTCATGGACCATGAATTTTTGGATTACTATCAACCTGTCCAACTGTTCTCTCAAAACCCAACCTTTGATTGATTCTTATGGGAGCTACAATGTACCTGCCGATTCTTCTCCAATCAACAATGGTGTCCACAATAATTCTCATCTCAATGCTGCTATTTCTAGTCTCGATTCCACCCAAAATTCTTCTCAGAGTGGTGGTGCTACCAGTGCTTCTCCTGGTGGTAGATCTGACTCCACCACTCGGGTAAATTCAAAACCTCCCCCTATTGATAATTCCAATAATGTTAGAAACCAATTCCATGTCAATAATATTAATCTGATTGCTTGCAACATTAGAGGCCTTGGAAAAAAATTTGCTAATAAGGAGCTTAGCTTACTATGTAGGAAAGTTAACCCTGACATCATCTTTCTATCTGGGACAAAAATGAACAAAGATGTGGCTGCTAGAAAGCTAAAAAATATGGGATTCCCTTGCACTTTCAATGATTCTAGTGTTGTGTTAGAGCATAGCTAGGTTGAACCCACCAAGCGTTGGTATGTCAAGTTTGGTTGTCATATTTTAGTGAATCAAAAGTCATTTAAGGAGTCGCTTGATTATATACTAGAGTCAACTTCGTATAGGTTAGCTTGAAAGTGTTAGGATATGAGACTTACAAGTACTACATGAAGACTTGAATAATGTGAAGAAGTATGGAGATACAACGACAACATCATCCTTCCTCTTGAGGTTAGTAATATTTGACTTGAACTATTTCACTCCCTAACGTATCTTTCAAGTCGTGCATATTGAAAACATAAATCTAAGTCGTGTATGATACTCTAGTTAGACATAGTATTAAGGAATACAATACGAGGTTTATTGCTTAACCATTAAACTTTGTATATAAGACATCGACATGATCATATGAATGCTATTGTGATTATGTATGGGTATGAGTGAAGATTTCATCCTAGGAAACAATGTTTTACATTCGTTTAAAGGAAGTAAGTTCATAAACTTGTTTTATGAATCAAAAGGGAAATCGCTAGGCTTAATGGTATTGTTATTAATTGCAAATCTACTAAACTTGTATTCGGTTGCACATGTCCATAGGATCGGTTCCCCCAGAACTACAAACTTGTTGCACATGTTCATAGGATCGGTTCCCCCATCTACTAAAAACGTGTTGCACCTCTTATAAGGATCGATTCCCTCTTGTAAATTTGTTGCACCTCTTACTAGGATCGGTTCCCCAATGACTAGATAAAAGTTTCTATTTACAAGGCATCGATCATACCATCTTGAGTGATTACTTAAGATCGGTTTCACTAATAAAAGTCATACCAATACATAAGTCAGGCCTTGTGAATAGTTTTACTAAGATACATAAACAAGTTTATGAGTGGTTATACTAAACACACATATTGGCAATTCATAAAACAATACAAGTAGTTACCATAAGTTGTGGGGAACCGATCATAGTACCTAGTCAACCGAATTTAGGTAACTAGCGTGACTATGCACAATACTCACATGGAAGTAGAACCGAACTTGTTTTGGTAGAACCGTGAAACCCATGATTGGTTATTTGATAGGATAATCAATCACATAGTTCTTGGAAATCAGACGAACCAATTCTAAACTTGTTTGGAAGCGTGGCAAATCGTTTCCAAGATTGTAAGTATGAAGAAGGACTTGCAAAGTAAAGATGTCGACATACTTTGAACATGTTCAATAATTCTTACCTTTTATTGTTCAAAGATATTCCTTAATAGCTAAATGAAAATGCCAGGATCGAAATAAATTGAGAATCTTTTATTTAAGGTTTCTTAGTTTTTATATGATATTTATTTTCCAGCAAATAAATGCATATCTTTAGAAAATAATAATTAGTAATGTGCATTTACTGATTATAGATTTTTCTATTGGGATTTTGGTAAATATTTGGATAGTGCATTTCCAGGAATTATGAAAACCGATTTTGTGTTTATTGCATATCTTTGAGAATATTCGGTTTTGGAAATTCCTTGGTGTCCAAACTTCTTTGTCTATAAATATTGAAGTTTGTATTTCAAGCTAACTAATCCTCAGAGCCAGCAAAACTACCTAGTTGTGTTGTTACTGGTGGAGCCACCTATTCGGAGAGGAAAGTAACCTAATTGGGCGAAATCTCTTACGGCCGCTCAGTTTAAAGACTTCTTTGGGATTGATAAGCTCTATTAGTACCGTTGGTGGGAAACTAGATAATTGATGTTTATTATTAGTTTTCGATTGATTTGATTGACTAACGGTTGTTGAACTTTGATTGCACCTAGTTTGTTTATGCTTGAGAATCTTGTCTTCTGATATAAGATTCACTCAAACTAGATCGAAGTTTCGACGGGGATCTTTAGACTGTTTGTAGATCTAAAGACGTCTTGTGATAATCCAACGTTAATAGACTCCGTTCTGTGTGTGATTGATCACAAGAGATTCAAGATGATTGTGTGCAGGTGCTGATTGAAGATTAAAGAAGATTTGAACACAAGAAGACTTTTTGGGTTCATAATCTTTGGTGTGCACAATACTTGTTTCGGCTGGAAAAGGGATCCAACTATAATCGGTTTATCCTTGTAGTAGATTGGATTGATTAGTTGAGTAGATTGGCATCAATACAATTCTTTGTGATTCAAAGTATTGATTGCAAAATCTTGACAATTACTTTGGTAGTTGTTATTGGATAGATCTAAGGACCCGACAAAGGAGTTTATTGGTTAAACGGAAGAGCCTTTGTCAAACTCATATCACGTTGTTTGAAAAGAGTTGTTACCGAACAAATTTGTTGTTCCTTTACTGTTTGGAATACGAACCAAAGGAATTGTTCCAAGCACGTGACTTATTACAAGTTGGAGGCATGGGAATACTGAGGGAACTAGGTGAACTATATGTTTAGTTGCTTGGTCTCAACTATACGAAGTTGGTTTGATTTTGTATAGCGGCTTAATTCAGAGAGTATTCAATTCTGGACTAGGTCCCGGGGTTTTTCTGCATTTGCGGTTTTATCGTTAACAAAATCTTGTTGTGTCTTTTACTTTTCTATTTCCGCAATTATAATTTTTTTATTATAATTAGAAGTAAAATACACAAACGTTAATTCCTATTTTACTTGATAGACAATCCCTAGAGTTTGGTTAAGTCCGAACCTATTATCATGTAAACATACTTCGTTGTTGTATTGTCTCGATCTTGTATCCATTGTCAATCACACAAGTTAAGCTTGTTGTCGTATTGTATCGATCTCGTATCCATAGACGAACACACGAAGTGTGAACCGATTAGTTGTATTGTCTCGACTCAGTCCATAGACAATCACTTTCAGAAAAGGACTTATAGGTGGAATAGTTTGAGATTGAGGTATATTAGGGTACCCTCGTCTTTTCATGTTGGTAGAAGTGGTGGTCTTGTTCTGGCTTGGAAAAAGGAAATTCAACTTAACATTGTTTCATCCAGTATGAGGGGCATCTATGTTACATCCACTGACATCATTCATTCTAAAACTTGTCATATCCATTTTATGTATGGTGAACCTAATAGTAGTTTGAGACAAGCTTTCTGTTAACAACAATACCAGCACTCTAATGCTCCCTTAGATGAACCAGTCTTCTTTATAGGTGACTTTAATGCTCTCCTAGGGACTGAAGATAAAAATGGTGGGCTAGAGGTTGATGATTCTGATTTCTTAAATATTAGAAATTTATGTTCTGTTTTCAACTTGCATGATCCTGGTTTTTCTGGTCCTAGATTTACTTGGTCTAATATGCAACAAAGTCCCGATTTTAATCCTTGAAAGATTAGATATATGCCTCTTAAATCAAATTGTTTAAGACCTTTGTCCCAATTTGTGTGTTAATAATCTACCTAGAGACTCTTCTGATCACTGCCCCCATGCATATTGGTTTTAACTATGAGGAAGTTTGCATGCCTAGACCTTTTCACTTTATGGCTATGTGGATTGAAGATCCTACTTACAGAGATATCATTGCTAACTCTTGGTCTATGAATGTTATAGGCTCTCCTGCCTATAAATTAAAAGCTAAGCTTTTAATTACTAAAAGAGGTCTTAGGGACATGAATAAATCTTCTTTTGGTAATATTCAAAACAATATATCTACCATTAGAAAGGATTTGGCCGAGGTTCAAGTTTCCAATCCTACTGATACTAGTACAACCTTTAGACTTAAAGTTAGATTAGAATACCTCTACAATCTAGAGGAACTATATTGAAAGGATAAGTCCGAGGAGGTTTGGTTCATGGAACGTGGCAGAAATTTACCTTATTTTCATAGAGTTACTCTCTTTAGGAGAAAAAGAAATGCTATTAATGGATAAAAGACTCCACCAATATTGTTCTAACCGATAGAGATAGTATTGGAAACTCTTTTATAAATTATTTTAAAAACTCGTATTCTTCTCACTCTCAACAGTTCCATGATGAAATCCTTGCTGATCTCCCTATTAAATTTTCCCCTGAAGATAACTCCTCCCGAATTTACCTCTAACTGCAGAGGAAATAAAGAATGATGTATTTAAAATGGTGGGGGGGGGGGGGCGGCTCCAGGTCCTGATTGTTTTACCGGGTTGTTTTACCAAAAAAAATGGGATATTGTTGGTGAGGCCGTTATTGACATGACTCAAACATGCTTTAGGACAGGCCACATTGCTAAAGTTTTTAATCACACTAATATAGCTCTCATCCCAAAAGTCCCTCTTGCTGAACTTGTCTCCCAGTATAGGCCAATAGGGTTTTGTAATTTCATCTATAAAATCCTTTCCAAAACTCTGGCTAATAGACTTTAACCTTTTATGAATAACATTATTTCTCAAAACCAAAATGGTAGTCCTACGGGGTATCCTATTATGTAACCTTTGTAATTTCCTATTATGTAACCTTTGTAATAACATTATTTCTCAAAACCAAAATGAATAACCTTTGTAATTTCATCTACTGTTTCCTATTATGTTCTCCTAAATGGTAGTCCTACAGGGTTTTTTCAACCTGAAAGATGTCTCAGACAGGAGGACCCTCTCTCCCCCTATCTCTACATCATTTGCTCTGAAACTCTTTCCTCTTACATTGATAGCCTTCAACAGAAAGGAATCTTAGAAGGCATCAAGGTTTGTAAAGATGCTTCTGAAGTGACATATCTGTCGTTTGCTGATGATTCCCACTTATTCTCTAAAGCAACTACCCATAACTTTAAAATTATCAAAGATTATCTCCAAAAGTACTGCTTAGCTTCTGAGCAAGAAATAAATTTTGATAAATCTGGTATCCTATTCAGTAGGAAAATTCCTGAGCATAGGAAAGCCATTTTAGCTAACATTCTACAGATTAATAACAGGGACTTGGGAGAAAAATATCTTGGCACTCCTACTGTGTTTCAAGCTTCTAAAATTCAAACCCATATGGGTATTCTCCAAGTTGTGGATGCCAAAATTACTATCTGGCTACACAAGCTCCTGTCTCAAGCTGCTAGAAATACTTTGATTAAACACATTGTCCAGGCTATCCCCCTTTTTCAAATGGAAGCTTTTCTTATTCCTAAACATCTGTGTAAACAGATGGACTCCTATCTTTGTAAATCCTGGTGGGGAGAAATCTTAGATCCTAAATACAGGAAACTGCATCTTCTAGGATGGGACATTCTTTGTTCCCCCAAGGCTGGAGGTGGACTTGGCTTTAAAAAGGCTGAGCTAAACAACCTGGCTACGCTAGCTAGGAATGCCTGGAGAATTCTAGAAAATCCTACATGTATGTTAGCTACTATTCTAAAAGCCAAATATTTTCCTAAAACTGATTTTTTGAATGCCAAGTGTACTGGTAAGTGTTCTTGGACCTGGAAGTGTTTGCATGCCACTAAAGAACTTATCAAGCCTTTTATTTCTTGGATTGTTGGGGATGGTCAATTTATTGACCCATGGTTTGATAAATGGATCCCTTCCTTGGGATCTGCCACACCCAACCCTCTAGTTCCT
Organism: Papaver armeniacum; assembly: GCA_023531295.1. NCBI lineage: Eukaryota > Viridiplantae > Streptophyta > Magnoliopsida > Ranunculales > Papaveraceae > Papaver > Papaver armeniacum. The sequence goes on from JAJJWW010002817.1 coordinate 115,479, forward strand.
CCTGACCCTAGTATTAAAGTTTCTTATTTCATTGATCATCATACCAGAACCTGTAATATGTCCAGGCTTAACACCCACTTTGATAATGCTTATGTTAAGAAGATTGTCACTATTCCCTTAAGCCAGCTTTGCACTCCTGACAGGAAGGCTTGAGATCTTTCAAAGTATGGCAAGTTTTCCTCAAAATCTGCCTATATGGGGATTAGAGGTCTTAGACCCTCCCCATGTAAAAACCTTTAGATGCACATTTGGAAAATCAGAGTTCCTTACAGAATCCAAGTCTTCATATGGAAAGCTGCTAGAAAAGCTCTCCCTGCCATAACCATCCTGCATACCATAATGCCTATGCATAATGTTGAGTGTGCTAGATGTAATGATCCTCAAGAATCCATATTACATGCCATGGTCTTATGCCCCTTTGCTAGTCGTGTTTGGTTTCTTTATGACTTCTGCATTAACTCTCAGTTTTTTCAAAATAAATCCTTCATTGATTGGTTATTATTTTGGTTAATTGATCCTTTGTCTAGACTACCTGATGAAGCTCAGTATCTTTTCATTGTCATTCTGTGGTCTCTGTGGACTAGTAGAAATTACCTTATTTTCCAAAACATTCAGGAAAACCATACTATTGTCCTTGCTAGAGCTAGAGATATGCTTTTAACTAGGAAAACCTGTCTCACTGTGTCTCCTACCACCCTTGTAAATTAACCTATGTAACAAATGGATGCCCCCCTCTGTTGGATGGATAAAATGTAACATTGATGGTGCCTGTGATGATATTACTATAGATAATGGTGCAGGATTTGTGATGAGAGATTTCTCAAAGAAAGCTTTCTTTTGTGTTTCCCTGGTGTTTGAAGTAAAATCTGCCGAAGAAGCTGAATCCAGAGCTATTTGGGCAGTCCTGAAGAAAGCCTTGGAGAAATAGTTAACTCATGTCATTATTGAAAGTGATGCTAAGACTCTTATCGACCAATTTTCAGCTGGCCGGTTCGATGGAGACTCGTGTACGGATGTTATTTTCAAAGACATTCAGTTTTTCTCTTCCAAATTAGTAGCTTGTATTTTTAGCTTTCAACCACGTGTTTGTAATTTTGTAGCTCATGAACTAGCTCAATGGTCAAAAACAAACAAAACCTATATGTACTGGTATGTGCCTCCTGTTTGGCTCTTGCCAACAGTTGAGGGGGATCATTAGCCTTGTTGAAGGCCTTTATCTATAAAAAAATAAAAATAATAATAACAATGTCCCCTCTTTGGAAAATGACATTAGACAAAAAAATTATGTGTAAATGGAAATCAATCTAATTAACAGCATTATAAAGCGGCAATGCTATTCAATTTCATCTTTTGCACCTTCCTATTTACCTTCCTACAATCTAAACCCTACATCCTGAGAATGATGAACCCTAGCTGAACCTGAATGTGAATTTAAACCCAAATGTGGGGTTTAGATTGAAGGGAGGTGGAAAAGAGAGAGTTGAATGCATTTTGGATTGTAAAGTGCATATAAAATAGATAGTGTGTGTTCATCCAAAACTGAAAGTCCACTTGTATGCTAAAAATCTGAAACCCTTATTTAGGGAACTTTAGGATTCGTTCATTCGTTTGGTGCGTCCAAATTTATTTAGTTCATGAAATTTTCTAAATGATGATACTCAATATATATAAGTGAATTTAACAACCATAACACTCATAAAAATCCTCCCTAGTTTGAGGCCTATGCTTATTTTTTGAGGCCTACGCAAATTTTGCTCCCAATTAGAAGAAGGATAAGGAGTATCTAAATTTGGTGAGACTACCAATTTGTCCTCCATTAAATATTAATACTACCAATTTACCTCATTAACTAAAACTAATCTTTTCATTACCATCTCATCTATACTCCTCCATCAACCGATTTTATTTTATTTTATTTTTTTCAAACGAAAACATCGTCGATTATCAACGATTAATCGTTTTTTTTTCTTTTACATAATGTTGATACCAACAAGACCAACAAGATTGAAGCATCCCACTGGAGATACTTATCCAGTGAGAGTAATAATCCCGAAATTATTAAGCGATTGGAAACAAACCGAAGAAGAAAACGGTTGAGGAAGACGAACCATCTTTGAGTGCCATAGAAACAGAGGAAATTGCTCGAATCAGGTACTTTTTTATCAACTCAATCCTCTAAATTAGGTTTTAATAACATGCAATTACTCAAAATTCGAATTTTTTAAATCAATGTTTTTTGGGTTTATTAGAATCGCTCTACGTCAATGTACTTGTGACCCTATTTCGATTAGAAACCGATGTTGTTCCCTGGATTGTATTATGGTTGGCGAAAGTTCAACCAGAATCGGTCCATGTTCATGACCACATAGCGTGATTCTGTTATGGAAGAGATAACCGTTTTTCTGTATGTTTTTTTTTGTTAGGACTTAATTACATGAGTGTCCACATAAATCGACTATGTAGTACTTGACTTCTTAAACTTTTTGGCCTATAATCGGATTACATGAGCACTTATATAAACTGATTCTTTTTGTACAATGTTCGGAATCGGTCTTTATGTGTGTATCGTGGAAACCGATTATATAGCTGGAACTCAAAAACATACTTTGATCTGATTGTTGTTTATTTTTTATCCCCATACTTTCCATGGACAAGAAAAGAAAGCAAAGGAAAGCCGAAAAAAATATAAGAAGAAACATGATCTTGCTTCTCCTCATAGTTTGGAACCTCGTCGTCCGGGCGATAAAAACTTACATGCTAAACATTGTAGGGGCTCGGAGAGTAAACCCACAGGGATCCACATCAATGAACCAACACCTCAAGAGGAGTTGCCACCACGGGATGAATCTGATTCTGATATACCACCTGAAAAATAAAATAATTAAGAACAAACTAGTGACAATGAAGTTTATGAAGAAGGAATTGGCAAGGAAGTTGATGAAGAAGAAAGTGACAAGTGAATTTATATAGACATAGTTAAAGACTGATTCTGAGAAACAAAAAAAAAATCATAATTTTGACAACCTACAGATGGTAAAACATATAATCGATTCTTGTAAGAAAAAATAGCACTTTTCCTGCATCTTTTTTTGACAAGAATCGGATTACATGTGCTTCTTTGTAAATCAATTGTGACAAGATAGTTTTTATATGATTTTGTAAGGCCAAAATCGGTCTATATGGATATTACTAAAAACCAATTGTATGCATTGATTTCAAAAAAAAAATAGTCGTTGAGTCTTCATATATATATAAGGACGACCTCTTTCCTAGGCACATTTCGCTCAAAACTTGCAACTTTGAGCTTGGAAAATGGAATGGGATCCGGAAGAAGATATGCAGCTCGTGAAATCGTCTATTTCAGCCTTCCACGAACGTCCTAATGAACCGTATTCAATGTTTGAAGAGGGTGAAAGAGTTCTATTATGACAGAGGAAAAAATCGCTTCCAATTGACCGTGAAGTTCGATCAATTGGAAGCGGAAAAATTCTGGACTATCACAGTTGGTATCAGAGTGAACGTCTCGATTTTCTTTAGGATTTTCGTTGTTTTGCGTATAGTATTTTCCGCAATTTTACTCTGTTATGGTTGGAATTTATTGAAGTGTTGATTCTATTGTAGAATTTCTGAAACTAGAGTTAAGAGTCTTCTTATTTTTGAATTTTGAGAAAAACAACCAGATGCCATGATTTCTTATTTTGAAATTTTGAGAAAAATTAGAGTTAAGAGTCTTATTTAACCAGATTCATTCTCCCCAATCACCATAACCACTAACTCAATCACAATATAACGTCACACTCAACTGTAAGATCATTCTACTTACTAAAGTCCACCCGCACACTAAAATTCTAATAGCTGCATCTAATCCATGAATTGCCTCAACTCAGTTCATTACCATCTCAATTTAATTCATATTCACCTTAATTCAATGCCTCAACTCTCGACAATAACATCAATTCCCGCAAGAACAACCACCATTTATTCATCTCATTCTACCTATCCCAAAACATACATCACCTAATAGATTCATCTACTTCAACTCAACATAATAACCCTAACACCCACATTTAAAGCTTATCGCCACTATCAGTTGAACAACACTCTGCATCACATACCACTTGTCCCAAACTCAATTTGTGTATCAACTTATTTCCCTGTAAACTAAGATATACCTAAAACCCAAATATAACTTCAATCCATACTCAATTCAAATCTTAATTCCATTATCAACCATACATGACCAATAAAACAAGCAATTCAAATCAAATTACTAAAGTTCAGAACAACTAATTAAAGACTCACCCAAGCATTGGCATCTTCTGAATTTCTAATTTCTCAAATCAATTCTGCTGAAACCCTAATTCATCTTCTCTTCATAAATCTGAGTTGAATCAACACTCGAGTTAACACCCATCAGAATCTCAACTGATTCATCAACCTTTTCTGGATATCTTCATCTCAAGAACAAACCCTCATTCTCCAATTCTTATCATCTCTAATTAAAACGCAAACAATAACATAATTATTCATACTAACAAAACCCATCTATTGATTCTATCTAATTCTTCTTAAATCACCACTCAAATCGAATTTGAATAGACTTTCGAAAAACCCTAAATCTATTCTAAAGGATTTACTTCTTCCTTCAAGTCTAAATCAAGTAGGGATACCCACACCTTCATTATCAACTACTCCATGATCTTCTTCACCTTCTACGAACCATAAATCTTCCATTTTATCACTCTATTTCAAAAACAGGAGCAGAAACAAAGAAATAGAAGAGAAGAGAGAAGAACGAGAAGAAAGAAGAAGAAGAAGAATGAAGAAGAATTAAAGAAATGAAAATAAGTTTATCCTCTTGGTCAGGGGATAAAACCGACGAGACTTACTGACGCACCCAAAACTTAGATATGGGCTGCCAAGTCGGCTGGACTGCAAAAAGTCTTTTTGCCCTTCACACCACTCTAATGACATCTTCTTCGTCCAATATCCGATTGACACGTTCGAGTAGTCTATTTCACATAAATTTTCGAGATCTATCTAGTGGTAGTAGTTTCGTATCTAGATCTTTGTTAGATTAATTCATATTAATTAAAATCTACATTAACTAATTGAGTCATTAGAGACTTAAATGTCTCTTGATCATCACTAGGTCGTCTCTTGACCAGTCTAATAACGTTGATGTGCTTGAGCGTCTTTACATTTCAACACAAAATTTGGAATAATGTAAAAAGTGTTAATGTACATTATTAATTTATTATACAAATGACCAAATGATATAGGGTTCCATAACAAAATTGCATAAACGCAGTTTTAACTGATCACGTTTTATGAAACGTAGTTTAAAAATCGTGTAGAGGTGAGATGTAATTTTAAAGGGCGTCCAACACCGAACAAGGTTTATAATTACGTTTTCGATCAGACGCGTTTCAGTCAAACGTAATTAGTAACAAACGTTTCTTGTCAAACACTGATTTAAACTGCGTTGAAGAATAGGAATTAACCTCCCCTGCTTCACAAACCAAATTGCCAAAAAAAAAAAAAAAAAAAAAAAAAAACTATATTTGAGATGGAAATGTGAGAATTTGGCAACTCATGACTAAAGTAATTTATAACAAAACGTAAACGTGCCAACGGGAGGCCACATGCTTAAATGGGCCGACCACGTCCAGGCCGGAGGCGTCCCATGGTCAATAGAAAATGCGTCGGCCCGTCACTTACTGGGAAGGTACTTAGTTATTGGCACGATCATACGATCGACGGCTCAGATTAAGTATAATTTTTTTTTATCTCCACCTGTCGCATTTGCAGGTTCTAAAACATCAAACCTCGATGGTAAGTAAATGATACATCAAACTATTGAACAAAACCCTATCCCAATATGCACTCATTTCTCCACCAAGGGAAAACAAATGCCGACACCCCTCATCTTATTCTTCTCTCCTCCCCGTCAAAACTCTAGTTTCTTTCTAAAGGATCAATCGATTATGTTCAAATCGGTGACGCCGTTCAAATAATCTCAACGTTTCTCTGATGATCTCATTGTTCTGGTTAGTTACTCTCTTTTTTAGATTTCTCGCTTTTGCTTAGGGTCTGTTGTTGATTGCTTATAGATTAGTATTTTGAGGTGGTTACCTAAAATAGATGCACGATTTTTTATATAGAAATTGGAGTATAAAATGATCCCCCACAGAGAGTTAGAGAAAGGAGGAAGGAGAGCTCATGGTATCAATAATTCCTTCTCAGGTTTGAACACTCGCTTACTCTTTCCAATTTCTGCTTTATTTTAGTTTCCCCTAAATGGGTGTTGTTCTTGATTTGATTGTCAATTTGAGAGTTCCATTTTTATAAATATGATGAAAATTCATTGTTTAATCAGTTTTCCTGATCTGGGTTTTGGGTTAGATTCATCATCAATTAGGTTAGGTTTTGTAGGGCTTTTTAGTTTCCATGTTATCTGTTGGTTCTGGGGTTTTTTCATTTTTATTTGGTGAGTGAGTTTTTGAAAAAGGATTTATGATGTTTTTAAGAGATGAATTGAATTTTTGGGTTGTTGCAGCATGGAACACCAAGAGATTGTCAATTTTCAAGCTGTGGATACAAACAAAACTGAGGAGACCAAGAAAAAGGAGCTAAGTATGAAGGCCAAAATTCACATGCAAGACAGAATTGGAAGATCAAATCGAAGAGAAGAAAGTTGGAACAGATGGGAGCAACTGTTGAAGAAGAAGAAAAGGATCAGATGGTACCAAATGTTAATCAAGTTGCTCAAGAATTTCAACAAGGCCCTGATTATAGAGACTTGTAAGTCCAGAAGATCTTATTTGTTGTTTGGTTTCCAGGAGAGTATGTAATTTTAAGTGGTTAATTTAATTTCTTTTTCCCTTTGGATGCAGCTCATTTGTAAAAAATCTTCCAGAGAAAATAGCTTACAGTAAGGAAAAGGAAGAGAAAATCAAGGTTGAATTATTTAACATGTTGCTTGATAGTTGTCTGTAATTACTTATGCTTATAATAAGTGGTTTTAGCCACAGGAACTTGAAGATTCTTATAATAACTAGCTCCAGCTGAATACATGATCTTCCTGAATCTAATTACTTATGCTTCATCGTTGCAGTGCTTACAAGAGGAATCGAAAGAAAACCCAAGGTTTCATCCTTCAAATGCGGTAATTACTTCAACTTTTATTATAGAGGAAGCTGTGCAATTGATTTTCATTTGGGCATTCCTTGTTTAATTCTGAGATATTGAAGTCAATATCATTAGATACAAACTTTTTTGAAGCTTACTAGTTTTTACGGGTAGCCATCAATATTTATTTATTTTTTCTATAAGATTGGATTGGATTTCATATAATGAATCGTCAGTTTGATCCTACTCGCGTCTAAATTTGCTCCTGAAGCTAAATACAAACAGTAGCTTAACAAGGACTAACAGGATAGAAGCATACTAAGATTATTGCAAACAATAAAATTATGAAAGCTATACTTACTGGTGTAGGTAGTGTAGAAGCGGCTGCAAAGGCAATAGTTACCAGAAGTGTTGCCACTATCATAGTAGTGTTGCCCTCTAGATCTTGTAGGTGTTGATTATTTGCAATTTCCTTTGTGCCCTATTCTTTGAAGAAACATTGAGATTGTAATCACACGGATGCATATAATGTCCCACTCTTGGGTCTAACTTGATAATTTCTAGGCACTTATCTCTATCAGGGGTAAATTTATCAGGGAATTCAGCAAATCGCAGGGTGTTTTCCCATTGTTTTCCCGCGGTAATCCATGTAATATATGGTTGGAGATGGGATGTTTCTGAATTTTAAAAAAAAAAAAAACAGTTGGATGATGCCAAATCAAAAGGCATCATTGTTCAATCCTTGGTTGTCATAAATCCGCGCAATCCAGCTGGTCATGTATAACAGCAGCACTCAATTGTTTCCCATACATATTTGTTGATTGTTACAAGTTTCTTGAAGATTTATGTTTCGTTCTTGTTCGTGATTGTAGGTTATTGTGGAGGAAACCCAGCGGACGGTTGTGGAATTCTGCAAGAATGAAAATTCTAATTTGGTTCTTCCTGCAGATGAGGTACCTATTTTATTTATGCTCAGAAATTCAGCTCTAAAGTAGTTTGTATCACTTGAACTTATTAAAACCAATAACCAACATATAACCATCTTTCTTTCCACACTCACCATGATAACCTGGCATGTAAACAACGGTTTTCAGTTCTAAAACTTAGATTATTTCGTTTCACAACATGAGAGCACACATAACTCTAGAAAGTGACTGGAAAGATACTAATGATGTGTCATTCTCACCATATCCCACTGACAAAGCAACCTTATTGAATGAGTGAAAACTCTTGTCCTCAACATAAATATTTTCTTGGTAGACCTGCAAATAGCTCAAGTTAGCAAGCCACTTATTAACTGTTATCTTTGTAATGCCCAGTTAATCTTGGAATTTATAATGAATTAATATTTAAATAGATAAGAAACTACAAGGTAGAACTGAATTCATAACATTTATGGAATTTGGTCGAATCGATTCATATAGGATTCCAAGTACTAGTCCAATTCCAACGTTGAATACGGAAGTCGGGAAGTGACCCCTGAATAATATGTTTTACATGATCATTGTCTTGTTTTTTTATTTACTCTTATGAGTGTTGGGTGTTCAAGGAACGCATAATTAACAAATCAAATTCTGGGCAGGTTGGGGATGACTCTAATGAATCAAGAAGATCTACATCTATCTCCCAAGAAGATCTGGAAGAACTGATGACTTGCGTCAAGAAAGATCCATATCTGAAAACTATTCATGAAGATATTGAGACTGGTGGTCCAACTGTACTGATGAGGTATTAACCTACCTTTTTGTGTTTTTAATAACTTTGCATTCAGTTCTATTAGATGTTCCTTTTTTGACTTCGCTTGAAAATTCAAATGTTTTTAGGTACTTGAATGATTCAGAGATTACGCAGAAGTTGGCTCTAGCTATGGGTTTTGGAGTTCTAGGAGGGTAGTGTTAATTCTGTTGAACATAATGCACCAAATGCTGATGCAGAAGATCAAACTGCCAAACAGACTTGAGGCAATTGTTCACAAATGAAGCTAATTTATGTTCATTTCCGTATCACAATGTTTTTTTTGAACTAATGGGGTAATGTGTTTTTCATCATGGTGAATTAGGATGATACATTCTAGAGAATATGTTTCTAATTGCTCTTATTAATTGGCATCTTCATCAAAAATTATGAATGATTCTGTGTAGGGAACTTTGCTGGACTTTTTCATTCATCTGTTATTTTGGTTATCATTCAGGTGATTGTTTGCATTCTTTCACGCCATCGTATCCATGTTGTAAGGTCACATAATATGCATCACAATTTGTCGATCAAAAAGATATTCACCCGAGAAACGCTAAAATTACTATGGAACAGTACAACTTTTCAACCCCATTTTAAGCCGTAAAAGCCACATACAGCGTTAATCATCGAATTAGGTAAGATGATAATTCCTTTTTGAGATCAATTCTCCATGTTGACTCTCCAAGAAAAATGTTTAACATTACTGCTAAAGAAAAACATACATTTATTCCCATCACATCACATCTTTACAAGAAAGAAAGAATGACACTATGTAATAATAAACTTAGCATTGTTATTAAACTTTAACAAAAACGAAGTTTAAGTTATACTACTATATGTACATATTCTTAAAAACTGGCCTGCCTTGTCCTGCACATGATAAGCGCCTCAACATCAATTTTTGGACCATATCTTCAGGCATTGCCCATTGTCCCCCACAACATCATCCTCGGACGACCATTATTCATTCTTTTTCTCATTCACTAATGATGGAGTCAAGAAGATTGCAGTAGGAAGGCATGATGTCAGCTTCACCTTCACGTGAACCACAATAGAATTCGTGGCGGATATATCCTCCTCAATTTTACCAGTAGGTTTGCATCTCTTTAGAGACATTTCCTTCAGCTTCGTTTCTACTTACACTCCACATAATAATACACCGCATCATTGCACTTTTCACATCCTAAATCTCCTGGCACGTCTTTTGCGTAAAAATCCTAATACATAAACATTGGAATCAGATAATTAGGAATTGCAGACATTTGAAAATGCCTCAAAGAAAGAGCAAAATTCTCCATAAATTTTGGGCAACAAGTTCATTCCTAAAAAAACAAACAACATACTGAGCATATCCTAAAACTTGTGACAGCTAGAGGAGGATAGTGACCTCAGAAATTATATCATCACATTATCTTCACCTTCACCTGCCAACATGTCTTCATTTCAAATCCAAAGTCACTGAGAAAAAACATATAGGGAAAGCCACTGCTTACCATAGAACTTCTACTAGTGCACTCCTACCATAGCAATTTAATTATCAGTTCCCCACTACTGGATGTAACCATGTTTCTATTCCTATTTACAAGGGAAAACTAAAGAAACAATACAACTAAATGTAAAACCAATAGACTAGTCCAGAAACAAATTGAGTTACTTGGTCTGAACGTACCTTGACAACAGACTGGTCAAATGCCAACCATTCTCTACCAGGCACCAGCATTCCATATTACAAGTTCTCCCTAATGAGTGACCACCAAATAAGCAGACAAGACCTGCAAAAACAGAGAAAAATACTCTGAAGCTTTTCTCAGGAAGAATTTTACACAAAAACAAGTAAACATAGAGTTAGAATATATACTTTTTTTTTGAAATTTAGTGAAGATAAGAGTTGGAAGTGTACCGTTTGAGTCAAAATGCATTAGTACATGATTCACAGGACTGATCTGTCTTTATTTGTATCCTTCGAAGTCAGAGTGGCAAACTAATCAAAAGCCAAACATATGAGGTTCCCCGGGAGGCACCAGCATTCCATTTCAACAACTCTGCTAATTGAATTGGTCATAGGAATACAAAGGCAAGACCTGCAAAAAAAAAAGAAGATACTCCGACGCTCAAGTTAGAAACAGTTTTATGCAAAACACAATAAACGTAGAGTTAAGGTTAATAAACATAGAGTTAGAGTTAGGAATACAAAGCCAAGACCTGCAAAAAAAAACAATGAAGATACTCCAAAGCTCAAGTTAGACACAATTTTATGCAAAACATAATAAAAGTAGAGTTAGGGTTAATAAATATGAAGTTAAGAGTTAGGAATACAAAGGCAAGACCTGCAAAAAAACAAAAAAGATAATCCAATGATCAAGTTAGAAACAATTTTATGCAAAACATAATAAACGTGACGTAAGGGTTAATTAACATAGAGTTAGAGTTAGGAATGCAAAGGCAGGACCTGCAAAAAACAAAAGCAACACTCAAGTTAGAAACAAATATCTTTGTTAAGGAAAAAATGTATTGACCTGACACTCATCGGAAGAAGGGGAAGAAACCTTGAAAGCCAAGACCTGCAAAAAAACAATAAAGATACTCCAACGCTCAAGTCAGAAACGATTTTATGCAAAACATAATAAACGTAGAGTTAGAGTTAGGAATACAAAGCCAAGACCTGCAAAAAACAATATGGATACTCCAAAGCTCAAGTTAGAAACAATTTTAGGCAAAACATAATAAAAGTAGAGTTAGGGTTAATGAACATGGAGTTAGAGTTAGGAATACAAAGGTAAGACCTGCAAAAAACAAAAAAGATATTCCAATGATCAAGTTAGAAACAATTTTATGCAAAACATAATAAACGTGACATAAGGGTTAATTAACATAGAGTTAGAGTTAGGAATGCAAAGGCAAGACCTGCAAAAAAACAAAAACAACACTCAAGTTACAAACAAATATCTTTGTTAAGGCAAAAATGTACTGACCTGACACTCATCGGAAGAAGGGGCAAAAACCTTGAACACAAATGATAGACAAGTACCAACCCAAAAAGAAACTCAGGCATTCTATCAATATAAGGGTAAACTAAGTATACATTGAGAGTGTTGAGAATGTGCACCTAAATATACTAGCAGAGTACCAAAGTCACCAATATAACAAAAGCTAAACAGGGTTATTTTCGGTGAAACTTTACCCAAGAAGCAGACTTAGCTATGTTCCAGTAGTTGTAGCTGAAATGCATAGGGAGTATCACTGTCTTGCTTGTGTACCAAACTTCCAAAAGTGTTCCCAATAAAATAAAAATGAAGAACAACAAATAAAAATTTGTATAGAAAGAGAAGTTTATTTACCTGTTTTCCAATAGTATAGTACATATGTCCCGAAGCTGCTCATTCCATTAAGTGAAATGTTCTCCATTAAGTACATATTTTTGCACCTCTCATTTTTAGGAACTGACGGGGCCTGCCTTTGCACCGCTCAGTACCGGGAACTGAGCAGTACACCTCTCAGCTGATGGCACGAAAGTGCGACGCATTTTCACCCATAAATACATTAGTTGGGACTCATTTTATTACTAATAAACTTATTTGTAGGTGTTTTTGTGAAATAAGCTCTTATGGAGAAAGTTGCTCGAAAAGTGGTTTTTGTACCCGGAGGATATATGTCATTCGGACTCTCGATGTTGGCTAAGGGGCACCTCAATTGCTAAGGGGCGTCCAGTTGCTAAGGGGAACCTTCCTTACTATTTATACCCCATAAGGCGAGTGCTAAAGGGACACCCACGCAGGATTGGGGGGAGGTCATCTTCTCCGTTTGAAATATGTTTTTGGCGGGAAAAATCAAGGTTTACTCCGGCAGAATTAGGGTTCATGATTTGGACCATTTTTAATGAGATTAAAGCCATGAAATTGATTGGGGTTATTAATATAGGATAAAAAGGGATGATATGGGTTTTTGTTTAGCCTACAACTGATCAAGTTAATCGGGAAAATTGTTGTAATCACCTGCCGGAATTAGGGTTGAAGAATTGGATGAGTTCCACTGAGTTTCAATTGCTGAAACTAAATGGGTATGATCGAACGTGCCTTACAGGATTGGTATAGGTGTCAGAACTGTTGAAGTTTGGCTGGAATGCGAGTTTGAAGAAAATATGAGTCTCGGGTTTATTCTTCTCCGGGATATTCTGTTTGGACCTGTGAAGAGATTGGGTGATATCCAAGTACATTAATTCATCGGGATAAGCCTGTAAGGATCAGACAGGACTGGTAAGTCCCTTAGAATCAAGAAAATAGGAAGCGTGCGTGGATTGGATGAAGCAGAGGCTAGTGAGTTTTTCCACGGGATGTTGTTCTCTTTCTCAAGTTCGTCTATGGTTGGCACGAGGCTGGAGTATGTATGAATCATTTTATGGAAAAACAGGAGCGTGTTGATCACTCAAAGACGCGTAATAATCAAACCAAGAGATAAAAAGGAAAATAATATCCCGGGATGTTGCAAAGGAGTGAAGAGAGGATATTTCGCATTAAACTCAAGAGATTCGGGAGCTGTTGTGTATATAAAGTGTTGTTTGCGGTCATAGAAGGATCATCGAGTGATTGGGGAGGCTACAGAGTCGAGAGAATTACTGCAGAGAAATCTGCAGCAGCAGCAGAGAAATAGTGAAGAACACGAAGAACAGACTATCAAAGAAAGTCGTAAAAGAACTGTCGTTTATACGGAAGAGATAAGACTGTCATCCAGCGACAGTTCACTGTTATTCTTTGTAATAGTGGGTTTGCAACGCTTATAAACGTTGCAAATTCCCGGTTTAATTTGATTTTCTCATTTTCTCTTCTTTGTAAGCACCATTTGGGCAATAAAAATGAATTTTGAGTGTGTCTACATCATGAGTAGCTAAGCCCCTACACTGGGTCGACGGAGGAAGCCGAGTTTCATACGTGGGTAATTTTAATTAATTCTTTATATAACTTTTGCATTTATTTTAATTTGTTTTATGATTTGAAAAAATTAGTTATCATTTTATTAGATGGGTCATGCTTGCTTAGATGTTTGATGGCCCATGCTTACGATTTATAACTAATATTTGGAGAATCTACCTTGGCAAAAATAAGAGTCCTTGTTGTTTTGTTTATTGAGCGATAATTCTTTGAAGAATAATAATTGAACCTATTAATATGAATGCGGTGGAATCCTAGACCCAGTGACTCTCGCCTTTGTTTATTATTTTCTTTAAACCTTTAAATTTAATCTTCGCAAGTCTGAGAGAACGAATCTTAATTACTACTACGAAAACTTTGAAAAATCTTAAATCATTTTGGCACCGTTGCGACGCGGATTTGTTTTTAGATTAATTTTTAGGTTTATTTTTTTATTTTGTACAGTATTTTCTTTTTCCTTTTTATGCTTTCTTTTTGTATTTATTTTCAGGGAATTTTTGAGGATGATGACTTCTTATGAGGAGACGTCACCTACGATGACGCTGGCGGAATATATGCGTAGGAAGTTAAATTATCAGGAATCCTCATCTGAGATGACGCTTGCTGAATATATGCGTAGGCAATGGTATGGAGTTTCTGCTCCACATGAGGTAAGTGAAGAATCACATGAAACTATTTATGAGAAGTATTACAAACACACACCGCCTAGTTTGGAACAAAGATTGAGAGTTCTTGAATGTGAAAGATTATTTGCTGATGATGATGAATCTAGTAGTGACTCTCTGTTCCAAACAGAACATATAGATGACCCTGTGGATGATTGTGTGGATGATTCGCCTAATTCCATAGATGAATCTACCTCACAAGATCATTCACCCGACTTAGAGGTTGTTTCTAGACCACTAGACTTCCAAAAGTTGCCTAATTTAGGGTTAGAATTGTGTGCTTCTAAAGTGTTGTTGGATTACTTTGCATCTAAGTACCCAGAGGATTTGCCTATTTCTAATACCGTGCATGAGCCAGTTGAAATTTTCCCAGTCTCAATAGAATCCCCATACTTTGTTCTTTACGCACTTCCATGTGCAGTAAAAACTTGGTTTAGGGGTAAATCTTATTTTTGATAGTTTCAGCGTCTTTGCGTTTTCATGACATAAGTGTGAAGCTGTCATTTGTAAATATTATATTTTGGGTCGATCCCCAAGTTTTCAGGTTATTAGTGTATGGGGATCCATTTTTGTACAGTCCAGTAGGTATAATTATTTATTTATGTTTGTTTACTTTTGTTTATTTTATTTTTAATTTCCCATCTTAATTTTTACGTTGGATGACTCAATTACATTGAGGACAATGTAATATTTAAGTGTGGGGAGTGGTTATTAACTTTTTATTTTAATTTATTTTCAGGAATTTTCTTGCGTATTGTGACCAGCTCTTGAGCGGGTCTAAAAAAATAATAAAAATATTATGACCAGCTGTGTAGCGGGTCTAAAAAAAATAATTAGAATTGTTAAGCTTATGACCAGCTGTGTAGCGGGTCTATTTTTATGTATTTCCTTATTATGACCAGCTGTGTAGCGGGTCTAAAAAAAAAAAATTTGTCTTGTGTATGTGGCATTTGTCATGACCAGCTGTGTAGTGGGTCTAAGTCTCTTATTTATGACCAGCTGTGTAGCGGGTCAATTTTCTGTTTTGCTCGAGGACTAGCAAAATGTAAGTGTGGGGGATTTTGATGAGCACGAAAGTGCGACGCATTTTCACCCATAAATACATTAGCTGGGACTCATTTTATCACTAATAAACTTATTTGTAGGTGTTTTTGTGAAATAAGCTCTTATGGAGAAAGTTGCTCGAAAAGTGGTTTTTGTACCCGGAGGATATATGTCATTCGGACTCTCGACGTTGGCTAAGGGGCACCTCAATTGCTAAGGGGCGTCCAGTTGCTAAGGGGCACCTTCCTTACTATTTACACCCCATAAGGCGAGTGCTAAAGGGACACCCACGCAAGATTGGGGGGGAGGTCATCTTCTCCGTTTGAAATATGTTTTTGGCGGGAAAAATCAAGGTTTACTCCGGCAGAATTAGGGTTCATGATTTGGACCATTTTTAATGAGATTAAAGCCATGAAATTGATTGGGGTTATTAATATAGAATAAAAAGGGATGATATGGGTTTTTGTTTCGCCTACAACTGACTGGTTAATCGGGAAAATTGTTGTAATCACCTGCCGGAATTAGGGTTGAAGAATTGGATGAGTTCCACTGAGATTCAATTGCTGAAACTAAATGGGTATGATCGAACGTGCCTTACAGGATTGGTATAGGTGTCAGAACTGTTGAAGTTTGGCTGGAATGCGAGTTTGAAGAAAATATGAGTCTCGGGTTTATTCTTCTCCGGGATATTCTGTTTGGACATGTGAAGAGATTGGGTGATATCCAAGTACATTAATTCATCGGGATAAGCCTGTAAGGATCAGATAGGACTGGTAAGTCCCTTAGAATCAAGAAAATAGGAAGTGTGCGTGGATTGGATGAAGCAGAGGCTAGTGAGTTTTTCCACGGGATGTTGTTCTCTTTCTCAAGTTCGTCTATGGTTGGCACGAGGCTGGAGTATGTATGAATCATTTTATGGAAAAACAGGAGCGTGTTGATCACTCAAAGACGCGTAATAATCAAACCAAGAGATAAAAATGGAAATAATATCCCGGGATGTTGCAAAGGAGTGAAGAGAGGATATTTCGCATTAAACTCAAGAGATTCGGGAGCTGTTGCGTATATAAAGTGTTGTTTGCGGTCATAGAAGGATCATCGAGTGATTGGGAGGCTACGAGTCGAGAGAATTATATGCAGAGAAATCGTAGAAGAAAGCAGCAGACAAATAGTGAAGAACACGAAGAACAGACTATCAAAGACAGTCGTAAAAGAACTGTCATTTATACGGAAGAGATAAGACTGTCATGCTGCGACAGTTCACTGTTATTCTTTGTAACAGTGGGTTTGCAACGCTTATAAACGTTGCAAATTCCCGGTTTAATTTGATTTTCTCATTTTCTCTTCTTTGTAAGCACCATTTGGGCAATAAAAATGAATTTTGAGTGTGTCTACATCATGAGTAGCTAAGCCCCTACACTGGGTCGACTGAGGAAGCCGAGTTTCATACGTGGGTAATTTTAATTAATTCTTTATATAACTTTTGCATTTATTTTAATTTGTTTTATGATTTGAAAAAATTAGTTATCATTTTATTAGATGGGTCATGCTTGCTTAGATGTTTGATGGACCATGCTTACGATTTATAACTAATGTTTGGAGAATCTACCTTGGCAAAAATAAGAGTCCTTGTTGTTTTGTTTATTGAGCGATAATTCTTTGAAGAATAATAATTGAACCTATTAATATGAATGCGGTGGAATCCTAGACCCAGTGACTCTCGCCTTTGTTTATTATTTTCTTTAAACCTTTAAATTTAATCTTCGCAAGTCGAGAGAACGAATCTTAATTACTACTTTGAAAAATCTTAAATCATTTTGGCACCGTTGCGACGCGGATTTGTTTTTAGATTAATTTTTAGGTTTATTTTTTTTATTTTGTACAGTATTTTCTTTTTCCTTTTTGTGCGTTTCTTTTTGTATTTATTTTCAGGGAATTTTTGAGGATGATGACTTCTTCTGAGGAGACGTCACCTACGATGACGCTGGCGGAATATATGCGTAGGAAGTTAAATTATCAGGAAACCTCATCCGAGATGACGCTTGTCGAATATATGCGTAGGCAATGGTATGGAGTTTCGCTCCACATGAGGTAAGTGAAGAATCACATGAAACTATTTATGAGAAGTATTACAAACACACACCGCCTAGTTTGGAACAAAGATTGAGAGTTCTTGAATGTGAAAGATTATTTGCTGATGATGATGAATCTAGTAGTGACTCTCTGTTCCAAACAGAACATATAGATGACCCTGTGGATGATTGTGTGGATGATTCGCCTAATTCCATAGATGAATCTACCTCACAAGATCATTCACCCGACTTAGAGGTTGTTTCTAGACCACTAGACTTCCAAAAGTTGCCTAATTTAGGGTTAGAATTGTGTGCTTCTAAAGTGTTGTTGGATTACTTTGCATCTAAGTACCCAGAAGATTTGCCTATTTCTAATACCGTGCATGAGCCAGTTGAAATTTTCCCAGTCTCAATAGAATCCCCATACTTTGTTCTTTACGCACTTCCATGTGCAGTAAAAACTTGGTTTAGGGGTAAATCTTATTTTTTGATAGTTTCAGCGTCTTTGCGTTTTCATGACATAAGTGTGAAGCTGTCATTTGTAAATATTATATTTTGGGTCGATCCCCAAGTTTTCGTGTTATTAGTGTATGGGGATCCATTTTTGTACAAATAAAAGAGGGTATAATTATTTATTTATGTTTGTTTACTTTTGTTTATTTTATTTTTAATTTCCCATCTTAATTTTTACGTTGGATGACTCAATTACATTGAGGACAATGCAATATTTAAGTGTGGGGGAGTGGTTATTAACTTTTTATTTTAATTTATTTTCAGGAATTTTCTTGCGTATTGTGACCAGCTCTTGAGCGGGTCTAAAAAAATAATAAAAATATTATGACCAGCTGTGTAGCGGGTCTAAAAAAAAAATTAGAATTGTTAAGCTTATGACCAGCTGTGTAGCGGGTCTATTTTTATGTATTTCCTTATTATGACCAGCTGTGTAGCGGGTCTAAAAAAAAAAAAAAAAAAAATTGTCTTGTGTATGTGGCATTTGTCATGACCAGCTGTGTAGCGGGTCTAAGTCTCTTATTTATGACCAGCTGTGTAGCGGGTCAATTTTCTGTTTTGCTCGAGGACTAGCAAAATGTAAGTGTGGGGGATTTTGATGAGCACGAAAGTGCGACGCATTTTCACACATAAATACATTAGCTGGGACTCATTTTATCACTAATAAACTTATTTGTAGGTGTTTTTGTGAAATAAGCTCTTATGGAGAAAGTTGCTCGAAAAGTGGTTTTTGTACCCGGAGGATATATGTCATTCGGACTCTCGATGTTGGCTAAGGGGCACCTCAATTGCTAAGGGGCGTCCATTGCTAAGGGGCACCTTCCTTACTATTTACACCTCATAAGGCGAGTGCTAAAAGGCACCCACACAGGATTGAGGGGAGGTCATCTTCTCCGTTTGAAATATGTTTTTGGCGGGAAAAATCAAGGTTTACTCCTGAGTAATTAGGGTTCATGATTTGGACCATTTTTAATGAGATTAAAGCCATGAAATTGATTGGGGTTATTAATATAGGATAAAAAAGGGATGATATGGGTTTTTGTTTCGCCTACAACTGACTGGTTAATCGGGAAAATTGTTGTAATCACCTGCCGAAATTAGGGTTGAAGAATTGGATGAGTTCCACTGAGTTTCAATTGCTGAAACTAAATGGGTATGATCGAACGTGCCTTACAGGATTGGTATAGGTGTCAGAACTGTTGAAGTTTGGCTGGAATGCGAGTTTGAAGAAAATATGAGTCTCGGGTTTATTCTTCTCCGGGATATTCTGTTTGGACATGTGAAGAGATTGGGTGATATCCAAGTACATTAATTCATCGGGATAAGCCTGTAAGGATCAGACAGGACTGGTAAGTCCCTTAGAATCAAGAAAATAGGAAGCGTGCGTGGATTGGATGAAGCAGAGGCTAGTGAGTTTTTCCACGAGATGTTGTTCTCTTTCTCAAGTTCGTCTATGGTTGGCACGAGGCTGGAGTATGTATGAATCATTTTATGGAAAAACAGGAGCGTGTTGATCACTCAAAGATGCGTAATAATCAAACCAAGAGATAAAAAGGGAAATAATATCCCGGGATGTTGCAAAGGAGTGAAGAGAGGATATTTCGCATTAAACTCAAGAGATTCGGGAGCTGTTGCGTATATAAAGTGTTGTTTGCGGTCATAGAAGGATCATCGAGTGATTGGGGAGGCTACAGAGTCGAGACAATTGCTGCAGAGAAATCTGCAGCAGCAGCAGAGAAATAGTGAAGAACACGAAGAACAGACTATCAAAGACAGTCGTAAAAGAACTGTCGTTTATACGGAAGAGATAAGACTGTCATCCAGCGACAGTTCACTGTTATTCTTTGTAACAGTGGGTTTGCAACGCTTATAAACGTTTCAAATTCCCGGTTTAATTTGATTTTCTCATTTTCTCTTCTTTGTAAGCACCATTTGGGCAATAAAAATGAATTTTGAGTGTGTCTACATCATGAGTAGCTAAGCCCCTACACTGGGTCGACAGAGGAAGCCGAGTTTCATACGTGGGTAATTTTAATTAATTCTTTATATAACTTTTTCATTTATTTTAATTTGTTTTATGATTTGAAAAAATTAGTTATCATTTTATTAGATGGGTCATGCTTGCTTAGATGTTTGATAGCCCATGCTTACGATTTATAACTAATGTTTGGAGAATCTACCTTGGCAAAAATAAGAGTCCTTGTTGTTTTGTTTATTGAGCGATAATTGCTGAAGAATAATAATTGAACCTATTAATATGAATGCGGTGGAATCCTAGACCCAGTGACTCTCGCCTTTGTTTATTATTTTCTTTAAACCTTTAAATTTAATCTTCGCAAGTCTGAGAGAACGAATCTTAATTACTACTACGAAAACTTTGAAAAATCTTAAATCATCAGCCTGCGAAACTAAGTGGGGGCCTGCCTTTGCACTGCTCAGTTTCCGATACTGAGCAGTACACCTATCAATTCAATAAAACTGAGGGATGGTCTGCCATGTGCTTAATGATGAACATCAACACCCAACTGTGAACAAAGTGCCTTCTTTCTGTAAAGATACATAAGCAGAGTTCAATACATACAGGATGACAGACATTAAGGTTCAGTTGATAAACTAACAGTGTTCTTTTACTCAATATGAGAAAGATATAAATAAAACAGTTGTAATACCTAAAATAGGTGACAGACAGAGCACAAATGTAAGACTGGGAAAAAACTCTAATCAATGTTTATTAAACAAATAAGTAAGATAACAACAACAACAACATTTTAGATGGTGGTTCTAGCTAGCATTGTATATGTGTAATAGGTGTAAATTTAACCATAAGACTCAACACATCATAACCATTGAACAAGGAAAGAAAAAGCTATGACTAACAAAACACCACAGTGTTAACAAATTAACAACATGTGAAAATCACAAGTGAAGATGCATCTAACACAAATTCAATTGATTACTTTGGGGGTTCAGATTTACAATCTTAAGACCTAATAACATGTGAAATCGTCTAAAAAATTAAATAATCAATGAAAATCAAGCAAAAAAATACTATCCTAGAAAACACACATCTTAAATTAACAAGTGAAGTTATCAAAGAAAACAGTCCAATCAAGCTAAAAGTAAGGAAATACTCTAGAAAACACATCTTAGTTAACTGTTTCATCACCATTCATATTCTTTATACTCCAATTGAAACAGATAAAGCAGATCTAATAAACAAATCCTATTTACTAAACAAAAAAAAAAAAAACATTTGGAGAAAAGGCAAAAGGGTAAAGTGGTCACCAAAATCTGAAAGTAGCTAGATCTAGGGGGTTTGCTCAAAATCATCCATGGCTTCCTCTCCAGCAGCAACCCCTGTGAGATAAAATCAACAAAAATAAAATAAATTGAAATTAGATGGGGAATAAAGAGAATAATTAAGAGATAATAATGAGAAAGATAAGAAGGGATAAGATGAGATCACCTCAGGATCAAAACAATCAGTCAGAGTTTCCATGAGCTTCATCTATTCTATCTATCTCTCCTGCAAAACAAAGCCAACCAGAGAAGAATAATCAGTGACAACTGAAGAAGAAACCCAATTTTTTGATTATATAGAGAAGAAAGAAGAAAAAGAGTAAAGTAAGGTGAGAAAAGTTTTTTTTATTATTATTAAAAGACTAGTCAAAGTCAAATGTTACTTACTACCCGTGAACTGTACGAATTTTCCCGCCAATTTTTGAATTTCAAAAATTTGGACATGTGTCTTCCTTTTGTTGGCTTCCTTTCGGTCATGCGGATTGTGGTAATTGTTGAATTGAGTGGTGTATTTTTAACACTTGGTTCACAGGCAGAAAATTTGAATTTGAATTTCACTTAATTTGAATTTGAATTTCAGTTTCAGTTTCAGTTTAATTTGAACTTGAACTTGAATTTGAATTCCATTTTCAATTAACTTGGGTGGGTCTTGGACTGGGCTCACTAGTTGACATACAAACCTATGTAGAGTGGTGCAATTGCTGAAGCTTAATGTGATTTCAAGGACAATGGATTTCGAAAAGGTGATTATTGTCATCAGTTGATTCAAACCCTTCACAAAGATGCTGCAATTCCTTGCTCATTTCTTCCTTCAGTTCCAACTCTTGTTCCGTTTTCGTTGCATAGTTACTTCTGTCTTTCCTTGTGATTCTAGACAAATTCTTACGTAAAAAGAAAAAGCAAAAAAAAGAAACTTCAAATTACTTTTGTGAAAATTGCATTCTCTACTCTGTTTTATGTACGGTTGTCTATGTGTTACACCAGGGAATCACTTGTATGCACTAATAACTAGATATGCCGTAACAAACAACAATTCAAATTATAAAAAAATTACCAGGAACCCCGAACTAGCAATCAATAAACCAAATAGTTCTGACCCATTCCACTCATCTTAATCATACCGGACACCTTCACTACTCTTTGTGAGCCAAGGAGAATAAAATGTGCATTATATACCCGAGGAGGAGGAGAAGGATTACAAAAGCAGGTCATTTGCAGAGCAGGATTTAGATTAATAAGTTATAACACCAGTGGAGGATTACAAAAACAGGTTGTTACATACAAAATACTGTGTCAGCCCATTTGTTTTCGGTTCCTTTCACAAATTTACAAGACCATTCAGACAGGCTATTAAGCAAAAAGTCATCTTCCTCCAAAGCCAAATGAACACGACCGTTGTGCCAAATCTCTCGTTTAGATTAGATTCCATTTAAACGAGGAAAAAAAAAACGTCCTTACCATTGGCCGTGATTCACCATATACTTCCACTTTGACCTTAAATCCTCGTCGGTACGACCAGCATGGAAGACATTATGTCCATATTCCAACATGTCCTTCCATGGTTTCTTCTTACCATCGCTAAAAGGAGCTTGTGGATGACAGTCATACACTATTTTTCTAACTTTAACATACTATCACATTGCTTTTTTTTTTAGGTATGTGAATCGAAACAATACCTCTCTCCATATACGATTTTTTGGATTCGTGGTGCGCTTATAATAGAACTTTTTTATGCTCTTCCAAACATTGAATATAGTTCATTGTGACGTTCGTAAAAGGCGAGAATGAACGATTTCACGAGCTGCATATCGTCTTCCGGATACCATTTCATTTTCCAAGCTCAAAGTTGCAAGTTTTGGGCAAATGTGCTTGGAAAAGAGGTTGTCCTTATATACACGAAGACTCAACGACTATTTATTTTTATTAGAATTAATTCATACAATCAGGTTTTAAATATCTCCACACCGATCGATTTTGTCCTTGCAAAATCATATAAAATATGCTTTGTCATAATCGGTTCACACTGAAGCCTATGTAGTCATATTCTTGTAACAAAAAAAGACAATATTCAAAACACTAAACAAATAATAAATACTCTACGATATCTGACACTTTGTAATAACTGGTATGGGCTTTCATCAAGACACTTATTTTTGGGAAAACGTTTTTTCAATGTTTGTCTCACTGACGGGAAACCCAGGAAACCGAGATGCTCGTCGATTGCGTGCTCGTTTTCAATCTATTAGGCTTACAGTCCAGCCATTTGTTGCTATGGAAATGGAAATTGATCGAGAAAAGTTCATTGGTATAACTGAAGATGAAGTCATCCAAACAACTCTTGATAATTGGGAGGAAGCTCACGACAAACCTTTTCGTTACGAAGCGTGTTTTAGAATTCTAAAAGATGGTCCATCTCAAGCACATCGTTACTGCACTCGAATGCCGCTCCCTGTCTTTACAATGGAAGAAGATGTTACTCTTGTTCGATGTTGGATACATCGTTTGATGAGACCAATGAACATTGACAATTTCTGGGAAAGAGCATTGGGACATTTTGTAGCATCGCAGAATGAAGCCATAAGAAACACTAAGAGCCTAGAACTAAGAATTTCATTCATCACTAATGAAGTCAAACATTATACTGAAGTATTGTGGATGGTTCATCGTAGCAATTTTGGATTATCCAATGAAGAACTGGAAACCATCGCTTAAACCAAGTTTACCGAAGAAAGCGAGAGAGAGTTTAGGCATTTTGAATGCTATGAACTTTACAAAGAGAATGTCGCTGGATTTGATGTAGTTTGATGTTTTTTGTTGTGGTTTATCAAGTACAAGTTTTGGCCTCTTGTTTATCTTCATTTGACGTATCTTCCATTCAACGCGCTTTTTTTTCGCCTTTGTTTTTGATTTTTTGGTTGTTAACTTTCAAAACTGGAGCTCTTCTTTGCCTTTTAGCGGAACATTTTCTTGGAGCAACTTCAAAAACTTGCACTTCCCTCTTATAATTTTCAATCTTTTTAAAACTCCCACATATCTTAGAAACAGCAGCTTCAAGTTTTGCATCGCAAAAAAGTGTGATCGCCTTTCCAGCCATTGAGAAATAGATTTAAGAAGAGAAAATTCAAGAGAAGTGAATTTTGGTGTGAGTGAATTGTTTGAAATTGATGGCAATTTATAGAGGTAAAAAGTGAATTTTGAATTTTAAAAAACTACCCGTTGGCGTTTTCGCTAGAAACGCCAGCGTTATATGCTCGATCGCCGCGTTGAATCCTTGAGCGCCAGCGTTTTTCCTTCCAACGCTGGCGCTTTACCTACGATCTCTAGCGTTTGTCTTATGTGTGCGCGCTTGTTTAACTAACGCCAAGTGCTTTACCATAGTGGAACAACTCGTTTGGCCATCCACCTGGCTGAACAAACACATGAATTTGTTCATTCGCATAGGAATTGCTCTAACTCCCGATATAGGTTAGGAAAACAGTTCATAAATTTTGATGCTGCCGCATGCTTTTATCTGAAGTTAAAAAAACGTTGTCTTTTAACTTAAAAAAAACGTTTAAATGTTATACGTTTGTAGGAATTGGCATTTGGTTCCATTACCTTCGACAAACAAACAAACAAAAAAGTGAAGTGAGACTGAGAATCGAACCCTGAACCTAGTGGGTGGGAGGTAATTCAAAAGCCAATTCAGCTAGTTGAAGATTCTGAACGATTTGGTAATGTCCAAAGTAGTATCCTATATAACAGTAAGTCCTGATAAAAGTACGGAGCAACTACTAACCACATAACTAAGGGTTATGAAATGGCGGGATTTTGCCATTCAGGGCAAAATATCCCAATTCAACTCCAACATCTCTCATACCAAAAACAGGTTTTTCTTGATTTTCTTTTCTTTGTAAATTAAAATATAAAGAATCATGATCCCCCATAAAGAGGAGTTAGAGAGGAAGAGAAAGAAAGGAGAAGAAGCTGAGCTCAGGGTTTATTTATTTCAGGTTTGTTTGTAGATCTCTGCTAATTGATTTTGTAGAGAGCTCTGATCCACACTTTTCTTATAATAATATGATTTCATTTCCCCCAAATTGTTTATGTTTATGTTTTGTGTTCAAATCCCTAATTTGTGTGTTTTTCTCTACAGCAGAATTTCTTTACCTCCAACTTCTCAAAGATTCAAAGATTGTTCATAGACCACTTCTTAAGGTTTGAATTTCTATACATCTTGCTGTTGTCCTATAGTCCTTGTTAGTTAGTTAGTCAGTTAGCAATTTTATAGAAAATGTCAAAATCTGAATTGTCTGTAACTACTTCATTGACCAGTAATTGAGTAGATGTTTTGATCATTGTAGTCCATCACCAGCTAGTGGTTGTTTAGGTTGTAATTTCTTTGATCAATTTCAACAAATTAAAAAGAAAACTAAGAAATAGGAGTAGAAGAAAAGTTACGGGGGAGTTAGAGAGAGCCACTAGAGTTTGGCTTGGTACTTTTGACTACTGATATGCTGAGTGAAAATGCTGCTATTGATTTCTTCAGTGGTCCTCGACCTAAACTTAATCTATCATTATCTGATTTACTCAATTTATTGTTTCTCATCACCGGGTTTAATTGGTTCAGAATGTGGACATTTCTTATTTTCATCTATTTCTCATTTGGTTGTTCGTTTCTAGAAGGAATCTAAGATTCGTTTTCCTTTATTTGTTGATTGTAGCTATGAAGAATAGCAGGAAATACAAAACCGAAAGCAAAAAATAGTACAGAAAACTTAACTGGAAGAAGAAAGTGCAAAGAAGAAAGGAAGAAAAACTGGCTGCTGAGGTATATATCTATCACTTCCAGTGGTTGTTGTATTCAAATTATTTCATTTTAATCAAGTGCCCAATCTAATTCCTGAATCTAATTACTTATGCTTCTTTTGCTTTCAATTGCAGCGCTTACAAGAGGAGTTGAAACAAAACCCAGGATCTCATCCTTCTAGTGAGGTAATTCATCTTTTATCTTTGAGGAATCCCTGTGCAATTGGTTTTCATATTGGTATTACTTGCTTAAAGCTTGTATTTAAACATTGGAGTTGAATTATCAGTTTTAATCCTACTCGCATATAATTGTGTCATAAGAAATATGCCAAATCAGAAGGCATAACCATTCAATCCTTGGTAGTGATAAACCGGCAATCCAATTGGTCATGTATAGCAACAGCACTCAATCGCTTAGCGTACAATTAGCTTGTTATGCCTTACACATTTGCTGACCTTTGTTACAAGTTTCTTGAAGATTTCTGTTACATTCTTGTTCATAATTGTAGGTCATTGTGGAGGAAAACCAGCGGCCAATTGCGAAATTTTGCAAGAAGGAAAATTTGGTTCTTCTTCCAGATGAGGTAACTATTTGTTGGAATTTAGGTGCCTATTTTATTTATGCTCAGAACTTCATCTCTAAAATAGTTCCTATCACTTAGAACTTAGTAAAGCCAGTAATCTCCATATAACCACCTCCCTTTCCGCACTTTCTTTGATAACTTGACATGAAAATTAAGAGTTTTCAGTTCTATAACTTAGATTACTTTAAAATAAACCAGATTTATAACATTAGAGCCCATATACCTTTAGAAACTGACTGGAAAGATGCTAATGATATGTCCTCACCATATCCTATTGAGATAGCAACCTTCTTGAAGGTGGAATTTCTTGTCCTTGACATAAACATTTTATTTGTAGACCTGCCAGTAACTCAAGTAAGCAACTGCCATCTTGCTGATACCCAGTTAGTTTTGGAATTCATAATGGACTAATATTCAAATTGATAGAGACTACGAAGTAGAACTGAATTCATGACATTTATGGAATTTTGTCAAATCGATTCATACAAGATTCCAGGTGCTAGGTCATCTCCCTTGTTGAAAACTTTCTAGTGAATACGTAGATGATCCCTGCTTGAGTAAGAATTAAATCGAGATATCGAGATATTATAACTTTTTGATATACTTTTAATAAGATTGAGTTTAGTTGATTCTCTTAAAAGTATATTGGAGTTAGTCCATACAGATTGCTAAGCGAAATATTGGGTGTGGTTGTTGTACCCCCACTTTTTCAATTGGTATCAGAGCAGGCAAACACGATAAACCTAATAAGTTTGTGTTTGGTTGGTCCTTAAAAATTGCCCTATGGGAAATTTCTTTGGAAAACTCGCTCTTGGCATCTGTAACGCAAGCCAGAACTCCTTAAGGATTGTTCAAAGATTATTATAGACTAAGCCTCGGGTTCTCATGATAATCTCTGTTCATCTAAGATATTGGAAAAATTATATGATGAGGAACAATCCAAAGGAAAAATTAGAAAGAAGGAAAGATTGAGAAAACGTTCGTTACGCTCAAAGATATGGACTATCACTAAATTAACTCTTAATCTTTTTGAGAAATACTATCGCAATGGATCAATCGAACAAGATCTATTCAGAGCGTTTGAAAGCGTTTTTAGATTCTTAGAAAAACTTAATTCTGTTAAGTTTAAGAATCGACCCGATAAAAGTTATGTACATATAAATAAAGATGTACGAACTGGACACGCTGTCAACGCAAGTAGATCCAATATGGGTTTGCATGTGGTTGATGCAAGTTCAAGGTATCGGAAGAATCTTCTTTATAGTTATATAAAAAGGAAGATAAAAAGCTCTGAGAACCCTGATTATCATCATTACTTTGATTACATCACTGGGACTGCTCACAAATATCAACCAAAAATATTGCATGAGGATCTCTCTGCACATCATGCTTCTTGGTAACAAGCCTGGCACTACCCATTTGTATATATCTTGACATGGGGCAAGAAATGGTTTGATCTGTGTACAGTTGGTTTAAAAATTCTATCCTTCTTGAAGTATCGAATAAAGATCTCTACTGCATCCTGCCCTCTCACAAATTGTGTTATCACGGATTGCACAACCTAGATATATGAACATCAAAGAAAATCCCTCATCCCTTTTGTGCGTCGCGGTTCATAAACGGGTCCAAGCCCAAGTGGGGCATATAAAGTAGAAGTACGCGTACCTTCTTCTTCTTCCCCAAATCTGTCCGCGTTCGTGAACACTCTATGGTTCTTGCATCTCCTCCATTGAAAATTCCTTGGAGAAAGATTAGGAAGGGTGTTCAAGATTTATTCCATATAAGTAATTTCCTCTTGTTCCTTCCAATTTCTATCTCTCATGATGAATTCTAGGGTTTCAAAAAAGAAGTTCAAAAAGTTTGAGTGCTTCTAGCATGAATCTCCCCCTTTAGATCAAAATTCTCTCAGGATTAGGTTTGTCAATGATTCCTGTGCTAAAGTTTTTGAAAGGATTTCATCTAATGGTTTTATTCTGGAAAAGAAATTGGAACTATCTAGTGGATATAAAGAGGATTTAGTTTTGCTTTAAAAAACTCAATCTTGGAAACATCTTTGATGGTCTTGGTCAAGGATTTGATTCTCTTACAAGAATTTTCTATGCCATCATTCATGATGTTGATCTTGAAAAAATGGAATTCAAATCCATGATAAATAGAGAAAGATTTCTTGTAAATAGAGAGTTGATTTCGAAGATTACCAAAATTCCGTTGGGAAACGTTCGTCTACCTAGACCATGTGATGAACGACCATCGTGTGATGACATCTCTCTTGGACTTTGCGGGAAGAAGGTTGCTTGGAATCAAGGGAAGTTTCCTACTAATGTTCTTAGTGTAACCTTAATGGCCTTCGGAAAACTTGGTATCTCTAATCTTTGTCCCTCCACTATTGAGAATTCTCGATGGAGTCATGAGTTTGCGGAATTGGTCTATTTCCTTGAATTGGGTGTTCCAAGTCTCGATATTTGTGGTTTTATTATTTCTCAAATGACTTCGATGACTTCACCCAACAAGAAGTTAGGTTACCCTTGCTTGATTAGTCAAATTTTCCGTGTGCATGGTTTTGATTCAATTGGCAATTCTCTTGGGGTTCCCAAACCGGTTCGTCCCTGTACTTTCAAACGTATAACGGAGAATGTGTGCAAAAGACAAAAAGATGATTCCCTTGATGATTGTGATCCTACCACCTTGAGTCTTCTTCAAAAAAATTCACAAGGGTGTGTGTAAGGTCAATTCAAGGGTGAAGTGCGTGCAAGAACAATTGTCATTGGTTGCAACTAAGTTTCCCGAGCTCAAGGAAGAATTGAACATGATTCAAGCAACTTGGAATGTTTCTGATGATGAAGATGATGAGTAAATGATGATTTTATTTGTCTAGTAAATCTTCTTTTCCTGTTTTGTTTAGAAGAATAACTAGAGTTTGGAATAGCCATTATTGTGATTACACATAGCTATGTCCAACGTTTCATCTTCATGTTTTTAGGTTTATTTGTTTAAATTCTAAAAAATTGTTTGGAAGATGAGTTTTGCAGTATTAATCTTTATGGTTTTATATATTGCAATATATTATGGGATATGTGTGTTTGCGTCGGTGAACTATGATTGTCCCATATCTTGTCAAAAGTTAAGTCTTTTGTATGTCGATATGCATGTATTGACAAAATAATGAATGAACTTTTGACATCACAAAAGTTAAAGCCTTTTATGTCATGTTTTAATAAAAAGAAAGGATAAAACCTTTGTTTACAAGGATTATGTCTATTGTATGTCATTGTGCAAATAGTGATGGAAAATAGAATGAATCCTTGTTTATTTCGCAGTATTGATCTTCCCTGATCCATATTTTATGTATATACTGTGAGGCTCCGTAAGTTCTCTTATGTTGAGTATTTCCGATTAGATTAATCATGGGTTTTCTTGCGGTTAATTTAGTTGAGTATTATTTGGATTCAAATTCATATTCGTATGTGATTTGTTATGTCCAAAGAAATCCTTCTTTTCTCGTGAGAGTAAGATCGCTCTTGTTGCTCTTTCGGGAATGACATATTATGGGGGAGAGTTGTTAATTGAACTGTGCTTAATTTCCAAATCTTTGTGGGGAGTGCGGCTGTGAAATATAATAGGAGTTACCTTGTATCTTAATAAACTCCTTGATGAAAACATTTAGCTTCGGATATATGATTGCATCTAAAAGTTGATATGTACTTGCTTTTGGTCATGAAATGTCTCTATGGAAATTTCATTATGATCCCGTTTTCGTACCTTTGCCAATTTTATTGACAAAAAGGGGGAGAATTAATGTGTAGTTCACACTACAAATACATATGGTTTTCGGATCATTATGTAAGGGGGAGTGGTTTCCATGTGAGATGGAGATTGACTAAGGGGGAGTGATACATATCACCATAGTATTGTTGTCGAAATTATGATACAATTGGACTTTGATGCCGTATAATAATATTATGTCACTGTATAACAATGATTGAGAATTCTTGTTTTCTCATGGTTATAGCTACAGATTTTCAACAACAATGATGTTAAACTTACAACCTTTGGGATCATTGGAGTACTTGGAAGTGACGAAAATTTCGAGTAATGTTGAAGATTAGGCATGTGGAAGAGGAGCTACAAAAGTTTATTTATCTATTCTTGTATTCCATATGTATTGATAGTTTTGTCACTAAAATTGAGAAAGGGGGAGATTATTAGAGCATTGCTCGGTCGAACTCGCATGCGTTGCTATCTCAAGCATGTTTGTCAATGTTAGTGATCAAAACTATAAGTCTTGATTTCTAGTCTACTATTAGCTAAGTCTTGGACTAGGATAGAAAGTGGAGTTGAGCTCAAGACTCCATGGCAATCATCATACAAGACAAAGAACTACTCAAGGAACTGGTGGAACTTCATCGACTAAAAGGTATGTGGAAACTTGAACTTATCTATCACTCAAAAGTCTATATACTCTATCTCCTATCTTGAGACAAAGTCGTTTTGGTATATAGACTATGATTATGCACATTTGTTATTTCGAGCCGAGTTTATCTTTCTTATCTATTTCTCGAACTATGTGTTGGTAAGCTTTCTCTTTAGCCAAGTTCATCTTTACCTAGTG
Source organism: Papaver armeniacum (assembly GCA_023531295.1). Taxonomy (NCBI): domain Eukaryota; kingdom Viridiplantae; phylum Streptophyta; class Magnoliopsida; order Ranunculales; family Papaveraceae; genus Papaver; species Papaver armeniacum. The sequence continues at coordinate 146,841 of JAJJWW010002817.1, forward strand.
ACAAAAGTCATGTTATGTTTCAATCACTTGAAAATGGCTTTGACGAAAAATGGTTTATGAATAACAACTATATAACGTCCTCTAAGAATGTTTCAATGTTTGAAATGAGAGTTTAGATTATATAACCATGGAAGGATATAAATATTGTGTGGTAACACATATGTGTGTAAGTCCTTATTCCTTGAACCAAAGTATGCGTATTTTTCTTTGCTCAGGAAAACCGGAACCAAGTCCGCGTACTGTCGGAAGTTCTCGACCCGAGAAAATCTGCTGGAGTTTGTGAATTGAAAACAAACTTATTCCGGGTACTTAAGTTTGCGTACCAAGTCCGCGTACTTAAGTTGGTTATTTTCTAAAAACGATTATTCGTGAACTTACACTTATATAAATTAAGGAATGCAAGTTTGCAAACCAAAGAATCAATTCGAGTGAATCAAATCGTTTTTGTTTCAATTGTGTCTATTATAAAGATCTAAGCAATTGAAAAACTCTCTAACTAGTTCATTTGAGTCATTTGAACTAGTTATGGTAAAGAAGAATATGGTTGATATGAAAGTGCTCATATAGCTAACCATTTGGTTAACTAATGTTGAACCAACTAAATGTACATGTTTGGGTACGGTTACACAAACCTAAAATGTGCATTTCATTTGTGTTTAACAAGCTAAGTTTCGATCTAACGGTTGAAAGATATTAGCTTGAATCTAATCAGGTTTCATCTAACGGTGAATATTGAATGCTTTGTTACCAAGGTAACTTAGATTGCAAACCCTGATTTGAAAGACTATATAAGGGAGAACTCTAGCAACTGGGAAACCTAATCCCTACACCTCCTGTGTGATACTAGTTGTATAAGCTAGAGTCGATTCTCCTTTAACCTTAGGTTTCTATCGAGACCCTGTAGGTTAACGACTTAAAGACTTCATTGGGATTGTGAAGCCAGACCGATATTACTTTCTCGTAGTTGTGTGATCTGATCTTGATGATTCTATCATTTTGAGTACAATCGTAACGATTGGCTTGAGATTTATATCTCTGATAGGCAAGATAAAAAATTAGTCACAAACATCTTCGTCTCATCGTTTGTGATTCCACAATATCTTCTTTCACAGCGTCAATTAAGATTATTGTGAGGTGATTGATAATACTAGGCTGTTCTTCGGGAATATAAGTCCGGGTTATCAATTGGTTCATGTTCACCTTGATTTATCAAAAGACGGAACAAAACTTGTAGGTATTTCTGTGGGAGACGGATTTATCTATTCTGTAGACTTTTTTGTGTGATACAGATTTGTTTATTAAAGTATTCGACTTTGGGTCGTAGATCTTAGTTGTGGGTGATATCAGCTAAGGGAATCAAGTGCGTAGTATCCTGCTGGGATCGGAGACGTAAGTAGCGCAATTGTACCTTGAATCAGTGTGAGATTGATTGGGGTTCAACTACAGTCCAGGCCGAAGTTAGTTTGTAGTAGGCTAGTGTCTGTAACGGCTTAATACAGTGTGTGTTCAATCTGGACTAGGTCCCGGGGTTTTTCTGCATTTGCGGTTTCCTCGTTAACAAAATTCTAGTGTCTGTGTTATTTCTTTTCCGCATTATATTTTGTTATATAATAGAAATATCACAGGTTGTGCGTTTGAATCAATCAATCGGAAATCTGACCTATGGTTGTTGATTGAAATTGATTGATACTTGAACATTGGTCTTTGGTACTATTCAAGTGATTTCTCTTGTATTCAATTAAACTCGCAGATTTCTATTTGCTTGAGTAAGAATTGAATCGAGAAAGAGAGATATAACTCTTTGATATACTTTTTAAGATTGAGTCTAGTTGATTTTCTTGAAAGTATATTGGAGTTTGTCCATACAAATTGCTAAGCGAAATATTGGGTGTGGTTGTTGTACCCCCGCTTTTTCAGATGAATCAAGTGATAAAGTCCTTCATCCATGGCTTTAGTAGTTTTATTATTTATTTTGTTATTTTCAGTTTGTCATCTTTTCTTAATTTCAAAAAAATATTATAGTTTGTTTTTAGTTTTGTTTACACCATGGTAAAGAAGAATTTGAGAGGAAATTTCAAGCAACAAGAAATTAAAGAGAAAAATTAGAAATTGTCAAGGTTCTAAGAAGTTCAGAAGTTCATCATCAACAGTTGAAGACCGAAGACTGGAGACGAAGACATTTCTATGGATGTTGTGAGAGTGGTGTTGAATGTCGATCGGATGTGAAGGTAAGTGAGTACTCCCATCCTTGCTAATGATTGATTTCCTTTCTTAGATATCATCATAAAAAGATCTTTTTGTCCACGATTCTGTGGAGTCTCCAGAAATTATTTCGGAAGGTTCTCCTTCCCACCATTCAACGTGTGCAAAATTTCTCTATATATTCCTGTCTGCACACATGAGAGACTAAAAAAGCGGTCTTTTTGAGTGCAATTATCATAAAACCCTATTAGTGAGGCAGAAGTCAAGGCTTGTGATCACTCTCGAACCCGAATTCTTTCATATGGTATGGTTATTTCTCGCTCAACTCTGAAGGATGAGAATGCGTTCTTTGGTAGTTATAACTTCTTATTACTAGCATGCAGAAACTCTATGTCCTCATAGCTCCTTGGATGCTTATGACTATGATACGCTCTAAAGTTGGAGAAGGTTTTGTGGGTACACCTCTGGTAAACCCTCATGAGAGTACTGTAGGATCAGAATATCGCAACACCAAGATCCTTGCGAAATCCATAAACGACACATTGCGAAGATGTTGCAGATGGATAATATAAATGACGCAATGGATGACGACAGCTTGAACACGAGAAAGATGTGAATACCTAGCGAGATTTAGGAGTGTTGCGAGATTTAACATTTGTACACTCGCGAGAATGTCGCAAGTCAGATCCGAAAATAAAGGAGAGCTTAGCTGTCATCCACTATGTAATGTCCTATATAAAGAGCCGAATGGGCTTAAGAGAAGGAGGATCTTTTTCGAGTGTGGGGCAAGTCATTAAGAGAGAGAAAGTTGAGAGCGGTTATAAATTCTTTAGCGTATTTCCTTTTCATCTTGTAACATTTGTGAGTTTAATCAAAAAGACTATAATTGTTCATCTTAAAATGATTTGATTGTGTGAATTCTTGTGAGGGGTGTATTGTGGGATTTCCTGCTACTACATATGGCGCTAGAAACAGGGAATGAAGATTGATATTGTGATTGGAAAGAATTTGGAATAGTAGATAAAGAATTTCATATAACTTTCAACAACTCATCAAAATTGAAAAATGGCTAGAAGAAGACATGCATCAAAACAACCAACAACTGTTAGAAGGCGTAGGATACTTGCTGGAGAAGGGAGAGACGAGATGGGGGAATCTTCGAGAATGAATACTAGGAACAATGGAGAAAATCGAGTTCAACCGCCAATTCAACGTACACCAATACAAAATAGAACTGTGGATTATGACAGAGTGAGTGTACATACTTGGCGATCAGATTCTGTAGATGAAATGGGAAAAGAGCAGCAATTAGGAGGCAATGGACAAGAGGAGAGAGACCAATAAGTAATTGGAGGAATAGTTCATGGAAATGAAGAGATTGCAGCATTAGAGGCATTGAGGCAAACAATACATGAAGAAAGGCGGTTAGAAGCAGAAGAACGTGCGAATTTGACAAGGCAAAATCATGAATTGAGGATGGAAAACATGAGATTACAAAATAGGAGGTCAAGAAGCACTACAAGATCAAGTTCAAGATCAGTTAGAGAAGAAATAAGACAAAATTTGCCTATGGAAAATGTTAACGAAGAAACACGAGAAGGAATACAAAATCCAGGCGAAGAACGTCGCGAAGGAAGAGAAATAATGGAACATTGTTATATCCAACGTGCTGAAACTCTTCAAAACGGGCAAAATGATAGAAATCAGGGAAATAGACACCGTCAGGGGCGAAATAATCAAGATGGCGAAGAAAATCAGGAAGAAGGAAGGAGAATATTACATGGGAGAGAAATACAAAGAAATGAACGAGTAATTGAAGATAAAATTTAAAGACATTATACTGAACAAGCACATCTAGCTCGCGAGAGGGAAAGACTAAGAGCAGAAGTGGAAGAACAAGAACTACAAGAGGCAATTCGACAGAATAATCATGATAATCGAGAAAGGAGGCGTGAGCGAAATCGCAATAATGTTAATATCAATGAAGAATATGATAGAGTAAAAGGAGAACTTAAAGGCGACAAAGAGGAGAAAATGAGAGATATAACGGTGTGCGAATTCATGAAATAAGTGAAAGAGAAGATCACAGAGAAAGACCAGAAGAAAATGATGAACAAGAAAGTCAAAACAGAGATGAACGCAGAAGAAGAGAGGCGGAGCTAAAAAAAACCTATGGATCCAAATTCTGGTGTAAATGAGCAAATTTTAAGAGATCTGGCGGAGATGAGAGGAATGTCAAACAATATAAAAGAATGAGGTAAAAGACAACTGGATGAAGCCATAGAGGAAGCTGCGAAAACTCCATTCACACAAGAAGTACAATTAGGAGAAATACCCCCAAAGTGCAATTTACCTGCGTTAACCAGCATTTTCGATGGAACAACTTGTGCGGTACAACACATCAAAGCTTATGTGAGATGTATGTTACAATGGGAGAATCATGATGCAATATTGTGCAAATATTTTGCATCAAGTTTAACAGGAGAGGCCTTAAAGTGGTTTGAAGGTTTGCCAAAGAATACTATAACATCTTTCAACCGTTTACAAGCTATATTTTTAGGGGCGTATATAAGTAACAATTCCTCGCGACCTGGCATTGAAGATGTATTTCGGTTGAAACAAAGGGTTGGCGAAAGCTTGAAGCATCTAACTCTGAGGTGGAAGACAATGTGTAGTGATATGGCTGGTCGTGTGGACGAAAGATATCTCATTCTGTCATTCATCAACGCTATGTTCGCAACCAATCTGTTATACATTCAAATTTTCAGAGTCAAGAATACGATCACAATGACTGAGTTGCGAGAACTTCAAGAGGAGTATATTGCTCTTGAGGAAAACCAAAATGAGATGGAATCATACCCCATTGCGAACACAAGTTCAAGAGCAGCGAATGCAAACTTGTTACCCAAATTAATAAATACAGTGGCGAGCACCTCGCAAGGGCAACAAGAGAAGAAGTGTTATGAAATTGATATAGAATCTTGCGAATAAAGAGCTGCGAAGAAGAAGAATTGGAAACACAACATCAAAGAAAAACAAAAAGGTGAAAGATTGATGGTAGATGTAATAGAACAGATAGAAGAAGAAATGCTGCGAAACCAATGTATGATGAAGATAAGGAGTGGCGAAGGCTTCGCAACAGACAAGAAAATGACAGAAAAATTCAAAAATGCAGAAGCAGAAAGTAGCAGAAGTAAGAGACTTAAAGAATAAAAGTGATTGTTGACTGCCGAGGTAGAAATTGGGAGGTGAAAGAAAAATGTATGATTGGTTTGTTCAAAAAAAACTTTTGGTTATGAAAATTTTTCTTATAAATAACAGAGATGAGACTGCTAAAAAGAGCTGATATGCAGAAGAAGGAAATATATTTTATGAATGATAAAGATGAGATTGCGAAATTACAAAAGAGCCTATATGCAGAAGAATCAACAAAATAATCAGACAGAGGCGAACCTACTATGGCGTACACCTAGTTCGCGAAATCAAAATTTCGCAAGAGGCAAATGTAAGACCTAAAGTGCGTCATAGAAGGGGTACCTATTGCATGGCTCGGGAAAAGGTTACACCGCCCCGGAACTCGAGTTATGGAGAATTGGGGTCAATAAAGCCCATCCAGGAGCGGTACCTTGGATTTTCAATCTAAGCTTATGACTTAGATTGGATGGCCGAGGGTCTCTTCTAAGGAGTCAGCATTTGACCAAGGCGCCGAGGTACACGGTTGAGCCAAGAGTGCCTGGGGCATTTGAAGTGTCTCGGCCATTCTTGGCAAGTCTTGGCATATGTTACACTCGGCCCGAAGAAAACTCCACTTAGGGTGCAGTCTCGTAACCATAAGCCCTATAGGCAAAAGGGATAAGAGGCTGCGAAAACAACTGGTTGTTGTTAAGACCGAATGGGGGGAGCTAGCCTTGTATGGCAGAAGTACGCCTCTTTGAAGGGGCAACCAGGGAGATGATAAGGACGGCACCCTCCGTTAGGGAGCTGATAAGTGTCTTAAGACGCAAATGTCATGAGGCTTTATTTTCGCAAGAAAATTTAGGCTTGTCATATTTTTGCGACAATCCTGAAGAGGCAATAATACAAAATACAAAGATAAGACGAGATCAATGGGTCAGTACATGAAAATGTAAGGACGTCCTGCGATTTCTTCGCAAGACGGAAATGTCATGGGGCTTTATGTTCGCAAGAATTTTTAGGCCTGTCATATTATCGCAACAAAAATATCCTGCAGAGGCAACAATACTAAAGAAATGATAAGGCAAGATCAATGGGTCATTACATGAAAGTGTAAAGACGTCCTGAGATTTTGTGACAAGGGGTGGCACAGTAAGACCTTTAACTAGGAAGGCAAAATAAGACCACATAAGAGAAAAAGAAAAAGGAAATCTTGGAAGAAACCAAGATTTCCTTACTTGCGAAAATTCAGCAGCAATAGCTGCGAGATTGAGGCATGAACACATATCACTATTCGAAAGTAACTTGCTTAATCTCTCATTTGAATGCAAATAACATAGGCAAGTATGGGAATGTATAGAATAAAAACATGTTATTTGTCTTCATATGATAGATTTACGCGCTCATAAAATGAAAGGTTGATAATATATTGATTAACTGTATTGCAAAAAAGAATTGTTCTTTTAACATGTGCGAGTAAAGGAACAACAAAGGTAGAGCTTGTATCGAAGATCCAAGAAACTCGCAAAGCAAAAGATTACAAAAATAGAAGAATAAAAGAATGAATGTACGAGATATTACAAAAGAGAAAGAAGAAAACGAGAACTATTTCTTGTTTGATTCTTCTTCTTCATTTTCTTCATCTTCATCGATCCTTCTACCTCTTCATCTTCATCGATTCCTCTTCTTCGCTAGCATCGTGTCAGAGATATCCAAAGAAGGCACATTCTTAGGGATTTCATCAAGGAGACAAGGGTATGTAGAATGAGGAATGTTGTTGTCGTCGCAGACCATTTTAATAGTCTGATTGCGAAAAAGAGTAGCATCATTCTTGAAATTCGCAATTGTAATTTGTAGTTGCCTCTTCAATCTATTTGTCATTTCGAGAAGAAAGATCCTTTGAGAGCTGCTCCTTCTCAGATTCAAGTTCTTCAATTCTTTTGCGAAATCTCTCTTCATCCTCTGCGAACATATGACAATGAATCAACAACTTAATGACAACTTCATAAAAAACAAACAGTTAAATAAAGAAGAATAATTAACAACCTTCTTTGTCAGAAATCATATCCCTAATCAAGGCCATATGCTCAGCTTGAAGACTTTCTGGCGTCATCTAGAACCTTCGCAGCCCAAGCGAATTCATCGTCATTGTTTATGAGAAGAAGGGAGCGAATTTGATTCTCTCTTTCGCTAAGTATAACATTTTTGCGGATGGATTCATCCCGTTCAATTTGAACCTCAAGAAGAATCTTTTGGAATTTCGCTAATGCTTGAGCACCTTGTCTAGCGATGCGATCTTTGTCATCTATGAGATCACTGATGCGCGTCGTTTACACAACTATTCAAGATATTTCCCACTAATTAACTGGTAATATAGCGGTAGTAAGAGATCGTTCCCACGAGTTTGTGTAATTGATATGTTATTTAGTTCAACAAAATAAGATAAAAGACAAAAGGATAGGTTTAAAGTAAAATGAAAAGAATAACAAATAAAAGAAAGATGATTAAGGAATCATTCGCCGTCCTTTGGAAAGAAACTTAATAAAAGTACTTGTTTATTTCTTGTAGAATTTCTATATCACCAACCGTAGAATAGCAATAAGCTCGCTATCCTCGGAATTCTCGTTGCCACCGGATACGGAAGCGCTCGACTACCATATTCTATCCATCCGAGCCACCATGAATAAGCTCTCAAGATGTAACCCACCGGATGCATTACGTTTTGTGAATTAGGTTGATCCTAGCATCGGACGCATAAGCTCGGCCTCGCTTACTAGTGTCATCTCTATACACAATTGCTTAACAGTAATCCCTCTGTCGGCTTTTGCGATGTACTACTTGTGTATGGAATCGAGTGACTATTACACGTATCACCAACCTTGATACTAGTAGAAGAATTATTATCAGGTCAATTCAAATGGCCAATTGAATAACCCAATAGTAATCTTAGACGATAAAAATAATAGAGACAATCGACAAGAAAATTAAACTCAAAATAAATTTGTAAAAAGAATTAAAGTTTCATAAATCAGGACTTTGAAATCATACCTTAATCAGTGAAAATTTAGCTACACATGGATTTACTAAAACCCATGAAAAATATATATAGACAAGAAGAAAATAAATTGGTTTCCCCTAAAGGGGTAAACCCTAGAATAGAATATAGCCTCCTTTCTCTTCTTTTTCTCTGTATTTTTCTCTCCCAAAAAGTTCTGTTTCTAGCTACAAAAGAAATAATAAAAGAAGAAGTTATCTCTCTTTTTGTTTAGGTAGCTATTTATAGGCATCAAATACCCTAGCCGATCCACAAAAGTCGCACAAGATAGAAATTCAAATTCGGTGATAGTTATCACAAAATAGGTTCTGATTATTGGGCGCGACGCAGTGTATTCTAGTAGCGTGCATATAGCTTCTGATCCGTCCGATCCTCTGAGGAACCCTTGTATCTTCATCTGCACCGTCCAACTATCCGGCTTCAAAGTGAGCCGCAAAGACACACAATCAGCACCTTTCTCCAAAACGCGTCGAGCTTGGGCAGAAGCGTGTTTTCTTTTTGTCGCAAATACAGCAGGCAGGGCCCACCACACTTCTTCTCCTCCAATCACGTGCTCAACCAATTATCTCTTATCAGATGCATCGTACGGCTTTTGGACTTCATCAGACTTCTCTGCCAACTTCATGGATAAACTCGATCATCATCTTCTCTTCTCAGAACCATCGTGATTATCACGACTTCTCGAGCTCAAACCTATTCGACTGCAGCAACAGCAACAACAGCCTTTAACAACAACCCGTTCCAACTCGAATGCTCATTATCACAGCAGCATCATCTTCCATTAACCACCATCGTTTCTGGCATTCACTGCCAATGGCAGCAACCCATAATCGAGTCTCAATAGACGTAAAACCCATCACCACGAACTCCTGACTCATCTTATATCCTCCATCGTATCCATCACCCACCAAGCTCCATTAATGGCAGCTAAGCTCGATCGAGTCCTTTCAGCCTTCTTCTTCCTCGAGCTCCACTGCCAAAGAATCACCGTAAACCATCGAACCATAATCAGGCAGCAACCAACACTCGAGCATAACTGTCGAGCTCCGCATTCATCGAACCACAGCAGAACCATCACCATTGCAGACTCGAGCTCCAACCACAGTCATCAATGGCAGCATCGATTTTCACTGCCAAGCTTAAATACCACTGAATTGTCGAAATCAGACGACAACCCATGTATTATGATACCTTCAGTTACCTAATGACCCATTCGGATTCGAGAATCACTCTAAATCATTCCCATCTTGATCATCACAGTCATCAGCATTCTCTGATTATGATGGTTGCACACCCTTGATGTGAAATCAGGATCCTACCCAAGATTCATATCATTCTCCTGAACCCAGTGATGTATTCAATTCTAATATACTGTTAATCAAGATCCATCATCATCGTGATCATCATGATCATCGAGTCCCATCTGCCATTGCTTGTGTTCTGTTTAGGAAGAGAGAAGACGAAGTGCCCTGAGCAAATAGGCTGTGTGCCTTCAATAGATTTTGAATTTCTGCCTCCCCTTTTTGTAAGAGATCGAACTGCCTTTAGCAGTTCCCTTGAACTTGACTGCCCCTTAACGTACAGCGGGAGTGCCAATGTACTTCCCGATAAAATGACCATTTATCCCTTAGTCTTCCAAGTTCTTGTTTTGCTCATAACTTCTTCATACGAACTCAGAATGACTCTGTTCTTTCGCCATTGTCTTCATCTTGTATTTGAACGAGTTCCAATTGGTCTTTGGCCTTTCTCCTCTTATAGCTAGCTTCTTTCATTGCACAATTAAGTGTTATTTCACTTCTTTTGGATGATTTCCCTAACAAAACACAAATAAGAGAAAACAAGCGTAATATACAATAATTTGCAAGAAAACCAACAAATACTAGCATGGAATTGACACTAAATATATGTGAAATATGCACTTATCAATCACTGATTTTCTTCCTTAAAGTATTAATTTTCTCTTTAGAACTAAGATATAGACGTTTAAATTGGTTGGCTAAGCCTAAACTAGATCTATGATCAATTTCTAAGAGGCGAAATTTGGATTGACGTTCGTTGAGAGGAAGAGATTTAATCTTGTTATTTGAAAAACTATTCAAAGAATCGTTGAGGTGATCAAGAAGGGCATTGTTATCCATAGGATCGAGGAATGAGTGAAGAAGGATGGCTTCATCAGAAAGGTTATAAACATCTGCAAAAATGGTAAGTCAGATAAGGGAAGATAATGAGAGAACAAAACAAAGGAAAAGAGAAAAGTCTCATACCGTAAAGTTGTTGGTTGGCGCTTTGAAGACTAGATATCTTATTCTTCTGAGTGGAAGAATCAACTTCTAGTTGCTTGGTCTTCTCGCGAAGAGTAGCAGCTTCAATTTCAAATTCTTCATTTCTCTTGCGAAGAACAGCAGCTTCAGTTTCAGCCTCCAATTCTTCATTTTTCTTGCGAAGTTGAAGATTCTTCTTTTCGAGAATACTGCGCATTTTATCAAGATCTGAGGCAACAGCAAAGGAAGCTCTCCCGGACTATAAAGGAAAGTAAAAAAATTATCAAGATATAACTTAAAATCAAAATTATGAAGAAATAAGGGAACAAAGACATACCAAGACACCAAGCGAATTTAGAAAGCTGGGGGTCACTGATCTGGAAACCCCATGAATAGAATCATCACCCTCTAATAAAGGAGCATCACAGATGCTCGCGAGAGCTTTGCACGTACTAGAGAGACGATCATCTCCAATTCCTTGTATGGAGTTAGAGAAGATGCTGGACAGTTGCGCCATAGAAGATTCAGTTGGAGACTTCTCCTTTGCGAGAGAAATATCAACATCATCATTATCTTCATCATCAGAGCTTTCACTGGATTGGGGATTTGAAGGAGAAGGGGAATGAATCTTTCTTTTCTTTGAAGGTGGGGCAGCGGACTTCCCCTTGCGAAGAAGACCCTTACTCTTGTTCTTGGCCTTCGCAATCTCAGGATTTTCTTCTTCTTCAGCAACTTCAGCACCAACCTTAGCACACGAATGAAGATAAGAAATAGAGGCAACAATATTGTTAAAAATAATAAAGAAAAATATTTCTTACTTCATCCGTGATCGAACGGAGTGCTGCTAAGGTACTTGCCTTAGCATTTCTTTTGTAGCTCCTTCTCAACTTGATAATCTGAAAATTTCGCAAGATTAATAGGTATAAAAAGGAATGAAGATTATAAACTGAGCGAAATTTAGGAAACATACCTCTTTTGATTTCTAAGGCCAGTTAAAAACCCAAGGCTGATAATTGGCGAGTTTCGCAGGGAGCACATTTGAACCTGAAATGTAAGGTCCTTTCAAAGCTTGCGGAAAGACGCACCACTTATCGTCCTTAGAATGGCGGGGAATATTGTTTTTGCCAGAATGCCAATCGATGTCTTGCATAAGCATTTTATCGCTGGCAACATTTTCCTTTCTCTTCAAACGAGCACCCCAGCGAGTTCTATCATTCTTCATGTTTATTACCTCATAGTTTTCGAAGAAGCTCTCTACTGTATATTTTTCAGTGCATATCTCTAAGTCCACAAATTTAGGATCCATGACTTCTTTTGGGTAAAGAGACCCCTTACCAAAGACCCGGTTGGCGAATTCAAGCATTAAGCGGATACAATCCCGCTCAATTGGGTAGACGGCTCTCAAGAATTTCGCATGAGCAAGAATTTCATAAAACAGGGGAAGATCAGGGTCATGGAGAGGAATGGGAAGGCCAGCGAGAATCTGACCTAGCGAAATTATGATTTCCTGATCATCACGATGATGATCAGTAAACAGTTTGGCAGACAGAATGGATTTAGATTCTTGATTGGGAATGGTGGATAATATGAAACCTTTCTCTTCAAAATCTTTCTGAACTTTTTCCAGAAGACTTTCATATCTGCGACCAACTGGAGCCATTTTCAGTATGGGCATGAAGAGAACATTGAAGATCAAAAGAAATAAAAAGAAGAAGATTTACAGTAGCAGAAGCGGAAGTTACGGAGAGAGATTAAAGAAAAGTTGCAGAGAAAATAAGAAAGAAAGTAAAAAAAAAAAAAAGAATAAGAAAAGTATATATAGAGAAGGATTATCGAATAGATAAACACATTTAATGCGAAGAGTAGACGTGGACGGTTGAGAAATAACAATTGAAAAAGACGTGTCAAGAAATGGATGGAGGAAGAGATACGTGTAATAAATTCTACGTAAAAGTACATAATCATGTCAATACAAAAAAACATGAAAAAATAAATAGCTGCGGCATTTTGAAAGTACTAATTCTCATGACATTCTCTCCTTCGCAGAGAAGACATGAGAAGAGGCAAGATGTAGGATCAGAATATCGCAACACCAAGATCCTTGCGAAATCCATAAACGACACATTGCGAAGATGTCGCAGATGGATAATATAAATGACGCAACGGATGACGACAGCTTGAACACGAGAAAGATGTGAAGACCTAGCGAGATTTATGAGTGTTGTGAGATTTAACATTTGTACACTCGCGAGAATGTCGCAAGTCAGATCCGAAAATAAAGGACAGCTTAGCTATCATCCACTATGTAATGTCCTATATAAAGAGCCGAACAGGCTTAAGAAAAGGAGGATCTTTTTCGAGTGTGGGGCAAGTCATTAAGAGAGAGAAAGTTGAGAGCGGTTTTAAATTCTTTAGCTTATTTCCTTTTTATCTTGTAACATTTGTGAGTTTAATCAAAAAGACTATAATTGTTCATCTTAAAATGATTTGATTGTGTGAATTCTTGTGAGGGGTGTAGTGTGGGATTTCCTGCTACTACAACTACAACTTGTCCACTAGGGACACCTAGGGTTTTAAAGGCTTAGTGCATACGCTAAATGCATTCGATAGACCAGCGACAGTGGCATAGTTACGATTTCTTAGTTTCAGTTTCACTTGAGGACAAGTAAAATTCAGGTTTGGGGGTATTTGATGAGTGCCAAATATTGCATATTTCTACACCTTTTTATTGGCAATTAACTCATCTTCTGCGCTTTAAAATCATATATTATCCCAAATTCTGTGTTTTCATTGTTTTCAAGAATAAATACTTGTACTAATTAATTTTGTGTTTTTAGGTACTAAATAAAGCTTGGATGAATCGAGAGGCCAAAAGAAGCAAAGAATTGATGACAACGGAAGAAAGACAACAAAGATCCCACTAGAACGCGAGTGAAGAATATCTTCTGCACCTCATCCGCGAGTGAAGAATGTTGTTTGCACTACTCAAAACTAGGTGTGGGCTTGAGATAGTAGATTTGAAGAAGATTTGGGCCTGAGAAGTGAAAGAACCCTAACCCATATCCAAACCTGGCACATCAACGTTTGATGCAACTGCTCAACACCCTAGCACACACCTTTTCTTACCTTAATCGAACAAGAGCCAAACATCCCCTTTACCTATCGTACTCATCTTCTCCATCTCTGCAAAACATCAGTTCACTTCTCACTTCCATCAATCACTTTCCCGACCACCTCTGAAGCTCAGCCAACCTATCAGTCACCCTCTGCTATTGATCAATCTCCTAGCCTCTATCTATCTCCATCGTAGCTTTTTCTCCACATCAGTAACCCTAGAAGCTAGGGTTGAGAGAGATAAGACTAGGGTTATCTTCAATAGCAAAACCAAATATCAAATCAATAGTTGAAGGTCTGAATAACATAAGGGGTTTGTCGGAAAACACGATTTGGGTGAGTGCTTGTTTTCTAATTTATCAATTCTAGTATTTGAGAAGAAATTGATGTATAAATAGGGTAAATGTTGTATAACAAATCATCCAGTTTTTAGTTGAATCAATTCCTTAGTTTAAACCATTGTTGAATCATTCTCATTATGTTCTAAATTAATTTACTAGGGTTGAGATGAAACCCTAGCTTAATGCTTAGTTATTCATGTTAATGGCAGTGACCTTTTTGTGCTTAAATGTTAAGAATAAAATTCAGTATTATGGGCTTCAATACTTTACTTTCACAGTGTATGCCATGTATCCATTGTAGTTAGAATAATCATGTGTTGAAGAACTGCAACTCATGCCTAATTTCATATATTGATCTTTTGATTAGCTGTACCCTGAAAATACAGTTAATGCTTAGGAGAAATACCTTAGTTGTGATTGAATAATTCATATAATAGTCACCTTAGATAAACAGATTACTTGTATCTCCCCTATTATCAGTTATAAGTACAAGGTTAGTATCATTAGGAGAATAACTAGTATAAGTCAGTGGTGGATTTGACAATCCTAGTGCCTTAAGTCTCAGTGTTAACATATTTGTCTTTACACCTTTATTTTGCTGTTATAATCTCTATCAAAATCTTGTCGTATCGACGCAACAAAACTACTTTTGTGTTACTTATCATTGAATCAGTTTAGTAAAGATTTGTAATCACTTTTACACCCACCTTGTCTCTGTGGGATCGAATTGTATTTGCTCTGTCTATAATAGACGTTGTGCACTTGCAGTTTGACATAGTCGTAGGCTTGTTTACAGACCTACCAGCTGACCAAAACTACATTTACTGTGTTTAGCAAGGAGTGAATGTTGTTGTAGAATATCCAGGGTGATACGAAGGTGTGTGCAATGAGATGCTAAGTCAGGGCTATATACTAGTATGTCATCGAAAAATACAAGGATTAATTTCCTAAGATAAGGTTTGAAGATGTCATTCATAAGTGACTGAAAAGTGGCCGGGGCATTAGTCAGCCCAAATGGCATGACACGAAACTCAAAATAACCATGGTGTGTACGGAAAGCAGTTTTCTGTATATCTGCAAGGTGTACTCGTATCTGGTGGTACCCAGATCGAAGGTTTATCTTAGAGAAAAAATAGAGCCATGGAGCTCGGCAAGCAACTTATCAATAATAAGAATGGGGTACTTATCTTTTATAGTAATCGAATTGAGCTTGTGATAATCCATGCAAAAACGCCAGTCACCATCCTTCTTCTTGACCAATAGCACCGGAGAATAGAACGGGTTGTGGCTAGGTTGAATGATTCCAGCTGTGAGCATCTCTTGCACCAGTCTCTCAATCACAGATTTCTGCACAAATAGAACTCTGTAGGGTCGTTGATTTGGTGGAACTGAGTTAGGTATTAATGGAATATGGTGATCATGAGCCCTCTCTGGTGGAAGTGAGGCGGGCATTTGAAATACCAAAGAAAACTCGTCCAAGACCTCAGTAATTGGAGCAGCAATATCAGGTGAAGTAACTGCACCTGTTATAGAAGATAACTGGCCAAACATAACTGGTTCACCACTATGAAGTAGTCTCCGAAATGCTTTGCCTGAAATAAGAGATATACGAGCTTCGTCCTCCTTGTGACCCACTAGTTCAATATCTTTTCCTCTATATTGAAATTTAATCATTAGCTTCTTGAAATCGAACAACATTGGGCTCAAGTCGCGCATCCAATCCACACCGAGAACCATATCACAACCACCTAAGTCAAGAAGGTGCAAGTCATGAGAAAATGTGTGACCTTGCATAACCCATGTAAACCCAGAGCCTTTGGCTTGACTCAGCATTTTGTTGTCATCTGCTACAGTGACTTGGAAAGTGTGAGTTGGCATGATAGTGTAACCATACCTTAATGCTGGTGAGGGGTTGAGAAGTTGTGGGTGCTACCACTATCCACCAGAATAGTCAGACCTTGTGTTTTAACTTGTCCTCGAAGCTTGATAGTAGTGTGAGAAATGTCACCAGCTAATGCATGAACTGATATTTCCATCTCTTCCTCCAATTCCACAATAGTATGACTAGAGCTATCTGCGATATCGCCAGCTTGTAGTCATTCCTCTTCATCAACCACAATCATGTATAACTGTTGTTTATTAAACTTATGCCCTTTGGTGTAAAATTCATCGCAGTTATAGTATAGTCCCTTTTCTCTCTTTGCTCTCATCTCAGCATATGTAAGTTTTTGTACTGGTGGTAGCTTAGGACTGGTAGTGGAGCTAGTAACATTTGGTGTAGTAACCAATGGAGTTAGAGCAGATGCCCTGGTGGAAGTAGACCGAATTTTACCCTAATAAGCGAACTTATTTGTAACCCTTGGCTGATTCTTAACAGCACCATCCATGATACATTCCTGTCTCCTAGATAGAAAAATAGCTTAGTGTTAGGAGTAAACATTTGAACTACCATCTGTATATCTTCTTTAAGGCCACTAATAAAGCTATGAATGAAATACTCTTCAGGCAGAGATGGATTATTAGCTAACATCAAATCTTTTAATTCTTCAAATTGTTCTTTGATATTTTAAAACTGTATTAGTCTGACCAAGTTTGTTAAATTCTCCTACAACATTATCATGACCTAATTCCTGAAATCTAGTACAGACATCTATAATGAAATCTTCCAAATAAAGAGTGTCTTTACCTGCCTGATAGTCCTGAAACTAGACATCTGCCTTGCCATCCAAATATAGAGTAGACATATGTACCTTCTGTTCGTCATTCATCTGATGGAGGAAAAAATATTTCTTGCATTTTGTTAGAGCATTGCTCGGTCAAACTCGCATGCGTTGCTATCTCAAGCATGTTTGTCAATGTTAGTGATCAGAACTATAAGTCTTGATTTCTAGTCTATTTATAGATGTCTCGGACTAGGACATAGATAGTGTAGTTGATCTTAGATTTCACAGAGTTCATCATTTGAAGACGAAGAACTACTAAGGGGAGCTTGTGGAACTTCTTCGACAAAAGGTATCTGGAGACTTGAACTCATCTATCACTTGGAAAGTCTATTTCTACTATCTCCTATATTGAGACATAAGTCGCGTTAAGATATAGTTTTCTCTATACACATTTGAGATTTCGAGCTGAGTATATCTCGCTTACATATTTCTCGAAATATGTGTTGGTAAGCTTTCGCTTCAACCAAGTTCATCTTATATCATGAGAAAATTTCAGAGTAACATCTTACATGGTTTGTGTGATATAATCATTTGATGTAGGCTTGGAATGTTTCGATAATGATTATTTCAATATCTTGAAAATTGCTTTGATGCTAATAGTGTGTGAAAACGGCTATTATCATTATAGAAGAATGTTTCAATGATTGAAATAAAGAGTTTAGAATCTTGTAACCATCTTTGGATATAAGCATAGTGAGTTCGTGAAAAAGCGGGGGTACAACAACCACACCCAATATTTCGATTAGCAATCTGTATGGACTAACTCCAATATACTTTCAAGAGAATCAACTAGACTCAATCTTAATAAAGTATATCAAAGAGTTATATTATCTCGATCTCTCGATTTAATTCTTACTCAAGCAAATAGAAATCTGCGAGTTTAATTAAATATAAGAGATATTAACTTGAACGGTACCAAAGACCAATGTTCAAGTGTCAATCAATGTAAATCAACAACCAAATGTTGGATATTCTAATTGATTGAACTTAACGCACAACCCGTGATATTTCAATTATATAACAAAATATAATGCGGAAAAGAAATAACACAGACATCAGAAGTTTTGTTAACGAGGAAACCGCAAATGCAAAAAAACCCCGGGACCAAGTCCAGATTGAACACACACCGTATTAAGCCGCTACGTACACTAGCCTACTACAAACTAACTTCGGTCCTGGACTGTAGTTGAACCCCAATCAATCTCACACTGATCCAAGGTACAGTTGCGCTCCTTACATCTCTAATCCCAACAGGATACTACGCACTTGATTCCCTTAGCTGATCTCACCCATAACTAAGAGTTTCTACGACTCAAAGTCGAAGACTTTAATAAACAAATCTGTATCACACAAAAAAGTCTACGGTATAGATAAATCTGTCTCCCACATAAATACCTACGAGTTTTGTTCCGTCTTTTGATAAATCAAGGTGAACAGGAACCAATTGATAACCCGGACTTATATTCCCGAAGAACAGCCTAGTATTATCAATCACCTCACAACAATCTTAATCGACGGCGCGAAAGAAGATATTGTGGAATCACAAACGATGAGACGAAGATGTTTGTAACTACTTTTATATCTTGCCTGTCGGAGATATCAATCTCAAGCCAATCGTTACGATTCTACTCAATACGATAGAAACAACAAGATCATATCACACAACTACAAGAAAGTAGTATCGGTCTGGCTTCACAATCCCAATGAAGTCTTTAATTCGTTTACCTGGTTTTCAAGAAGAAACCTAAGTTTAAAGGAGAATCAACTCTAGCTAACACAACTAATCACACAGGAGGTGTGGGGATTAGGTTTCCCAGTTGCTAGAGTTCTCCCTTATATAGTCTTTCAAATCAGGGTTGGCAATCAATGTTAGCTTGGTAACAAAGCATTCAATATTCACCGTTAGATGAAAACCTGATTAGATTCAAGCTAATATCTTTCAACCGTTGGATCGAAAACTTAGCTTGTTACACACAAATGAAATGTACTATTTTGGGTTTATGTTACCGTACCCAAACATGAACATTTGTTGGTTCAACAATAGTTAACCAAATGGTTAGTCATATGCGCACTTTCATATTAACCATATTCTTCTTCACCATAACTAGTTCAAATGACTCAAATGAACTAGTTAGAGAGTTGTTCAATTGCTTAGATCTTATAGAAGTATACAAGACACAATCTAAGCAAAACGATTTGATTCACTCGAATCGATTCATGAACTTTATAGCCACGGTTTGCAAACTTGCATTCCTTAGTTAATATAAGTATAAGTTCACGAATAATCGTTTTTAGATATAACCAACCTAAGTACGCGGACTTAAGTACCCGGAATAAGCTTGTAACAAGTTTACAAACTCCAGCATATTTTCTCGGGAAGAGAACCTCCGATAGTACGCAAACTGGGTTCGCGGACTCTTGTTACGGTTTTCCTGATCAACAAAGTAAGCATACTTCGTTTCAAGGAATAAGGACTTATACATGTATGCGTTTCCACACAATGCTTATATCCAACAATGGTTATATAATCTAAACTCTCATTTCAATCACCGAAACATTCTTAGAGGACGTTATATAGTTGTTATTCACAAACCATTTCTCGTCAAAGCTATTTTCAAAGTGATTGAAACATAACATGACTTTCGTCACTAGGTAAAGATGAACTTGGTCAAAGCAAAAGCTTACCAACACATATTTCGAGAAATAGATAGGCGAGATAAACTCGGCTCGAAATAGCAAATGTGTATAATCAAAGTCTATACAGCAAAACGACTTTTGTCTCAAAATAGGAGATAGAGTAGATAGACTTTTGAGTGATGGATAAGTTTAAGTCTCCACATACCTTTTAGTCGATTAAGTTCCACCAGTTCCTTGAGTAGTTCTTCATCTTGTATGATGATTTCCATGGAGTTCTTGAGCTCAACTACACTTTCTATCCTAGTCCGAGACTTAGCTATAGTGGACTAGAAATCAAGATTTATAGTTTTGATCACTAACATTGACAAACATGCTTGAGATAGCAACGCATGCGAGTTCGACTGAGCAATGCTCTAACAGTGTTATTTCTTTTCCGCATTATATTTTGTTATATAATTGAAATATCACGGGTTGTGCGTTGAATCAATCAATTGGTAAATCCAACCTTTGGTTGTTGATTGAAATTGATTGATCCTTGAACATTGGTCTTTGTTACCGTTCAATATAATTTCTCTTGTATTCAATCAGGCTGGCAGATTTCTATTTGTTTGAGTAAGGATTGAATCGAGAAATTGAGATATAACTCTTTGATATAATTTTTATTAGATTGATTCTGACTGTCTATTTGATTCTCTTAAAAGTATATTAGAGTTAGTCCATACAGATTGCTAAACGAAATATTGGGTGAGGTTGTTGTACCCCCACTTTTTCATATTTATTTCTGTAAACGCTGTATTCTCAAGAGTGAGATATAACTCTAGATATTATTCCTTGATTGAGTTTAACTCACGGAGTTGTATTGAGTTTGTCCATACAGATTTCCTAAGTAAAAAATGGTTGTGTATTTTGGTACCCCCGCGTTTTCAACTATATCTCCAACGGTCAAATTTGTAGCGTTTATAAATACTGTACCATCTCTTTTATTTCGCTTCACACCTTACCTTCCATTCTCTTCTCTTAAATAAAATTCTTTAATTACTTCCTAAACAAATATGAGTGAAAAAAGAAATAGGAAACTCAAAGGATCTACTAGAACCCTATCAGTGGATTAAGTTATGCTGTGGATAAAGAATATGAGTTTCAAAATATTAAACAACTAGTTGGTGATGGTATACTCCCTATGCACATATTGGACCATCTGGAGTGAGTTAATTCAGTCAATCTAAGAGGTGGGTGGTCTGGGTTTCGTGCGGGTTTCATGTTACTCCCCCATGTTGTTCAAGAGAGTCCGAATATATCCTCGGTGGCATATATAGCGTATATAACGTAGAAACCGTATTACTCAAATAATTCAAGTTATATTCGAACGAGGGTCGAATACTACAAATACGTTCTTTTTCAAAGATTTTGAATGCGGTAAATTAGTTTTTTCTTGTAATTAAATTTTTAGTTTATGTTTTTTTTTTTTTTTTTTCATAAATTTCAACAAACTTTAATTATGAATATGTTGTTAAATGGGAGTTACACCGTTAGATTTGTACATGTTGACGGGAATTCCATATGAAGGAAACTTACTTCCATTTAATAGACAAAGTTCGAAATCAGAAGATAGATAGAAAGAAAGACTTCCTTTATTCGATCTAGAAGGAAATCATGCATATAGGCAAATAAAAGCATATGGATTAAAAGTGGCTGGATTGAAAAGTCTTTTACAATGTTATTCTAGGAAAACAAATGATTTGAGGTTAGATAACATATTTTTTCCATGAGCATTATGAGGAGCTCGAATGTCTATTTGTGTTATGGACAATAGGCAAATGCTAGCTCAGTGGTGTTAATTGGTTTTTTTTGAAGCATTATAAGATTTATATCAAGCACCAAGATATGACTAGCGGTCTCCAATTTTATCAGAATTTTACATAACCCTCAATAATTGTGCGACCTATGCCAAAGATATATTTAATGGGTTTTGAGGAGTGTTGGAGGTAAGAACCAATATCTTCACACTATTTATGTATAGTTTTGACATGGTAAATAGCCAACAATTTTATTATTTTCCAGTATTGGTGGTATTTCCACCTTTGTGAACCTTCCAGATCCCACCAATGTTTATTGGGTCATACTGAAGTACGATGTCAATAAATTAGAGAGAAAAAAATACAAATTGAAGATGGTCAATATACTACCATTATTCAGAGGATTCAACAGTTGTGTAGAAAACCTTAACCTTGTTTCCATGCCATATGAATAATCCTTGAGTTCGAAGAAATAGAAGACTAGAGAATGCTAGAGCTAAGCCTTAAGAGGATTGTGTTATACAGTCATATCTCTGAAAAAGGAGTTTGGTATTATCGTGAAATATTACTTTTCCAGTTACGGAGAAGAAAGGTGATAGCCATCAAACCCCTATCCAAGTGAATAGATTTCTGGAGATGACTAGGAAAAATTGATAAGGGATGGTCATGATTGGGAAGAAGATGAAAATTTTATCCAAGAGCCGAGCTCTAGAACTGACTACCTGTATTGGTTTAAAACTATTTTCAAGCCCAATATTGTTACGCAACCGCAAAATTTAGGTCGTATGGATTTCCCAGCTTTAGGTGCGATGCCACTTGGTGATGAATTTCTTCATTCCCAACCTCCTCCAGAGACGTGGGACGCATTTGCATATCCTAGTCAGGCGGGTTCATTGTCGACTATGCCACCATTATCTTGGGACGTACAGACTCTATCGATATCTAGACACATTATTGCTCATCTGATTGTTTCTATTGCACTTGAACGCACGTATTCATATTGGGTGGTAGATGTTATACTAGATTAGTATCAGAACCAGTTGAGCAATTATCATGATCCACTACAAGGATTTCTGAAATTCCACTTGACTGAGATGCAAAGAGTAGGGGAAAGCATGAAGTTTGAGATGAGTCCAGGATATTCCGGTCATGGTAGTAAGGGTCCAAGTCATGGTGGTAGAGGTGTGAGTCCTTGTGGTAGAGGTATGAGTCCTCGTGGTAGAGGTGTGAATCCAAGTGTATCAAGTCGGCGAAATTGTGGAAGTCATGGAAGTGAAAGAAGAAGTTTGATAAGTCTTTTTATGCAGAATGTACCAGAAAGTTCTACTCTAAATGAAGTGTTAGATACTCAAGTTGTACATGAAAGTGATGAATTCATTGACATGGATACAACTCCTGGACGTTTGTTTATGCTATTTCCAACAAACACTATGAATCTTGGTGGGGGCTTGAACATTGAAGCAGTTGGACAATCTACTATATACACCCCAAATGCCTCAACCACATCAGCATTTCAACTTCACGCATTTCAAGATTTGTATCATGTCCCCCTTCCCGCGAGTGAAACCTTTGTTTTTCAAGGTTATGACGATTCTGAAGAGACTCAACCATCATGTCAGTCTCAAACCGACACAATCTCTGATATGTTGAACAACACTCTTGATCCAGAAGGCATGGGCAATTGGGTCTTTAATGGTGAGGGAGGAACTGGTCAGGGAAATGAGTAGTTTATGGATGTAATTTAATTTAATTTAAAAATTTCTAATGTAATCTTTTTGTTTTGATTAATGAAAACTATCTTTAAAATAATGTTCAAATCGAAAGTAGTTTTACATTTCATTAAATTTCAACATTTAATTAAATATTAGCCACAATTGCATTACATAATACTTAATGAAAATTAAATCCCTGTACGTGAATCTCGTAGAGTTCCTAGCATTCATCATGATTAAACCATCTTCTGTTATCTTCAGCAAATCTGGTATGAGCTTTAATTTTTAGTTCTTCGATTGACAACCCAGGATGATCCCCTTTTACCATCCACATAATTTGCGCATACTTTGTCACTTCGTTATTGATGAAACAATAACGCTTTTGAAGATGCTCATTTGTTCTTCTTGAATTAACATGACTTAACGTCATAAACCTTGAAAACACATTGTCCCATAAATTAAAAGACATTAAATTAAAATCTCTATCGCTTGCAACTGAAACCCAATATCGAACTAGAGAAACATCTTCTTCTCAATTGAAGCGAGCGCTAGCCACTTCGGTTATGTAAGCACTAGGCATGTTGAGATGAATTTGAAGTTCAGATGGTGTGAGTTGAAATGAATTTGAACTTGGGTATTTATAGTGGGTAAACTCATGGACGTTGGATGAGGAACTGCTGAGCGATAATCTAATCTGCGAGCAACAACATGACTATCACTGGCGCTATACAGACCAACAAACGATATTATAACTATATAACGATGAACATTCTGTCGCTCAGTAGAATCGGTGTCGTGTGTGTGCCTAAGTGGTATATTTGCCACTTTGCTATACCATAGTGGATGCTAAAATGGTGGGGAGTACACATGTGTAAAGGAATAGCATTAGAAGCATAAAGTTAAAGTTGGTGTTCAGTTTAACATTGTTCTTGGAATCTTTGGGGACAAAAAGAGGAAAAAGAAAAAAACATAGGGTGGAAGTACAGTACTAGGAAAAAACAGTTTAACAGATGCATGTCTATCTACCTACTGCTTTTAGTTAGTACAGTTTGTTTTGTTGACCTAAATACGGTCAAATCTAAACCTAAACCGTCCAGCTTAAAACATACGTAAATGAAATCTAAACCAAAATAGCAGATGAAGATCTTTTTCCTTTTCTCACCATCATTTATCCTCTGAGCCTCCAGTTCCATTATCATTATTCATGGACTGGACCAGACTTTACTTCCTGTCTCCGTACGATTCTACAGAACAGAACCCATTACAGAATTGAAGAAATTCTGGAATTGGTAGTTTTACTTTTCCTTTTAGAAGTAGAATTCATCAACAATTAACTTAAAAGTTACAAACTCTAGATTCACAGCCTTCTCACTTCCTCTCAAATTCTAAAAAAGGCAGCTGCTTGTATTAATTACCTATAAATACACAAAATCTGATTGCAATTTCATGGTTTGGTAGCTCGGATCCTGTCTCAAATTCAGATTTCCATCCACCTCTTCCTCCTGAGAAAGGCAGTTCCTTTCCTTCTTTCTACTTTTTTTTTTTTTTTTCTGTAGGTTATCTTCAACAATTTATTTATCAATCCATCAGTCAATCAATCGAGATCATGGGTGAAGAGGGTTCCAAAGTAGTAGTATCATCATCAGTAGAGAAACGAAGTGAACGCAAGTCTCCACCATTGCCAAAGGCAGCACCTTGGCTTGTCTTTCCTTACAAAGCAAAAGGTAACAAACTGAATCAAGCTTTCTATAATATTTGTGAACCCAATAACAGAACCTGTAGAAAATTCATACCTGAATTGAGTGGAAAATCTTATTGGCAGAAGCATTCTCATCAAGGCTGGCTAGTTGTTATTTGTCATCATCCAGGATACAACTACGCCCCCAACTGGGATTTTGGTGATTGTTTTCTATGGAATCCTGCATCGTTAGAGACCATTCAGTTACCTAGTTTACTACCTTGGTGTCAAGACCCAAATGAATATGAACTGTTAGACTGTGTTTTGTCATCTCCTCCTACAACTAGTACAATTGATAATTCTGATGAGCCAGTGGTTTTATTCCTATATCTTCATTGGGGTATAGATGGAGATGATAGTGATAGGTTTTTGGTGTTTTCTCACCCTGGAGACGAACAATGGAGAACAAAAAGTGCTTATGGTAGTTCTCTATGTTGTGTTAAAGATAAGTTATATCTTATGTGTATATTTGGTAATTACCTAGAGATTGATAAGGGAAAGCTTTGGGATATCGATGACGATTCCATCATCTTAAATCCATACGAGATGACTAACGACGCTTATTCTTTGTTAAGGCATGAGGACCATATTGATGGCAGAGATTTTTATGTGGAATCTTCTGATGAACTCTTCAAGGTTATTATAAACTACAATAGAAGACAAAACATGAAGGTATTCAACTCAGTATATGTATTGAGGTTGGATTTCTCTTCAAAGGAGTGGAAGGTGGTCACTTGTATGGGAGATCATGTTCTGTTTGTCGGCACAAACACCAGAGCTTGTTGCTCGGCGTCCAAAATGGGACTCGCTACTGGTTGTCTGTATTACACACTTCGAGAAGATCAGGCTCTATATAAATATGAAGTACAAAGTAGTGGTAACTCTGTTATTTTGCCATGTTTAAAGCTGCCAAATCCATGGTTCCGATCAGATTGGATCATGATTCTTCATGAATGTCAACAAAAGGAAGAAGAGGGAGTTTGCTTGGGGAAGGCAGTGGAAAAGGATTTAAGTTTAATTGTTTGCGAAAAGAATGAGAATAAGGACGGAGAATGTGAAGAAATAAGTCATTGGGATTTTCTTAAAGCTGTTCTTTTACAGTGTTTACCACGGTTCTCATCATATTGGATGGGGAAGAATGAAAAGGACGGAGGATTTGAAGAAACAAGTCCTTGGGATATTCTTGATGCTGATTCAAAAGAATTGGTAGCACAATATCTTCATCCATTGGATTACGTGCATTTTCGTTCAGTCTCTAAAGCAATTCGAGCAATGATGCCTGTAAAGAAGCCGGCATTCACAAAAACTAGTATCACGAAGACCATTTATTTATTTCCATGGCTGGTGTTTTGTAGAGATAATAACGACACCGTCTACAATTTCATAACCCCTGGGCATAATAGTGAGAACTATCTCATAAAGTTTCCCGAGTTGCTACTTGGTGCTACTATCTGTTTTCAAAAGGGCGGCTGGCTATTAATGTCAAGAGAGGAAATGTTATTCTTCTACAATCCATTCACAAGAGAGACCATCAATGTTCCTCACATGCCGGGGCATTATTTCTATTCTAGCATTTGCTTTTCTTCGTTGCCAACTTCCGCAGACTGTATGATTTTCGCCATTGATCAAAGTGAGCGAAGTACAATCACCTTCTACTCCATTACCAGAGGAAAACAGGGTTGGGATATTTTCAGCTTTAATAATGCCATTCAGTATATGCCATTGTGTAATCCTCCAATTTTACATCGTGGGGCTTTCTATTGCGTAGATTATAATGGACTTTTAGGAGCATTTAAATTAGAGGATAATACCTGGGAAGTTCTAGGAATGCCCCGTGATAGATATAATGATACATATCCGTATCCAAGTTTCCTGGTGGAGAGTGGAGACGATCTTTTATTAGTGAAACTAGGATGTCAAGAAAAGCTGGTTAGAATCTTTAAATTGAATTTCCCTGTTATGGACTGGGTTGCAGTTGAAAGTTTGGGAAAGCATATGCTGTTCATCAGCCACACCTCTTGTTTCTCATCCATCGCTCCAAGTAGTCGAATGGAGAACAAAGTATATCTCCCTAGACTATGTTTCAATGGAGAAGGGATCCTATCCTATTCACTTGAAACCGGTAGGTATGACTCTTTTGGGGATAGGCATTCTTCTAAGAATTTATATGAGACAGAGGGCTGGCGTACAAACTGCACCTGGGTTGAACCTAATTGGTCCAAGTTCACTCCTCAAGAGCTCAACTGACTCGAGCCTCCTTTTTAATATTTTGGTATGTAGGTTATCTTCTTCTACAGGTGGAACACAACTTATGATCTCCAGATATTAAAGACTTTTGGTATGAAGAGTAGATGTGTTCAAAGTATGCATGTGATTAACTGTAAATTTTGTCTGCCTCGTCATCCCAAAGTGCTTATGTGTTGCGATGGAGCTTCAAAAGGAAATCCAGGGGATGCTGGTTATGGGTTCATTTCTAGAAGCAGTGATGGAGGATTTTTAATTGCAGAATCAGGTGGTATAGGAATTGCCACTAATTTTTTTTGGCAGAAGTGATGGCTGTTCTTTGTGCAGGAGAATGGGCAGTCAAAAAAAAAATTCCTGCAGGTGGTTTTCAGATCTGATTCTAGTTCAGTCCTTAAAGCTTTCGTAACTGGCAAGGTCCCTTGGTTTGCAGTTACTAGGTGGAATATGATCTGTAACAACTTGACACACATGGAGTTTGTTCATAGTTTCAGAGAAATCAATTTTTCTGCTAGCAAACCGGTGAAAAGAGGGAGCAGTTTGAGGAGGGGGATAGTAATTGTATATAATAATAAATCTACCTTCCTTACAAGCCTGAGGTCTCCGAGTCAAGTTCACTACAGATCCTGTTGAGTCTGCCTTTTCAGTTTGTTTTGGTTCTTTTTTAGTTTAGTTTTGTCCTGGTTTTGGCTTCCCTTTTCTGGGGTTTATTTTCTTTTTACTTCTTAGTTTTGCAGCTTTTTGTATAAACTTTTGCCACCTTTTGGTATTAATGCAAAATTCGAAAAAAAAAGAGGTGAAAAAATTTTCTTCTTCTACAGATTGAAGTACTTATCTGTTTTGATTTTCATTGCAATTTTGTATTTATTTTATTTTGCAGTTGTAATAAAATAATAATTATAGTTTCTACAAAATGACCGGACTCCAGCACCTGCAACTCCAGGATTGTCCCTAGTCGCTTCAAAAAAAAAAAGAAAAAAGAGAGGTGGTAACCAGATGAATTCCTTTGGATTGTAGAATTTTGTCCTGTGGAAAGTCACTCGTAAGTACTTCATGATGCGAAGATCATACATCGTCCCGGGCATAAAGCCTCACATATGGATCGAACTGTCATGCGTCAAGTAATATATGCGCGTCTGAAATTGCACCCAATGTGGGTTGACATTCTCAAAACATGCTTTATCTCTGAGTTTCCATAACCAAATGTCTTTGATCATCCTACTCTTGCCTTCCGCAGCCTTGAGTAATTTGAAAAATACGTTCAACCCATTCCCATGCTCTTCTTGCGAAGCTGCATCTCCAAATAATAGGTTTCTGAATCTTGCTTACAGAGATAGCACCTGATCAACAGCGTCCTTGGCCTCCCGCATAATAGGTTTATCAAGGAGGAAGCTTGATGGTTTGGCCAGACCTGCAACTACTAACAGCAGTCGTCAAGCTATTTCAGTTGGTATAGATGGGGTGTACTTTGTTCACGCCAGCACTAACCCGGTGGTGCAAAGAAATATGTGGAATCAGTTAACTCTTGGTGATGAGCCAATTCCGTGGCTCGTTATTGGTGACTAAGAGCAACTGCAGTGGGCGACTAAACCCATTTATTTGGTCTGTGAACCAGGCGTAGTGGGACGGACCATCGACCAAATCCCAGACTAAATCAACAGTGGACGACTATATTTGGTCGGGGACCAAAGACTAAACCCAAATATAGTCGAGCGTTGATATAATGTTCGCCCCAAAATCAGGCGAACTTAAAGTTTACGTCCCACACCAGGCGTTGATATAGTATTCGTCCCACACCAGGCGAACGTAAAGTCTACGCCCCACAGCAGGCGTAGTTTATACCCCGCCCCATATATATATATATATATATATATTTTAAATTTATTGTGGGGCGAGGTTTATACCTCCGCCCCACTCAAAAGTTTAGAATTGTTAGATGGGGCGTGGATTATACCAACGCCCCATTTTTTTTTTTTTTTTTTTTTTTTTTTTTTTTTTACGCAGACCGCTAACGTATACCCTCCGCCCCACATCGGGCGAACATATACTTCACGCCCACATCAAAGTAACGTATAGTTTACGCTCCACCAAAATTTAGTCTTCCTCCCACTGCGTCACTCAACGGACTAAACCCAAATTTAGTCTTTTTTTCCCTCTTTGGTCTTTGGTTATACTCGCACCACTGCAGTTGCTCTAAGTAAGAAATATACTTGGTCGATAGAGCAATTATTAATGATGCCTGGATTGAGAAATTCGAGAATTGGAGATGTAAGGCGCTTCCTAGGAGGCTAGGATAGCATCAAATCATTATCCTCTAATTGGTATTGCAGTGGCTTGCCCAAGGTGATGTAGTACATCTTTGTGTATCAATTATGACAGTTGACTCATGAACAGAGTGTCTCATTTTCGGAAGGTACCAGTTTTAGGAAACTGGTTTATAGTGTGAACAAGGTTTTTCTTATTTACGGAAAGGTGTCAGTTTTATGAAACTCTTTTATCAGTGTGAACAAAGTTTTTCTTATTTAAGGAAGGTGCTAGTTTTAGGAAACTCTTTTCCTAATTTGTTTAGCTTTGCTTTTCTTTTCTTTTTAGTCGGTCCTTGAGAACCTATTTAAAGGCTATGCCTTGAAGAACACATCTTATTATCAATATTATTATCAAATTTGATTATTCAATCTTTTTATCTTAGAATCTAGATCCTAGCATCGGATTTTAACTAAGTTCTTGACGGAACTTCAACTATCCTTTTCAATCCTGTTCTGTGCTACACTAGTTGGTATCAGATACATCGTTTTTAGTTTTTACATGAAACAGATCCTTACACAGCTTCCGCGCAACTTCCACAACCCTACACATTCTTCACAAGCAATGGCAGATGTAACTTTTACCAAAGCTCTCGAAGAAATCAAAGGTCTCTTGAAAACTTCCATGTCTGAACTTGTACTACCAAATTTGAAACTCATGAAACAAACGTCAAGACTATTACTGGTAGTTTAGAAAAGAAGTTTGAAACTTTGGAAAAGAGGTTTAAAACTATGGAAAAGAGGTTAGTTTTCCAGGGAGATTATGTCAACAAATTATTGAAACACACTGGTTTAGAAAAGGAAGACATACCTGAGTTAGTCGATGATACAGAAAGAGAAGGAGACCAAAGCTCTGGCGAAAAAGAAGATGATGAAACCAAAAAAGTTACACCTCCTTTTACTCAAAATAATTCTATTCCCGAGAATATCTCTCATAACCTTAACCACAGAGAACCAATAGAAGGATATGTCAACAAAAAACCGGTTATTATACCCTTCAACTATGATGAAGATGACAAAGCTGAAGAACTCAAAGAGCAACAATGGGTTGATGAAAAACGATTAAAATCTGGTATGAATCCTTATGGAACTTTACCAGAATATAAGTTGAAGGATGATATACCTAGTTTTCATGGTGGTTTACATATTGAATACTCATTTGGATTGGTTTTAAAGTCGATTCCTTTTTCACTTTTATGGAAGTTCTGAATCTTCTCAAGTTAAACGGTAGCTTATAAATTAAAAGGTGGAGCTGCTGACTTGGTGGGATAAACTCGGTGAAGATCGACGAAATGCTCATAAACCTCCTATACGTACATGGGAAAGAATGAGAAATTTGTTAAGAGCTAAATTCTTACCTAGAGATTACATGCAACAACTTTTTATTAAGCTTCAGAACTGTCGACAAGGAGCCAAATTAGTTGAAGAATACGTTGTTGATTTCTATGCTTTAGTTGCTCGTAACCAATTGAATGAAGAGCAATTAGTTGCACGTTTTATAGCGGGTTTGAACAATTTAATTCAACATGGAATGACACAGTCCGTGTTTACAATGGTTGAAGCCATCCAACAAGCTATTAGAGTTGAAAGGCGTGTACTCAGTACCTCTAGACAAGAAACTCCACGTCAAGCTCGTTATCAACACTTTTATAAAGCTGCAAGACCATATAATTATTCTTATGGTTACCAGGGTGACAAGGAGTCAACAGTCATTGTTGATCCATCTTCACAAGGATCAACTGTCTTTGTTGATCCACAAGAAAGAGGTGTAAACCAACCATATCAGCAACAACAAAATTCTTCTATTCCTTCAGAATCTGCACCTACGATGCATATCTCATCTGCTAAGCCACCTCAGGCTCATCCTCAACGAAATATTGTTCGCAATACTAGAGGTAATCAGTTTCAACAAGATTTTCCACTCTTATCTAAAACTTCTAATCCTTATTCAAAGTTTCGAGGTGATAAATGTAACAAGTGCAACCAAGCTGGTCATACTTCTAGTGATTGTCGCAAATTTCATGCTTACATTAATGAAACTACATAAGAAACACAAGAAGAAGCAGCGTTAGGAGATGATGAGTTATTTATCTTCAAGAACATGAGACTTATGATGCAGATTTCCTTGGAATGATTCGACCAGTTTTAATCACTGAACCATGTCTTACTCAGAGACATAATATTTTCAGATCTCATTGTTTCATTGAAGAGAAGCTTTGCACCATGATCATTGACAGTGGAAGTACTGAAAACTATGTTTTTGCAAAGTTGGTTGAGAAGCTTGGTTTATCTGTTACTCTTCATCCAAAGCCGTATTCAGTTGGATGGATAAACAGTTCTTCCACTCAGCAAATTACTCATCAATGTTTGGTGAAGTTTTCTTTCCATGGGTATTCAGATTATGCTTTGTGTGATGTTATTAACATTACTGCAGCAAGTTTATTATTGGGAAGACCATGGCAGTATGATATCCGAGCTGTTCATAACTGCTATGAAAACACTTATACATTTGTTCATGAAGGATTTACTAAAGTTTTATGGCCTTTACAATCTTCCACTTCAGTCAAGGAACCAGCAGATAAGAAGACAAATGCACTAGTTGCTACCATTATTCATTATTTACAACCAAATCATTCTTTGAGTTCTCATGAAGCTAATAAACCAATGGTGGAGATTCCATACAAGGTACAACCTTTATTGTCTTCTTTTAGTGAATTATTTCCTGCTGAGTTACCCAATGTTTTGCCTCCATTAAGAGATCTACAACATCAGATAGACTTTATACCTGGAGCTTCTATTCCTAATCAACCTCATTATAGGTTAAGTCCTAAAGAACATGAGATTTTACAAGGTCATATTGATGATTTGTTACATAAAGGTTTGATAAGACTTAACAAAAGTCCTTGTGCTAGTCCAACCTTTTTAGTAGACAAAAAGGATGGTGGTCATCATATGTGTAAGCATTAAACAGAGTTACTATACCATATAGGTTTCCCATACCAAGAATTGATGACATGATTGATATGCTTTCTGGTGCTAAAGTGTTTACAAAGCTTGATTTACGTAGTTGGTATCATCAAATACGTATTCGAGAAGGTGATGAATGGAAAATAGCTTTCAAGACAAAAGACGGGTTATATGAGTGGTTATTCATGCCTTTTGGTTTATCTAATGCACCCATCACGTTTATGCGTCTAATGAACCAGGTTCTACAACCTTTTCTTGGAAAAAAATTGTCATTGTTTATTTTGATGACATATTAATCTTTAGCAACAGTGAAGAAGAACATCTTACACATTTGCCTCAAGTTTTTAAGGCTCTTCAAGACAATGTTTTATATGTGAACTTAAAGAAGTGCACATTGTTTACAAACAAAGTCACTTTCTTGGGGTATAATGTGTCCGGTACTGGTATTTCTATGGATGATTTTAAAGTTAAGGCAATTGTGGAATGGCCTACTCCTATATCTATACGTGAAGTAAGAAGTTTTCATGGATTAGCTTTATTCTATAAAAGATTTGTGAGAAACTTTAGTACAATTGCAGCTGGTTTAACAGATTGTTTGAAGTGTGATACTTTTGAATGTACTGAAGAAGCAGATAAGAGCTTTAATCTTCTTAAGGAAAAATTATGCAGTGCACCTGGTCTTGCCATGCCAAATTTTGATAAACCTTTTGAGATTCATTGTGATGCTTCTGTTGTGGGCATTGGTGTTGTACTATCTCAGGAAGGACATCCAGTTGCATATTATAGTGAAAAGAATTCAGATACAAGAAAGAAGTGGTCGACTTATGAGTTGGAATTAATTGCTCTTGTTCAAGCTCTTAAGAATTGGCATCCTTATCTTATTCACAGTGAGTTTGTTGTTAGCACTGATAATCAAGCTCTCAAGTTTTTAAAAACTTTAGCAAAGGTCAATAGGATGCATGATAGGTGGTTATCAACCATCAATTAATATACATTTTCTATTAAACATCAAAGTGGAAAACTTAATCAAGTTGCTGATGCTTTGAGTAGAAGGACTCATCTTTTAGCTACTCTTAAACATGAGAGATTTAGCTTTTGATTTCTTGGAAGATCTGTATGGTGAAGATAAAGATTTTAAGAATCTATGGGAAAGGTGTGGTTCTTCAACAGGGAGTGTTGATGATTATCTCATTCAAGATGGTTTTCTTTTTAAAGGAAATCGTTTATGTATACCACAATGTTCTTTACGTCTTCATTTGATGCAAGAATTACATGGAAGTGGCCTGGGAGGACATTTTGGACGTGATAAAACCATTGCTTTGGTTGAGGAACGTTATTTTTGGCCTTTAATTAAGCGAGACATTCAGAAGTACGTACAAAAATGCATAGTTTGTTAGCAGACTAAAGGTAATATTCAAAACATTGGATTATATACTCCACTTCCAATTCCTGATGCACCTTGGGTGGATATTAGCATGGACTTTGTGCTTGGTTTATCACGTACTGCCAGGAGGAATGATTCTATTATGGTGGTTGTTGATCGTTACCCAAAAATGGCTCACTTCATAGCATCAAGAAAACTACAGATGCTTCAAATGTTGCTTATTTATTTTTCAAAGAAGTAGTACGTCTGCATGGAATTCCCAAGACAATTACTTCTTATCGAGACACTAAGTTTTTGAGCTACTTTTGGGAGTCTTTATGGATGCGTTTGGGAACTAAACTTCAGTATAGTACAACTGCTCACCCTCAAACAGATGGACAAACTGAAGTGATCAATCCATCTTTATGCAATTTGATTAGAGCCAAAGTTATTGGAGGAAAAGAGAAGCAATGGGGTAATCTCCTTCCAAACATGGAATTTGCTTATAATACTTCAGTCAATAGATCCACAGGTAAGACACCTTTTGAGATTGTTTACTCTAAAGTTCCTAATCATATTTTGGATTTGGTAGTGCTTCCCAAGCTGCGTAAATCAAATGCTAAGGCAGATAACTTTATTGAGAAAGCTTCACTCATACATCAAGAAGTAAAGTCAAAGCTTGCAGATTCTAACAACAAGTACAAGGAAGATGCAAATCAGCATAGAAGACTTAAGACTTTTGATGAAGGAGAATTGGTTATGATTCATCTCAGAAAAGAAAGATTTCCTACCGGGACTTACAACAAGACCAAGATGAAGAAATATGGACCATTCAAGATTTTGAAGAAATCAGTTATAATGCTTATGTTATTGATCTTCCATCAACTTGGAACATCTCTAATATATTCAATGTGCAAGAAATTTTCACTTTTCATGGAGAGAATGAAGTTCTTTCTATTCATTAACTCGAGGACGAGTTTCTTTCAAGAAGGGGGGACTGATGTAGTACATCTTTTTGTGTATCAACTATGACAGTTGACTCATGAACAAAGTGTCTCATTTTCGGAAGGTACCAGTTTTAGGAAACTGGTTTATAGTGTGAACAAGGTTTTTCTTATTTACGGAAAGGTGCCAGTTTTAGGAAACTCTTTTATCAGTGTGAACAGAGATTTTCTTATTTAAGGAAGGTGCCAGTTTTAGGAAACTCTTTTCCTAGTTTGTTTAGCTTTGCTTTTCTTTTCTTTTTAGTCGGTTCTTGAGAACTTATTTAAAGGTTGTGCCTTCTTGTTTTGAAGAACACATCTTACTATCAATATTATTATCAAGTTTGATTATTCAATCTTTTTATCTTAGAATCTAGATCCTAGCATCAGATTTAACTTAGTTCTTGACGGAACTTCAACTATCCCTTTCAATCTTGTTCTGTGCTACACTCTAAGGCCACCAAGAGCACCTTTTTGTCTTTAGAAAATGTGGCTATCCCATCCCACATATGTTTTTGTCAACATCACCATAAAATTACACAATCTTTCTTTCTTTTCTTTTCTTTTTTCTTTTTTATAAAAAACACGCAATTTATTAAACACCAAGAGAAATTAGATACGTCATGATCTAGGACCCTAGGTAAGGAACTAAGGAAGGAGATAAGCGGATGGTACTAGTACAAGCCGCCGGTCTCCATAAATACCAAGAGTTGCCTACAGTCTTAGCCCATCAATGATATATACACCGGGAATTTATCCCGCAGTTATCACCGCGTGAGAGTGTGATGGTGGGACCCACATCCACCATTACCAACCAAGATGCTAGAATCACTCCCTCTCGTCCGTTCGATCTCCACCCGGTGAAAGCTACGGGATTTATGGCGGTCAACGTAGCATCACTCGTCTTAGCCTAGGCAATCACACTTCCAATGAGGATGACTCTTACATTGATCAGTACAAGCACAGGAAAGAGAAAAAAAACCTGTAATCTAGCAACAAAATAAAAATGACCGCCAAGAGGGGAAGAGGCAAACTTCTATTTACAAACAACAAGTAGCGAGCACGTGCGATGCACGTCGGCAACATTACTTTTTCGTAATTTTTCCTTCCATTTCTGAAAAAGTAGTACTTTCATTTTATTTTTCAATTTGGTTTATTATTATGTAAAAATGAAAGAAAAGAAAATATCACTTTTGATGAAACGAAGGCAATTTTTCGTGTCTGAAACTAAAATCTATAAGTAATTTTATAATATATCAATGAAGTATTTGAGCATCATATAGGCAACATGTACAAAGTATATAGGCTCTTTCAATTTACCTTTAAATTATAGATATTTTTTTGGAGAACTACAAATATATTAAAAAGTAAAAATTTGATATAGTTGTTTATACTCGTTGCGTAGGTGATTCAAAGAGATTTCCAAATATATAAATTTCACAAAAATCCAACGTGCCATTTGGAAGATATGAAGTTTTAAAATATTTATCACTATTTTTATAAAAATGGCATTTTTGTAAATAAATGATTTTACATATTATTATTTTTAAGTCCCTATTCTGTTAGGCATTTCAATTCATATTGAGATTTATTAACCAAATGGACCATATTCCGTTAAGTATTTTGGTCCCTATTTCGTTTGGTTTACCAAAAATGGGTAAGGATTTTTTATTTAGCTTGCTTGCATTCAAGAGGGGGAGATATACAAGAATCATTTCCCTTCTTAACTCTTTATTTCCAGTAATCCTAATGAGACTAATGAAGACTCATTCTATATGTTCAATGACTACATCATTGACATTCCTGCAAGCCCTCCTCCGGTGATTTCTGCTAATCTTGGTAATGAGATGGTGATAGCGGGTCCGATCAATAATCAGGTACACACTACTATACACCAAATTTTTGTTTTTCGTTCTTGTTATCTACCTGAAAAGCATGATGCTAGAATAAATGAGTGTGTTAAGATGTTCATATGTCTTGATAAAGATGGTATTTCACATGTTAGAATGTATATCATATGAAAATCTGTTTAACTCGTGAACCAGATCGGTTTGCGTACTTGTATGCAAAACATTCTTGAATTGTGGTTACAGAACCGGGCTTGTTTTCAAATCAGTACACAACTAAAACAGTTCTGTCTTCATGGACTCGACAACGTTTCCAAACCGGTACGCAAACCGTCTTAGATTTGTGAACTACGGAACCGACGACAGTCTTAAGGTTTCCAAATCGGTACGCAAACTTAAAAAGTTTTGTGAACTCTGGAACTCGGTTTTGTTTAAGTGTTTACAAACAGGTACGCGTACTATGACTAAACCGACTCATGAACTACTATGTATTTGTACTCGTACATCTACTAATCATGTCGATTATATTTTCAAGTGTGTTTTAATTATTTTTATGAGATAATTAGCATTTAATTAATTCTCTAAAATACTAGACTTAATTGATCACATGTTTGTGACTCAGAGTTAATGTCTTGTGTGTTCAAGATAATAAATATTAATCTTTTAAGTTCAAACCAGCTAGTTTCGGCTAACCATGTTGAACATAGTCTTTGTACACGGTTCGATTATGGTTTTACCTAAACAGAGTGTATATCTTGTTTATGTGAATCATATTCAAAGATTCATCTAACGGTGGATATTGTTTGCTTGGTTCCCCGAGCTATTTTAGCTTAAACCAAAAGCAACATATGCTTTGAAAGTTTATAAAGGGTAACTTCAAGCAGCTGGGATCTTTGAATCCCGACACTACTTTTTGGTGTGTCCTACTTGTATCTAGAGTCGTCCTCTTCCTAACCATTTTAGGGTTTAGCGACTACAAAGTCTTCATATTGATTCGTGAAGCTAGGTCATGTTATCTTTCCTTGATAACTCGTATATCTTGTATCTTGATTGATTGTTGAGTTTACTCACTTGATCAAGATAGATAGAAATCAAAAGTTCTCTTCGTCTCAAACTTTGTGATCCCACAAGTTTTATACGTGTGAGGTGAATAATAATTTATGCTGCACTTAGGGTTGCATAAGTCCAAATTTTGAGGTTAGCTAGACTTTGTCTATTTCTATCGATTTTCACACCTTTGATCATATTGTTTGATTGTAAAAGGAAATCAATTATATAGGCTTAATTTGTGGGAGGCAGCTTTGGTTTAAAGTCTTCAATTGAGTTGAAGCAACTCTTAGTTGGTGTGATATCAACTAAGGGAATCAATTGCGCGGAGTCCTGTTGGGATTCAAGAGGCGTAAGGAGCGCGACTGTACCTTGATCAGTGGGATACCTTCTAGGGCTCAATTACATTCCAGTCCGAAGGTAATTAGTAGCAGGCTAGTTTCTGTAGCGGCTTAATACAATTTTTTGTTCAATCTGAACTAGGTCCCGGGGTTTTTCTGCATTTGCGGTTTCCTCGTTATCAAAACTTCTAGTGTTCGTGTTATTTATTTTTCCGCATTATATTCTTTATCTTTATAATTGAAATATTACAGATTGTGCGTTGATCAATCATAGTAGAGATATCCGACCTAGTTTGTTGAATATGACTTGATTGATTCTTGGACATAGGTCTTTGGTACCGTCCAAGTTATCTCTTTGTGATTAGGTTCGCGGATTATTTATGTAAACGTTCTAATCGCAAGAGAGAAAGACAGGAAAGGGGGAGAGAGAGAGAGAGAGAGAGAGAGAGTGAGAGAGAGAGAGAGAGAGAGAGGGAGGGAGAAAGATATAACTCTTAAGATATTATTCCTTGATTGAGTTTAACTATCGGAGTTGTAATGAGTTTGTCCATACAGATTGCCTAAGAAAAAAATGGTGGTGTTTATTTTCACCCCCGCATTTTCAGTCCGCAATGGAAGTGATAAACATGAAGAATTGGTTTGAGGTCTTGGATGGGTTGGATTATAACTCGAAGACAAGTACAAGTTCTATTTTGAGTTTCTTAAGACAAAGTGGAGATCACTAAAATAATACAATGAGAGTTGGTGATACTGGGGATATGGAGCGTGAGGGAAATGGATTAGGTGCATATTCATAATATCGACAGAGGAGAGAAGAAAAATGTTAATGATTTGATTGATTAAGAAGGAATGGGTAGAAATGACAGAAATGTCACAAATGATGGCGCCAAAAGGGGATTTTTCAGCAATTCTAACTATGAGGAAGGAAGTACGAGCCTAGTTTCGGGTAACTTGAATACTATGAATACCAACAATGTAAATGTTAGGTGTGATCCTCAAGATAATAGCCAATTTGGGCATGTAACTAATATCGCAAACTCTACTATCAATAGTAAGTAATTTTCTCTTTTACCAAAAAAAATAAATAATAAGATGAGTCGATGACGATTGTTTTTAATTTTAGGTACCTAATGGTAGCTCCGTATAAACACGTCTTCAAGTTAAGGGAATTCATAGACGTATAAACTTTTAATTTTGCATCATGTTAATAATGATAATGAGACTAATAACCTAATATTCCATGATGCTTCCAAACTTCACGTTCTCATTGGCTTATTATGTCGACATTGATTCGACGGTAACCCTTTACTTTGTGACGGCTCCACTCGACTATTAGTATTTAATATGGCGAAAACTATGCCCATGCATAGGTGATTTCACATTTTATAGGCATATAAGTCTCCGCATCTTTGGAGCAGGTAATAAGTGAAGAAGACTTGGGTCGTGGTGGTTGTCTTTGATACCAAATGTCAGGGTACCAGCACTAATTCCTCATAAGTCAATTGGTAGAACCCGTCTTTGAAACCGATCTCAAGTTGATCAGGAAACCCATAGACTTGTAATTACCTAATTTTGCACGATTTTCACGATGTGGTACTAAGATCTTGACACAAAGTGCTTCAAAGAAGCTAGATTTGTCGTTTGCGGACAAAGTAACTGATAAGTGCATAATTTACATGTTTTGAGTGTCAATTCCATACTTGTTTTAGTTAGATTTCTTGCATATTATCCTTGCATTACTCGTATTTTCTATTTTATTTGTTTATTCAGGTGAATCATCCAAGATCAATGGAATCAGGGGTTGAATGAGCTAAGAAGATAAAAGGATTCATTCGATAAGAGAAAGAAGAGTTGGAGCTTGAAAGAAACTTTTGGAATGAATATCTGATGAGCACGAAAGTGCGACGCATATTCACCCATAAATACATTAGCTGGGACTCATTTTATCACTAATAAACTTGTTTGTAGGTGTTTTTGTGAAATAAGCTCTTATGGAGAAAGTTGGTCGAAAAGTGGTTTTTGTACCCCGGAGGACGCATGTTATTCGGACTCTCATTTTTGGATAAGGGGCACCCAATAAGGGGCGCCCTAATTGCTATTCGCACTCCCGGATTGGATAAGGGGCAGTCATCTTCTTCGTTTGAAATTCCAAGTTTTGGCGGGAAAGTTTTGCAACGGAAGAACAGAATCAGGGTTAGTGATTTGGGCGTGTATTAAGGAGATTCAATGGCTGAAACTTTTGGGGAAGACTTGTTTTAACCAGACAGGCTTGGTATGGGTGTTCGAATGGACTTAATTGGGCTGGAAATCGTGTGGAGAGAAAACATAGGATGAGCTTTACACGGATTCTGTGGAACTTCTTCCCATAATTTTTGTGTGGTTTCCGGTGTTTGGCTTGTGTTCGAATCGATCAAGAGAAGTGCAGAAACGTGTTGGAGAGATTCAAGCTGGAGTATATCACGTGAGAAGCTAAATCAGGGAAGAAGGTTTTTACGGGATAAATACTCGAGATTCTGGCGTTGGATTTGGGAGATATTCTCTCGGTTTAGGATCGGTATCATCCTGTTTGACCGAAACAGGGATGGTAAGTCTCTTGGTTACGTTAAAAAAGGGAAGCCACAGCTTTGGAAGAAAATCAGGGTGCATGAGGATATCCGAGAATTCTATCAATCTTACACGAGATTTGTGAAGTGATGTGTGATTATAGGGAGTTGGTTTCGATATGGAAGGTATTTGGAACGTGATTGGAGTGATTGAACGCAATAAAACTTTTGAAGAAGGAAAAAAAATAATCTCGTGACTTGGAGTATTAAAGACAGAATTATTTGGAGTTATGGAGGAAGATGCTTGGTCCTGCGAGTATATATAAGGTTCTAAGGAAGTCTAGAAGTGGATATCGAGTGATTGGGGAGGCTACAGAGTCGAGAAAATTACTGCAGAGAAATCTGCAGCAGCAGCAGAAAAATAGTGAAGAACACAAAGAACAGACTTACAAAGACATTCGTAAAACATTGTCGTTTATGCTTAAGAGATAAGATGTCACCGCTGACAGCCATCGTTATTCTTTGTAACAGTGAGTTTGCAACGCTTATAAACGTTGCGAATTCCCGGTTTAATTTGATTTTCTCTTTTTCTCTTCTTTGTAAACACCATTTGGGCAATAAAAATGAATTTTGAGCGTGTTTTCATCATGAGAAGCTAAAACCCATCACTGGGCAACGGAGGAAGCCGAATTTCATACATGGGTAATTTTAATTAATTCTTTATATGACTTTTGCACTAATTAAAATAGAATTATGATTTGAAAAAATTAGTTATCATTTTATTAGATGGGTCATGCTTGCTTAGATGTTTGATGTCCCATGCTTACGATTTATAACTAATATTTGGAGAATCTACCATGGCAAAAATAATAGTCGGTGTTGTTTTATTTATTGAGCGAAAATTGCTGAAGAATAAATAATTGAGCCTTATGTTATGAATGCGGTAGAATCCTAAGTCCCGGTGACACTCACTTTTGTTTTCGTTAAACCTTTAAATTTAATCTTCACAAGTCTTAGAGTTCGAATCCTATTTACTACTACGATAATTAAAAAAAAAAACTATTATCAATATCCAGAACTACCTACGATTGGTATGCTACAAACCCAACCGTATAAATGGGAAATGAGCAATAATTTTGGCAAAGTTACGGTTGGGAAATTACCTCAACCCAACCTTGGATGAACCAGGTTCGCGAGAAGTGTCAGAGTCAGAGTTACGGCGAGGAAAGCAAGCCGTATGCAAATCCAGGGACACTTACGGTTTGGAAAGCATTTTAAACTCAACCATAAGTGGTAATGAATAAATATGAAAGATTTAAACACATCATCTTGTATAGGACGACGACACGAAGGAACGCAAAATAATGAACTTAATCGGACGTCGAACGAAGAAGTTATAGCCGAAATGGTGAAGGAAGATAAAGGAAGAATTCTGGGGAACTTACGGTTGGGAAACCCCACCGTAAACAAACTCAGGGAGACTTACGGTTGGGTTTCCCAACCTTAGGTAAAGTCAGTGGAACTTACCCAACTGTAGACAGTTTGAGTTGTGCGAATTTTGGACTTCTAAAACGTATAAAACTTGGTCCCAGAAGGATTCTAAACCCTAGATATCGTGAGCACTATATAAGAAGTCCCTCAATACAATATTGAGGAGATACCATACCTTTGGAGACACAATTCTACCTCCCATATTACATCTTCTACATCAAAACCTAGGGTTTACCCCTTTAGGGGGATTCCATTATCTTTTGTAATCATGTGTAGCTAAACCTTTGTTGATTAAGGATGAATTCAATGATCTAGACGTGATCTTTATTGGTTAATGCAAGTTATTCAAAGTTCTTATCATCAT
The DNA here is from genome assembly GCA_023531295.1 of Papaver armeniacum. Classification (NCBI taxonomy): domain Eukaryota; kingdom Viridiplantae; phylum Streptophyta; class Magnoliopsida; order Ranunculales; family Papaveraceae; genus Papaver; species Papaver armeniacum. Next base: position 189,084 of record JAJJWW010002817.1, read on the forward strand.
CGTTTGTTTTCACTATGATTAGGGTTTATGATTGATTAATTAGATTTTTTTTGGAGTGCACGCTAGATCAATCTATTGATTATTCTATTGCTAGTAAAGGTTTAGGATATCCGTGTAATTTTTGAATAATCCTTACACAAGTAGAAAACGTGAGACCTCACAGAGGGATTCTGTGAAACAATCGTGTGTGAAGACAACTCCAGTAAGTGGACCTTGCGCTAAGAGTCTAACCGATAGGATCAACCTAAGTTCACATAACTTAAAGCTTCCAATTGGGTTACACCTTAAGTGCGCTACTACTTGGTGGTTTGGTTGGATAGAAATTGATATGCGAGCGCTTCGGTATCCGGTTACACAAGGAACTTTGGGGATAACACTGCTCTAGATGCTTTCCTACGGTTGGTGACAAATGGTTCTAGCGAAGATAGACAAGTATGCTATCAGAGTCAACGTTTGGTAACGGCGAATGACTGCTTAACCATCCATGTCATCTTATTCTCTTTTTATTTTAATTAAACCAACCCCCTTTTACTTTATTTTTGTTGATTCAAATAACATATCAATTACACAGCTTTTTGTGGGAACGATCTCTTCCCACTGCTATATTACCAGTTAACTAGTGGGAAATATTTTGATTAATTTGTTGCATTTACGACACGCATCAGTAACTATGGAAAAATATGAAATATACTCGACTCAAACTTTTTGAGCTAAGGCATCAACTATGTCTATATTTTCTCTACGAAGAAAAATATAAAATGTAATTTCTAAAACAACCAAAATAAGTGAAACATTCATGCAATATCTTTCTTGCTCTAATCCTAAATCTACATCATTACTTTTGAAAGTTTTCATCACAGTCTTGCGATCTCCCGCGAAAAATATGTTAAATAATTCCTTTAATTAGCTTTTGTGTCCAATAGAATAGCTTAATAACTGCCAAACTTTCAGATTCCTCGCGTAGTCATTCCTTTATAATTATTTTGCATTATTAAAGTCCATATATGAAAGCCTATAACATTGTAAAAAAACTCCTTCTACATTATCATTATTATTTGGTTAATCAGTTATTTTCTTGACTATCATTCTTTGATTTTTTTTTATTTCTTCTATAAATCGATTGATTTCAAAAATATGGATTATTATATCAATATCGAGGTAATAAAAATAAACAAAACTCATTAGAATTGTAATCAACTAAAGATAACCTATCACAATCATCATATATCTTTATGAGTCATCCAGCATGAAGATCATCATAAAAAATTTAAGAGATTCTCAAAAAAAATTATAATAGGTGATGGGAAAATAGGATAGATAGCGTTAGGTTTATTTATGAGTAGTTTAGGACATAATGTAGAATCAAAAATATGATCAAGAAATCATTGACAAATTTCATTTAGGGATAAGACTGTCCAAATTTCAATTCATTAAGACATGCTATTGGTATCCTCCTGAACAAGATTGTGTGATGTTCTGTTGTGATGGCTCATCATTTGGGAATCCTGGTTCTGCAGGATTTGGTGTTGTGGTTAGAGATTCAAATTGTCAGGTTTTAGGTGCTCTCACTGGTGGCATTGGAGTGGCTTCTAACTATCTTGCAGAATCTTATGGTATTATGTGTGCTTTGGAGTTAGCTGTGCAATGGAATATGTTGAAGATAATTATTGTTTCAGACTCTCAATCTGTTCTAGCAGAATTTGCTCAGGGGAATGTTCCATGGTTTCTTAAAGGAAGATGGAGTATTGTTACAAGGAAGCTCAATTCAATAAGATATCAACATTGCTACGTGGAGGTCAACTTTTCGGTGACAATATGGCAAAGAAGGGAGCTTCTTTAGTCTTTGGAATTAGACATGTTTACATTGGTAGACCTCAATGTACGCAAGAGTTGAAATGCCAAATGTTGAATATTCTGATTTAGTTGAAAAGGGAAGTTCAGCTTAAGTTTTGGTCTGCTATCAGGGCTGTTTCTTTAGCTTTAACTTTTAGATTCTTATTTTGTTGAAAAAGTTTGAGTTCCTTTGTATTTGGGTTGTAATTTGGCTTCTTTAATAATAAAAGTTATGTGATTCAGAAAAAAAAGGACATAATGTAGAAAAAGAAAAGAAAATGGCGACAAAAATTTATTCCAATGGAAATATATTTATTTAATTTAACATTATTGCTCCCTATAAACTACTTGAAGTATACATTCTTCCTTTTTAATCTTATATGTTAATGACGATGCATCAATATCACCACAAGAATTACACAAATCATTGAGAAGTTTAGGTAAAAATATATAAGTTCTTAATTGTAACTATATAAGTAAAGGTCAATTGATGGTGGGTTTGTTTCGTTTGATGATTTTAAGATGGATCATGCTTCTGCTACTACATAATGATATTACAATTATAGTTAGAATAATTAGGAAATTAAATTCTTCCTTTTTAATCTTTGATGTTAATGGTGATGGAATAATATCACTATAAGAATTACACAAAGTATTGAGAAGTACATGTAAGAATACAACACTTGATAATTGTAAAAATATGATTGTGATGAGTTTGTTCCGCCTGCTGAGCTTAGGAAGATGATGATTCATGGTTCTGCTATCATGCACAATAAAATATTAAAGTTTGAATAATTAGGAAATTAAAGAATTATTAATTGTCGGATTTTGAATTTTAGTTCGTGTCAAATTGAATACATAACATGTGAACAAACAAAATAAAAATTTGACACTTTCCTTTTGTAAGCATATAAACAAGTGAGGTAAAAATTTAATATTTTGAACAGATGATTCTAGTGAATATATTTGTTTAAAAGAAAAGGGAATGAACTTCTTCATATATATATATATATATATTTAAGGTTCTGTGTAATAAAATCATAAGAATGTGGATTATGTTTAATAAAACCATTAATTGATTATAAATAAAAAATTTCTTTAAGATAGAAGTTTCAAATAACTAGACGTGGACTTCCAAATGACTTGATAGATAATCTTCAAGATAGAAGTTTCAAATAACCAGTTATTTTGTCATCATTGTCATTAATTTTGTTAGTTTACAATTATTTTGTCATTAATTTTTTTCTTATACATTTCATTGGCATAGGCGTGGGCTTATGAACACTTACTCAAATTGTTCATAGGGTATAAAGGATTGAAGACTGTACGTGAATATCAACAGCATGAGGCTGTAGCTCAGAAATACCTCTTCAACATTGCCCCGAAGCCCAATAACAGGAAAAGGTTATTCGCAATGAGATTGGCTTTGGACTCCGTGGCTGTCCAAGATGTTTTGTTTGACCCATATAGGAATGCCAGGGGAGAATACTTTAAAAGGCGTGACAATGTTTTATTCTACAATGGACCGTTATTTCATCCAAAAGGATTTGTTATGCACAACCCTCGTCGTGTAATACGCCAACTTGGGTACAAGCAAAAAGTTCTTACGGATACATCTTATCAGAAATTCTCTCATGACTTTCCTCAATGCCAAGCAAATGAGAACCATACTCTGGTAGTTTACGACCCAAATCCCATTCTTGCACATTGGAGTGAAAGGGAACAACGAGGACTTGTGTTGGATAGGGCTGGTTGGGAATTGGCAGAAAACTGTTATTAGTTCGAACCAACCTTTCTCAGAGGTCATCGGAAGTACTTGCATCCTTATGTTGTACGCCCTGCTCAAATAGAAGTTCTTCTACAAGCAGCACCTCCCTCCACAACTCCGGCTGAAGTTATTGTACCCGGACTACAAAAGATCCTTACGTTGTAGGTACGTAATTCTTGTTCATTTCCTATTCTTTCAATCTAAATATATGAACTTATATAAGTCTACACATACTAAGTACATGTTTAAAACGTATGACAACAGCGTCAGCGGATATGAAGTTTCTTAAAGTTCTTTAATAAAAATAACAAGAAAGGAGAGGTGTTGATCAATAAAGAAATGGAGAAAGTCGAGCAAAAGATAGACACAATAGAAGATCCATAGGCAAAAAACTTGTGGGGCGAAAGGAAGAAGAGGGTACACAAGAGGCCAAGGACCGAGTGATCGTGTGTTTCTTCTATAGTATTAGTTTGGTCTTAAACAATCTAGTGTTGGTTTATGTTTGTTTGTGTGTCTTGAACAATGTGTTTGTTTGTGTGTCTTGTTAAACTCTTTGCTTGATTTGGTTTATGTTTGATTTGTTTTCGGTTTGGAACCTCATAACTTTGGAGTTTGTTCTTTTATACAATCTAGTATTGTTATTTGATTTATTATGTTGATAAACCAGTGTCAAATTACCTCTTTTACAGAGTTTTAATGTGCCAAGACTTAAAAATTTCTAAGTTTTTCTTACGTACCAGCATGGTTGAAAAGCGTAAACTCAATGCCGGCACTATGAATTTTCAAAATCAATTTTTTTTGTTGCAGAGATTCGGCATTAAAGGTTTTTTGGCCTACCATGCCGGCAATATGTAAAATATTTTTGTCAGAATACCGGCACTGATGTTATTCTACTTCCAATGTCGGCACATTTACTAATTTCTCTGGATGTTTTTCTGAAATTCCGGCACTGTTGCAAAAGATAAGTTCTACGCCGGCCCCAGTGTTACGGCATTGTAATAATGAAACATAATCATGCCGGCAATAGCATCAATATATGATTTAATGTTTACAATTCACACTTCCAAAAAAAAAATGTTGCGTATTAGTGAACCACATAATTCCAAATTACTCATCATCTCTTCCACACGTATGAAGTTGCATCTTCTCCTCTTGGAGAGGTTTTTTTGATAAGGCCAACGCATCCCAAAATTGGTGATTCTCCTCATACAATGTCATCCATCCCTTCCATATATTGGGATCTATATCCTTGTTTTTAATCATCCCACAAACAGGTGGCAATGGACAATTTTCTTTGAGTACGCCAAAACAACTCTTCTCTTCTTAAGGGATCCTTCACATTTTTTCCACTTTGGTGTAAATGTTACTTCTACGGTGGGGGTAAAATAATGAAAAACACATCTAAATTTATCCGCCACTATGTGCCCACAAAGCGGCATTCTCATCCAATATTGAGAAGGAAGAAACTTCATATCTTGCTCGGGCCCTAATACTTGAGCATACATATTATCAAACCCCTCGCCTTCACCAACCAATTGCTCATAAAAGCTCTTTTTTTCACAAGTTGTTCGGCCATCTTCATTCTAGCATATCGGCATGGTTTCATCCCTCTACTAACCACCGTCTCAAAGATTCCTAATTATTCGGTCACGGCATGATATCCACAATTTCCATCTCCATCGACATCATCTGTATATACAATATACTCGCGAATAACCTCAGGAAGTTGTTGTACATATGACTCAATTTTTGTATGGTAATGCCTATAAGTCTTACCTATTTTGGAATCCTTAAACATCTGCATATTACCAACTTTTAGCTTAATTATATCCAATCCATCCTCTGCAATCTCTACACTTCCAGCGTCTTCAGTATGTGATGGGATTCCGTACTTCCTTGGCCTACCCCTTCGCCTTGGAACCGAAACTACATCAACTTTGGTCGTGCCTACGGAGTTGTCACCATGGTGTTGTTGTTGACTAGATATGGGTCTCTTACCTTTGCTATCACTTATTTTAGGTGGGGCTTCAGAGTTTTCACCTTCATGTTCTTGACTTGATGTAGGTTCCTTATTCGGCCTTCCCTTTTTGTTTGGCACCGCCGCCTCATCACCTTGTTGTTCTTTGTCACTTGTTGTTGGTACCTTTCGCGGCCTACCCCTTTTCTTTGGAACCTCCGCTAGATCGACTATGGGTGTGGGTTTGGAATGCTCACCTTGTTGTTCTTGGTAGCTCAATGTTAGTACATTTGGAAGCCTACCCCTTTTCTTTAGAACCTCCGCTACATCGACTATATGTGTGGCTTCGGAATACTCACCATGTTGTTCTTGGTGGGTTTATGTTGGTACCTTTGGCGGCGTACTCTTTTTCTTTGGAACCTCCAATCCATCGGCTTTTGTTGTGGATACAGAATTTGTCGTTTGTTGTTGGCTTGATAGCAGTTCCTTCCTCGGCCTACCCGTTTTGTTTGGAACCGGCGCTTCCGCGAATCTTGGTTCCGAAATATCACATGCGGTTAGATCTCGTTTCTTAGTTGCCGCGAGTTCTTCTTCACGTTGAGTCATTTCTTTTAATTTTTTCCTTTGTTTTCTCCTTGTCGTTTTAGTTTATGGTCTACCTATCAGATCTCCCTTTGTTGGATCTTCACTTTGTGCGATCCATGGGAGAGTAATTAGCTTTAGTTGGCTCAAAAATACTTGTCGTCTTACCGAGTTGCCACGTGAGTAAGCTTCGAAGAATTCCTTTGCTTCTTTCGTATCCCATGGTGATTGTCCGCGATCTTCCGTAGGGGGGGGGGTCGAAAGATAATTGATTCCAAAACGGATCAATAACCTCAATAGGTATCACTTCTTCACACTTTAGAAGCATATGACGACACGGAAGCCCCAATGAAGACATGTCGGGACAAATAGACACATCACCCGGTTTGCCGTAGTTTATCTCCATTTGCATTTCTCTCATCATATGTTTTATTGCCCAATGAGAGACGTTGAACTCTATTCCTTGGAGCAACTTACCATATCTAAGAAATTGAGTCATCCTTTCCATTAAGCTTTTCTCAAAGGCCTTCTTGATCCTATCGATATCAATCTTAAAGTATTACTCCATCGCCTCGGTGACCGTAACCACGTTTCCTTGGCCGGACTGGATGAGATTTTTAAATCTCCCATGAGCGGACTCCGCTGCACTAGTTGCTTCATTCTTGTAGTGTCTTGATGTGATTTTTATGTTGTTGTAGAAAGTGGTAGTAAGGTTGTCGTTCACTCGGACTCGTTGAGGTTTGATTTAAGACTTAAAAATAAAAACAAAGAAAATATATATACAAAATTGTCACGATTACGAGAGATACTAGGACTTCGAATTCCACCATTAATCACATCCAATTGGTTCATATAATGACTCATAACAATTCTAGCTCTTTTGTTGACTCTTTTCTTTGTCAAAAGTAGATTTCTAAAATATTAGATGTAAATCACAAGCATGGTGTATCAAAAGATCTTACGTCTAAGCATACACCATCAAACGAAATCACAACTAATTAGTGAAAATCATAAATCAATTAAAATAAGTACAAAAAGTCTTAAATAATAAATTATAGTTACCAATCAATTGTGATAAGGCTTCCTGCGTCGTCCCAGTGATGGGGTTTAGCTCATGATATCATAAACTCGCTTAAAATAATAATCCATAGCTCAAAGAGTGTTTTATTGGAAAAATTTATGAGAAAAAGAAAAAAACAACGAACTGCAACAATTATAAACGTTACAGATAGACTGTTACGAAGATAACAAAGAAAATAAGACTGCTGATTTAAGACTGCCTCCTGTGTCGTTATATTACGATATTTTTCTACGACTGTCTGTAGCAGCACAAAGTTCTTCGTCTTCTTCTTCCTGCAGCAGCAGGAAACTCACTGCAGCTCCCTGGTCTTCTCTGCAACTACCCCCACCTTCGTCCAAACCCCAAACTCTCGATTTTTCTTCTCTGGGTCCCGTAGCTTCTTTTTATACACCACAAAGTCCTAAAATCCGAGAATAACTCTCCCTTTTCCTCCTCGGCCAAGTCACGGGATTTCTTCCCTTTTTATTCTTTTTTTTTTATGCGTCAACTGAGTTGGTATCGAATCTCTTAATGATAAAATTAAATCTCCAAAGTAAGATATTCTCCAAATCCACCAAATAACTTCCTAAAATACGACCAATAACCCGTGATATTCTCCACCTCTGTTTTCTTCCAAGTGACATTTTTTCCCTTCTTTTTCGAATCTGAGACAATTATCTCTGCTGTTTTAACCTAACAGGATGTTCTAAATCGAACTGCGACAAAAACTCCAACAAAATCTTCCCAAAAATAACTCGAACAACGCGAGTAACTTTACTTCCCGTTTCATCAACACCGGATTATCCAGCCCAACTGGATCGAATAATGTTCCCATAGCATCCCTGTTAAGCCCAAACAGGTCTATTGAACCCAGTTCTGACGATTGAATCTCGTCCAAAATCTCCCAAAATTCGAACCCTAATCTGCCATGTGAAGAGCACATTTTCCCGCCAATTTTGAAAATTCAAAATGTAGGAGATGACCTCCCCCTATCCGACAGTGGATTCCTATTAGCAACTGGGGCGGAAAAAGTTATTTTTAGGTGCAAATAGCCATGGGGTGCCCCTTATCCAAACTGAGAGTCCGAATAGTAGGTATCCGGGTGCAACTTTTCGAGCCGATTTCTCCAAATACGTTTATTGCCCAAAAATACCTACAAACACATAAAATACCATAATAAGTGATAGGCGTCTAAAACACCTTGATTTCATATCTATTGTTGATGCTTTCTTTGCTATTTCTTTTGTAAAATATGTATCTTATGTTTACTTTTGAGTATTTAGGTACTTTGGAGTCCTTGGGACCAAAAGAAGGAGAAAACTTCCATTTGGAGCGAAAACGAGAAGAAATCATCCGAGCAGAGGGAAGACGGCAAGAATATGGAAAGAAGTAATAAAACAGGGAGGATTCGCCACCTCGGCGTCCCATATCTGGAGAGTGGGTGCCTTCAGCACTTTCTACTCTTTAACACAGTCGAGTATTTGGTACTTGTATTCAGACAAGTTCTTAAACGAGTATTGGTCAAGTTCTCAGACAAACTCAACTCTACCCAACGATTCAAAGAGTAATTAAGGGGTTCATGAAGATTTGATCCGAGAGGGTGGAAGCAATGGTGAATAATGGCTTGAATTGAATCTGACTTCGGTGGAAGAGAATTGATAGTAATCTGCTGGTAGAAAAGAAGACATCGGGGATTTGACGGGAAAAGAGGAAGAGCTGATGAACTTTAGATGGAGTTGGGGGCTTTTAAGAGAAGTTAGGGTTCTGAGTCGCAGATGGAGATTCTAGTTCGAAGACAAACAGGGAACAATGGGTTTGAAATGGATTTGGTATATGGCATCAATATGATTTGAATTTAGGGATTTTTAGTTAGGGTTTGACCAAGAACATATGGCTGAGGATGAGAAAGAAGAATTGGAGAATCTGGTTCAACTAAGAGATGTAGGAAGCTGCAGCTGTATACGATTTTCATGGGTTTGATTTGTGAAATTGAACTGATTCTGCAATTGGGTTATTTTTGCAGTTCAAATGGAGTGTTGGGATTGTGAAACTGGAGCTGCAGGGATGGATGTGATTGAGCTGGTGTTTGTGGTGGTACTGATATTGCAGGATGGTTAGAATGGTTGTGTGCAAGAGTTGCTGTTATTGTGTTTGAGCTGCAATTGGAGGCACAGCTTATGGAGATGGATGAAACGGGAATTGCAGGTTATAATGCATGTTAGTGAATGGCTTAAGTTGAGCCTGCGATGGGGATGCTGTTACTGTATATGAAAGAATAGGTTCGAGTAATTGTATGGTCCGCAGTTCTGATGCCTTGAGCTCATTGCAAGAGCTAGTATTGTGCAGCATTGGTTGAAAATGAAGCTCAAACTGATTTAGTATGGCAGTGGCTTGAGCAAGTGATGAATCTGATTGGTTGAGTTTTGAAACTACAAATCAGGGAAAGAATGAAGTTTTTGCCACAAGAACAACCAAAGAAAGTGTTTGTTGCCATTGATCTTTGCTGACAAACTGTGAGATTTATGAATTTTGATTGTGTGTGATTGAATGGGTTATGTATGAATCGCAGGCAAGGAGTTGTGCAATCTCTAATTTACAGCCGTTGCATAGCGGTCATCAATTTGCAAAACGCACATTAGGTGCTTGATGAAATGATTGAATAACAAATTCTCACTGTCAGGTCTTCTTTGTGGCCAACACAATGAGACAGAGAAGGATCCGAATTTCCTGTGGCAACAAAGTGGTTCACCGATTCCCGTTGCAGTCAGTTAGGACGTGTCCTAGTAGGTGCTTGAAACGAAATTGGAGGAAGAACAAGGCAAAAGCGGCTTAAGCTCGTGGTGGTTTTGGGTTGAGTTCATGGTTGATGTTTCGAGCATCGAAGCAGCTGTGACTGAACAGTCTCCTTGATGGCTAACCAGGGTTCAATGATTTTGTACAAGGGTCAGTCAACAATGGCCAGGACTTGTTTTAGAAGTTGGATACATGATCCAGTGGCAGACTATATTGTTGCTGCTGTGATTGCGGAGGACTCAGGGCGTGATTTAGAAGCTGGAAAGTATAAGAAATATTGGGTGCAGTGCGATTCGAGCTAGCTGCTAGCCATGGGAAATGGCTGAATACATGGGTTTGTTAGGCAGCGGCTATGACTTGATTTTTAAGTTGAGATAAGGAAGAATATTGGAGACTGCTATGTCTTAGTATTGGACTGAATTTAAGCCCGTGAAAACAGCCAAAGAATGGAGAAGCTACAACTGCAGGTGTAGCGGTTGCAGGTGATGGCATTGCAAGATGGGAGCAGTTGATCTAGTGGAAGCTGAGCTGAAATAGAACTGAATTGCACGAGCTGGTATTCACAACAGCTTCTTAATGGTGTGTTATGAGTGCAGTGAAAGTGAAGTCATGGGATATTGCAGGTGGAATTGCAGTGTTGGGATTACAATGGCATCTGAAATGGTTGGTGTATGAATGATATTGGATTAGATGAATGTGTTGAGAACATATGTTTACTGTGAAGATGAGGAACTGAAATTGCAGTTGTTTGTTGACTCTAGTGTTGCATAAGGAGTATCAGTTGCTGTGGTTCTGCCGGGAACATGCCAAAAAGCAAGCAGAACTCTGCCGGAATTGGTTCTCAGCGAGTTAACTCAGTTGGCCAACTTGACTCACCGATCCAACACTTTACTCAGGTGAGTTTGGGCTCTGATTCGTGTGCTTGGATTTCGGGACTTCTTTCTAGCAGAAGCAACAGTGGGCCTATGCGGTGGAAACTTAGGTTTTGGCAGTGAAAGTATAAAAGTGTCTCACATCTCATATATATCTCATCTTCTACTTTTGTTCTAAGGTTTAGAAACGTGAAACTTCTTTTCATTCTTGTTATGAACTCCATGAATATGAGTATCTAGTTTTTATTATTGGTTATGGAATAATTGGATTTCACATAACATGTTTCTTGTTCAATAAATTAGTTTTGTCTCATATTATCGTTTATGATTCACCATTAATATTGTTACATGATTTGAATGTTTGTTTAGTCGAATCACGAATCGATTGAGTTTGCTTTCATCTTTATTGCTAGATTGGGGTTATTATACGCAAAAGTGATAATTCTTGATTTCAAGTAGCATAAATATGATTATAGTTTGTAGTGATATATTCTTATGATCATATGTGAACCATAACCTTTGTTAAATCGGATTAGTGCTTTTACACGTTCGATTTCTTAGATTGGCATGATTTCATAGAACTTAATGCATCTAGGGAATTAAGCTTGATTAGTGCTTTTACACGTTAGGTTGTTCTCTAAGATAGGATTCATACTCGCATCTTTTAATGTGTTTGTTGATAACAAGAGGAGATTTGCGGGATATTCTTGCGATCAAGGTATTCTAGGGCCTTTGATACAAGTTGAGATTAAAATATCAATTCTAGTTATTAAGATAAGAACATGTTTGTGAATGAAAACGAATCCTTAACCAATACCTTCATATCTTGATTTGTGTGCTTTACCTTTATTGTTTGCTTTTATTTAGTTTATTATATAAAAATCACAAAAAACCCCATTGTTATTTATAGGAAACCGAAACATATTGACAACCTTAGTCCTCTCTGTGGGAACGATCCTTTATTGCCCTTGCTTCATTATATATTTTGAGTAGTAAGAAAGTGTAATTTATTTTTGTGTCGGCTGAGAACCGACCAATAAGAACAAAAACGGGTACTAACAATATATACAATTGAGATTAAAATAAACGCATTTATCATGTCTATACCGGTTTGTCCATGCACGCACAAATTTTTCCTTGAAATTATCCAACCTTTGAGTCTGACAATACCAGACGGTAGTCGGATAAACTTCGTTCCAATCGACAATAAACTTGTCCAATCTCTTTTCGTACATATCCTCGGTAAGAGACCAATAAACTTTCTCCCAATCTCTTAGACATTCCAACCACTTTTTATGATTTTCCGCATGTTCTTTGTCCACTCGCTCTTTTATGTTTCCCCTCTCATCTTCTTCTTCTTCGGGTGATAATTTGTTCTTGCGAACATCTTCCTCTAGTTGAACAATCATTCTCTTCTTAATATCCACCTTAGTGGGTTCAAACAAGGCATGGCAAGTTTTTATGATAGTTTGACGTATATGATATGTACATACGAAATTTTGTGCGTCCGGGAAGACGTCGGATATTGCTTTCATTAATGCATCATCTTGATCGGTTATGATGACCCTCGGAAGTTGATTTTCCCGGAAGAATAATTTCAGTTGTCTAATGCCCAATGATAATTATAGTCCCTCTTTTTTTTTTCCATTAAACACTAATCCAATGTGAATGATACCTTGTCCGATGTTTGCCCCATGATGTTGAACAATGGCATATTATATTTGTTTGTCTTGTAGGTGCAATCCATCAAAATAACACCACAACATGTATTAGCCAATTGTGAAAGCAAAGGATGCGAAATAAATATTTGAAGAGGCTTGTTGTCCGGCCCTCTTTTAATGATACGCGTGTAGTTGTGATCCCAAACTATCTTCTCAAATTCTTGCATAACGGTACTCCCTTCCCATTCCACCCTTTTAATACTTGCTTGTGCGTTATAAATTGTACTTAAAGAAGACACGTTCGCCTCATCCTTTTCCTTGAAGCCTCTCAGAATATGTCTCGGTTTGATAAGTGCTTTGGTCAATCTCTTTACATCCTCCATTTCATGAGGTTTTAGCTTTGCAACTAGGGAGTGACCAACAAAATCTTTCGGATCCCTGTGGTTATGATGGCCGAACTAAACCGCACAATCACATTCATTGTTCTTGTCATTTAGATGGAATACAAGCTTAAAGGGGCAGTTATCCTTCCTCGTATGAGTCTTGTATACCCTATTAGTCTTCTTTGTATATACATAAACCCTTTGTCTTGTGGCTATTCTTCGCCTTGAATTGCCCACTTCTCTCGCAAACCATCTCAAAATGGCTATTTGAACCTCGGGTATTCCTCACCAAGACACACATGTTCTTAAGAGCCGTCTCTTTAGCCCAAGAGATTGCTTCCTTTGGATCTTTTATTCCCTACATAAGGACAACAATGGGAGATTAGAAGGTTCATTACAAACAATCCATTAGTAAAGTTCAAGACACTAGGTGAAACATACCAGAGGCATTTTATAGTTCCGACGTATCCCGACCAAGCGGCTTTGCATTTGTTGGATCAATATATGTCACCACCTAAGGACCGAATGAAAAGAAAATAAATTAGTTCAAAAATAAGTTAAAACTCTATGCCGGAAGATAGTTCCGGCATGCTCGACCAATGTTCTGGTATGGTCGAACTAAACTGAAACCGAAGACGAAATTTGAAAATTGTTCCGACATTCAAATTTCATTTAAAATCAACGCCGGAAGCAGAGGTGCCGGCATTCTAGTAATCTATGGTTCCACGCCGGCACCTGGTTCCGGCGTAACCCATAATTAATATATCATGCAGGTATTTAGCTTTGGAAAAAACATTTATTCATGTATGTCTTTTGCTAGGTACCGGCATGGAAACTTTATAATTGAACAACGCCGGTTGTAGTGCCGGCATGCTCGTTATAGATGGTTTTACGCTGGTACACGGTTCTGGCGTAGTTGTTAATTAATTTTCTATGCCGGTATTTGGTTTTGGAAGGCATTGCTTCCTGTATATTTTTCATGCAATACCAGCATGGTAATCTATGAATGAAACCATGCCGGTAAAATATTCCGTGGTATATTCCTTGGTAGGTAAAAAGTAACTTTTGTACCGACATAGTTTTTGGGTTGAATACTATGCCGGTTTGTTATTCAAAATGGGGGATATCGGTCTACCGGTATGGACGTATTATGAATACCTTGCCGGTATGGGGACTCCCGGCATAGTATTCATACCACTACCATGCCGACATCGAGGTTTTTCAGCTGAAAAAATGGCGGGTTTACAGAAAAAAATCGAATTTTCAACCCCCTAGCAACTTTACCTGTGTATTGGGAATGATTGTATGTTGTGCAAGTTTACTTTCTTGTGTAGGTTTTTCAAAAAACTCTCCATGCTCGTAAAAATCATCATTCAAGGGTGTTGGCTCAACAAAGAGTTGCAATTGTGAGTTGTTGTCATTAGCTGAAGATTCAAGATATGATCCTTGTTGTAGTTGAGCTAAAGATTCAGCAGCAGCAATTCTCTCTTCACAATCATCATCCATCTTCACCAAAAAAGTTCCCTCCCAAATATTTTTTTCCTCCTTCTACTCTCACCTCACTCACCAAAATACAAATAAAAACACACACTAATCTTTTATCAAATAATCTTAAGATTTTTTCTAATTATAATTAAACACTAAACCTGATTAGTGAGGGGTAGATTAGGTATTAAGTAAAATACTTAGATAAGGGGTGACCCTGATTTGATATTTGGATCCAGTTTTTGTTCTTTTCCTCTATCCCCCAATTAATTTCCATATCCCCAAATCGCGTCCATTAATAAGCTTCTTTATATAATTAGTGATCAGATTAAGTGTAATGTTTTGGTTGGAAGATAAAGTTGGAAAAAAAAAAGAAGAGAAATTTTAGAGATTTTTTTATATTTAAAACCCTAGATTTCAAATCACTCATCCAATGTCCTTTTTATTTCTCAAAATTAATGGAAGCATGGAAAAAACTTGAATTTTTTAGCTTTTCAGAATAGTTTACGAAGCATGGAAAAAACTTGAATTTTTTAGCTTTTCAGAATAGTTTACGTTTGGGTTTTTCCTTTGAAGCCAACCGTATGACAAGTTTACGGTTAGGTGAAGATGAACTCCTAACCGTAACTAGGGTAAAATTGTGAAACCTAATTGTAAACCAGTTACGTTTGAGTTTTTTGATTTCTGATTAGGCTTGGTCTTGAACGAACCCAATCAGAATCGGGTAAAACCCAATCGTAAATCGATTCACTTGAGTTGAGTTTTTTTTTTTGTCGAACCGAACTGTAAAACGGCTACAATTGGTTTTTTAGGGAAAACTCAACCGTAACTGGTTCTGAAACCTAATTTTTTTTCTACTGTTTCAATCAATCTAGCCAATTCAAAAGTATTTGGTTTGTTGATTACCATCACTTCTATCAATATGCTTCTTCCGCATCTTTAATAGAGAATTTAATCAACGGTTATAAGTTTTCCGAATCGTCGGTTGATCAAAGATGATGAAGTGATTTTAATTTAAAAAAAAAGGAGGGAAGGATTTACGATCGATGAAGGAGAGGAAATTAAGAAGAAGAAGAGGAGCAGATTTTTGAAATTAGTGCTGACAACGTCTTATAAACTAGAAAGAGACACAAAGTAGAGGGAGAGAAGAAGAGAAAATTCTCATTAGTTGTGTGTAGGATACAAAGTTCAAGCCTCCATTTATATGGATAGAGGACTTGGTGCCCAAGGTATGTAAACCCTAATTTTAGACATAAAGGCATCTTAATAATTAAACTTAAGGTTTATACCAAGGTTTTGATTTTAGCTTATATGTTTTTATTTTAGTTGAAGTTTAAGACATCTAGTATTGAGTCGAGAATACCCATAACCATTTATTAGGTCACTGGGAATCCAAGTGAAGCCCCTCTGACTCTGTGAAGCGGAGTTTAAAAATAAAAATAAAAAGACACCTAGAGTGAACCTCCTCATTACTTGTCAATTAAATTGAAGCCTAAATTAAAACCTCGGCAGGCGAGAACATCTCAGACGAGTCTAAGGTTATCAGATTGACTGTTCCTATTTTAAATTGAAGCCTAAATTAAAACCTCCTCATTAACTGTTCCTATTTTGATTTCTTTTCTCCTATCTGATTTAGTTCGTTTTCACGAGTTTATTTTGATTTTCATGCTTATACGTTATGTATAGACACTAGTTTCCATGATTATAACCTGGCTATCATTTTTTTTTTCTCTGTGATTATTATTTTAGATTTCAATCAAAACTAGCTTCTTCTCTCTCATATTTTTTTTCTTTCTTTTTGTTGAAAATTTAGGTTTTTGGCCTATAATCTCATTTGTGATTTTCCCACATCATTAATTGTTATACTTATGTTGATTGCTCTACTTATCATTAAGTTTTTGTGTTTCTTATTTTTGATCCTTGTATGTCTTTTTCAGAGATGAACAAGCTCAAGGGTATTGTTGCTACTCTATCTCGGGCATCGTCATTCAATCGTGCTACATCAATGAGCTTCAGTTCGGTGCGGGAATTTAAATCACTCCCAGGTAATAATGAAATTGGGTCTTGGGTATTTAATTGGCCATTTTCAACCAGGGTGGTTGCTTGAATTAGTACTACTCCCGTTATTGGTTATTACTCTCTGAGTGTTTTGTTTCTTCCGTCGACAATATGTCTCACTGCCTAGCTGTTGTTATCCAGCAAGGATGGAAGTCACAGACAAGGACTTGGAATCGGAAGAGAGTATGATGGATTTTTACGAAAGGTGGATGAGACACACTGGGAAAATCAGAACTGACATTGAGGAGAAGAATAGACGCTTTCAAAATTTCAAGAAGAATTTAATGAAACAACGTAGCGTTGGTTACTTTGCTGATACTTGCAAGGAAGAGTTTACAGTTATGCTGGGATGCAATCTCCCCAGTGTTGAAGATATGAGGTAACTGAGGAAGGTTAATCAGTTCCATCAATATGCATCTATACATGTTATTTGCTTCTGTTAACATATTTGGAGACTAACTGGCTTAACCACAGTAGTTGCTATGAGATTCTACAAGCTCTTTATTTGGCATCTTACTCCCTCTAGATAAAATTGATAGCATGCACAGGCCATCCAGTTGGAGCTCTATTTGCTAAGATAAGCTTTTTGGGTGTTGGGGATTAAGGATCCCCACAGTTTATGCTTTTAGGCTCAATAAATTTGTCTGGAGATTACTCACCTGTGGCCCATTCTTAGAAGGCAAGTATGTTAGGTCTACTCACCCTAACCCCCTTTGAGCATATTATCTGTGCAAATCCTACTAATCTTATCCAATTTGGATTTGGTTTTAGTATTATAACATCTCTCCAAATTATCATAGCTTGAAGCAAAATAAGAACACCTCAAAAGGAATGTGAAACACCTCACTAGTCACTGGGGATGTTTGCATGACTCCTTAGTCGCAGTGAAAGATTCGAACCTTATCTCTTCTGATGCTTTTTTTTCATCACTCTGCCAAGTGTGGAACTGGACTGATTCATGTTTGTTTCATTTGGTCAAACAGACAAGTGATAATAAACTTTGAAGATTGGTGTGCAAAGGAGGAGGAGTTGGAGGGTACAGACAAGGTAACTTATGAAGAGATGGAACGACGGATGTTTGGCTGAGTTTGAGTGATAGTATACCTATTAATAGTATCAGAAGTTCAATGTTATGGAGGACTTCAAATATATTTGTATTTAACGGGCAGAACTTTATAGCCCAAGAAATTCGTATGAAACAATTTAGCAGGTCAGTAAAGACATGGAAGTTTGATGAGTTTCCAAAGCTTTTGGTAATAGTCATGTTCGACATTAAACAAGTCTGAGTCTGAGTCTGACTGCAGGCGCAGTCTTTATCACAGAACATTATCTATCTCACTTTTGTGAGCAGAGCATACATGTTTAGAAAATTTCAGTCACCTCGGACAAAGATGAGAAAAAAGAATATGTACTTCACCAGGGAAATTACAGTGTTATGTTGATTTTAGATGATGATGGTGATATTACAGAATTATCAGTAAGTTAACGTCTCTTGGGCATATAATACCTCCTGTTCTTCCAGTTGAACTTGCCACTCCCACACCAGTTGTCCTAATAGATGTTGGGTATATCTGCAAAATCACCAGCAGAACCAAATTTTAAAACCATGCATCAAAGAGGTTTATCCGGTTATTACCCTCTTCGGTTTGGAAGAAAAAGCGTTGAAGCATCCAAAATAATCGTTTTTTGGGGACCATGGTTTTTAGTTCCAGTTCGGTTAGTTACAAAAAACATTTCCCAACCGAACATAAGTTCGGTTAGTTGCAAAAAACATTTCCCAACCGAATAATTGCAAAAAACGAACAATGGTTCGGTTAGTTGCAAAAAATATTTACCAACCTAACAATAGTTCGGTTACGTCGCAAAAAATATTTCCTAACCGAACTGACCTGTCCCCAAAAAAACCATGGTCCCAAAAAAAAAAAAAAAACATGGTCCCAAAAAAAAAAGGTTTCATTCAAAAGCAGATGTGAAGCCCAACATTACGGATTTGTATGAGTGGAAACTACAGGGAGACCCATTTTTACAACTTTTCCCACTGTAAAACCCACACGCGTGAAATATCACACGCGCACCCAATCAGGCTGTGCAAATTATTCACGCACCCAGAGTTTTCAAAATTACTTTTTTTTCTTTTTTTTTCCGATTTTAACCTCACCCACACAAATAATCGTAGTTTCTGACCGTTCAGTTTTCACAAATTCGGTTTCGAGAGAGAGATTTCACGCTGAGCGATTGAGAAGGAGAAGGAAGAAGGAAGATTAGGAGATAGAATCCTTTAGCTAGAGCTGAGAGATTCAATTATCGACAGCTGAAGAAGGAGATGATCTACAACGAATATAATTGAAGCTTTAGCCTCACTTTCACTTTCTGAGATTCAGTTTCGATAGAGATTGATAGCTCAGAGATTTAGTTTCGATAGAGATTGATAGCTCAGAGATTTAGAAGGAGCTGTTTGAGGGATTTAATTTGCACGGAAATTAGTTTCAGGTTCGAGCTACATTCCAATCTTGTTTCTGATTTTTGTTTAATATGGATTCGATTCTAGGTTTTAGTTTTACGTAAGATTAGGATCTATTATTTTAGGTTTAGAAGATTAATTTAGGTTTTCGAATCGGTTTTTAGATCTTTTAAGCTTGTTTTTGATTTTTTTTTGATTTTTCTAAGTTCTGAAATTGTTACGATTAATGTAGGTCTATTCGATTCAATCTGTTTGTTTCGATTTCATGTTCGGATGTTGATACACCAATTTTTTAGGTGTTGCTTACATTCTATTTGATTTATCAATTGATTTGTTTTTCCACTCATATTTTTGATCTGTTTTTCATTACGTTAATGGAGATGTTATTAATTGGGATTGGTATGTTGTTGATTTACGATCCGATTATGGTTAGTGTAGATTTGTTTTTCTTTGTTGTTGATTATTTCTTTTAATTTTGAGCAAGAATTCTTTGTGAAGCCATATGCGGGATAGATTTTTGTCTTTTGTGTTTTTGCGGGGTGAAATGCCTGCTTGCTAGTGCACTAGCTGTAATTCACTACTTTAGTGAATTCTTAGCACATCTGTTGATGTCAACACAACTCGGGAGAGTTTGAAGACACCGTTTGCCATAAGTGGACTCGTTTACTACCTCATCATGTGAAATTTTCTTTTAATGATGGAAGCAAGTTTGTGCGAGTTGATTCGATGTTACCGTTGGTGTTTTGTATCTCGTTGCCAATGTAAAGGTCAGAAGAGCTTTGATTTACTTGTTGAAGTTGGCTTCAATTCTTTGAACAGTCGTAGTAGAGCTTCATCAAGTAGGCGTGTAATAGAACTTTGAACCGAGAAGAAGCTATGGTGAATTTCCTTGAAGATGGTTCTGTGCCTATTGACAAGGTTCTTAGGACTCGGGAAATGGGATAAATTACTTGGTGATGTTGATAAAGTATTTTTGGAGGTGTAGCAGAGGTCGTATTGCGGTAAAGAAATACGAGGTAAAAGCTAGGCGTATTCTTGTATATACTAAGAATGAACCTAGCGGGTTCTATGCAAAATGCTCTAAAGAAAAATGCCCTTGGGAGTATAAGGTTTGTCTTGTTGATGTTGAAAACACGATGCTTAAGGTTAAGAAGTATGTTAGCGGTCATACTGTGGTGTGGGATGTCAAAGGCTTTTCCACGGGCTCGGTGATAAATTTGTTTCTAGTCTTATTAAGGATGAAATTAGAATTGATCCGAGTTTCAAAGCATCCGATTTGAAAAAGTTTTTAAATCTAGTTACGGGATGAATATGAAATATTACCAAGCTTACAATGGAAGAGAGAAAGTGTATGAGGAAATATTTGGTGAAGAGGCCATGTCGTATTCGCATCCAGGGTATGGTATGTAGATGCCATTCGCAAAGACAAATCTGGGAGTTGGATTGATTTTCAAGTTCAAACGGATGAACTGAATTGAACGAGGATAGTTCAATTGAATCGAGAAGATGAGGCACCTTCAAATAAGTTTGTGCGTCTTTTTATTGCTTTCGAGGCATGCATCCATGGTTACCGTTACCTTCGTCCCATGATATATGTCGATGTTACCTTTCTTACGAGGAGATATAGAGGATGCCTCATGGCTGCAACCGCTATCAATGCTTGAAAATGGTATTTTTTCGATAATGCATGCTTCTTATATATGTGCATAATGTCTTATGCATATTTTAGTTTAGATGCATAAGACATTATGCATTTTTGTTTTCACTTTTACGGTTATGCATCATTTGTTTAGATGCATAAGACATTATACATTATTTATTTTAACCGCATGATGTCTTATGCATATTTTTGTTTAGATGCATAAGACATTATGCATTTTTTGTTTTCACTTTTATGGTTATGCATCATTTCTGTTTAGATGCATAAGACATTATACATTTTTTTATTTTAACTGCATGATGTCTTATGCATATTTTTGTTTAGATGCATAAGACATTATGCATTTTTTGTTTTCACTTTTATGGTTATGCATCATTTCTGTTTAGATGCATATGACATTATACATTATTTATTTTAACTGCATGATGTCTTATGCATTATTTGTTTTTCACTTTTCTGATCTTATGCATCCTTTTTTATGCAAGTGCATAATGTCTTATGCACTAATTAGTTTAGATGCATAAGACATTATGCATCTGTTTTTTGCGCGCATACTTCATGTTTACGCTTGCTTGATTTTATATTTTTTGCTGTGCAGGGTTCTTTCCACTAGCCATGGCCCTGGTACCTGGTGAAGATAATGATAACTTGGAATGGTTCATGAGGAATTTGAGTTATGTTCTTGATCATGAGCAAAGGCCAATCACATTTTTATCGATCGTGCGAAGGATTAAAGAGAGCTATTCAGTTTATTTTCTGGAGCCTTCCATAGTTTACGCTACTATCATCGAAGATGAACTTACCAATTAATGGCTACGACGAAGGTACGGTGATGTTATTGATGCATTTCAAGGCTGCTGCGTATGCTCTTAGTCCCGAAGGTTTCCAAGCGCCATCGCTACGATTAGGGGTCTTGGTTGTGGTTGGGTGGCAGAGTATATTGAAGATATCCCTTCGGAGAAGTGGTCAAATGCCTTTTTTCAGGGTTGTAGGTATGGTAGGACATCTTCTACTCTTGTCGAATCCTTCAATAGTTGGATGAAGGTACACAAGAAGCTCCCTGCAAATGCTCTTATGGATCAGATAAGGAAGGATGTGATGGGTATGATGTCAGAAAGGCGTAATACTGGTAAAAGCTTCATAACAATTCTCACACCGAAGAATGAAGCTAAGATGGAGGCTCTTATTGATGAGGGTTTAACTTGGCTGGTTATACAGTCGGATACTCATGTTTATGAAGTGGAGGGAGGGGAGAGTTCTCATAGTGTTAACCTTGAGGCAAGGACATGTACCTGTCAGAGGTGGCGCGTCTATGGATTTCCATGTGTGCATGCTTTCGCATCGATAACAATGTCTGGTTCTAATCCGTATGATTTTGTTGAACCTTATTTCACTATCGCATACTTCAATAATGTCTGACCATGCAATTCATCCTATTCGAACTACAACAGGCTGGAAGTTTATGAAGGTAATGCTATTATCAATGTACACGATGTTAGGAGGCCGCCGAGGCGACCACAAGCTAATAGACATTTGAGCCAGATTCTGAAGCCGGGGGGAGAGCTATGCTTATTTGTGGTAATTGTTGTGAGATGGGTAATCACAACAAGCAAACTTGTACAAAGCCTACATTACAAGAAGCCTCCAAAGCGCAAAAGCGACCTAAGTGAAGTTAAGGAGAGCAATTATCTTGTTTGTTTCTTGAGACTATTACTTTTATGTTTGAACCTTATTCATTTTTCATTAATTAGTTTTTATGAACAAGTACTTTTCTTTACTTAGTTTCTTTTTTGTATTGGTTTTATGAAAAATACTTGTTTTTTTCGGTGTGTGTTTCACCTTGTATCGGATTATGTTTTCATTTTTTTTATCTTAAATGCATAGTAGATTATGTATTAGGTTTCGATGATGCATAATCTCTTATGCATTATGCTTTGAAGATGCATAATCTGTTATGCATTTATTTTTTTAAAGATGTCTGCATAACGAGTCATTCAACTTTGGTTCTTTCATGCATCTGTATCTGCATAACAAGTAATGCGTCTGCATAACAAGTCATGCACATTTGTTTTGTTGCATAACATGTGCTCTTTTGTTGCATAACATGTTATTCAGTTTTTTTTTGTTGCATAACATGTGCTCTTTTATTGCATAACATGATATTTAGATGTTTATATGTAACATGTTGTTCCTTCGTTATCATAGTACAGTTAAACGAAATAAGATTGCAGCAAATATATATATATATATATATATATATCGACAAGATAACAAGATATAAGTTGTTCAGACAAGATTCATACCAACGCATTACACATAACTCTTTGATTGAAGTTAAGCTTCACACTAACTACTTTCCCATTAGTTTTCACTCCCAAGTTAAATTGCTCATCCTACCAACAACACACAGGTTGTTAAAACAAAGTTACGTTTCAACCTTTCTATTATGCACATCATCAGCCTTTCTATTATACAAAGTTACGCACAGCTTCATCCCAGATGTCTTCATTGGCATCTATCCCCCAACTGTTTCTAATATCCGTCAGCAATTTCAATACCAGACTTACTCTTTTCTTGTTAGCTTTTTTTAATGCATCTTCCTTTCCCAACTTCATCCATTTTTGCCTGACTCCAGACTTCATACTCATTTTCATATAGTAGCATACAAATATGAGGCGGTCGGGGTGATGACCTTGTTCAGGAACAGTCCTGGCAAAAATATCCTTGTATACAAGCGGTTCCCTCTTTATATCCACGATTTCTGGTGATAGATTCAGTTTGTCATACCTTTCGATCAAATAAGGCATACAAGCCTTTGCCATTATAAGCGCTTGTTTCTTGCAGTTAACTTTATAGCCTTCAAGACTTTATAGAAGTTCCACTCACCCCTCTGAAAAGTCATACTCTAACAATGTCCAATGTGTACCAGTGGGGGTTTTCCTTTGTCATATAGTTCATTGGGATGAACATCTTCTCAACTTCAATAGGGAGATTCAAGATGAATTCTCAACATATTTGGAAATCCCATCTTTCTCCTTTGTTTTAACAAAGAAGCGCAAAAGAAATATTTTTAGGAAAAAAAAGTTAGTGGATGTAATTGAAAGGGTGCACAACAGGTGTAGGAAACAATGTTATCTTGTTATGCAGTTCAAAACTAGTTGCATAACATGTTATGCAGAAGTAATAATATGGGCATAAGATAATATACAATAATGACTTGTTATGTAGAAAAATGAAATTCTTTTTTTGACTTACCCAAGCATCTGGCCCCATGAATGCGAGACTCTGCATACCTACATTGAATACTCACATCATTCTGTTCATTTTTCCGCTTCGTGAACAACCTATAACTGTAGTAGCATGGTACTTGTTCTTCAGGTATTCGTTGTTCATTAGTTGCTTTATTATATCTCTGTGAATCAAGAATATCCCACAAGTACGGGTCTTCTCCTTCTACGATACTCAAGCCGAATTTCGCAACGACATAATTAGTGAGATTTTTATTCAAGTGACATGGATTGTTTTAGAAGCATAATTTATTATGCATGGGTTTTTTAAGCATAACTTCTTATGCATTTATTTCATAAGAAGCATAACCTACAGGCTGTTGGCATTCTCAAAGTACGTCTTCAGTACTTCCATCAAGGCTGGTTCTATTGTATCCTTGTAATCCCGAAAGCATTCCATTGTTTTCACGGAGGTAATTTTACAATCGCGCATGACAAGACGTCTGAGGATTTTCTTCAACTTTATTCTCATCGGGCTTGTCTTTTTGCTTCTGCTTTGCTTCCCTAGCTCACAATCTTTGAGTAGTACATTGGTTGTCCTTTGATTCCATGTTGTCCTTTCCTTGATTCTTCTTACCTTGCTTCCTGGTTGATTCCCATCCTCTTCTGTCATGTTTGCTTTCCCTTTAGTGGTGTATTTCTTCACAGCTTTCTTCTTTTCAAAGACTGTTTTTGGAACATATTCCTCTTCTAGTTCTCCTTCCTACATATTCATGTAAACAAGTGTGTTAGATATAACAATTAAGTAAATATTAGTTGATTAAATAGCAAAACAACAACATAATAAATAGTAGGGCTGTCAATGGGTACCCGTTACCCGCTACCCGGAACCGGACCCTCCTAATTGGGTCCGGTTCCGGGTCCTAAAGTTGGACCCATTAGCCACTTAAGACCCGGCGGGTAATTACCCGAATAGACCCGTTTATAACAGGGTCCAACCAAGATCTACCCGACAGTACCCGCGGGTAATGGGTACCGTTTATTTAACCTTTTGATCATTTTTTTAGCAAAATTATAGGTATTTTGCTAGTTTTGCCTTTGATTTTTGATTTTTTTTCTTACATTTAATCTTTATTTAGTACATTAATAAAGAAATAATAATAATTTTTTATAAAATAATTTATATTCAAGTTAAAAAAGAGAAAGAAATTAAGATTTTAATAGTTTTTTTAATACCCAACGGGTACCGGACGACGGGTATTTGGGACTTTAAACGGGTCCGGTTGCAGGCCAACACATTATGGGCAGGACCAGGGCCGTGAGGACCCGAACCGATGTTGATATGTCGGGTCCGGTTCTGGGCCATGTACTACCCGGGAGGACCCGGACCCGTTGACAGCCCTAATAAATAGTATATAGTTGATTAAGTAAATAATAAATAGTACATAGTTGATTGTGACATTAAAAAAAACTTCAAGCAGTTCATGGATATTCAAATACATAATCTGTTTTATAATTTATGTACCAATGATAGTGAAATGTTCTCCATCTCACGGAACTTCATTGTTTTGAGCATCGGTGGCCGTCTCCTTATCTCAAAGACAACAGTAGTCTCAACGGTGGCTGTTGTGACTTTCTCGCGACTTGTTCTTCTTGCCGTCTCAACAGTGGGTTGTTGCGGCTTTGTTGCGACTGGCTCTTCTGGCATTTCAACAGCTTGTTGTTGTTGTCCTCCAGCACCATCTTCTCCTTGAGAAATATGGAGATTAAATGAGGGCCCTTCAGCTACATTCTGAATTTCTGGAAGATGTTCACCATCTTCTTCTCCAGCACCATCTTCCCGTCCAGCACCATCATCACCATCTTCTCCTCCAGCACCATCATCACCAAGCAAGGAATTCTTTTTCTGTCCTTCAATTCTTTCTTGAGTTGTTGCAGATTTGGTGTTATCTGCAATTCCTCCGGTGTGTCTGTTTCCTTGTATTTGGAGAGATTAATGGCTTTTCAGGTCCATGAACTTGTAAGGTGAAGACTGGAGTCCCCGACTAGCCGTTTGGTCTTGGCTATCAAGTCTGATAATTTGCGGCAATGATTCTTGTGTAGGTGGCTCGAGTTGAGGATACCACTTCAACAACTGTCTCATTCATGGGCAAGTTTTGGCTCAGTGGGACGCTTGGCTCAGCTGACGATGCATTGACGCTAGGGCCAGCTGATGATTCCACTCGCACCTCCTCTTTCACGTTGATGCAACGCAGCAACTCCTTCACTTTATCGTACAACCGAGAATTGAAGTCTCCTCCCGATCACATTTATATTCCTCTTGAATCGCTTTGATGTCTTTTAGCATTTCTTGGACATTCTTCAACCTTGCGCCATGCACTATCGGGAAACTTCTCCTCTCAATGATCTGTAACGCATCACGAAATGCATCTTCATACTTGTCCTGTTCACCTCAAGATCCATTGCGATGAGCTCATATATAGTTTTCCTGTTTCTTTGTTCTCTTGGTTCACAGAGTTCCAACTCCATTGGACTGTACGCATCTCTAAAGTTCTCATGAAACTGCAACATGATTAATAAAACTCATCAGGGAATGCATAACAAATATAACGACATTTCTTATATGCATAACATGTGATGCAAATATTTTAAACAATGCATAACTAACCATGCATTAAATATTGGAGCTTCATAACATATTATGCACTCATATTACACAACCTTGCATAACACTTTTGTCATTTTTTAAATAATGCATAACTGGTTATGCATTCACAATTGCATATGCATAAGATGTTATGCAACTATTTAGAAAGGTTCATAATATGTCATGCACTCATATTTAATAAATCAACAATTTTTATATGCATAACATAACATGTGATGCAGATATGTTAAACGATGCATAACTAACCATGCATTAAACATTGGAGCTGCATAACATATTATGCACTCATATTACACAACCCTGCATAACACTTTTGTCATTTTTTAAATAATGCATAACTGGTTATGCATTCAAAATTGCATATGCATAAGATGTTATGCAGATAATTTATAGCGTTTCATAAAAAAATACCTGCAAGTCTGTAATATGCTTCTTGATCATTGCTTTCTTCATTGCTGCAAAGTCCCACCTCCCAGCTCTTGGTGCAGTAGCACTATCACTGACCTTGATGTCGGATGCCAACTCAGCTATGTTAGATTTCTCAGCCAACCAAAGCTGCAAAAAACAATAACTAATATATAAGATATTTTATAGATTTGATTTATTGAAAGAGAACTAAGTAAACAAAAAAAAACCCAACTCACAAGAGAATATATAGTGCAACTGGGCAATTCCTGATCTGAAGATTCTTTTCTTTCACAGTTTTGATGCCGTTCATCAGGTGTTCGTGAATCAAATCAGGAAATGATACAGAGTCCATGGTTTGCAAATTCTTCACCAAACCAACATATTTGACGTCCAAATTGTCTCCCGTTGACCCACAAAAGAACAAGACGACTAGCATGTAGAGGCATTTGAGGCAGATAACTTCCTCTTCACAACCTTTCTTATCAAGTTTTTCCAACACCACCTTTGAATATCCTCTAGCCAAACCTTTGTTACCCGTGCTTTGGGATCTGTACTCACTTTTCAGTTCTTTGTTTTGAGTGGGAATTGCTTGACCAAGGCAAGTGACTGAGTCACTCTAGCTCTTCCTTTGAAGTCAAAATATTTCTTCCTCTATCTCCTTGAACTCTTGGAATCGGGAAAGTAGCGGCAAGCTCAACGGGCCGCTGACGTGTATACACTTGTTTTGAAACCTTGAATGAATGTTGACTTAAATCATCATGGCTATATGATAAAAAGACCTCATCCATCGGTGGCTCACTCTTACCATCAAACAATGCCATGTCCGCAAGTAGATACCCGATTATAGAATTTCCCAAATGGACACACATTCATCATACTAGCTGCGTTGGAGTAAAACCACCTCTTTCCTTTATTTTTGTGAACAAGGTACCTACCCTTAGAAGTCCTGCTCTATAAGTACCTTTCTGAGTTGCATGCTTGCTTTTAGGTTTAACTGCATAAAGAAAAGAGCAAAAAAATTGCAGTTTACTAAGTTAGAATCGCTATTTTGACTGCATAACCGCCTATGCCTCTTATAAATGCATATGCATAAAATGTTATGCACAATTATTACAATGCATAACCTATAATGCACTACTTTTTAGAATGTATTTTTTGCAGATTTATCATGTTGCATAACCTATGATGACTTGTTATGCACACCCAGTTTTCTGCATAACCTATTATGTATTTTTTAAGAAGAAGCATTATGTGTTTTACAAGCTATTAACTACAAAACTAGCAGGTAAATGATCACCTGGTTTATAGACGACACATTGCTGACCAGGCTCTTCTTCTTCTTCTTCTTCTTCATCTTCTTCATCTTCTTCTTCACTTTCAGAGCTTTCAATTTGCTTCTCCTTCTTCTTCCTTTTCACGTCTTCTGATTGTTTGGGTTCACATCTTTCTCTTTTCTTTTGCTTATCAACAGCTTGCTTGACTGAAACAGACCAAATCAACATTGAAACAAATCAATTACACTAAAGAAACAATATATCACACAAATAGGAAATCACAAGCAAATCTTACCAGCTTCCTTTGGTGCAGCTTTCTCAAAATCATTTGAATCATCATCCAATACTTCCTTTGGTGCAGCTTTCCCTGCTTTCTTTTTTCTTTTAGTAGCTTTATCAGGCTCCTCAGCTTGCCGATCAAAAACTAAAAGCAAACAAGAACAAAATCATGCATAATTAGAAATGATCAAGATATGTTCAAACATGAAAGATGTAGGCAAGTTAAGTTCTCACCGACTTTCTTTTTAGTCTTTGTTTTCTTTTACGCCGGGCTTAGGTGAATTAGGTGATACACGATCTTTCAATCTCTGTGACTTCCTTGATGGGGTGGTTGCTTCGGGATCTAGGCAGAAAAAAATTGTTATTCATATAAGGTTATGCAAGTAACTTTGGTAAGCATAACTGTTGTCATGCATCTGCATAACAAGTTATGAACATATAATTTATCATGCATTACTTGTTATTCAGATTTTGTTTGTTGCATACACACTTGTTGCATAACATGTCATGCATCTGCATAACAAGTTATGCACATTTATTTTATCTGCATAACTTGTTATTCAGATTTTGTTTGTTGCATACACACTTGTTGCATAACCAGTCATGCATCTGCATAACAAGTTATGCACATTTATTTTATCTGCATAACTTGTTATTCAGATTTTGTTTGTTGCATACACACTTGTTGCGTAACCAGTCATGCATCTGCATAACAAGTTATGCACATTTATTTTATCTGCATAACTTGTTATTCAGATTTTGTTTGTTGCATACACACTTGTTGCGTAACCAGTCATGCGGCTGCATAACAAGTTATGCACATTTATTTTATCTGCATAACTTGTTATTCAGATTTTGTTTGTTGCATACACACTTGTTGCGTAACCAGTCATGCATCTGCATAACAAGTTATGCACATTTATTTTATCTGCATAACTTGTTATTGATTTTGTTTGTTGCATACACACTTGTTGCGTAACCAGTCATGCGGGTGCATAACAAGTTATGCACATTTATTTTATCTGCATAACTTGCTATTCAGATTTTGTTTGTTGCATACACACTTGTTGCGTAACCAGTCATGCATCTGCATAACAAGTTATGCACATTTATTTTATCTGCATAACTTGTTATGTTATGGAAACATGAACTAGTGAAGATGCATACCAGAGACTTCCTTTCTCTTCAGAGCATCCTGCTTTGCCTTCATTTGAATAACCTTCAGTGGTTGTTCACTATCACTTTCTCCTTTTTCATCTTCAACATCAACAGGTAAAAATGATGTTAAAATCGAAGATTGGGTAAGTTATAAAGCAAAAGAAATTGGGTAAAAATGATGTTACCAGAAACAGTTTTCTTCTTAGATTTCTTCTCTTTTTCCGGATTGCCGCCTTCTGGTACATCATCTGAAGACGAGTTAAAATCGAAAAAAAAAATAAAATCGAAAAAAAAAACAAATCTACTGAATGCATGCAATACAATGATTTGAAGGAGATTGAGTACCTGATTTCTTCTCTTTCGACTTCTGAAGACGAGTTTTTGTTGGTGTTTCATCCATTTTTGATGAACTGAGTTCTAGGGTTCGTAAATTGAAAGTAGTTTCTAGGGTTTTTATGATTTTGAAATTGATTTCTAGGGTTTAACCAACTTCAATCATCGAATTTATAAAGGTTTTATAAAGATTTTGAATGATGGAGAGCAAAATCTCTGCAGATCCGTTACAAGGTATTAATGGAGGAATGGTGGAGAAGAAGATAATAAATTCAGTGACCGTTTCGGGGGTTAATTGAACTGCCAAAAACCGCTGAAGGGTAGTAAAGTCAGTCCGTACCTTTTAAATAATTTTAAATAAATTTGGGTGCGACCGTAGGGAAAATTAATTGTGGGCCTGGCGGTAAGAAAAAAAAAAATTTTGGGCCTGCGCCTAATTTTCCCAGGTATGATAGGTTGATGTGAAGCCCAAACGTTGAAGCATTCAAATCCGAGCTCTTGGTGGAGTGGAGAAGTGTTTGGGTAGATTCAACTGCCCATTTTGGAGCCAATCCATTTTGATACAACAGCTAATTGAAAAATTAGCCGGCATACAAAAAAATTTGGGGGCATACGAGATATTATGGCACCCAATGCAAAATTATAAGGGCTGCCATAATGATGCTTAAGTTACTATAATACCCCTGCCTAGTTTAAATTACATTACTACCCTTCCACTTAATTAACCATTACCCTCCCACTAATTAACTACCCTCCCACTAATTAACTACCCTCCCACTAATTAACCATTACCCACTAATATAACAAATTTTTTAAAAGTTTTAAAAACCAAAACCCTTCTCTCTCCCTCTTCTTCTTATCTTCTTCTCCAAAATTTCGAAAATTTCGAAACTTTGTTGGTTTGATTTGTCGATTAAACACATACATGGCACCTCGTGTTAAGCGATGCCCTAGAAATACTGGTAGAATCCTGGTGTTGAATCAAGCATTTGAATCTAGGGTTTTTGGAAAAGATGGAGATGAAGTGGTTAGTGGATCGATTGGTGTTGGAGAGGGAGAAATAGAGGCTGATTCTTTAAAATTGCACATAGAAAGGTATTTCCCACAAACCCATTGTTTATTTTTTCGTATTTCGTTGATTTATGCCATGTAATCGAAGATTCGTCTAGGTTGTTGTTAGTTTCAGGGTAGTGTTCGGCTGAAATTACGCAGCCGAACTTATTTTTTTTTATACAGTCGAAGAGCAGTTCGGCTTAAAATTTGTGATATTTTGAATATCGTATGAGCCGAACCAATGAGTTCGGCACATAAAATTTTGGATGATAACCAGCCGAACTTGAATACCATTGTTTAATAACCGATCTATTACTGTTGGGTACGTTGTTCGGCTCATTGTGATTATCTCTTCTTCTCTACCCGATTCCCGCTCGTGAAGCCGTCGACAAAAAATTTGATCGTAGATTCGTGAAAATCAGATCGTCGATTGAACAAAATAACAAAAATAACTCGCACAAAGAAACATGCAATAGGTAATCATTGTAAATCTTATTCTAATCCGCCAATTGAAGAACAGGAAGAAGTTGAAGGATTGGAAGCAAATATTCAATGAAATGAAGAACCAACTCATAAAAGGAAAGTTAGAATGTATTTGCTATAAACCCTCTCTTATGTTATTGTTTTTCAGTAATAGAATATGATTAATTCAGGATAAACAAAAACTTTTTTGGGTTACTGAATGAAGTTCGACTGATTAGCAAGACGAATTATCAGCCGAACTGTTCATTGCTCTTCATTCTAAAATTGCTTATGAACAGTCGGCTGGTAATTCATTTCTAAATGATAGCCGAACTTTTTAGGTGGTTAATACAGTGTCAGGTTCGGCTAATACCTTGCCAACCATATCAGCCGAACCTGAGAAGTGAAATTTACCCCAAGTGGTTGTCAGGTTCGGCTGACTCGATTGGATCACTTTCAAGCCGAACATCTCTCTGTAAACACTTCGAAAATATTGATTTGTAGGCTACAGGTTCGACTAGCTCGTGCTGATGAGTTATCAGCCGAACTTTTCTATATAGACTCAAGTTTTTCGATCTTGTTTTGGACATAACTTTTTCGTCCGATGTCAGAATGACCTCATTCTTTTTGTGTTGTCTTTGTCTTTTCCTTTTCTTGAAGATGAATATAAGATCTCCTTGATTTTAATGAGTTGAATTTGAACCTAGGTATTCTCCATTAGTAGACTTCAATTTATTAACACTTTTAGTCATTTCCACTTCAATAAGAAAGGTTGGACAATAAAAAAATACATAACAAAAAGCCTAACCCCTAAATGTTTATGAACTTAAGTGTTTTTTGGAAAATAAGTAACATGTTCGGCTGATACGATTTTTTGAATATGAGCCGAACTTGAAAAATATATGGTTCGGCTTATACGGTGTTGGAGTAAAACCAAACCTTTACTTTAGGTTTTTTTCAAAACTCTCAGGATAGGTTCGGCTTATAAATAAAATTTCTTATAAGCCGAAC
Organism: Papaver armeniacum; assembly: GCA_023531295.1. NCBI lineage: Eukaryota > Viridiplantae > Streptophyta > Magnoliopsida > Ranunculales > Papaveraceae > Papaver > Papaver armeniacum. The sequence goes on from JAJJWW010002817.1 coordinate 221,530, forward strand.
ATTTAAGTAGTAAGATAGGTCGGAAGTTACAAAAGAAAAGTTTGGCCAATAACGATCGTATTTCGAGTAAGCCGAATTATTCATCTTTTGTAGCATACCAGTTAGGTTCGGCTGATAATTTCAAGCCGAACCTATCCCTGGTTCGCCGAATTTGGGCGGAAAAAAAATCAATTTTTTGATGATTTCAACATACATAAATGAAATTAAACATATTCTAGAAGTATACTTGTGTGATGTTAGCATTGAGTTTCTTATCTATGTATTCATCTTCTGAATTTGGTTCATAAGAATCATCATTATGAGTTTGACTTTGAGTTTGGGTAAAAATTTGTTCTCATAACTTAGGAATCAGTCATTTCAGGATCATTGTTGTAGTTGATGTGTATTTTTTGAGATTTTTTAGATGAAAATTGGCCCTCCTTATCCATTGAGATTGCTTGAATCAAAATACAAAAATTTTCCGCTTTCCCTTTTCCTTCTTAAAACAAAAAAACAAACTTTTGTTTTTCTTCCCCGTATTTAAGTTTTATAATTTAATCATCCTAACCATTTTTCATTATTATTAACACTAATACCAAAAAGGCATATTTGTCATTACAAAAATATTTGGAAGGGCCTTTTAGATTTATTATCTAATGACCCTATTTTGTCATTACTTGATATGCCCGAAACTTTTAGGTATGCCCTAAAACCGGGTGGTCAAAAAGTTCAACGTTGTTGATTAACGTCGCCACCGTTTCACTATTTGAGAGCTAAGAAAGAGAAAGTGGGGCAACTAGTGCTTGCGGGTGTCTTGCGACTAAAAAGACACGTGAATGGGTCCCGTATATATGTTCATTTTACTAGTATTCGTCTTAAGAAAGTGTTGCGTTGAAAATGTTATCATCACTCACCCACTAGTTCTTCTTCTTCTTCAGAATCTGGTGGATAGAATTCTAGAACTTATCTCTTTGATTTTTCAGAATCTCTCGAAATTCATTTCAATCTCATTAGGTCATCAAATATATGTATTGTGGATCAGATTTCGATACTAGATCGTTTCTGATGGATAGACCAACACCATCTTCATCTGTTTTCAGTTTCAGATGTTTGTAATTTTAAAACATGGGAGAGGTTAGCACCTATGGTTTCAGCCCGAGGTAGTTTTGCTTGTATTGGGAATTCTAAGTGTGGTGAAGTTCTGGTTGCTGGCGGTGGTTCAAGAATCTATGTCTGGTGATGCCGGGATTAGGTTGAACTCAGTGGAGTGTTATAATGTTGAGAAAGATGAGTGAATCTAGAACTGTTGAGAAAGATGGTGAGAAATGGAGGGAGACTGGGGAGAAGGGGAGAGGAGGAAACTTGGAAATGTTGTTGTTGTGGATGGTGGTGAAAATAGGGATATGCCAACGGTTTTTATGCTTGATGGGAATGACATTTTCAGGTAATTCTTATAAATTAAAATTCATGTGGATACAATTTCGATTAATATTCTTGTTGTTATTACAGTTTTGGCTTCTTTCTCCCCTGGTAAAAATGTGATTAGTTTACTTGATGTTTTCATTAGGTTCTAATTGTCTATTGAATTCAATATATGTAGCATTTATTTGTGGCCGGCTTATGACATGAGAAATAGAAGAAGTATCATATATAGAAACTGAAGGTATACTGGAACTATGTCTTATTGCAGCAAAATTGAGTTCGAAGAGGTAATATCTTGTTATTGGTGAGAGGTTTGGAACCGTCCATTATTATTCTATAGTTTTCAATTGCCAATACCTTTGAACTTAAGGCTATGAACTAGACTAGGCTTGGGTGACTCAGTAATGGCAACAACTACAAAATTAAGCATCAGTGGACTATCAAGTCACAGGATTTTAAATTTTTTGTAAACTATATCTGGATTATGCATGTTAAGTGGTTAAAACTATTTAGACTGTAGCTTTAGTTGATGTAGAATGTTTTCTGTCTAGAGTTTTATTTGTTTCCTGGTAAGGTAGGTTGTGGACCGTGTGGTATTGTACTAACCTATTTTTTTATGAAAATTGATTATGTTGTGTTGCTTTGTACTGTATATTTGTTCTCTGGTATCTATGATTGGTGCCGGTGGGCGAGTCGAAGTTTCCTTGTTTTTTACATCTATTTCTGCATTTGAGTTTAAGGAAATATAAATAGATGAATAAAAACAAGAATTTTCTGGTTTGTTACTGCCTGAAGATCTGATACCCATTTTGATCCTGTGTTGGGGTTTGAGTCGCCTTGCGGGCAGTCTTAACAAAGGTGTGTGTGGGTTATGGTCTCATGCTCGGATCGTGAGGACTAGTGGGGTACTCTAAAATACCCGATACCTCTCATTGTTTAGGCGAACATTGAATTACGCTGTTTTAAACTCTATCTAACCTAAGTTTTCTTCGTGTCATGAGAACCATCATCACATAATACTTATTTTTGGTGGAAAATTGGTCTGTCTCTGTTTCTACCTGTTCATGTTGTGTTCTTATCCATTTCCAGTTTGTATATTGTTTGTCTGCTTTCTCCAAATTTATATCCATTTCCTCTGGATTTAAAGACCTGGACTCAAATACCAGGATTCTCTTTGTGGTTTGCACATGGCGATGCTGATGTTTTGCATCTCTTTGTAGTTTTTTCTGTATTATAGATTACTTTCCTTCTTATTCTTCTTTCTCATAATAAGCAAGAAAGTTTTCGGACGGTCAATTATTTTTATCGTTTTCATTGCTTAACACCAGCATCATCCAATTCTGCCGAGTGCCTTCACAGTATAATCCCGTGATTCCCATCTCTATTGCGGTTCATAAGTTGCATCTGTTTGCTCCTTTTTGTATTCGAAATTCAGTATCATATTTTCTGTAACCTGTATGAAACCCGACTCAACATTAAATTTTTTGAAGCTAGCTATCTTTCAAAAAATTGTTTATTGTTGCAATATTCAAGTTTTCATGCTACTCATAATTTAGGATATATTTTCTTGCAGATATGATAATTCTTCAAATAGATGGGTGAAAGAGTCTAGCATAGCAAGGAAATCTCCAATTAACTCATCTTTTGGATTTTCTGTGTTAAATGGAGAAGTGCATTGGTGTCCACAGAAAACCGAAGGCAACGTCACCACAAGAAATGTGCTTCGCTTTTCATTCAAACTTACAGCCCCAAGACACCTTCTCAATCCCCCTTGGACTTTAAAACTGCAGTAGTGTGTACAGTCCAACTCTAGTACATTCCAAAACCCACTCATTCTGCTGCCAGTATTTGCAGCAGTCAAACCTTTGCCTTAGTCAGCAGTTAATCTAGGTTTGTGCATAAGATCGCGTAGCCCTGACCTTGTGTTCATCTTCTTATTCTCCTCATATATTTTATTTTCAGAATCTATCTTGGAGTCCTCTTCCTCCTATGCATATGGTCTCTCAAATTCGGTTTCAATCTCATTAGGTCATCATATATAGTGGATCACTTTTTGATACTAAATCGTTTCTGGTGGATAGATCAACATAATCTTCATCTTTTTTCCGTTTAGATGTTTGTAATTTTAAAACATGGGAGAGGTTAGCACCTATGGTTTCACCTCGAGGTAGTTTTGCTTCTATTGGGAATTCTAAGTGTCGTGAAATTCTGGTGGTGGTGGTTCAAGACATGCTATGTTTGGTGCTGCTGGGTGGACGTTGTATTCAGTGGAGTGTTATAATGTTGAGAAAGATGAGTGGGTTGCTTTAGATGGGTTACCCAGATGTCGTGCTCGATGTGTTGGTTTTTTGATCTGCAAGGGAGAACTAATGGAGTTTGGGTTAATGGTGAACCTAGAACTGTTTCTGGTGTTTTTCCTGTGAATTAAAAAATGGTGGGAGTTGGGAATTGGAAGGAAAGTGGGGAGAAGGGGAGAGGAGGAAACTTGCAACCGTTGTTGTTGTGGATGGTGGTGAAAATAGGGATATGTCAATGGTTTATGTTGATGGGAATGACATTTTCAGGTAATTCTTATAAATTTAAACCATGTCTAGACGATTTCGATTAGTACTCTTGTTGTCTACTAGAGTTTTTTTTTATTGTGTTGCTATTACAGTTTTGTCTTCTGTTTTTTAGCTTACTTTGTTGCCATGGTTGATGTTTTCATTAGTTTCTAATCGTCTATTGGATCCAATAAATGTAGTATTAGTTTGTGGCTGACTTATGTCATGAGAAATAGAAGAAGTATCATATATAGAAACTAAAGATATACTGGAACAATGTCTTATTGCAGCAAAATTGAGTTCCAAGTGGTAATATCTAGTTTTTGGTGAGAGGTTTGGAACCGTCCATTGTTATTCTATAGTTTTCAATTGCCGATACTTTTGAACTCAAGGCTATGAACTAAACTAGGCTCAGGTGACTCAGTATTGGCGACAACCACAAAATTAAGCATCAGTGGACTATCAAGTCATAAGATTTAAATTTTTTTGTAAACTGTATATGGATTATGCATCTTAAGCGGATAAAATTATTTAGAATATAGCCTCAATTTAGTTGATGTAGAATTTATACTGTCAAGAATTTTATTTTCTTGTATGCTTTCTAGATGATATCTGTTTCGTGTTAAGGTAGGTTGTGGACCGTGTGGTATTGTACTAACCTTTATTATGTTGTGTTGCTTTACACTGTATGTTTGTTCTCTTGTATCTATGATTGGTTTCGGTGGCGAGTCGAACTCTCCATGTTTTTTATATCTATTTCTGCGTTTGAGTTTAAGGAAATATAAATAGGTGAATAAAAAACAAGAATTTTCTGGTTTGTTACTGCCTGAAGATCTGATACCCATTTTGATCCCGTGTTGAGGTTTGAGTCTCCTAGCGGCCAGTCTTAACAAAGGTGTGTGTGGGTTATAGTCTCATGCTCAGATCGTGAGGACTAGTGGGGTGCTTTAAAAACCTGATACCTCCCGTTGTGCAGGTGAATGTTAGGTTGCTTGCACATCTTACTTGTTAAGTAATCCAGAGTTGGATTATGCTGTTTCAAACTCTATCTATTGTTAGTTTTCTTCATGTCATGACATCTAACATAATACTTATTTTTGTCGGAAATTTGGTTTGTCTCTATTTCTGTCTGTTCAGGTTGTGATCTTATCCATTTCCAGTTTTTTTATATTGTTTGTCTGCACTGTCCTCCGAATTTGTTAAATACATGTATCCCAAACACTGCTCCTCTGGATTTAAAGACCTGGACTCAAATACCAGGATTCTCTTTGTAGTCTGCACATGGCGCTGCTGATGTTTTGCGCCTTCAGGGGTGGAGAAGAAATATTCTGTTTGAAGTTGTTTTCTGATGGTCAGTCATTTTCATCGTTTTGGCCGTTTAAGTTGACACTAGCATCATCCAATTCTGCCGAGTGCCTACACAGTATAATCCCATGATCCCCATCTCTATTGTGGTTCATAAGTTGCATTTGTTTGCTTCTTTTTGTATTCGAAATTCAGTATTTTATTTTCTGTAACTTGTATGAAACCCGACTCAACGTTAAACAATTTCGTTGGTATATGAATAATCGGCGTACTGAACGCCTCAAGGACGTTAGCTATCTTACAAAATATTGTTTATTGTAGCAATATTCAAGTTTTCATGCTGCCGGATTCTCCAGCAAAATCATAATTTTGGATATATTTTCTTGCAGATATGATAATTCTTCAAATTGATTCATCTTTTGAATTTGCTGCATTAGATGGAGAACTGCATTGGAGCCCACATAAAACCGAAGGCAACGTCACCACAAGAAATGTGCTTTGTTTTTCATTCGAACTTACAGCCACAAGAGGAGAGGATGGAGATCTCTGACAACAAAGACACCTTTTCAATCCCCCTTGGACTTTAATACTCTGGTACGTACCAAATCTCACTCATTTTGCCCCTAGTATTTGCCGAGTCATAAACCTTTGCTCTTAATCAGCAGTTACTCAAGGTTTGTGCATAAGATCGTGTAGCTCTGACGTTGTGTTCATCTTCTTATTCTCCTTCTCGTATCTTTTATTTTCAGAATCTGTCTTTGAGTCCCCTTCCTCCTATGCATATGGTCTCTCAAATTTGGTTTCAGTCTCATTAGGTCATCATATATATGTACTTGGTGGATCACTTTTTGATACTAAATCGTTTTCGGTGGATAGATCTTTTTTTCCGTTTAGATGTTTATGATTTTAAAACATGGGAGTGGTTAGCACCTATGATTTCACCTCGAGGTAGTTTTGCTTGTATTGGGAATTCTAGTGTGGTGAAATTCTGGTTGCTGGTGGTGGTTCAAGACATGCTATGTTTGGTGCTGCTGGGAGTAGATTGAATTCAGTGGAGGGATATAATGTTGAGAAAGATGAGTGAATCTAGAACTGTTTCTGGAGTTCATAGAGATGACTAGAATTGAAAAATGGTGGGAAATGGAGTGAGATTGGGAAAGGGGAGAGGAGGAAACTTGGAAATGTTGTTGTTGTGGATGGTGGTGAAAATAGGGATATGCCCATTCTTTTTATGCTTGATGGGAATGACATTTTCAGGTAATTCTTATAAATTAAAAACCATGTGTACACAATTTTGATTCATATTCTTGCCGAGTTTTCAACAATATACACTAGATTTAAAGTGTTGTGTTGTTATTACAGTTTTGGCTTTTTTCACCCCTGGTAGAAAAATGTGATTAGCTTACTTTGTTGCCATAATTGATGTTTTCATTAGTTTCTGATTGTCTATTGAATCCATTTAATGTAGCATTAGTTTGTAGAAACTGAAGATATACTGGAACAATGTCTTATTGCAGCAAAATTGAGTTCGAATAGGTAATATCTAGTTATTGGTGAGAGGTTTGGAACCGTCCATTATTATTCTATAGTTCCAATTGCCAATACTTTTGAACTTAAGGCTAGGCTATGAACTAGACTAGGCTCGGGTGATTCAGTAATGGCGACAACCACAAAATTAAGCATATTTTTTGTAAACTATATCTGGATTATGCATCTTAAGCAGTTAAAACCATTTAGACTATATCCCTAGTTTAGTTGATGTAGAATGTTTTCTGTCTAGAATATTATTTGTTTCCTGTTAAGGTAGGTTGTGGACCGTGTGGTATCGTACTAACCTTTTTTTTTTTTTTATGCAAATTGATTATGTTTTGTTGCTTTGTACTGTATATTTGTTCTCTGGTATCTATCATTGCTGCTGGTGGGCGAGTCAAACTCTCCTTGTTCTTTATATCTATTTCTGCGTTTGAGTTTTAAGGAAATATAAATAGGTGAATAAAACAAGAATTTTCTGGTTTGTTACTGCTTGAAGATCCGATACCCATTTTGATCCTGTGTTTGAAGTTTGAGTCTCCTTGCGGCCAAAGGTGTGCTAAAATACCTGATGTCTCTCGTTGTTTAGGCGAACTTTGGTTTATGCTGTTGAGTCTCTTTGCTTGCACAGCTTACTTGTTAAGTAATCCAGAATTGGATTATGCTGTTTCAAACTCTATCTAAGCTTAGTTTTCTTAATGTCATGAGAACCATCAAGCAGAACACTTCATTGTTTCGGAAAATTGGTTTGTCTCTGTTTTTTTCTGTTCATGTTGTGTTCTTATCCATTTCTGTGCTGTTCTAGTGTCTCTTCCGAATTTGTTAAGTACATGCATCACGGTTCCTCTGGATTTAAAGAACTGGACTCATATACCAGGATTCTCTGGATTTAAAGAACTGGACTCATATACCAGGATTCTCTTTGTAGTTTGCACATGGCGGTGCTGATGTTTTGCGCCTTAAGGGGTGGAGAAGAAATATTCTCTTTGTTATAGATTACTTTAATTACTTTCATTTGGACTCTTCTTTCTCATAATAAGCAAGAAGGTTTTCTGATGGTCAATTATTTTCATCGTTTTCGTCGCTTATCGCCAGCATCATCCAATTCTGCCGAGTGCCTTCACAGAGTATAATCCCAGGATACCAATCTCTATTGTGGTTCATAAGTTATATCTATTTGCTCCTTGTATATTCGAAATTCCGTATCGTATTTTCTATAACCTGTATGAAACCCTACTCAACATTTAACATTTTCATTGGTATATGAATAAGCACTTCTTAAGGACGTTAGCCGTCTTACAGAATATTTTTATTGTTGCAATATTCAAGTTTAACAAAATCATAATTTTGGGATATATTTTCTTGCAGATGTGATAATTCTACGAGCAGACGAGTGAAAGAGTCTAGCATACCAAGGAATCCCCCAATTGACCCATCTTTTGGATTTGCTGCATTAGATGGAGAACTGCATGTTATATCCTCATTGAAGTCATTGGAGCCGGCAGAAAACCGAAGGCAACATCACCACAAGAAATGTGCTTCCCTTTTCATTCAAACTTACAGCCTAAGAGGAGGGCATGGAGATCTCTGACAACAAAGAAATCTTTTCAATCCCCCTTGGACTTAAATACTGCAGTAATGTGTACAATCCAACTCTAGTACATACCACATGTCACTAATTTTGCTGCCAGTATTTACAGCAGTCATAAACCTTTGTCAGCAGTTAATCTAGATTTGTGCATAAGATTGTGTAGCTCCAATTGACCTCATGTTCATCTTCCTATTGTTATGGTCGATGTACTGAATATGTTAAATGGCTCTTGTCAGTATTTACATAAATATTTTTCTATATTCTACATGATACCAATATTATATTTGTTATCAAAAGATAGTTTTTTAGTAACATTTTGTCATTAAAAGATGTTTTTTTGTTTTGTTTTTGGAGTGTTTCAACTTTATACCTCTAGTGTATATAGAGAAGGCAGTTAACTTTTTTTTTTTTTTTTTTTTTCTGGAAGCTGCACTTGAGTTTCAAGTTCTGAACAACAGTGATGCAAGGGCAATTGGCCTTGCCCTGTATGTTAAGGTCACAGATTTCTGTTATTATACATCTAGCTATGGAGAAAAAATTGTCCTCCTGTCAGCTCTTTGTGATACTTAGCATTTTTTTTACATATGGGATTCTCATTCTTACCCAATCATTCTTCAATATTCTTTTGAAAACAAGAGCATTCATGCAAGGAATTTTGGTATCATAGAAGCAGACTTCACAGAGAAAATCCATGTTTTTATCTCCTACCATACAAGCTCGTCCTCGTTTTCCACATTATTCAATTTTGCAGCGAAGAACCTTCTTTTAAAAAGAAACTCCAATAAAAACCAGAATCATCTAGGAGCAAACAAAGATCATTTTTGCTGTTTGCAATCTCATAAAGTCTTGGAAATGTAGAGCTTAAAGGACCTACCATTTATCTCATAAAGTCATCTTTGGGCATGTATCCTTGTAATATAAACTTTATGTTTTCTTGTCTTGTGTGTACGTTCATGGAAGTGGTAATAAAACAACAGATAATTAGCCGTTCGCAGGTTGAATCTACCTAGCTTGTTAGTTCCTCACTTAGCTTATGATGTAAATGATTTCTTTGTTCAAAAAAAAAAGAAACTTAACATCGAAGGTTAGAATCATGGTTCTATGCTATTTGTCCCGAGCTAGCATTGTTGCTGAAATATTAGGTATATTATTCACCGATCCTCATTGCATAAATACGAACGGCAGTCTTCAGCGATGGCATACTCCTCTTCATTAGTTAAGTTTCCCTGATAACAATGAATAGAGCAAACAGATGAAGGGAAAAATAAATGACAACATCTAGCGGATGAAAATACAGATGACAGAGTAGCACAGATGAAGAAAATAAGCATGCAATAGAAAATGTCTATTACCCAGATTTCTTTAACAACAACAGGAAAGGGCCAAAGAAACTCACATTAAGAAAATATTTGATTGCATTTGGCCAGAGGTCTTCTATAATTAGCTCTGCCACCTACAATATAAAAACAAGCATGGTCAAGCCACTTGCTTCATTCACATACAAATGTTGGACTCCAGAGAATGTAAAACAAAACAAGAAAGTGTATCATTAATAAATAATAACTAGGACAGCGCAAACGAGTTTTTCTCCTTTTCGTGTTATCTTTGCACTTTTGAAATTATAATTTGAAAAAAAAAATTATGTGACAACACAACGTACACAATGATATTACCTCATCAGGAATCCCTCTTGAATCATCCTCATGGTCAGAGAACCAGGTAAAGAAGCTGTAATCACAAACAATTACCGAGGATGAGTGCAATGCATACTCAGTAAAGCATCAAACAACTTTTTGAAGTAAAAAAAATAAAGATGTTTTGGGAGAAGTATGGACAGTGTTCAGTAGTTTCAATTTAGCGTTATCATCAAAGCCCTTAGCAGACCTTCAAATTTTAGACTGTTAACAACAAACTACTGCCTACTGGAATCATTCACAACAACTGAAATTACACACCTAGATTCCAGATATATTTATTAACCTGATTCTTTTTTTGGGTATGGGATGCAAGAAACCGAGACATGACGCTCTGCATAGGCGAGTAAGCATAGATAGACAATGATCACTCTAGTGGACTTGTTTCCAAACAATAGTGCCAATATATAGACAAATATTTCCTTATACAAATGAATGTTTTTATGGCCCACTAATCAAAACACTAATAAGGATGATTAAAAGAAACACCATTGGGTTAAACCCAAGATATGATGTTATTTAGATACAAGTGTGAAGACAAAACTTCAGCAAAATGGAGGTTAGTGTAGCATGCAGAGAAGGAAAATGATGTTATTTGTTCATGTTTGAGACATTCAGACTGTTCAAATATTTTATACAAAAATGTTTTTTTTTTTTAAGTTCAACTTTCAGTGTTTTTCTTTTAGCAATGCCAGGTGATGCCTCAAGGCAACGGCTCATCTTGACAAAAGAAGGTCTAGCCTCATATACGCCTCTTTACAAAAATTGAATAACTCAAGTAAATGTCATATAATGGAAACATCAAACATTTATGTATTGACAACAGAAGACAATGATGAAAGGAAATTAACCTTATCTCACCACCAGTACATCCTCGTTTCTTCCCCTTTTTAACAAGACTTTCTTGTTGATTCCCAGTTGGAATGACCTTACAGAAAGAGATTGAGAAATGAATGTTATACTGCACGTATTCTTCAGGTCTAGTCACCGAAAAGCATAAGACAGAACTTCATTACCTTCCAATTGATGTTGCAGCCGCGTATATCCATTTGTCTGCTAGAGTATGATATTTTCTTTGTCAGAGTTGTATTTTTAAAGTACGGATTCTCCCCAAATTTCTGCAACGAAGAACAAAAATCATAAAAAGAAAAGAAAAAGATAGAATTCTCAACTGTACAGAACAGAAAAAGGGATGGGAATATTGAGGAAACTCACTAAAGCTATCGTATACGCAGGTGTGCCATCATCAGTATCTTTAACATCGACAGACTCTAGAAACTTGAATATCTGGATCAGAGAAAGAGTGTTAAGTGAATATCGGTCTTCGATGCGTTAGGATGTCAAATCGAACAAACAGTCAAGACATTTGGAAAGTAAGAGGACGAAAGAATAAAACAATTTTGAGTCCTAATTCAGTTCATGTACTTCCAAAGAAATCTAAACCTTTTGATCTTCCTCGCTCAAGAGAATGCCAAGTGCGTAATGACTCGAAAACTGCAAAAAAAAAAGAAAAAAAAAAGGAATAGAGTTGTCAGTATGACACTACTACAGATAGCACATCGAGTCTCGAGAACTAAAAAATAGGGGAAGGATAGATTACATACAGCAGTTAACCAGAAATTAGGTATGGTCTCAATAATCTTGCTCCTTTTCTTGTAGACAGGTCTCAGTAATTCCGTATCCTTCTGACACTCTTCCTTCATTACCTTCCCTGACTTCAACTCATTTTCCTTCTGCAGTGCACACCTATTCCTTTTCCGGACTGCATTCTCTTCGGCCTATATCAATTGCCCGCAAACAGAAATAAATAAATAAATAGAGCTTAACATATATATTGCCTTCTTTTAAACCTAAAACAAATCTGCACCGATGAACCTCAAGCTCGGACAAAAAATAAATCATACAACTTAAGAAAAACAACAAGGAATAGAATAGCTATGATTGACATATCTCACCTTCAGAATCTCTTCATGTACCTTCATCAACTTATCCCTAGATGACCCCATCTTCACCTTTTGAAGGATTTTTTGTCTAATGCATTTACTTACTGTATCCTCTTTTCCTTCAGATATGTATAAAGAAAAAAAAAAGTATAAGACTCGAATTGCATCCTCTTCTTCTGCTTCTTATCCCCAATTAACTCAAATATCGTTATAAACCAAATATAAAACAGAAACCAAGAAACTCACAAGTAATATCAACAACTATCAAGCGAAAATTATCTGTTAAATTAACAAATAATTGAATCAAAACAAATTTATGCAGAACACTGCTGTTGAATTAGATTCAATTTTAACAAAACTCAGTTCAACACATATGAAGTACATGAATCTATGCATCATACTCCAAGGTAAATACTCATTGTTTTAACAATGTTTCAAGTCCCGAAGTACGCATTAAGAGTGGTCCTATTAGTGTCTTATTAAGTTCATATGCACTATAAGCACACAGCAGACTATTCTAGATTTTGACGACGTTATACGAACAACACTTTATAAATTCAGAACACCGAAAAAACAATGACTGAGACAAATAAATAGTGTATGCGTTGTAAATCAACCACTAGCCTTGGGGCAGATATGTACTTGATTCAATTGGATAGAAACCAACCTTCCCATAAACCCAATTTGCACGTCAAATTCATACCCTTTGCCTCCAACCTAACCCTTCAAGGCTTAAACCATTCTAAAGCAATTCGATGAGGTTTTAAAATGAAATCCATAAGCTAGTGTTCATGCTAACATCTAGAAACAAATACAGTTGGAAAACCAATTACCAAGTGGATAACTTGCAGAAAAGTAGAGAGGCAGAAGTGCCAGTAGCTTATATTTTAAACCAAACAAATGTAGAAACACTCCAAACAGAAATTTCATGAAAACCGTCAAAACTTAATCAATATCAGTTAAAATGTTTCAAGAGCAGGGAATTAAGGTTTTGGAAGAACCAATGTGACATTTTGAAGGGGAGAAAGGCAAGGATTGTGTGCAAAAGCTAATTCCTTACTATGGTACTTTAGAAATAATAGAACCCAAAATCAAATAAAGACATAAAAAACCCCTGATTACATAGCACTACACAGGGTGGTTATTGTTGTGGACATGGAATTACCCCTACACAGAAAGTGGTCATGTTTTGTTCAAAATATTGCATATCTGGTGTTGCATTTCGATTTTGGAGTTACTGAATATCTTTCAAAAACTTAAAGCCCTCTTGGTGGGTAGAAAATAAATATTGCTTACAGATTCAAAATTTCAGTAGAAAATCAATAATCTAAGAAGCCCTCTTGGTGGGTCGTTGGCTTACCATAATAAAAAAAAAAAATCATTGAACCAAATTGATGTACCTTGTGTTATTTGCAGTACAAAGAGAGAGTAGTTGGAGAGCGAATTGACGTGAAGGTTCTTCTCTGTATGTATCAAAAGAATTAGATGATAATTTACTACTTCTTTAACTATCTTTTCTAGGTTTATTGTAGGAATCCCAGAGATTTATCAGATATGTTACAAAGTGAGAGGGCAGATAATTTAGTGACGTAAAGCCCTAACTTTTCTTTTATATCGTTTTTTTCGACAGCCTCGGCTGTTTCATGGTAGGGGTGATGTCAAAAAAAAAATCTTAAAGTAAATGGGTGAGTTTGTCTTTGTTAACAAAGTTTTCCATTTTTCTTCCGTCTTTGCCCTCCATGTTATTTTCTTTTCTAATTCTGTTTTTTTCTTTTTTTTTTTTTTTTTTGCTACACCTAACAAAGGGAAAAAAAACTACAACGCAGAGAGATCAGCTTGCAAGCAAGATGCGATACAAGAAGGATGATCGGAGGATAACTACCGCATGTCAGGGTGGTGAGTTAAAGCATATTTAGCTAGGATATGGGCTACATAATTCCCATCCCCTTTGTCAAAAACTATCTTGACTAAGGTGGTGTAGTCTCCAGGGAGTATGAGCATTCTCAACAGGTAGCAATCTGATAACTTGATCTGCATCACTTTCGATAATCACCTTCTGCAAGTTAGCTAGAAAAGCAAACTCAGCTGCCAGTAACACCGCTCCTGTTTAAGCTTCAATAAGTTCCAAAAACATCTCCTGACATCAGGGACGGACTCAGGAATTCTAGTTAGGTGGGGCTGAACTTATGATAAAAAATGTTTTTGTTCAATGAGAAACTAAAAAAGAACTTAGAGAAGTACTGAAGTAATACTTTTTTCTTGGTGCAAATATATCATATGTCGCTTGTCCAACAATCAAATCCTAATTGTTTCATAAGCTTTCTCGCAGTCGATAGACTATATCACCTCACCTCAAATCCTAATTGTTTCATAAGCTTTATCGCGTTCCGATGAAGAGCAAGCACTCGAGCCATCTCGATTGATGTCTTGAGGTGTAGCAAGTTCCTCGCAACCGTCTCTTTACTTTGTACATTTATAGCTCTATCAATATGGCGAGATGGCGGATGTAGATTTTCACAAGCTTCAACAGATTTCATGTGTGAAGATTCACCATCTCCATTATGTGCAGACAATTAACATTTTATTTTCTTAGAGTTATGACCAGTCACCTTCAGGGACAAATCATTTCCTTTGCAACCAATCCTCTTCCAGTCTGAAAATATCATTCAATAGAAAATGCAGGACGTTTCAGTACCAAATACAAATATTTTACTTCGTTTGGGATCGTATTTAACAACAAACAAAGACAACAACAACATTATAAATTCATACCAAATCATAAATCAGTATAATCCAATGGTAATTTCAAAAATCAGTGAACCCATCATTACATACCACTATACCGGTACCTAAATTTAAGTCTGTGATCAAAATCAAATCAAGGGTTTATGCCAACATCTTAAGATGGACCTAATCATCAAGAAGATAACCATGGAACCCTTTTTAGATCTAGTCGTCTAGATACAAAATCGGAAAGCACAAATCAACAAAACATAAAAAAGCCCCAATTTTTGAAAAATAAAACCTAAATTTACAAGTAAAAATTACAGATAATGATTCATAATACCTGTAATTATGATAAGAATATCAATCAATTGGATAACCACGAAGATTTAAGAGATTTTGATAGAGTCAAATCATCAAGAGTTTAGAGTAAACATCTCTGGCACTCTCTGGTGACGGAGGTAACGACATAAGCAAGTGAGAGTTGTTGAGCGTTCCAATAATTCAGTATATGGGGCTAACAATAAAACTCGAATTAGCATGGCATGGGGCTAATAATAAAATTTCAGTTAAATACCTATAGTTAAAAAAAAATTGCAGTTGTGAGCTATAGCCCCGTTTAGCCCCCTCACAGGCCCGTCCCTGCCTGACATGGTGCCACAACTTGTAAATTTAATATCAGAATCTCTTGCCACCACTACCCACCCACCTTTAAAGTTACCATAAGCAGCATCAACATTAAGTTTCGTCCAATGAGTGTTTGGTTGAATCCATTTATTTGCCGTGCTCTTTATGTGAGTGACTTGATCATGTTGTTCCCCTCTGGCAGAATGGGAAGAGAGTAATTGAACCATAACATGGCTTCTTTTATTACACAGTGAATAGACTGGTCTTTGTTATTGAACACCTTCTCATTCCTATTTTTCCATAAAGCCCACATAATACAGCTACCCATCTCGAAGATTTCATAATTACCCTTCTTGGATAACCATCTTGCAATAATTTGTTTATTATTCATGCCTATATACTTCTCTGTTCTACAACCCATAAGAGAGCCAAAAAAAAAAAAAACAGTAACCGCCACGGGGCAATGGGAAAATGTGTGCTCAATATCTTCAATGGCTTCCTTACACAATCTGCACTCTTGGCTGATACCATTAACATGCTTCACTAGTTTTTTAAATAGAGCTAACCCATCATGTAATACTCTCCAGATAAAAATATAGATTTTTGGTGCTAGATCTTGAATTTTCCAAAAATATTTCCAAGGGAAACTGTCAATAGAGTTGATTAAAGAACTAGGATGTTTTTCTTTAAGCGTTTTGATAAAAAAATTGCACAAAAACATACCGTTTGAGTGAGGTTTCCATATGAGTTTATCTTCAATCTCCTCAATTGTATCTGACAGATAGATGTTCAAAATCTGAGAAACCGAATGAGCTTGAAAAAATTGATTAACCAGATTTATGTTCTATCTGGTAGGTTCTTGGAGAATATGATCAGAGACTTTGTGTATGTTGCCACTGGTAGTGTTTTCTATAATCTCAGGTCTGCAGTTGGTACGGTTATTGATCCAAGGGTCTTTGGTGAGCTGAATATGTTGTCTGTTACACAAAATCCATATGTATCCATCCTTTAAATCGTCTTTACACTCCATAATAACATTCCAAGTTGAGGAGCTTCTTGAATTCGTTGTAGCTTCCCAAAAGGACTTATCTATGAAGTACTTAGCCTTCATGATTGCACCCCACACACAATTCTCATCTTCAAGTAATTTCCATCCCAACTTAGCAATTTGAGCTATATTTAGGTGAGTCAGGGATCTTATGCCGAGACCTCCATTCTCTTTATCATCTAAAAATCTGCTCCAGTTAATGAAGTGAGCTGGTGGTATAGTTGTGTCCCCACCAGAAATTATGGATGATTCTCTCCAACTTTGGATGCACAACTTTAGGTAGCGGAGATGTAGCCATGTAGTACGGAGGCATTAGACTCAGCACGTGTTTGATGAGTATGATCTTCCCAACATGCAGCAGATATACATGCTTCTAGCCAGCCAGCTTGTTTTCTATCTTCTCGAATAAAAAGTCATAAGAGTCGATTCTGAAGGATGGTCTTAATAGATGAAATCCCAAGTATTTGTCATTGCTCTCCATCTGTTTTACTCCCGTAATCTTTGACACTTGATTTCTTCTTTCTCCACCGACCCCTTTGCTGAACATAATTGCAGATTTCTCAAGATTTGCTTGTTGCCCAGACCACTTGGCGTAAACCAATATGATATCTTGAAGGCTTCACACAGTTATGTCATCAAGTGTGCCGAAGAATAATAATTCGTCTGCGAATATGAGATGATATATTGTTGGTGCCCATCTATTTACTCTATAACTATTATAGAGACTACTAGCTTCTATTTTGCGAATCATCCATGATAAGCCCTGAGCACATAAAATAAGCAGATAAGGTGAGAAAGGGCATCCTTGTCTCAGCCCTCTCCCACTTACAAAATGATCTTCAGGAGAACCATTTACAATAATGGAGAAAGAAGCCGTAGTTACACAATTCATGACGAGGTTATAAAAATCACCATTAATACCATATGATATAAGATATTGTCCTAAGAAACTCCAAGCAACTCTATCATACGCTTTGTTTAAGTGCAAAAGCTCCTAGAATTGAGTTTGATTGGTTCATGGAGTGGATTAACTCTTTTGACGTTATCGGGGATAATTCTGCCTGGCACAAAAGCTGACTGAGCTTTGTCCACCAAATTGTCAAGTATGGGTTTGAGTCTTTGTGCAATTATTTTTACTACAATTTTGTATAGAATATTGCACAAAGCTATTGGTCTGTAATCCACTGGTCTAGAGGTTTTTTATTTTTTACTTTGGGTATTGTTGAAACCTTTAACTTCTGGTCGAACTCGTAAGCATTGCTATCTCAATCTTGTTTGTCAAGTTTAGGTGATCACTATAAGTCTTGATTTCTAGTCTGCTTATAACTATGTCTAGGATTAGGATAGAATGTGTAGTCGAGCTTTAGAATTCACGGAGTTCATCGATTGAAGACGAAGATCTACTGAGGAGAGATTGGAGGAACTTCATCAACAAAAGGTATGTGGAGACTAAAACTTATTTATCACTCAGAAGTTTATTCTATTATATCTCATAATGAGGCTAAGTCGTATAGCTATATAGATTTTTACATTATACACATTTGATATTTTGATATGAGTTTAACTTGCTTATATCTTTCTCGAAATATGGGTTGGAAGCTTTTTGCTTTAGCTACGTTCATCATTATTCTTGACGAGTTTAGTTGGAAACAATTTATTTGTTGGAAACTAAATAGTAAGTCAAAAGATGATCATGTAAAAATTTCCTTGAAACATCTTACATGATTTTGTGAGACAATCGTTTGATGTCGACTCGGAATGTTTCGTATTGATCATTCGATCACTTGAAAATTACTTATAAACTAATAGTTTGTGTGAGAAAGTTATTGTCGTCTTCTAAGGATGTTTCAATAATTGAAATGAGAGTTTAGAACAATTAACAATTAACAAAGTATGCAAACTGTTGTGGTATGATTCAGGTCCGGGAACCAAGTTTGCATACTAATATGCAAACGATTTTAACTGTTAAAGTCCGGGAACCAAGTTTGCATACCAGTATGCGAACGATTTCTCCTGAGTTAGGTCCGGGACGACAATATATATACCGGTTTGCGAACTGTTGGACATGACCAAAGTCCGGAACTTAAGTTTGCGTACCCGTTTGCAAACTTAATTGGTTAAGTTATAAAATCGGTTAAGTATGATTTCATACTATACTCATGAACAAATACATTTATAAATTAAGGAATGCAATCTTTTCAAACCGTGGCTTAATGTTCATGAATTGATTCTTGAATAAGTACTTTGTACAATCATGAATCAAATCCGATTTTGCTTCAATTGTGTAATGTATACTTCTATGAGAATATAAATAATTGAACAACTCTATTAGTAACATAATTAGATTTATTTGATTATCATTTGATCTAAAAGTGTTAGATGAATTGGTTAATACAAAAGTGTTCATATGGTTAACTTCAGTTAACTGTTATTGAGCCAACTCAATATACACGTTTAGGTACGGTTACCCATATCTAAATGAAGGTATATTTCATTTGTGTGTAATAAGCTAATACCATCTAACTGTGGAGAGATATTGCTTTGCTTTTAAGCAAACTTAGCTTGAATCTTAAATCAGGATTTCATCTAACGGTGAATATTGATTGCTTTGTTTTTAAGTTATCAAACCCTGATTTGAAGACTATATAAGGGAGAAATCTAGCAATTGGAAAACCGAATCCCCACACCTTACGTGTGATACTAGTTGCGTACTGGATTCGATTGTCCTTTAACCTAGTGTTTGTGGGTGAAAATTGTTTCTGCTGATTTTGGTAATTTTGGGTGTGTGGATGAGAAACGAATATAAACCCTAAACAATGCACTGCACGGGAGTACTTTTGATTCGAGAGATCAATATGTACAATCCTGGCCTAAACCAAGAAATGGTCGTTCCAGGCTTGCTTCGGTCACAAAGTGAAGGAGAAGGGTTGGTCGTAGGGAGGGAAGCAAAGAGAGTGTTGAGACCAGAATGGTTAATTCTGAAGATGTGGCTTGTTTTATGACTTGTATCGAGAAAGTGGAACCGGCTTCAGGGAGTGAAAAGCTATCAGTTCTTGGTGATTTCTGGATACTATGTTGTTTCCGACCAAAAACTTGTTGTTTGGTTGAAATAGGTGAAGCCTATTTATACAAGTCATATTTAAACGTACCCAGGTCTCGTAGGAAGTGGGAACGATTGGGTAATGGAAGAGTGGAGTAACGTATAACCGTTAGAAACCCATGCTTCCATGATGAAGGAAGTGGATCCGTTTACACCCGTTACTTCTTGCCGCCACTAATTATCCCGCTTCATGACACTTTCTTATAACGGGCGTATTGTACGCCGCACGCTGTAAACCGCCAGACCAATACCCTGATAAGTATCCCCCAGTTTGTGACATGTTTGATGTCTCGAGTGTTTTCGTGGAAAACGTGTAGCAGGTTGCTATGTGCAGCAAGTCAAAGTCAAGAGTCTTGTCGCAGGAAAATAGCATGTGACGCTATTAGGCACGTCTTGGCTGGTCGTCTAAAACTTGCCACAAGTCCATCGGTTCGGTGGCGAACTTGGATGGCCGAGATTGCATCTCATGAGGAAGGGTAGTCTTTGATTATGGCTACCTTCTCATTTGGTGCCCCGGTAATGGCACAATGGCGTTTTTTTGGTGTATGCGGTGTCAGCTGCGGCATGACCGGTATAGCTCGTGCATGCTAGTGGTGGCGGTGGTATAAGTGGCTTTGGCGTAGCCATGGCCACGAGATTTAAGCGGCTGGTCGCCTAAAACTTGCCACAAGTCTGTCAGTTCGGTGGCGAATTTGGATGGCTGAGATTGCATCTCATGATAAAGGATGGCCATTGATTATGGCCATATCTTGTTGTATAGCAAAGTGGCGCCATTGGCATAGAGTAGCGTCTGGCGTAGCCATGGCATAGCGGCATGCCAGTTGGTGTAGCCGTGTCAGCTATTTTGGCATATTGGTGTTAGACCCGAAATGTGGCGTGGCAACATTGGCCTTGTTGCCACATCAATCCCAATGCTCTGGGGAACGTTACTTGGCTTGGTTGGCGTAGCAACTTTTCCTAAATTAGGGTTTGGCATGTCGAAACCCTAATTAGTGTGTGTGGCATGCCGACGCGGCATGGAGACACTTCTTGTGCAAACGGTGTCATAGCTGTGCCAAAGGAACTATAGCAAGGCCATGGTGTGGAAACGACCACAAGAGTAAGGGTTGCCGTGGGTGGCTATGATATGGCGCCATTCATTGGGCTTCTTGGGTCCCACACGGCTCGTGGCATGTTGTGGGGTCGAAGTGGCATAATTTGTCCCACGACTGGAAATTAGGGCTTTGGTTAATGCAGAGTCGTGCTTCTGACTAGAAAACCCTAATTTAAGCTTATCATGGTGTTGGCCACGAACAGGAGGTAGGTTAGCACGCATGATGCTATTTATGGCATGTTTTGGAATGCTGCCACAAAGTGGCATATTGGCATGCCGCTCATCTCATTGGCGCAACATGGCACGTTTGGAATGTTGGCGCGATTTTGGAAAGCCAATTGGCTTCGTGACCATCTGGCGCAGTTTCCCCTTTTAACACTGTGGCAAGTTTACAACAAACTGATTGGTCAAAAAAGAGGGTCGGCCAAGCATGGGCGTGGCTACACTTTTGGTGTGAGTGTGGCAGCTTTAGAGCGACATGATTGGTCCATGGGAAATGGGGCCGGCAAGTATGGGCCCAGCCACAACTTATGTGCGTGGGGCGAGTTTAAGGAGACCTGATTGGTCGAGGGAAATAAGGTCGGTTTAGGATGGGGCGTGGCCAATGGCAAATGGCGTTGGCTGGATTAAGGCATGGCCACGCCTCCCTTTGCTGTTGCTCTTATCCTGCGGCTCCTTGTTTTTTTATTATGGGCAAGATTTTGCACCTACTAATCCATGGCGGATTAATTACCTAGTTTGCCTAGGCTTAATTTCGACAAGCAAGGTCTGATATACTGCGCAAGGCGCAAAACCCTAACTTTTGCAAATTAGTCAGGGTAATTGATTGAATTCTATGTGTTGACACAGAGTTCTTTAAGTTCATTGCCAGAGAGCAGCATGCTTTCTAATTTGAATACCTTATGCAAAGACCTTATACTTTGATATTTGGAAGTTTGTGCTACTCTACTGCGAGTGAACACAAATTGTCATGCCATATCAACATTAAGGGTTCAGCCGGGGAACATAGCACAGAAAGCATTCAAAGAAACTTTTATTAAGTGAATATAGGCAAGGTGCCTAAATTTACAAAATATCTTGGATTATTGCTACATACACCATTCTGGGTAAATTTCATGAGAAAATATTGAGTTGCTCAATGAGTATGCCAGTGAAGAGGTTGAACACTCATCACTTTTACTTGGCTCTGTCTCTTTGCAGAGTGACGGCCTATTAAATGCAGGGTTTTACAATTTTAGCCTTGAACTAAAAGCCACCATCAACTTTAAGTCCCCTGCTTAGCACGTAACAGTGACATTGTTACGAGGTAAGCATGAGATGGTGACATACAAGAGTAAAACCGAAAGGGCAAGACGTGAAGAGATTGTCAGGGAAATTCGACTAACCTTTGGCGGAAGGCATGAGGAATCCGTAATCCTTGTATTAGCGACTCTGCATAATTCCGGTTTGGCCATAGGGTCCTGGCGTTGGCGCTGGAATTCTGGCTACTGATCGGCAGAGATGGCGCTGCGACTTGGTCCGCGAATCGGTGAATGACGCTAGATGGCTAGGTCACGGAACGTATGGAGATGGCGCTTGTCTTCAGTCCATGGAATGATGTAAACTGGCTTCAGTTCGTGGAATGGTGGAACACTTGGAACTTTGGCTACCAAACTGTGAAGATGGAGTCGGTTAGGTCGCAGAATGGGCAGAGATCGCGCGACTTTGATCACGGAGTGCTGGGGTCATGGCGTTGCTTGCTAGGTTGTGGGGTGGGCGGAGATGGCGTTTCTTTGAGCGGTGAAGGTGGCGCTCCTTTGGCTATTTGACCGTTTTCTCCCGATCCTCATTAGGGTTTCGACGAGAGACTTCATCTGGTTGAGGCTGATTTTTTGGCCACCGTGTAAACTCATTGTGTTTGCTCAGCATCCGTTTCTCTTTGGGGTTTCCACGGTATATATGTTGGTGCAATTAGGTTGTCTTTCTTAGTTCAAGACAAAGACTTTCTCTGTTGAATCCATATTTCCTTCATCATGTCGAGTAGAGGCGAATCATCTTCGAGTCAGCTAGATTCTTCAGTCAAACGCAGGCGGCTTGCATCCAGAGTATGTCTCTAACCATCTCTTAATTTTCGAAATGATGAATATTCTTTTCCCATAACATTCCTTTTCTCTTCTTTTCTCAGTGTGGACAACACTGATTCGGGCGACAACTCCCCTGGTCCGGATCATCCGAGTTATGAAGATCATACGAGTACGTTTTTATTGACCAATAGATATTTGTTTGTTACCACCAGCGAGTGAGAAAGAGAGAGTTTCTTCTGTGCAGAGATATTTATCTGGAACATGTGTGACCGTTGTCGATGATGATGATCTGACCACCCCCGTTCCTTCGAATCCGAGCACACCAACCATCACAGATCCGGAAAATACTTGATTTGGGTATTTCTTGCCATGAATATCCCAATCTTTGGTTTGTCATTCGAAATCCACATGAAGTGTTTATCTTCTAGCTACCGAAACGTTGGTAGATTCCTAGTGCGAAAGGAATTCGTGACTCTGTACACGAAAATATGGAGAAGATATGGCCATATTGCCACCAGGAACGTGGTGCAGCATTTCTCGTCTGCCTTGGTTAACACTGTAAACTGTCTCCTGCCCATGATTTTTGAAATGGAAGGCACATCCATCCGCGACGTCACGGAATCAACTATTGAAAAGTGGGAAAACATGGTGTCTACCTGTGAATCCCTTGAGTTTAACGTAATTTGGCTGCGATGTAGGATCAGAATATCGCAATCCTAATACTTCGCGAGACTAATAAACGACAGCGTCGCGAAGGGGTCGCAAGGGAGTAAATAAATTACGTAATGGATGACGACAGTCAAAACACGGGGAAGGTGTGAAGATCTTGCGAAGGCAAAGGAGTGTCGCGAGGATAAATACTTATATACCTGCGACACTTCGCGAGTCATTCCCGAAAATAAAGGATAGCTTAGCTGTCATCCATTGTATATGACCCTATATAAAGGGGTGAATGAGTCTGTTGTGAGGAGAGTTTTTTTTTGAATTGGGAAGCAAGTCATTAGGAGAGAGAAACTTTGAGTGATTGTAATTCCTAAGTTATGTTCTATTCCTTTGTAAACATTTCAAGATTTATAAATAAAGATTCATTACTATTAATTTTCAAATGAATTAGTTACAGAAATTCCAGTGAGGGTATAGTGTGGGATTTCCTGCAACTACATATGCGCTAGAAACAGGGAGAATTTGGAGTAGTAGAAAATAAATTTGATATAATTTTAACTTGATTTACCAAAAGAAAGAAATGGCTAGAAGGAGAAATGTACTTAACAACCAACAATCGTGAGAAGAAGTGGGAGACTTGCCGGTGAAAGGAGAAATGAAATGGGAGAATCATCAAGGATGAACATGAGGAATGATGGAGAGAATCAAATTCAACCGCCAATTCAACCGGTTGTAAATACAGCTGTGGATTATGATAGAGTAAGTGTACACACTTGGAGATCAGATTCTGAGAATGAAAGGGAAGAAGAGCAGCAAGTGGTAGACAATGGACAAAGAGAGGGAGGTCGAGGAATAAACGGAGAAAACATTCAGGGAAATGAAGAGATCGCAGCGTTAGAAGCATTGAGACAAACGATACATGAAGAAAGACGATTAGAAGCAGAAGAACGAGCAAATTTACCAAGACAAAATCACGAGTTGAGAATGGAAAACATCAGGTTGCAAAATAGAAGATCAAGAAGCACTACAAGATCAAGCTCAAGATCAATTAGGGAGGAAAGAAGGAGAGTTTTACCTACAGGAAATACTGAGGAAGAAAACCGAGAAGAAATACAAGATCCAAACATGGAACGTGGCGAGAGGAGAGAAGAAATGGAAGATCGTTATATTCTGCATCCCGAGGGTTTTCAAAATGAACAGAATGGGGAAAATCAAGGAGATAGGCGACTTCAGGAGCAGAATAATCCAGTTGATGAAGGGAGAAGAATATTGTATGGGAGAGAAGCTTTGAGAAGGCAAAAGGAGATTGAAGATGACATCGAGAGGCATTATGTTGAACAAGCACGTTTAGCTCGCGAGAGAGAAAGAGTAAGAGCAGAAATAGAAAATCAAGAATTGGAAGAAGCAATCCGGCAGAATAATCATGATAATCGCGAAAGAAGGCGAGAACAAAGTCGGAACAATAGGAATATCAATGAAGAATATGAAAGAATACAGAAGAGAACTGATAGACAACCAAGAAGAGAGAATGAAAGATATAATGATATACAAATTCGCGAGGGATACGAAGGAGAATTTCGCAGAGGAAGAAGAGGAGAGGATGACGAACAAGAAAATCAAAGCAGACATGAACGCAGAAAGAGAGAGAGAGAATTGAAAAGACCAATGGATTCGAACTCTGATGTAAATGAGCAAATCCTGAGAGAATTGGCAGAGATGAGAGAAATGATGAATAGTAGTAGAAGGGGAGGAGGAAGAAGACAATTGGATGAGGCCATCGAAGAGGCTGCGAAAACTCCTTTTACATTAGAAGTGCAATTAGGAGGAATACCACCAAAGTGCAATCTACCTTCATTAACCAGTATTTTTGATGGGACAACTTGTGCAGTACAGCATATCAAAGCTTACGTACGGTGCATGTTACAATGGGAGAATCATGATGCCATATTATGCAAGTACTTTGCGTCAAGTTTAACAGGAGAAGCACTGAAATGGTTTGAGGGTTTACCAAGAAACACAATCACCTCATTCAACCACTTGCAAGCTATATTCTTAGGGGCATACATAAGTAACAACTCCTCGTGACCAGGAATTGAAGATGTATTTGGGCTGAAACAAAGAGTTGGCGAAAGTTTAAAGCATTTAACTGTGAGGTGGAAGTCGATGTGTAGTGAAATGGCTGGAAGGGTAGACGAAAGATATCTCATTCTATCATTTATTAATGCCATGTTTGCAACCAATTTATTATATATTCAGATCTTTAGGGTCAAGAATACAATCACCATGGGCCGAAGTCATGAGAACTTCAAGAGGAATATATTGCTTTGGAGGAAAAACAGAATGAGATGGAATCATACCCAGTTGCAAATACAAATTCAAGTGCTGCGAATGCAAATTTATTACCCAGATTAGTACACACAGTGGCGAGCACCTCGCAAGAACAGCAAGAAAGGACAGTAGATGATGGACAGCCAAAGATAGTAGCTATGGGGAGCCGAGATCAGGAAGAGTTTGAAAGAGAAAGAAACTACTACAACCGTGGCGGCAATAACAAAATCCAAAGACTTGATAATTCGCAAGAAACTTATGGAATTCGAAGGCAGAATTACCAGGGAAAGCAGCGAGGTCACAGAGTAGTGTGGGAAGAAATCAAAATGCCACCGTTAAATGCTAGTGTAGAAAAGATTTGGGAAGCTATGCTCTTAACGGAGGACGTCCCACCACCATGGAACTTTGGACAGGAACCGCCACCTGGTGATAGAAGTCACGAATTCTGTTCTTACCACCGTTTTTATGGACATCTGACAAATGACTGCAGAAATCTGAAAAGAATCATCCTCAGAATGATTAACCAAGGAAAGTTAAACCATTTTCTAAAAAATGAAGAAAAAGTTCAACCACCGCCACCACCACCAGAAATGCATAGAACAAATTCAGCAAAAGGAAAGGAGACGTTTGTAATAGAAGTTGGAACGAAAGCCAAAAATTTGTTTTGCAACTCCATAGTACATTCATTCCGAACAATTGAAGATTTTCATGACAATGTTCTCAGTAGGGTCTTTGCGAGGGATGTTAATAATAGAGAAGTAATGAATATCGCGAAGGCGTCGCAGCTACAGGAATGGCAAATGCAGATCATCTCTTTTTCTGCAGAAGATATACCTGAAGGAAGAGAGATGCATGATCGCCCATTGGTCGTAAAATTGGAAATCAATCCAAAACCTGTTGATGGCGAAGATGACGAAGCAGAAAATTCTTGGGCAATCAATAGAATCTTAATCGATATGGGAAGCTCAGTAAACATCCTTTTCTACCATACTTATAGAACAATGGGAGGAAGAGATGAAGACTTGATACCTTCGACGTATAAGATTTATGGTTTTAATGGTACTGCGAACAAGCCAAAAGGAGAAGTACATATGAGAATACCCTTGCAAGGCTTATCAACTGAAATTTTGTTTTGTGTAGTGGATGTAGAATCTCCCTATAATGCATTGATAGGGCGGCCATGGTTGCACGAAATCTTGGGTGTAGCATCAACATATCACCAATGTATAAAATTTCCCCATCCTAGTGGTGTTGGAATCATCAAGGGAGATTGGATAGAAGGACAAAAGTGTTATGAGGTGGATGTAGAAGGTTGCGAAGAGAGAGCTGCGAAAAGGAAGAGTTGGAAGCAGAATGTAAGAGATGAACAAAGAAGAGAAAGGTTAATGGTAGATGTAATAAATACAAGAATAGAAGGTACATCGCGAAGTGAGTGTATGAAGCTAGATGAAAGTTATGCTGAAAAGGGATCATTAAGAGGTTTGAATGACATAGAGGCAGAGAGTAGCATGAACAAAAGAAGTAAGAAATGAATAATTGACAAAGACATGTCAACAGCTAGAAAAAGAGTTAATAGTTGAAGAAGTAATATGCGAGAACCTCGCCATCAAGAATGTATGAATGAATGTACTTGATCTTTTTCAGGTTGTGCGAAAGTTTCGCAAACAAAAATTGAATGATTAAATGAATCAACAAGAATGAATGAGTGAGTGAATGGGACAAACCTTTATGGCGTACACCCTAGTCCGCGAATGCTATTTCGTAAGAGGCAAATGTAAGACCTAAAGTGCGTCATATAAGGGGTATCTCTTGACATGGCTCGGGGAAAAGGTTACACCCGCCCCGGAACCTGAGTCATTGAGATTTGGGGCCCATAAATGCCTATTCGGGAGGGATACCTTGGATTTCTAACTATATAAGGTTATACCCGGGTTGGACGACCGAGGGTCTCTTCTAAAGAGTCAGTATATGACCAAGGCGCCGAGGTACACGGTTGAGCCAAGGGTGCCTGGGACATTTGAAATGTCTCGGCCATTCTTGGCAAGTCTTGGCGTATACTGCACTCGGGCCGAAGAAAACTCCACTTAGGGTGCAGTCTCGTAACCATAAACCCTATAGGTATAAGGGATAAGAGGCTGCGAAAACAACTGGTTGTTGTTAAGACCGGATGGGAGGAGCTAGCCTTGTATGGCCGATGTTCGCCTCCTTGAAGGGGCAACCAGGGAGAAGATAAGGGCGGCACCCTCCATTAGGGAGCTGATCAGTGTCAAAAGACGCAAATGTCATGAGGCTCTATTTTCGCAAGAAAATTTAGACTTATCATATTTGTGCAATGATCCTGCAGAGGCAATAATACTGACGCGAGGGTAAGACGAGATCAATGGGTCTTTACACGAAAGTGTATGAGACGTCCTGCGATTTCGTCGCAAAGACAACAATTACATGAGGCTATATGTTTGCGAGAACATTTAGGCTCGTCACATTGTTGCAAGTACAGTATCCTACAGAGGCAAAAATACTTATGAAATGATAAGGCAAGGTCAATGGGTCATTGCATAAAAATGTAAAGACATACTGCGATCTTGTCGCAGCGAGGGGTGGCGAAATAAGACCTTTACTTAGGAAGGCAAAATAAGACCACACAAAAAATGATAAGGCAAGATCAGTAGACTTCTTCATTTATGAAGATATCTTGCGATCTAAAAAAAAAAAAAAAAAGAGAGAGAGCAATCTTGCGAGATTGACTGTACTTTATGGATAGAGGATTAAGTACTTCTTATATTTCAAGGGTTTATACTTCTCATTTATTTCGCGAAATATTGGAACTTCGCAAAAGAATAGAGGCAAGTACGTACTTTTCAAGAAAAGTATTCTTTCGCTTGTTCCTTCATCATCAAAGATCGAAGATTACTACAAATAATGGATTATTCTAAAATAATAGAGGCAAGTGTACTATACTGAAGGATTGTCTGATTGATATATGCAAACAAAGGAAACAAAGATTGAATTCATATTCAATAATCCAAGAGATTTGCAGTAAGAAGGTACAAAAATTGATATATATATATACAAATGCTACAAGAGGCAAAAGAAGAAAAAGAAATTATTTCTTGGTTGATTCTTCTTCTATATCTGATTCTTCGCTGCTAGTGCTCTCATCGCCAGATTCTTCTTCTTCGCTAGACTCACTATCGGAAACGTCTGAGACAGGCAAGTTTTCGGGAATTTCTTCAGCCAGAAAAGGATATGAAGATAGAGGAATATTATGATCATTACAAATTCTCTCCATAGCTTGATTACGGAAACAAACAACATCATTGTTGAAATTCGCCACCGTAGTTTGGAATTGCATTTTCAACTTGGAGTATCTGTTCTCGCGAAGAGAGAGATCCTTTGCGATTTGTTTTTTTTTCAGATTCAAGCACTCCAATCCTTGTCTGAAATCTCTTCTCGGATTCTGAAAACATGAGAAAATGAGTTAATGGTAATAATACAAAAAGAAAAGAGCAGAAGAATAAAGAAGAATGAAAAACAACCTTCTCTGTCAGAAATCATATCTTTAATCAAGGTGGTCTGCTCGGCGCGAAGACTAACATCAACACCTAAGTCATTTCTGGCATTATCTAGAACCTTCGCAGCCCAAGCAAACTCATCATCATTATTTATGACAAGTAGAGAACGAACTTGATTCTCTCGATCATTAAGCAAGGCATTTTGACGAAGGTATTCATCCCGTTCAATTTGTACTTCAAGGAGAGATTTTTGAAATTTTGCTAATGCTTGGGCACCTCTGTTAGCAATGCGATCTTTATCATCTATAAGACTATGAAAATTTTTTTCTTAAAATACTGATCTTCGTTTGGGAATCAAGATACATTCGTTTAAACTGGTTGGCTAAGTTTAAGCTAGATCTATGCTCAATCTCTAGAAGACGATACTTGGTTTGAAGTTCATTTAATGAAAGAGAGTTAGCTTTGTGTGACAAACTACTTAAGGATTCATTAAGACGAGCTAGAAGAGCATTATTATCCATAGGTTCTGGGAATGATTGGAGAAGAGTGGCTTCTTCGGTGAGGTTATATATGTCTGCGAAAGTGTTAAGTTAGGTAAAGTACACAAATGATAAAATAAAAATAAAAGTAAGAAAAAAAGATTTTATACCATAGAGCTGTTGGTTGGCGCTTTGAAGAGTAGCAATCTTATCCTTTTGGGAAGAGTGTTCAGTTTCCAATCGTTTGATTTTTTCATGAAGAGCAGCAATCTCATCTTCATTCTTCTTGCGAGAGGCTACGAGATGAGCATTCTTTTGCAATTGAATATTATATCTCCTCTCAAGATCTAAGGCAACAACAAAAGAAATTCTTCCAGCCTGTAAAGAAAGGTAAAAAGATTGTTAAGACATACTTTGAAGTAAAAGTCGCAAGAAAAATATGAGTTCGGACATACCAAGGAGTTAAGCGCGTTTAAAAAATTAGGAGACACAGATCTAGAAATTCCTTTAAAGGAATCATTGTCCTCCAGCAACGGGGCATCGCACACATTTGTGAGAGCCTCGCAAATGGAAGACAGACGAGTATTCCCAATTCCTTGAAAAGAGTCTGAGAAAATGTCGGATAATAGCTTCATAGGAGATTCAGTTGATTGATTCTCCTTTGCGGAAGAGGTGTTCATGTCATTGTCACCTTCATCAGAAAATTCAGAACTTGAACTGGGATGAGAAGAAGATTGAATTTTTCGTTTCTTGGAAGACGGAGCAGAGGGTTTTTCCTTGCGAGCAGTAGCTTTACCCTTGCCTTTATTCTTTGCAGTAGTTTCTTCATCATCAACATTGCGAGCAGTAGTTTCTTCATCATCAACCTTCGCACACGAATGAAAGTAAGAAATAGAGGCAACAATATTGTTTAGGAGAATAAAGGAATATTTCTTACTTCATCCGTGATTGATCGGAGTATCAACAGGGTATTCGCTTTCGGATTCTTTCTATAACTCCTCTTTAATTTGGCAATCTGAAGATTTTACGAATTCAATGAATATAAGAAGAAGGAAATATCGCAAATGTAAAATTTGAAGTTGGAAATATACCTCTTTTGTCTTCTCGGGCCAATTAAATTCCCAAGGATGATAGTTTGCAAGATTCGCAGGGAGTACATGTGAACCTGCGATATAAGGTTCATCTAAGAATAAGGGAATAACCCACCATCTCTCATCTTTAGACTAACGAGGAGTACTATTGTTGCCCGAATGCCAGTCAATATCTTGCATAAGCAGCTTATCCTCAGGAATATTCTCTAATCTCTTCAACCGAGCACCCCAGCGAGACTTATCATTTCTCATAGTTATTACTTTATAATTTTCAAAAAAGTTTTCCATGGTATATTTTTCAACAATTATTGGTAAGTTTGCGAATTTAGGATCCTTGGCAGTATCAGGATACAAGGATCCTTTACCGGCACCGCGGTTGGAAAATTCAAGCATAAGGCGAATGCAATCGCCACTCAGTTGATAGACAGCTCGCGAGAACTTCTCGTGAGAAAGAATTTCGTAGAATAATGGCATCTCGGGATTATACAGAGGGATGGGAAGTCCTGCGAGGAGTTGACCTAGCGAGACTATAATTCTTTGATCATCACACTGATGATCAGAAAATAGTTTGGAAGAAAGTATGGATGAAGGTTCTAGACCAGGGATAAGTGACAGGGTGAAACCTTTCTCTCTCAGATTCTTTTGAACTTCATTAAAGAGGGGCTTATATGTACGGCCAAGTGAAGCCATTGTCAAAGTATGGGAGTGAATGGAGAATTGAAGATTAAGAATGAAGAAAGGGAAGATTTACAGTAGTAGAAACGCAAATTGCGGAGGGAGAAGATTGAAGGAAAGTTGCAGAGAGAAAATAAAGAAAGAAAAGTGAAAGATAAGAAAACTATATATAGAGGGAGGAATCCTCGAGAAAAACGAAGGCATTTAATGCGAGATGGGACATGAATGGTCAAGAATAAACGGTTGAAAGATACGTGTCAAGAGAAGAATGGAAGAAAAGACATCTGTAATAAAGTTCGTTCAAAAATGTGGAAATAAAATAGGTAAAGATAAGCCGTTGCGACAATTTAAAACATTGATTCTCATGGCATTCTCTCCTTCGCAGAGAAGACATGAGAAGAGGCAAGATGTAGGATCAGAATATCGCAATCCTAATACTTCGCGAGACTAATAAACGACAGCGTCGCGAAGGGGTCGCAAGGTAGTAAATAAATGACGTAATGGATGACGACAGTCAAAACACGGGGAAGGTGTGAAGATCTTGCGAAGGCAAAGGAGTGTCGCGAGGATAAATACTTATATACCTGCGACACTTCGCGAGTCATTCCCGAAAATAAAGGATAGCTTAGCTGTCATCCATTGTATATGACCCTATATAAAGGGGTGAATGAGTCTGTTGTGAGGAGAGTTTTTTTTTTTGAATTGGGAAGCAAGTCATTAGGAGAGAGAAACTTTGAGTGATTGTAATTCCTAAGTTCTGTTCTATTCCTTTGTAAACATTTCAAGATTTATCAATAAAGATTCATTACTATTAATTTTCAAATGAATTAGTTACAGAAATTCCAGTGAGGGTGTAGTGTGGGATTTCCTGCAACTACATGCGACATCGCCTTGACATTGTGAAGGTTGATAGAGTCGATATCCTTGCCAACGTCATTCCTGCCACAAAAGCCATTTTGGAAGAGGAGAAGGCTCTGACCGTGGAATCCCAAAAGGTGGAAAAGGCAATCCATGATTTGAAGAGTTGAACTGAAAGATATCAAAACGGGTTGAAAATGATCCTTTCAAGGAACTACAATCTATTGGATGGGCTTTTCTGATTTATGTAGTTGTGAGACACCTGGTTTTCCTTCTGGGTCTCGAATGTATTATAATTTATTTATTTATTTTGTATTGGTTTTGGAGAAATAAGAGAATTTTCATTAATATGCTTCGATTAAATGAAATTTGATAACTGGGATGTGAAGGAAACGGAAAAATGCCTGGCTAGCCTTGCTATGAGATGGCGAGGGGTGGGGTAATAGTTAGGCGTAGTATGCCTTGAGCCATTTTGCATTGATGACTGCTTCCAGTTTGCCTCCATCTTCCTTGATGACCTTGTAGTATCTACTGTTATACGCTTTGGTGACCACATAAGGCCCTTCCCATTTTGGGGAGAATTTTGGTGCTGACATGTCTTGTTGGATGTGTCTGACGGTCTTCAACACCAGATCCCCTACTTGAAAAACTCGAGGTTTCTGACTTTGTCATATGCTCGGAAATTTTATTTATGTATGCTTTATGCGTGATCTTACGCTTTAGCTCTTCTCGGAATCCAAAGTGTCTAGCTCTGCTACCCTGGCATCCGATGTTTCGGCTTCATTCCATTGGACTCCACTTGCCTGGCAATCCTAGCCGATGGGATTTTAATTTCTGTTGGGAAAATGGCGTCTGCGTCGTAGACGAGAGAATAGGGGGAGGCGCCAGTAGAGCTCCTTGGTGATTTCCGATATGCCCAAAGCGCCATTGGCAGTTGTTTGTGCCATGTCTGAGGGTTATCGTGCACTGTCCGGCTGAGGATTCGAATTAGAGTCTTGTTGGTGCTTTCGGCCTGCCCATTCCCTTGGGGGTAATAAATGGTGGAGAAGACTTGTTTAATTCCATATTCTTCAAGTAACTCCCGTACTTGCTTGTTGGCGAAAGGAGTGCCGTTGTCGGTGATGATGTGTTTAGGAACACCGAAACGACAAATGATATATTCCTTAATGAACGCTGCAATTGTGGCTCCAGTAGTCCCTCATAAAGGGATGGCTTCGACCCATTTAGTGAAATACTCTGTTGCAGTTATTATATACTCATGTTGTTTTGATGACGGCGGGTTGATCTTCCCAATGATGTCGAGTCCCCAGCTATAAAACGTCAACGGACTACTTACCGAATGCAGGGGACTAGAGGGTGCGTGGATAAGATTTCCATGAATTTGACATTTGTGGCATCTTTGAACAAAAGCAGCCGCATCGTCCTCCATGGTCGGCCAATAGTATCGCTCGTGTATTTGGAGAAATAACTTCTTTTTTCCTTGGTGCTCGCCTTCGTGCATTTCTTTCAGCATGATTGGGATTTCTGCCTCGCCCATGCATCGTAAAATCTCCTCCAAAACTTTTATGATACAGGATTCCTTCATGGAGTATGAATCTCTTGGATCTTTGCTCCACCTTGGTTGCGTCTTTCTTGCTTGTTGGGAGTACGCCGTCGCGAAGATAACTGATGTACGGCTTTTGCCAGTCCACAGTGTGGTCAACATTGAAAACTTCTAATTGATGTGGCAGCGCTTGGCAATTGGAGCAAGATACTTGGAGCAATCGAGATTGAGCCTCTAATTCTGTCCAGTAGTAGCCAAGGCGTGGCAGACGACGATAAAGTTTTACCACCAATGTTTGTCCGCGAATTTCGCAATGAATACGGTTAAGTTTCTGCTGTGCCTCTTCATCTCCGAGGCATTTTGACAGGGAACCATATGGGTTCTGGCGGTACAACATCCCATGAAGCATGAAGAAGTTTTGTAAGGTTTTGAGACTGACCTTTCATTGGGAAAGCGAGCTGTTAAGTTCTTGAATAATCGGTGTTCTCCGGTCGGCGGCTTCGGTCTCCTTAGATTGCGAAAGCCATGTTGATGCCACGGTTCGTCTTTTTCACCGTCGAGTGGTTTCTTCCAAACCCCTGAACTGCATATTTGATGCTAATGTGGCTAGGCAATCATCATGTCTGTTGTTGCTACGGCCAACATGTGTTATGGTCGCGTCAGCGAAGTAATTTAGCAGCTTTTGCGCCTCGGATCTATACGGGGCCAGCGTCACCTCTTTCAGTGCGTATACTTCATTCATCTGGTTAACCAGTAATTTAGAATCACCCCTTATTTCCAGACGTGTGTCTCCAGCTTGCTTGGCTAATGACAACCCTATGAGAAAGGCTTCATTTTCTGCTGAATTTTTGGTGCAATGAAAGTCTAGCTTGAAGGAATGCGAGAAAACTTCACCGGTTGGGGATACTAGAACCACGCCTGCTCCTCCGGTATGATTGCTAGGGGTTGCGGAGCCATCGGAAAATAGTAGCCACGCTTCTTCTTTGACAAAAGAGATTTTCGGAAATTCTCTAGGAAGGTCTTCGTGCAGTGCTGTGGTACCCTCTCCTGGGAAAACTGCTAGTAAATCTGCTACCGCTTGTCCTTTTATAACTCTTGGGGAAGCACACGTTATATCAATCTTCTACATTTGGAGGAGCCATTTGGCTGGCCTTCCTATCAGGGCCGGTTTTGAAAGCAAGAACTTCACAGGATCAGACTTAGATATCAGCACCACTTTGTTTGAGAGCAGATAATGCCTAAACTTCTGAATGGAGTGAATCAGAGCTAGGAACGCTTTTTCTGCCTTAGGGTATCTGAGTTCAGGATCCCTCAAAGTTCGACTGAAGTAGTATATAGGGTGCTCAATTCCTTCATCATCTTCTTGGGCGAGAAGAGCTCCGACAGCAGTATCACTAAAAATAGTGTAGAGACACAACGGTCTTCCTTGTACAGGAGATTTCATGACGGCTGGGGATGACAGTATTTGTTGAATCTTCGGAAAAGCCTCTTGTTTTAGCGTCATCCAAACAAAACTTTCCTTCTTCTTCAGCAAGAGGTTGAATGAAGTAACAAGCTGAGCTAAACCCGGTATAAAACGCCGGATGTAGTTTACCTTACCCATGAAGCTCTGGAGTTCTTTCACAGTTTGTGGAGGTGGCATCGTAAGGATGGCTTGGGTTTTGGCTGGGTCGACTTTGATTCCCTCGGCGGTCACCTGGAAACCTAGAAATTTGCCCTAAGAGACGCCAAAGGCACACTTCAAAGGATTCATCTTTAGTTTGTATTCACGACACCTTTCAAACACCTGTCGCAGAACCTCTGTATGGTTCGCTCGGGTTTTTGACTTAACCACTATGTCATCCACGTAGTCTTCAACTTGCTTATGCATCATATCATGGAAAATTGCGGTCATGGCGTGTTGGTAGGTGGCGCCAGCATTTTTCAAACCGAAAGGCATCACGGTATAGTAAAAGTTTCCGAGAGGAGTTCGAAAAGCTGTCTTACTTGCGTCGTGCTCGTACATCTTTATTTGATTGTAGCCAATGTACCCGTCCATGAAAGAGAACATACCGTGTCCACTGGTGGCGTCTACCAGCATATCAATGTTAGGAAGATGAAAATCGTCCTTGGGGAAGCATTTGTTCAGATCCCTAAAATTAACACAACACCTGATTTGGCCGCTCTTCTTCTTTACTGGAACCACATTGGCCAACCAGGTGGGATGGTGAATGGGTTTGATGAAACCAGCGGCTAATAATTTTTGGATTTCCGTCTTGATCCGTTTTTCCACATCGTGTCTGAATTGTCTCGGAGATTTTTTGACCGGTTTGGATCCGGGTATTATATGTAGATGATGAGTGACCAGTTTCTCATCCAAGCCAGGTATTTCATTGTACGTCCACGCGAATACATCTTGATATTCTTTAAGAAGGTCCACAAGTTTTGCACGTTCGTCGACACATAGAGTTGAGCTGATGGAGATAGACCGTGAAGATTTCTCGCTTCCGATGTTGACAACTTCGAGTTCATCTGTGGTGGAGTTGGTTCCGTCCTGCAGTTGTCGTGGTGCATCCGGCACCTCTTCTTGTGGATCGCTGCTGTAGTTACATTCCATTGGACGGAGAGACTGGGTGGTAGTCTCCCCTGCTAATTGCTAACAACGGCGCTGATATACGGTTTTCCCTTTTTCGTCACGACTTGCAATAAAAGCCCGCTCCCGCTTGGTATGAGTATGAGCCATACTTCCATTTGATGAGGGGAAATTGGCGTGCTTTTCCTTTGGGGAGATGGCACGAGATTGGGTCTCTTTGTGCAGCGATGCGAGCATGTCCTCTTCTTTGATTGTCGTCCATGTCGGGAGTGGAGTGCAGTGGAATTTTCCTGACGAGTCCCGCAAATTTTTCTTCGGTTCGAACATCTCCATACCACAGATTGGTGTATAAGGAGATAATGACGCAGGAATGCGAATAACTTCTTCATTCAACATGGTCTTTAGGCACTGGTGATATGTTGAAGGAATGATCATGTTATCGTGGAGCCACGGTCTTCCCAGTATCATGTGCTAGTTTGGATCCTTCTCGATTACTTCGAACTTTACCTTCGACTGGATTGGTCCCACTGACAGATTCAGGTTGATGTATCCATACGTGCTGGTTTGGTTGCCTTCGAAATCTGTCATCATGGTAGGTTGTCGTATAATTTTGCTTGCCCACACCTTGGCTGTCCTGAGTGTTCTGAGATTGATAACATTGGAGGACGCTCCCGTGTCGATGAGGGCCCTTTTGAACTCTGAATCCTTGATGCGAGCAGTGACGTGTAGGGCCCAGTTATGTCCTTCTTCTGCCATCATGTCGTCTTCAGTAAATGTAACATTGTTGACGGAAATCTATGATATTCTTGAAGTCTCCGAGTGTAAAGGAACCAAACACGCGTCTAGGGATATTTGATTAATCGCAATTAAATGTCTCCGCTCGTTGGTCCTTTGAAAGGTGCGAGAAGTTCACATAAACTTTCCACCAACGCGCCGCTTTCCCGGTTCACCGGTAAGCCGATTGGTGGTGAAGTTGTTGACCTGAGAACGATCATCCGGGACGGGTGAACCACTCAAATCTGATGTAAATCTGACAAGAAAGTTGAGTATGTTGTTTATCGTCTCCTTCATCAGGTCCATGTTCCTTGTGTGGATCTCCTGAACCCGTGCCAATTAGGCCAACCTTGGAATTTCTTCATTGGATGCGCCATTCGGTGCCGTGTTGGGAGAAGAGACATCGCCATTCTCTAGAGTCTGAGTGGAATTTGGGATCATGGACTCATTTCTAAGACTGACCATCTTCTGGAAATTGGAGTTGCAACCGAGTGATTTAATCTCCCACTGTGGTCGCCAATTGTTTGTGGGTGAAAACTGTTTCTGTTGATTTCGGTAATTTTGGGTGTGTGGATGAGAAACGAATATAAACCCTAAACAATGCACATGAGTGCTTTTGATTTGAGAGATCAATCTGTACAATCCTGGCCTAAACCAAGAAATGGCCATTCCAGGCTTGCTTCGGTCACAAAGTGAAGGAGAAGGGTTGGTCTTAGGGAGGGAAGCGAAGAGAGTGTTGAGACCACAATGGTTTCTGAAGATGTGGCTTGTTTTATGACTTGTATCAGAAAGTGGAACTGGCTTGCAGAGTGAAAAGCTATCAGTTCTTGGTGATTTCTGGATACTATGTTGTTGCCGACCAAAAACTTGTTGTTTGGTGGAAATAGGTGAAGCCTATTTATACAAGTCATATTTAAACGTACCCTGGTCTCGTAGGAAGTGAGAACGATTGGGTGATAGAAGAGTGGAGTAACGTATAACCGTCAAAACCCATGCTTCCATGATGAAGGAAGTGGATCCGTTTACACCTGTTACTTCTTGCCGCCACTAATTGTCTCGTTTCATGACACTTTCTTATAACGGGCGTATTGCACGCCGCACGCTGTAAACCGCCAGACCAATACCCTGATGAGTATCCCCCAGTTTGTGACATGTTTGATGTCTCGAGTGTTTTCGTGGAAAACGTGTAGTAGGTTGCTATGTGCGGCAAGTCAAAGTCAAGAGTCTTGCCGCATGAAAATATCATGTGACGCTATTAGGCACGTCTTGGCTGGTCTCTTAAAACTTGCCACAAGTCCGTCAGTTTGGTGGCGAACTTGGATGGCTGAGATTGCATCTCATGAGGAAGGGTAGCCGTTGATTATGGGCTACCTTCTATTGGCGCCTGGTAATGGCACAGTGGCGTTTTTGGTGTATGCCAGTGGCATTGCGGCATGACTGGTATATCTCATGCATGCTAGTGGCACGGTGGTATAAGTGGCGCCTGGCGTAGCTATGGCCACGAGATTTAAGCGGCTGGTCGCCTAAAACTTGCCACAAGTCTGTCAGTTCGGTGGCGAATTTGGATGGCTGAGATTGCATCTCATGAGAAAGGATGGCCACTGATTATGGCCATATCTTGTTGTATAACAAAGTGGCGCCATTATCACAGTGGCTTCTGGCGTAGCCATGGCATAGCGGCATGCCAGTGGTGTAGCCGTGGCAGCTATTTTGGCATATTGGTGTTAGACCCAAAATGTGGCGTGGCAACATTGGCCTTGTTGCCACATCAATCCCAATGCT
Source organism: Papaver armeniacum (assembly GCA_023531295.1). NCBI lineage: Eukaryota > Viridiplantae > Streptophyta > Magnoliopsida > Ranunculales > Papaveraceae > Papaver > Papaver armeniacum. Next base: position 260,469 of record JAJJWW010002817.1, read on the forward strand.
CTGGGGAACATTACTTGGCTTGGTTGGTGTAGCAAGTTTGCCTAAATTAGGGTTTGGCATGCCGAAACCCTAATTAGTGTGTGTGGCATGCAGACGGCATGGAGACACTTCTTGTGCAAACGGTGCCATAGATGTGCCAAAGGAACTATAGCAAGGCCATGGTGTGGAAACGACCACAAGAGTAAGGGTTGCCGTGGGTGGCTATGATATGGAGCCATTCCTTGGGCTTCCTGGGTCCCACACGGATCGTGGCATGTTGAGGGGTCGAAGTGGCATAATTTGTACCACGACTGGAAATTAGGGCTTTGGTTAATGCAGAGTCGTGCTTCTGACTAGAAAACCCTAATTCAAGCTTATCATGGTGTTGGCCACGAACAGGAGGTAGGTTAGCACGCATGGCGCTATTTATGGCATGTTTTGGCATGCTGCCACAAAGTGGCATGTTGGCATGCCGCTCATCTCATTGGCGCAACATGGCACGTTTGGCATGTTGGCGCGGTTTTGGAAAGCCAATTGTCTTCGTGACCATCTGGCGCAATTTCCCCTTTTAACACTGTGGCAAGTTTAGAGCAACCTGATTGGTCAAAAAAGAGGGTCGTCCAAGCATGGGCGTGGCTACACTTTTGGTGTGAGTGTGGCGGCTTTAGAGCGACCTGATCGGTCGAAGGGAAATGGGGTCGGCAAGTATGGGCCATCCACAACTTATGTGCGTATGGCGAGTTTAAGGCGACCTGATTGGTCGAGGGAAATAAGATCGGTTTAGGATGGGGCGTGGCCAATGGCAAATGGCACTGGCTGGCTTAAGGCATGGCCATGCCTCCCTTTGCTACTGCTCCTATCCTGCGACTCCTTGTTTTTTGATTCTGGGCAAGATTTTGCACCTACTAATCCATGGCAGATTAATTACCTAGTTTTCCTAGGCTTAATTTCGACAAGCAAGGTCTGATATACTGCGCAAAGCGCAAAACCCTAACTTTTGGAAATTAGTCAGGGTAATTGATTGAATTCTATATGTTGACACAGGGTTCTTTAAGTTCATTGCCAGAGAGAAGCATGCTTTCTAATTTGAATACCTTATGCAAAGACCTTATCCTTGATATTTGGAAGTCCGTGCTACTTTGCTGCGAGTGAACATAAATTGTCATGCCATATCAACATTAAGGGTTCAGCCGAGGAACATAGCACAAAAAGCATTCAAAGAAACTTATATTAAGTGAATATAGGCAAGGTGCCAAAATTTCGAGAATATTTGGGATTGTTGCTACATGCACCATTCAGGTAAATTTCATGAGAAAATATTGAGTTGCTCAATGAGTGTGCCAGAGTGAAGAGGTTGAACACTCATCACTTTTACATGGCTATGTCTCTTTGCAGTGAGTGGCCTATTAAATGCGAGGGTTTTACAATTTTAGCCACTGAACTAAAAGCCACCATCAACACCTAGGTTTTCCTAAAACCATTATAGGTTAACGACTTGAAGACTTCATTGGGATTTTGAAGCCAGACCCAACTATTTTCTTTGTAGTTGCGTGTTCGATCTTACTTGTTCTATCGTATTGAGTACTATCTTCTCTAAGATTTGATCGAGATTTATCTCCGATAGGTAAGATATAAAAAGTAATCACAAAGCTCTTCGTCTCATTCTTTGTGATTCCACAATGACTTCTTTTACTACCATATAGTTAAGTTATTGTGAGGTGATTGATATTTCTAGGTTGTTCTTTACAAGACCGGATTATCAATTGGTTTCTGTTCACCTTGATTTATCAAAAGACGAAACAAAACTTCATAGGTACTTCTATGGGAGACATATTTATCTATCAGAATAGACTTTTCTGTGGGAGACAGATTTGTTTATAAATTCTTCGACTTTGGGTCGTAGCAACTCTTAGTTGTGGGTGAGATCAGCTAAGGGAATCAAGTGTGTAGAGTCATGTTGGGATTCAAAGGCGTAAGGAACGCGATTGTATATTAATCGGTGTGAGACTTGGTTAGGGCTCAACTACATTCCAGTCTGAAGTTAACTTGTAGTAGGCTAGTCTGTAGCAGCTTAATACAATGTGGTGTTCAAATCTGGTTTAGGTCCCAGGGTTTTTCTGCATTTGCGGTTTCCTCGTTTCTGGTGTCTGTGTTATTTCTTTTCTGCATTATGTTTGTTTATATAATTAAAATATCACAGGTCGTGCGTAGTTCAATCAATTGGTAAATCCGACCCTTGGTTGTTGATTGAAATTGATTGACACTTGAACATTAGTCTTTGGTACCGTTCAAGTAATTTCTCATATCAATCAGGCTCACATGTTTTAATCTGTTCGGTTGCAGATTGTATTGAGAAATTGAGATATAACTCTTGGATGTTTTTCCTTGATTGAGTCTGACTATCTAGTTGATTCTCTTGGAATTATATGAGAGTTAGTCCATACAGATTGTCGAGGGAAAAATTGGGTGTGGTTGTTATACCCCCGTTTTTTTCAGGTATCAAAACTAGATTTGTGTGGTTCAAACCAACAGGGATGCTAGAAGAAGCAAAGCAATGTTTGATCAGGGATGTTACCTCATTTCCCACTTCGTCCTAGTATTTTTTTTTAAAATTGGCGGCATACTATCTCGGTAGGGAAATTTAAGAGACCCCATATTCTTTAGCACTTTTTGAGATCTCCCCGCACCATACAATCTGGTCCAGGAGATTTGTTATTCAAATGTTAACAATACCAAATCGGTTTTCATAATTCCTGGAAATTCTTTGTCCAATATAACCGAAATCTCACTAGAAAATCTCCAATTAGTAAATGCACATTACCAATTTTTATTCTCCAGAGATATACATAAAACTAATAACCTTAATTAAAAGATTCTTAATTTATTTTCGGTTCGGGATCTCCTTGAGTTATTAAGGAATATCTTTGAACAATAAAAGATAAAATTCTTGAGCATGTTCAAAGTATGTCGACATCTTTTCTTATGTAAAATCCTCTTTCATATTTACAATCTTGAAACCGATTATACCACACTTCCAAACAAGTTTAGAACTAGTTCCTCTGTATTCCAAGACAACTATGTGATTGATCAAATATCAATTCACTAATCATTGGTTTATGGTTTTACCAAACACAAGGATCGGTTCTACCTCCATATGGTTACTGGGACCGGTTACATCAGTTACCAGGATCGGTTACGTCAATTACCAGGACCGGTTACCATATTCTCATGGTATTACTTGTGATCGGTTACACAAGTCACTAGGATAGTTTACACCAATTACTAGGACCGGTTACTCCAATTACAAGGATCGATTACACAATAATTTTGTGATTGGTCACACCAATTACAAATATCGATCATACCATCTCAGGTGATTACTTAGGATCGGTTACACTAATAAAAGTCGTACCAATACATAATTCAGGCACTGTAACTAGTTTTACTAAGATACATAACAAGTTATGATCGTAACTACTACACATATTGGTAATCCAAACATATGCAATGAATAACAATACCAATAATCCTAGCGATTTCCCTTTCGATTCATAAAACAAGTTCATGAATGTACTTTCTTTAAATAAATGTAAACATTGCTTCCTAGGATGGAATCTTCACCTTTACCTATATACATAATCACAATAGCATTCATACGATTATGTTGATGTCTTATATACGAAGTTCAAAAGATGAGCGTTATATGTATCCTATTCCTTAACACCATGGTCATGTGATCATGTCCTACTACTAGAGTATAATCATTCACAGCTTTGTAGTTATGTTTTCAATATAACACGACTTGAAAGATACGTTAGGAATAAAACAGATCAAGTCAAAATATTACTAACCTCAAGAGGAAGGATGATGTCGTCGTTGTAGCTTGTTACTTCTCCACATTCTTCAAGTCTTCGAGTAATACTTGTATGTCTCATAATCCCAGACTTTCTAGTCTAACCTATACGAATTTGTCTCTAGTACATAATCAAGCGACTCTTTAAATGAGTTTTATTCACTAAAATATGACAACCAAACTTGACATACCAACGCTTGGTGGGTTTAACCGAGACAATTGAGAAAATCAAAGAAACGTCAGAATCAGAAGAAGTTGTTCCAACGGTTGTTGATCCTGATGTCTCTAGTGATGAGGAGAAAAGCTCTAGTCAGGCTATTCCTTTTGAACAAGAACGTGTCACTCCACGACATCTTTGGGTTCAAAGGAATCATGATACTAACAATATCATTGGAGGTATGGCTTCTACTGCTAAGACGAGAGGTCAACTTCAAAATATTTGCAATTTTGGTTATTATCTATCGCAAGTGGAGCCTAAGAATATTGATGAAGCTCTTAGTGATCCCTTTTGGGTAAATGCAATGCATGAAGAGTTAAATCAATTCCAAAGACAATATGTATGGAAACTCGTACCTTGTCCCCCTGGTAGGCCTCTAAAGATGTATGAATTTACGGCCTACGGGTTATACCGCAAGTGCACGGTGTCTTGGTTGTAGAACTGGGCACGTATGAGTCGAACCACAGAGACTTGTGGTGCTCTGATATTGATCTAAGGCTTCTTCCTAAACTGAGTTCAAGTGATAACAAGTGACAACAGATGGTTTTGTGCCGAAACGGCTAAGGTGAAATGTAATGAACCTAAACTAAGGAATGAAACTGTGACAAATGTATGCTAAGGTCTGTAAATCCACCTCTGATCCCTATTGTGCTTTCCACTGAGTCAAATGTCTTGTTCCTATGGCAGACAAGGGCAATGTGTCAATTCCGCCGCTTGTCTACGGAGTTTCACCTAATGATATTTCAAATATCAGCTAAGGTACTAACCCTAAGTACTAGTTGTCTAATTAAGAACAGCTGGTCAGGGGAATTAGTTTTAAAAATAGAAGCCATGGCTGAAACATATTCAACACAGATATAACCTAACTACAGTGTATCCATGGCATTGGCATACACTGTGAGAGAAAAGTATTGAGATGTTTAAATTGAAGCTATCTTGTAATATTAAACATTCAAGAACAATCCAACAGAGTTTAAGCACAAATTGGAATCAGGGTTTCATTGAAACCCTAACACTAAATTAAAACATCAAATTAAAATAACAAAGAACAAATTTAATCCTAATTGACTGCACTGGCTAATCCAGGCGTGTCTTTTACACACTCAATTCATCCCTATTTATACATGCAACACCTTCAACAAACCAAACCCTAAATTACTTTTAAAACAGAATTTAAATGCAAAATAAAGTACCCATACTCTTATAGCCTCTGACTCGAGCTTCCTTCTTGTCTAATCGTCTCAGAACTCCATGCTGGGGTTGATTGATCGAAACCCTAGTTTCAATTATCTCTTACATATCCTCTAGGGTTTCGAGAGAGGCTAGGCGAGAGATAAGTGAAGCTAGAGAGGGTGGTTGTTGGCGCTGTGTCAGGAGGGTTGTTGGTGAGGTGGTGATGGAAGAGGTGGCCGTGGCAGGGAAGGTGGAGGTGGTGTCTGTGGAAGAGCAGAGCTCTGCTCTGATGGAGACGGGAGAGAAGAAGGTGAGAGAAGGAGATGAAGAGAATAGGGTTTGTCGATGGGGGGTATAGGGTATGGTTGATTCGGTGTAAAGCAGGTGTAGCAAAGGACGATGGGACAGGCCGAGCGAGCGTTGGATGAGCTGATGGAGATCTGAACGGCTGAGGGAAGTAAGCGGTTTTGGCGTGATCTGGTGTAGCACGGGAGCAGCGATCTATGATGCACGTGGAAGCAGCGACCGTTGGATGAGTCTGGGCGAGATCTCAACGGCTCGGGACGAGCGGGTTCGGATCCGGGTCGCGGGTAGCTTTAGCCCATGTCTTCCTTGTTGGGTTGCAACTGATTCGCGCGCGGGCTTTGGCTATCTACTCCATAGATGTTTGACTCCAATTCTTCGCTCTTTTGGCTCCTCAATTTCTCCGGACTTTATTTACTACCTAAAAACACAAAATTAATTAATACAAATATTTATTCTTGAAAACAAAGAAAATACAGAATATGGGATAATATCTGATTTATAAGCGCAAAAGATGAGTAAAATGCCAATAAAAAGGTGTATAAATATGCACTATTTGGCACTCATCAAATACCCCCAAACCTGAATTTTACTTGTCCTCAAGTGAAACAGAAATGAAGAAATCCTAACTATACCCCTGTCGCAGTCTCTCGAATGCATTTAGCGTATGCACTAAGCCTTTAAACCCTCAGGTGTCCCTAGTGGACGAGTTATAGTCTCGTGAGGGTTTACAAGAGGTGTACCCACAAAACCTTCTCCAACTTCGTAGTGTAAAAGAGTCTCAAGCATCCAAGAAGCTATGAGTACATAGAGTTTCTGCGTGCTAGTAACATGAAGTTAGAACTACCAAAGAACGCATTCTCATCCTTAAGTGCCGAAGAAGCGAGAAGTAACCATACCATATGAAAGAATTCGGATTCGATTGTGATCATAAGTCTCAACTTCGCCTCACCATTAGGGTTTTATGATAATTGCACTCAAAAAGATCGCTTTTTTTTTAGTCTCTCATGTGTGCGGCGAGGAATAAAGAGAGAAATCCAAAGACACGTTTAGGTAAGAAGGATAACCTTCCGAAATAAAATCGGAGACTCCACGGAGGTGTGGACAAAAGAATCTTTTCGATGATCTCTAGGAAAGGAAATCAATCATTAGCAAGGGGTGGAGTACTCACTCACTTCTCACCCGATCGAAAATTAATATCACTCTCTCGTAAGAACCATAGAAACGTCTTCAATCTTCGGTCTTCAAATGTTGATGACGAACTTCTAAACTTCACAAAAACTTGACAATTTTTGACTTTTCTACTCAATTTCCTTGTTGTTTGGATTTTTCTTCTTGAACTCTTCATTACCATGGTGGTATAAAAAAAATAAAAAAGAACTACAATATATTTTTTTTTTTTTTTTTTGATTTTTTTAATTTTTTTTTGATTTTTTTTTTTTTTGATTTTTTTGGATAACAATAAGTGAAAAATAAAAATACAAATAATGAAACAACTAACTCCATGGACAAAGGACTTTATCACTCAATTTTTCCACAACTTGTATTGTCTTGATTTTATAAATTTTATTAATTCTCATCCTATTTTCTTTTTCTTTGTTGCACGTAAACCTTGGACTATATCAATTTTTCTTTCAATAATCGATTCTGCTCCATTTGTTGACGATGATGTGTTTCTATGGGTCTTCTTGATTGAGAGAGAGTGATGCTAACTACAAATCGGTATTTAGAAGGAGTTTTCATCTTTAGACGTCACCCTCATGATTGACAAAAACTAGCACCCAAGAGATCAAAAGTAGTCGCTGAAATTGGTGCGAAGTTGGGTAGCTCACCATTCCTACCGGAATTTACGTACGGTGACACACACTCTATGACTTTTCTAGAAAGTTGCAAAAAATTGAAGGTTGGTGCCTCACTTGATGTAAAATGGGTAGTCTCCACTATGGGTGATCACAATTCTACTCCGAATATCTAAAAAGACTCTAATTAAGCCTGCGGGTATGGTTAAATCCAACTTTAACGCTCTAATCAACTAAGAAACCCCGTTCGTTTTCCGGTACTTCTAACTTTTGTTATTTCGGTCAGAAAAAATTCTCTATGTAAACATAGCTAAAAGCATGCTAGTGACTCTAAAATCTCTAAAAGTTGGAGGTTTTTATTTGCAAAAAGAGTTTGAAATTTTTTTTTTTTTTTTTTTAAATAAAAGATTAAAAAGACTAAAAACTCTATATGATTAAAAAGACTAAAAAAAAAAAACTCTAAATGCAAATGCAAATGCACCCCCAAACCTAAATCGAACATTGTCCTCAATGTGTCAACAGATAGAAAAAAATTTAAACAGTCACATACCATGAGAACTATGCTGATAAGAGAAAAGGGAAGAGATTACCGGTATGTCGGCGGAGCACGGTTAGAGCTTCACTAGTCAAGGCTAGAATCCAATCATTCTCAGTGGAGATCATATCGGATTAGCACAAAATATGCACAAGAAGACTCAACCGTTTCAAGAAAAGAAAAATTTTAACAAGTCCTACAAAAATTTACTAATAATCTAAAAGAGTTTTGTCAACCCAAAAGATAATTAACATTCTTACAAACATAACATGAAAATGGGCTTTGGTTTATGTGGGAATTTGGTTTATAGGGCTTTGGTTTGTTTGGGATTTGATTTGGTTTAAATGGGAATTGATTTGGTTTGTGGGAAAAGTTTAGCCCAGTTGCTTTTTGAAATTGTTAAGCCCAACTGAATAGGTGTATTTCAGCCCAGATGATGTGGGTTTGATTAACAGCCCAGGTAGTGTTTGAAAAAGTATAGCCCAGAAATGAATTGAGTTGGGATGAGTTTTGGTGTAAGCCCAAGTTAGGTTAACATGTGCAATTAAGAAAAGGGGTACGGCCAACGGACTGCGGGCTCGGTTTGGTTGCAGACCAGAGTTGTGTTGATCGGCCAAGCGGTGTGGGTTATGTGGGCTCAGTTTAGATTGATGGTGGGCTCTGGTTATGCAGAGTGCAAGCCCAGATTTAATGAATGCACAGGTCAGTAGTTTATGCAAGGCCTAATGGGTGTGCAGCAGCAGAAGTAGCACCGTTTGGTTCAAAAGACTCAACTTGAGAGTGCGAGATCAAGAAAGTGTGATTTGGTTTCTCAAAGCATTCACACTCACAGAGCTCCACAGACACACAGACAACATTCAGCACAGTTTGGTTCAAAAACTTGTTATGTGCTCAAAACACACAGAGCACACAAAGCCTGACTCATGCACGGAACTCTCGAACTAGACACAAAGACACGCCCAAAGCAAGGCAAAGCATCGGGGCTGCGTATGCTCGAGGTTTGGCTCACTGTGTTTTAACGAGTTTGCACAAATATGCAAGGCTTAAAAACACAAAGCACGGGGCTGGTTGAAGAGGTTCAACAGGTCTCAGTTGACCCTTTTGGTTTTCAATGGGCTTGCGGAGTTTAATATGCATAGAGCAATGCTCACAAGCACAGTTCACGGGTAGCAAGCAAGCATACATAGCAGAGCATAAAGGTTACAGAGCCAGCAGGTTTAACAGCACAGGTATGCACAGGTTGTATGATTATCCCAGATTTGATCTCAGAACTCACAGCTGAGCAATTTATAGTAATTACAGATGCACAGATGTATGCATACAATTGCACAAAGCAGATGGCTCACAGGGCTTTTGGCATCAACAAGCTTTTCGAGTTGATGTCAACCTATCTCGATTGACTTCAATCGGGATGTTTCATAGGCTAAGCTCGGGGTGCACGGGTTTATGCTCGGCCAACTCAAGGTTCAGTTGACATCCCATGACAGGACAACACATGCTCATGCTCAGGTCAACTCAAGGTGACTAACTTGGCAAATGATCAAATGGGGGAATTAGCATGCAAGGAATGCAAGGCAGCTATTGAACTTGTTACACAGATGCACAGATTCTAACCCTCTTGTCAACAAAATAGAACATGAACAAGGTGTCAACGGGGTTAATGTCTCAACTTTGGGCCAACAGATATGCAAGGGTGTGTGCATTCAACGAGGCTCAATAGGTCTAGCAGGCAGATGTCTCACACAAGTCTAAGTGCAACGCTTGGAAACCTCGGTTGTGGTTGAAACCCACGACTTCGGGGCCGAGGTTGAGCACAACGGGGGTTTCATGATTCGAGTCTAGCACAATTATCACAAGCTAGTTCACACAAGTACAAATTTCAGTTGAGGCTAAAAACTCAAGGTACAGGGCAAATGAGTTGTGTCAACTCTCTGAGTTGATATCAACTCCCTCAGTTGACTCAACGACTCTAATGGCTCATGCTCGGGGTTATGCCGAGGGTATGCAAGGGAGCTCAAGCTTGCAGCTTCAGGGGGCTAGCAAGGGAGTTTCACAGAGCAACGCAAACCCTAGATGTTGCAGAATATCTAGCCTATCAGGTGAACCAATCTTGGCATCCAACACAAGTTGGCCAACTAACAATCATGCAGTCAGGGTTAACAAGTTGGCGCACAGGTCACAAATGATTATACAAGAATTCCAAATCTCGGAATAGTCTCAAAGAATGCACAAATAATGAGTCCAAAATGAAACTCAAATAATGACAAATGCTTGCACACAGATCATTCATGCAAGTATAGATTGTAACAAGATTTGAGAACAACCAACCCAAGACACCAAAATGGTTTGTATTGCTCTTTCCTACGAGCCTTTCCCCAGGTCGACTCAAACTTAACAAAGATGCACGGGGAAGACAAGGGCTCAAATCCTGGGCTTTTCCTTGGTTTCTCTAGGTTGGTTCAAGTTGCTCCACAAGAGCACAGTGGTGGTTTTCTTTATCTCAAGAGAAGGTTTTTAGTTCTCAGGATATGCAAGTTAAAGCACAAATAATGAGAGAGTGGTGACAGCTCAGGCCAATGGATTTGTGACTGCAACTAACCCAGCTCGCAACTTGCAGCTTCAGGGTCTAGCAAGGTGGTAGGTGGCTCACAAGCTCAGGGCAGATGGTTCTGGCAGTGAAGGTTAACATGCAGTGTACACAAGCTGCCAGGTTATCAGCTAAGGTGCCATGAACAAAATGCACTGAACAAAGAGCAATGAACCAATAAGAGCAATGTGACACCCTAAGCTACAGAATGAACAAAGTGCAATGAACAATGAGCAAAATGCAATGTGGCAGGGGGAAATGAACAATGAGTAAAACAAAGAACAACGGAGACTAAGTTACACTACAATGCAAGGCTAAAATTAACAAGAACAGAGAACTAACAGCTTAAAGATGCACAAACAGTGAAGATGTAAACAAGAGAGAAAAACTATATTATGCTAACACAGGGTTAAAAATTAACAGTGCAAGGTGAGTATATACAAGGAAAAATGAAGAACAGTGAAGCGAGCCAAGAACACAGGGCACGCGCCAAGTCCCCGGCAGCGGCGCCAAAAACTTGGTAGGCCTCTAAAGATGTATGAATTTACGGCCTACGGTTTATACCGCAAGTGCACGGTGTCTTGGTTGTAGAACTGGGCACATACGAGTCGAACCACAGAGACTTGTGGTGCTCTGATATTGATCTAAGGCTTCTTCCTAAACTGAGTTCAAGTGATAACAAGTGACAACAGATGGTTTTGTGCCGAAACGGCTAAGGTGAAATGTAATGAACCTAAACTAAGGAATGAAACTGTGACAAATGTATGCTAAGGTCTGCAAATCCACCTCTGATCCCTATTGTGCTTTCAACTGAGTCAAATGTCTTGTTCCTATGGCAGACAAGGGCAATGTGTCAATTCCGCCGCTTGTCTACGGAGTTTCACCTAATGATATCTCAAATATCAGCTAAGGTACTAACCCTAAGTACTAGTTGTCTAATTAAGAACAGCTAGTCAGGGGAATTAGTTTTAAAAATAGAAGCCATGGCTGAAACATATTCAACACAGATATAACCTAACTACAGTGTATCCATGGCATTGGCATACACTGTGAGAGAAAAGTATTGAGATGTTTAAATTGAAGCTATCTTGTAATATTAAACATTCAAGAACAATCCAACAGAGTTTAAGCACAAATTGGAATCAGGGTTTCATTGAAACCCTAACACTAAGTTAAAACATCAAATTAAAATAACAAAGAACAAATTTAATCCTAATTGTTTTGCCTTTGGCTAATCCAGCGTGTCTTTTACACACTTAATTCATCCCTATTTATACATGCAACACCTTCAACAAACCAAACCCTAAATTACTTTTAAAACAGAATTTAAATGCAAAATAAAGTACCCATACTCTTATATCCTCTGACTCGAGCTTCCTTCTTGTCTAATCATCTCAGAACTCCATGCTGGGGTTGATTGATCGAAACCCTAGTTTCAATTATCTCTTACATAGCCTCTAGGGTTTCGAGAGAGGCTAGGCGAGAGATAAGTGAAGCTAGAGAGGGTGGTTGTTGGCGCCTGTGTCGGGAGGGTTGTTGGTGAGGTGGTGATGGAAGAGGTGGCGTGGCGGGGAAGGTGGAGGTGGTGTTCAAGTGGAAGAGCGAGAGCTCGCTCCGATGGAGACGGGAGAGAAGAAGGTGAGAGAAGGAGATGAAGAGAATAGGGTTTGTCGATGGGGGTATAGGGTATGGTTGATTCGGTGTAAAAAGGTGCAAAGAAAGGACGATGGGACGGGGCCGAGCGGCGTTGGATGAGCTGATGGAGATACGGAACGGGCCGAGGGAAGTAAGCGGTTTTGGCGTGATCTGGTGTAGCACGGAGCAGCGATCTATGATGCACGTGGAAGCAGCGACCGTTGGATGAGTCGGCGAGATCTCAACGGCTCGGGACGAGCGGAGTTCGGATCCGGGTCGCGGGTAGCTTTAGCCCATGTCTTCCTTGTTGGGTTGCAAACCGATTCGCTGCGGGCTTTGGCTATCTACTCCATAGATGTTTGACTCCAATTCTTCGTTCTTTTGGCTCCTCAATTTCTCCGGACTTTATTTACTACCTAAAAACACAAAATTAATTAATACAAATATTTATTCTTGAAAACAAAGAAAATACAGAATATGGGATAATATCTGATTTATAAGCGCAAAAGATGAGTAAAATGCCAATAAAAAGGTGTATAAATATGCACTATTTGGCACTCATCACCCCCCCAATATAAATATTGTTGGTAACATTGTCAGAAACAAAGCTAGACTTATCGCTCAGGGATATTCACAGATTGAAGGAATCGACTTTGACGAAACTTTTGCTCTGTGTCACGCCTTGAGTCCATTCGATTATTAGCTCATGCTTGTTTTCTTAAGGTTAAGCTGTTTCAAATGGACATTAAATCCGCTTTCATAAATGGAAACTTAAAGGAAGAAGTCTATGTCGCTCAACCTAACGTATTTGAAAACCCTAATTTTCATGATCATGTCCTTAAACTCAACAAGGCATTGTACGGGTTTGTTTATGGGTGAAAACTATTTCTGCCGGTTTTGGTAATTTGGGGTGTGTGGATGAGAAATGAGTCTAAACCTTAAACAAATACACTACACGGAGTGCTTGTAGATTCGAGAAATCAATCAGTGCAAATCGGCCTAAACCAAGAAATGGCCGTTCCTGACTTGTTTCGGTCACAAAGTGAAGGAGATAGGTTGATCTTAGGGAGGGAAGCGAATAAGGTGTTGAGATTGTGAAGGTGTTGGCTATGTATGACTTGTATCAGAAAGCTGAACTGGCTTGCAGGATGTAAGCTATCAGTGTCGGTGTTTGAATACGATGGTATCAACACTTGCCTCTGTTGTCTGGACTTGTTCTTGTTGTTGGAAATAGGGAGGAAAACCTATTTATACAAGTCATTTGAGCCTTATTCACGTCTCTCGTGGGAAGTGGATGAAGTGGAGTGATGGAGTAGTAGAGTTGTGTGTTGGTGTTACACGACCAGTCTTGCCCACTTCTCCTGTCATCTCTAACCGTCCATGACTTCCTGACACGTTCTTGTGATGGCGTGTTGCACGTTGTAAACTGCCAGACCAATACCCCAGTATGTATCCCCCGGTTTGTGACATGATTGATGTCTCGAGTGTGTGGATCATGGGACCCACAGAAAATAGCATGTAATGCTAGATTAAATAACTAAGTTATTTAGGAAGTCGATACTTGTGAAGTATCGTGTGTATTCTATGCAGGTAATGCATCGAGTATATTCAGCATGTATGAAGCATCGCTCTTTTTAAGGCTTACTAGAGTAAGTCACGAATTTAAGCGTCTTAAAATAGCATCATGTCCAGCCATCTTCGAGTGATCGTTTGGAGGCTATACAAGCAAGCCCTGACTTGACCGATCACTCCATATGGAAGAGTGGTGGACGGTGATTGTGGTAACACCTCATTGATAGCCTAAATCATGTCTTAGGTTTTCCGTCCAAGATGGCAAAGTTGGACGGACGAGATGACTTGCAACCCTCATATGCGACCGTCGGATTAGGGTTTAAGAGGTACGCAAGTTCCTTTTTTCACCTTGGTCGAATCCAAGCACGGAAGTGCTTTATAGAGGACCGATCATGCATGTGTGTAGACGACATGCTGGTGTCCATGTCTATACTTCACTACCCACGAAGGTGCGATCTAAGCCACTCAAGTTTACTGGTAAATAAGAGCGGTTGAGATCGATTTGCAACAAATCCCATCTTTGCAAAGGATTCCTAAAGGGGTGTGGCATGCCACCTTCAGGGTGCGCGAACCAAGGCATCGAGCCAGGGTTTGTCTTGGTCGGTCGGACATGGAGATATATGGGCCCACATTGATCGTGTTGATACTCTCCGGACCTGCTTAATCTATTCCTAGACCCTCCATCCAAGCTGGCGAAAACGGACGCTCGTGATCGATTAACGACACATGTAATATGCTGCAAACCCTAATTAGGGTTTTGGATCGGTCGTGCGTACACAACTTCAACCTAACGATTTGGTAGGCTAAGCTCCCTCTTTGGAAAGGTCGACCATGTGGGACCCATATTGGGACCGTGGTGATCATGGTGATACCGACTAACGGTCATGGGCTTGATCTAAGCCATCCGGACATGCAAACGAAGTTGGATGGTCGTGATCAGTTTGAGACCCTTAGCGACCCTTAAAGCATCACGCCATCCAGATTATGGGTGAACGTTCGCTCCTCCACGGATAGGTAATGAGATGGTCGGCTATGCGGGTAGAAAGGGGGCCGCCCGGTGTGGGGACAAGCTTGTCCCGACCGGTCATGGGATAATCCACGCCGTCCAATTATGCGGTGAAGTTGGACGACAGCGGGCTGTTTTTGAGGCGCCATTGGCGGTCTTGTGCGCACAAGCTTTTCCAAGCTGCTTCATACCAGTCCAATCATCCTACTTTAGGCTGGTGTTCGGTGGTTATTTGGGAGGCATGGTATGTATTCGACCGACCAGGGCATAAACGGGCCCGCTGGTGGTCATTAAGGTGGTAGCCTGCTCTTGTTGAGGATCGTCTAAGCTGGTTAAATAATGCATCCAACTTGCGTGGTCTTGATTATTTCTGAGACCGATATGGACAGTCCAGATTCAAATATGCTCAATCGGGCTAGTATAACACACCGAGAGTTGTAGCCTGTAAGGGTATTCCGTACATGTTTCATTATTAATACTTGGAGGTTCGTGTTGCTCTGCTGAGAACAACGCTCAGTCGTCATGCCGCACCGATAATGAGAACAGGAAATACAAGGCTGGTCATGCATTAATTAATAATGTTGCAAATTCACAGGGTATATGGGATTGTTGCTACATGCTCCAACCTGGATGAATTTCGTGTATTTAATTCACTGAATACTGGGATTGTTGCCACATGCTCCATTCTAGGTGAATTAGTAAAGTGAAGAAGTATTCATCACTTATTAATGGCATTATCTTTTGCAAGATGTTAGCGCATAATTTTGGCTTTTACAATTTCAGCCCTTAAATGAAAATCCACCATCAACATTAAGTCCCCTGCCTAGCGCATAATGGTTACGCTATTATGGGGTAGGCATAAGATGGTGACAAGTTTGTATACAGAAATGACCAAGCTAAGGTGAATATACATTTACCGCATAGGTCGACATCGTCGAGTGTTGTCCCAAATCGGTCGGTCCCGATTAGGATGGTGGAGGGAGCGAGGACTTGATCTCGCGAGTCACTTTGGGTTTCCTCCGTATTATCTGGACAGAGCTTGGCCCATTTCTTGGACTAGGCGCACTCCCCTTCATTACACGACAGCTTTCCTCAGATATATCCGATAAGCATCATTGATCGCTATCTTGAATCGGTAGCCTTTGTAGGTGGCAAGTAGGGACTCCTTTTCTCCTGGGATTATGTTGACTTGCTAGATTATAAAGAAAAATTCTAAGGATTCTTCTCATCACATAGTCGTTCCTTTTGTATCTCAGGTATTGCTCCGTACTCATCTGATCTTCTGATTGACTGATGATGATACACATATTTTTATGTGCCCATAACTTCTTTTTCTTTGCAGCCTATCATGGAAGCAGCGGGCGATGATTATTCTGTAACTTCTCCAGAAGAGAGTTTCGAAGTTGATAAACCTGAGACTAACGCGCACGAGGAGGTAATGGCTAAAATTGATCTCCCACTTCGTGAAGTCAGTCGTGTTATACATGTGATGTCTGTTATGCATCTGCGTATCACCAGGGGACGCATATGTGCACACATTCTATTTCCTTCTTCCCATGAGACGTTTGCTTAGGGTTTCCTTCCTTTCTCTAGTGGGTCGATTTAGGCTAACTCAGTACTTTGTGTTTTTAGGGGTAGAGAGGTTCTCAGATGGAAATAACGCTTCAATTAAATTGAAAATTGAAAACCCTAACTATGAATGCAAGTATTGCAATCATTTTCTGGAGGAATTACAAATATGACATGAAATTGTAAAAGGAAGCACGCTGGAGGAAATAGCACAGCGTTTTAGAGTGTTGAGGACGCTGGAAAGTGGTAGCACAACGTCTTAAGTTCGGTAGGGTTTGAGCCATTGTGAGTGAATTGTTATGCCTTCTAGTTTATCAGCGT
Source organism: Papaver armeniacum (assembly GCA_023531295.1). Taxonomy (NCBI): domain Eukaryota; kingdom Viridiplantae; phylum Streptophyta; class Magnoliopsida; order Ranunculales; family Papaveraceae; genus Papaver; species Papaver armeniacum. Next base: position 277,018 of record JAJJWW010002817.1, read on the forward strand.
TAATGAGCTTGCAGTAGCCGCCTAGGATAATATCTCCTATCAGGTACGGTTCATCTTTTATTTCGGTGGGTGAGTCAGGTGGAGTGGTCATTTTCACCGTCATGCTCCCAACCTTGAATGCAGTCGTCTTCGTCACCAGATCTCCAATTCCAAATGGGTTTGGGCATGCAGATACCCGGACCTTGGCCTTATCGTTTTTGACCAAGACAGACTCTACGCTCTTGATAAAACGTTTGAAGGGGATGGTAGGCTTATGAAAGTTACCTACAATTAAAACTGCAAGTGCACAGTGACAGATTGTGTAAAGTGCAAGCACAGGTCGATCCACAGGGACTTGGAGAGTGTTAAGGTTATTGTATGGTCTACTAAACTGATTTTCAACAAGCGGTGACACAAAGATGGTTTTGATTGGTGTTGATACGACAAGATTTAGCAGTGATTGTAGTTCTAAGACAGTTAGTATGCAAAATAGATTGTAAACAAAGGCCAAAGAGCACTAGGGTGATTTAATTCACCTCCTAATCCTATACTAAGGTAATACAACTCAAATTATGCTCTTGTACTTCCCTTGAAGGTCTCAGGTGGATAAATTATCAACTGATTTCACTAATTCTCCCCTAGTATTGGTTGTCTTCTTACAGTACAACCAATCACAGGCTAATTTGATCAATCTAGCTAACTATTACTCATATTTCAATTAAGCACAGCAAGAACACAAACTTGAATATGAATTAACTCAGCATATTATTAAGGGTTTCATCTACACCCTAGCAAAGTGATTTAGAACATGGTACCAGTAGTTAAAACAAAATTAAATTAAGCTAACAATTAAACCCTAAAAAATTCCGAGAGCGCTTCTTACACAGAGAAAAATTCTATTTATACCAAAAACTTCTTCTCTAACCCTAAAAATCGAAATTAAATGCAAACCATATTCACCAAAGACTCTGAATTGGTTGTCCTCTCTTCCAATTGCCTTTGCAAGCCATTAATGCGATGTTGGTAGAAACCCTAACCCCATCTATCTCGAACTCAGCTTCTAGGGTTTTGGGAGAAGCTAAGATGGAGATAGCTAGAGCTAGGAGACCTGTGATGGTTGCTGTGCTGGCGATGTCGGGGGAAGAAAGAGCTGCTGGCTCTGATAATGGTCGGGGGAAAGGGGAGAAAAAATGGCAGAGAGGAAAGAAGAGAGGAGAAGAAGAAGAACAAATTGGGTTTGTCTTCTGGTCGATGGGTGAAGGGGACATGCGGCTAGGGTGTTAGGCGGGAGCTTCGAATGTTGATGCATCGAGTGAAGAAGTCGTTGGATGCAGCTGCTTGATTCAATCTAACGGTTCAGGATGGAGGCGGGTTTGGATTCGGGTATGGGTAGTTTAAGCCCATGTCTTAGTAAACAGGTTGCAACTGATGCGCAGGCGGGTTGCAACTTCTCTTCCACAGTCGCTAGTCTCCAATTTTCTGCTCTTTTGGCTCCTCAATTCATCCAAGATTTATTTAGTACCTAAAAACACAAAATTAATTAGTACAAGTATTTATTCTTGAAAACGGAAAAAATACAGAATTTGGGATAATATCTGATTTTAAAGCGCAAAAGATGAGTTGATTGCCAATAAAAAGGTGTAGAAATATGCAATATTTGGCACTCATCAAATACCCCCAAACCTGAATTTTACTTGTCCTCAAGTGAAACAGAAATTAAGAAATCCTAACTATACCACGGTCGCTAGTCTCTTGAATGCATTTAGCGTATGCACTAAGCCTTTAAACCCCTAGGTGTCCCTAGTGGACGAGTTGTAGTCTCGTGAGGGCCTACCAGAGATGTACCCACAAAACCTTCTCCAACTTCAGAGCGTAAAAGAGTCTCAAGCATCCAAGGACCTATGAGGACATAGAGTTTCTGCATGCTAGTAACACGAAGTTAGAACTACCAAAGAACGCATTCTCATCCTTAAGAGTTGAGCGAGAAATAACCATACCATATGAAAGAATTCGGGTTCGAGAGTAATCACGAGCCTCGACTTCTGCCTCACTAATAGGGTTTTATGATAATTGCACTCAAAAAGACCGCTTTTTTAGTCTCTCATGTGTGCAGACAGGAATAAAGAGAGAAATCCTGCACACGTTGATGGTGAGAAGGATAACCTTTCGAAATAATTTCGGAGACTCCTGCAGAATTGTGGACAAAAGAATCTTTTTCGATGATCTCTAAGAAAGGAAATCAACCATTAGCAAGGATGGGAGTACTCACTTACCTTCACATCGATCGGCAATTAACACCACTCTCATAGCATCCATAGAAACGTCTTCGGTCTTCGGTCTTCAAGCGGTGATGATGAACTTCTGAACTTCGCAAAAACTTGACAATTTGTAACTTTTCTCTTCAATTTCCTTGTTGCTTGGAATTTTCTTCTTGAATTCTTCTTCTTTACCATGGTGGTATCAAAACTTAACTAAGAAAATAAACTATAATTTTTTTTTTAAATAATTAAAACATGAAATCAAAATAACAACAAAAACAATGAAACTACTAACTCCATGGATGAAGGACTTTATCACTCAATTCTTCACAACCTGTATTGTCTTGATTTCATAAACTTCACTAATTCTCATCTTATTTTCTTTTCTTTGCTCTTGTAAGATAAGTCTTCACTAGTGTATAGAACTTATATATATATATATATATATATATATATATATATATATATTGTAACTCCACTTGAATAAGACTTTTTCTTTTCCTTGAATTGTTGCATGTAAACCTTGGACTATTTCGACTTTTCTTCAAATACTCTGATGTTATTCTGCTCGCTGATGATGTTGTGTTTCTATGGATCTTATGATGTTGTCGAGAGAGAAAGAGTAATGCTAACTGCAAATCAAACTACAAGAAGGGGTTTTTATCTCTAGACGTCATCCTCATGATTGACAAAATTAGCACTCAAGAGATCAAAAATAGTGCTGAAGGTGGTGCGAAGTTGGGTAGCTCACCATTCCTACCCGAAATTTACGTACGGTGACACACACTCTAAAAGGACTTTTTAGATAGTCAAAAAAATGAAGGTTGGTGCCTCGCTTGATGTAAAAATGGGTAGTCTCCACTAAGGGTGATCACAACTCTACTACCAAATATCTTTGCATCACCTAATTCGCCCTCCGGCATGGTTAAATCCAACTTTAATGCTCTAATCAACTAAGAAACCCGATTGTGTTTTCCAGTACTTCCAATTTCAGTTATTTCGGTCAGACTCTCTATGTAAACATAGCTAGAAGCATGCTAGTGACTCTAAGATCTCTAAAAGTTGGAGGTTTTTATGTACATATTTACAAGGAGTTTTGAAAAATTTTGAAATTTTTGATTGATTGATTGATTTTTTTAAATAAAAGACTAAAAACTCTATATGCAAAACACACCCCCAAACCTAAATCTAACATTATCCTCAATGTGTCAACAGATGATAATAATTTAAACAGTCACATACCATGAGAACTATGTTGAGTAGAGAAAAGGGAAGAGATTACCGGATGCAAGAGGATGTTGCTAAACCATAGGAGGATGAATGCTTTGAAAGCAAACAACAGGAGCGCGAATTTTTTTTTTTGGTTAGCACACATTAAAAAAGAAAAGGAAAAGGGAAAGAGAATGGATTTTTAGTCCATATGTATGTACACAAGTGAACTAGTTTAGTCCACATAGATGGGGTCTTCCAAGTCTACGGTCTCAACCACGGTGGAAGATGCTCCAGAAATGGTTTCAATCTCGACCATTGACCTTGAAGATGTTCTTGTTTCTTGGGTTTTCGATTTCAACAACTCCATGGGGGAAACGAGACGTACCAAGAATGGACCTGACCATCGAGAACGTAACTTTCCTAGAAACAAATGCAAACGAGTGTTGTACAATAAAACTTTTTGACCTGGTGTGAAAGACTTGCGCAAAATGTGCTTGTCATGAAACACTTTCATTCTTTGTTTGTACATTTTGGCACTATCATATGCATCATTTCTTAATTCTTCTAACTCATTGAGTTGAAGTTTTCCTTGGGTACCTGACCTTATCAAGATCAAAGTTCAGTTTCTTCTGCCCAATATGCACGATGTTCTAACTCTACAGGTAGATGACAAGCTTTACCGTACACAAGTCTGTAAGGGGACATGCCAGTGGGAGTCTTGTATGCAGTTCTATAGGCCCACAAAGCATCATTTGAACGTAAAGACCAATCTTTCCTAGAAGGATTAACTGTCTTTTCAAGGATATGCTTAATTTCCTTATTAGAAACTTCTACTTGGCCACTGGTCTGAGGATGGTAAGGTGTTGCTACCTTATGAGTGATTCCATACTTGCGCACAAGTGATTCAAAAGGTCTATTGCAAAAATGACTACCTCCATCACTGATTATTGCTCTAGGTGTTCCAAAGCGAGAGAAAATGTTTTCTTTAAGAAAAGAAAGAACAACTTTATGATCATTTGTTTTGGATGCAATGGCTTCTACGCACTTAGAGACATAATCAACAACAACAAGAATGTATAGCTTACCTTCAGAGTTAGGAAAGGGACCCATGAAATCAATACCCCATACATCAAACAGCTCAACAATCAAAATAGGTTGTAAGGGCATCATGTTTCTTCTTGAGATACTTTCTAATTTCTTGCATTGGTCACAAGCAACACAGAATGCATGACTATCTTTGAACAATGATGGTCAATAGAAACCACTCTGCAAGATCTTTGCAGCAGTTTTTTTGGCGCTAAAATGGCCTCCACAAGCATGGTCATGACAGAAAGAGATGACGTCTCTTTGTTCAGAATTGGGGACACATCTCTTAATGATTTGGTCCGGGCAGTACTTAAACAGATATGGGTCATCCCAAAGGAAATGTTTAACTTCATCCAGGAACTTAGAACGGCCTTATTTAGACCAATGCAAAGGCATTCTACCTGTAGCAAGGTAGTTTACGATATCAACAAACCAAGGCATTTCAGACACAAGCATCAATTGTTCATCAGGGAATGATGCTCTAATAAGCATGGGTTCATCAACAGATTCAACATTCAACCTAGACAAGTGATCAACAACAATATTTTCATACCCTTTCTTATCTCGAATTTCGAGATTGAACTCTTATAACAAGAGTATCCATCGAATTAGACGAGCTTTAGCATATGTTTTAGATAAAAGATATGCAGCATGGTCAGAATATATGATGAATTTAGACCCTATCAAATAAGATCTAAACTTATCCAATGCAAACACAAAAGCTAGCAACTCTTTCTCAGTTGTTGAATAATTCATTTGAGCATCATTAAGTGTTTTACTAGCATAGTAGATCACATAAGGGAGTTTGTCTACTCGCTGACCTAAAACAGCTCCTACAAAGATAGTCGACGCGTCACACATAATTTCAAATGGTAAGGTCCAGTCTGGTGGCCTGACTATAGGGGCAGATGTAAGGAGAGCCTTCAATTGCTCCCATGCTTCCTTACATGCATCATCAAAGACAAATGCAACATCTTTTGAAAGAAGATTATACAAAGGTCTTGAAATTTTACTAAAGTCTTTGATGAATCGGCGGTAAAAACCGGCATGGCCTAAGAATGATCTTATGTCCCTCACAGAACGAGGTTGAGGCAAGTGTTGAATGAGATCAACCTTTTCTTTGTCTACTTCTATGCCTTTTTCCGAGATGATATGCCCTAGAACAATGCCTGAGTCGACCATGAAATGACACTTTTCCTAATTCAAAACCAAATTCTTTTCCTTACACTGAATCAGCACATGAGTAAGATGATACAAACATTCATCAAAAGAAGACCCAAAGACAGAAAAATCATCCATGAAAATTTCAAGAAACTCATCTATCATGTCGGAAAATATGCTCATCATGCAACGTTGAAAAGTAGCGGGTGCATTACACAACCCAAAAGGCATGCGACGATAAGCAAATGTTCCATAAGGACACGCAAATGTGGTCTTATGTTGGTCTTCGGGTGCTATGTGAATTTGGTTGTAGCCTGAATAGCCATCTAAGAAACAGTAGTATCTATGTCTCGACAACCTTTCTAGCATTTGGTCAATGAAGGGCAGGGGAAAATGGTCTTACTTTGTTATTGTGTTCAATTTTCTATAGTCAATACAAACTCGCCACCCTGTGGTCACACGGGTGGGGACAAGCTCATTCATTTCATTTTGAACTACAATAATGCCGGACTTTTTGGGTACCACTTGAATGGGACTGACCCACTGGCTATCTGGAACTGGGTAAATGATACCCGCATCAAGCAATTTCAAAATCTCACCTTTAACAACATCTCTCATATTGGGGTTAAGTCTCGTTTGCATTTCCCTAGATGGTTTATTATTTTCCTCAAGATTTATGTGATGCATGCAAATTGTGGGACTTATACCTTTAAGGTCTGATATGGTACAACCTAAAGCTTCTTTATGTTCTTTAAGCACTTCTAAAAGTTGACTTTCCTGTTCTGTGTCTAAACATGATGCAATAATCACAGGAAAAGTATCAGAAGGACCTAAGAAAGCATATTTCAAAGTATCATGTAATGGTTTCAAATCAAGCTTAGGTGGTTCATTAATAGATGAGGCAGATTCGGAATCAGAGAGTGGAAGTGGTTCCAATGCAGTCTGCCATTTAGCAATATCCATGGGTGGAACAGATTCAAGCAAAGAGTGAATTTCACCAATGTACTTAGACTCAAAGAGATCTAAGTCAAAGTTATCTAAACATGCTTGCAAAGGGTCCACTGACAAAATGTCAGACAATGAGTCTCGGATCAAACTCTCAATCATGTTAATCTCATGCAAATCAGTATCATCACAATCAATGGGTTGTTGACTAGTGTTGAAAACATTCAGTTCTACGGTCATGTTACCAAAGATAATTTCAATACTCCATTGCGACAATTTATGATAGCATTGGACGTCGCCAGGAAAGGACGTCCTAAAATAATAGGAATGTGATTATCTGGGTATTGCATAGGTTGAGTATCTAAGACGATGAAGTCCACATGAAATAAAAATTTATCAACCTTGATTAACACATCTTCAACAATGCCACGAGGGATTTTCACAGATCTGTCCGCTAATTGTAGCGTAACAGGAGTGGGTTTCAGCTCCCCAAGACCTAATTGCACATACACAGAGTATGGCAATAGATTCACACTTGCTCCTAAGTCTAGTAACGCCTTTTCGACCACATGGTCACCTATTGTGCATGTAATTGTTGGACTACCTGGGTCTCTAAACTTAGTTGGAATCTTGTTTTGAACTATTAAGCTCACCTGCTCAGTGATAAAAGCACGCTTATGCACATAAAGCTTTCGCTTTTGTGTGCACAGATCCTTCAAAAACTTAGCATAGGTGGGTATCTGCCTGATTGCTTCGATAAATGGAATGTTTATGTTAACTCGTTTGAACATTTCCAAGATCTCATTGTACTGGTTACCCCCTTTCTGCTGCATCAACCTTTGTGGGAATGGAGTAACAGGTACATGAGAAGGTGCAGGGACATTAACTTCAGTGAAATTCTTAGAGTCAGTATCATGCTCAGATTCCTTTTCCACAACAAGTGTTTTCTGTGGAGTTGTATGCACTAGTGAGTCTGATCTAAACTCACTCGACTATGGTACACCTACATTGTTCTCAATGTTTTTACCACTTCGAAGAGTGGTGGTGACAACATTCACGTGACTATGTGAAGTTTCATTGCAAGTTGAAGTACCTGCCCGAAATACATTCTTTGGATTTTGTTGGGGCTGACTAGGGAGTTTACCTTTTTCTCTCTCATTCAAATCATCACAAATTTGACCCATGTTAAGTTCTAGACTTGTGAAACGTTGGTCGGTGATGCGTGTCGTAACCACAACAAATTAATTAATATTTTTCCACCTAATTAACAAGTAATATAGTGTAGTCAAGTTCGTTCCCACGAGGAGCAAGAGATCTTTAGTTGTAAAAATTGTCACAAAAAGGGGGGATGTAAAGCAAAAGAAAATAAACAAAGCAATTCAAAGATAAAGTTGAAATCAATAAGAGAGACAAGATCAAGGAATCCTTCTTCGTTGCAAAACAATGATTCAAGTTATGTTTTTCATCCACATGTTATTAGTCACAGATTATCACCATCCGTAGGATAGCAGGTTCGCTTAGCTAGCCCCAAAATCCCTTGTTTCACTGAGTAAAAGGTCCGCTTAGTTATCAGATTCTATTCAAAAGAACCACCTTGATGTTCGCTTACAAGATGTAATTCCCCGAATGCATTAAGATTTATGAATTTAGGTTTAGTACTAGTAGTTAAACTCGGTTCGCTTGGTCCACTTTCTAGCGTTGTTTTTACACACAATTGCTCCACGGAATCCCTCCGTAAGGTCTCGTGTTTTCTACTTGTGAAAAGTGTCGAGAACGATTACATATTCCCTAACTTATACTAGATTTAGGTTGAGTTAACAAATCAATATAGCGTGCACTCTAAATAATCTACCAAACAACCATGAATGTATAAACATTCCTATTAGTAAAAACAAACGATAATCATGTGAAAAACTTCAAGATAGAATTGAAAACAAAACTCAAATCATATGTTAAGAACTAGGAATTCATCCTCAATCAATAAGAAAATTAGCTACTCATGTTTTTGAAATTCACACAAATAATTAAAAGGAGAATTTTTCAAGTTCACACAAATAATTAAACGAAGAATTTTGAAAATCAAGCAAAAACACAAGTGTTGTGTGTGTAAAAGGGTGTGTAAAAGATGTGTATAGAACTTCTCTATTTATAGGCTTCAATGCTCTCTAAATCTTCCAAGGAATATAACCCCCTTTCCTTTAGCAATTCAATTTCCAAGTTCAAGTCTTTCTCAAATCTTCCATCTTCTATTTCCAAATTTGAGCCAAATTCTCCATCCAATTCCAAACCCAAGTCTTCACATCCATGAGAGAAACTTCACACAAAATTCTGTAATTTTAGGATCGCCGGAAATATCCTGGTATCACCGGAATCCGGCATCGGAATAGTGTTGGCGGTCACTGGATTATTCTTTTTCGTCGACAGAATATTCCGTCACGGCACCGTCCAAGTTAACGGTTAAAGCTGTTAGTCAATGGGTCAAGGGAGGATAGAGTCAGCCACTGAGTCAGCAACGAGTCAGCTGCCTAGTTGGCTGAATGGTCTTACTCAGCTGAGTTGGATCAGCTCATCACCGGTAACGAGTTGAATCGCCGGAGGGAAAATTCAAACAGAGTTTCCTCTGTTTCATGACAATTCCGGCCATAATTTCAGGCCATTTTCTTCTCCCTGTAACAATTCCTAGCATACATCTAGCTTCCAACATTCAACAACTTCACACAAATTCACATACCACCTCATTCTTGTAATCCAGGCATCTCCACTTCCATCACCAACTCCATTCCTGCTACTGTGATATCATCATAAGCTCAGGACCACTTCAATTCTCGATTCAGAACCTAACTTTAATTTCTTCTTCGTCTCTGCACCAAAGCAGCATATCCCCAATTCTCTATAATTTGAGCAGCAACAACGAGATTCAATTCCATTTCGATCTGATTTCAAAACACAGTAAACCCTTGATTCCTTCAAACCCATTCTTTATCCACATCTTCTCAACACCACTGCCAATTTCTAAATCAAATCAAACCCATCTTTTCTAAACCTCCATTAATTCACAATTAATTATTCATTGAGCTTTGAACATCATCTCTGCTTCTCTGATTTCTCGAACCTCAGATGCCTTCATTCAACAACAGTTGCTTCTATTTCTTCTCTGTGTTCTTCAATCGACTAACATAACCCATCTTCCTTTTTCTCGATTCACAGATCTCATCTCACCAAGCTTCAACATCAAATCTCAGCTCTAATTCATCGTCGATTCCTTATCTCTGTCTGAAACATCATCTCTACTTCTCTCAATCATCTTTCATTCATTGCATCACTCTCTCACAGACCGAACCCATCTTTAATTCTTCTCTGCCTCAAGTACTCCTTCGATTTCTTCATAATTTCTCGATCTGGATCTTCACAATAATAGCAAGGCTGCTGCTTTTCTTTTTCTTCTCAATTTTCAGCTTAATGATTAAGAGAAGATAGCCTTCTCGATTTAGGGTTGTAGATTGGGTTGGATTTATCTACCCCAGGGATAGGGTATAAACACCCGTTCTCTCTTGATAAGGGTTAACCAATTTACAACCCCTTAACCTCAGCTGGACTATCGTTTAATACTCTTCCAAAAGAGAGTTGTCCCTTAACCTTGGGTCAGCTCCATATATCACTTGCCTGTAAGATGACAATTTCGCCCTTTTTGCTCAAATTGGGTGATTTCTTCTTCTTTTCCTCCGTGCGACTCCAAAAGTAACTACAAAACTCAAAACAAGCGTAAAGTACATAATTTACAAGAAAAATAGCAAAGAAAGCATAAACAATAGATAGTAAATAGGATGTATTCTACACCCTATCAAATTCCCCCACACTTAGACTTTTCTAGTCCTCGAGCAAATCAAACTAAAACTTACAACTTCAAAGCGTGCCCAGCGTCCCAAGCATCCAAAGATTTATGAGGACATAGAGTTTCGCATGCTAGTAATAAGAAGTTAGAAATACTAAAGAACATATTCTCATTCTTAAATGTTGAGTGAGAAATAACCACACCATAATGAGAGAACGCGTGTTTGAGAAACGATCAATAAGCATTTCGCCTCGACTTCGCCTCACCAAAAGGATTTTATGATAATTGCACTCAAAAAGACGGCTTTTTTATGGGTCTCACATGTGTGCAGGTAGGAATGAAGAGAGAATTCCTGCAACACGTTGAATGGTGGGAATGACAACTTCCGAAATATTTTTTAAAAACCCACATCTTTTAACATTTTGAAAAACCATTTTTCTGAAGATCTCTAAGAAAGAAAATCAACCACTATTATCGAGGATGAGATTACTTACTTACCTTCACATCCGATCGCCAATTATGATAACACCACTCTCACGGCATCCAATAGAAACGTCTTCCGCTCCTCGTCTTTATCTTCTTGGTCTTCGGCTTCAACTATTGATGATAAACTCTTGAATTTCATAAATCCTTGACAATTTGTAACCTTTTTACCTTAAATTCTTGTCGCTTGAAACTTCTTTATATATTTTCCTTCCCCACGGCTTATTAAATAAATAAAAACAAAACAAATATTTCTCTTGTCTTTTTTTTTCTCATTTTTTTTTAATTATGTTAAGACAAGAGAAATAATACAAATCAAAGTGAAATAAAACAAACCGTGGCCGTGGGAGAAGTATTTTACCGCTTGATTCTTCACAACTTGTATCGTCTTAAAAATCATAAACTTCAATAATTCTCACCTTTTGATTCTCTTTGCTCTCTTGAATAAGTCTTCAACTTGAATATAAAATTATGCTCATTGTATTGTAAGTCTTCAACATATATGTAAAATCCGCTTATTTGTATGCTGCTTTACTTTAATATGAAATTTGCTCTTTTCCTCGTTCCGTTGCTTGTAAACCTTGAACTTCTCCAACTTTCCTTGTAAATTTTGATGTCGCTCCTTGTTGATGATGATGGTGTTTCTATGGATCCGTTGTTGTGGAGAGAATGGTGCTAACTGCAAATCGAACTACAAGAAGGAGGCTTTCATCTATAGACGTCACCCTTATGATTGACAAAATTAGCACTCAAGAGATCAAAGAGTAGTGCTGAAAATTGGTGTGAAGTTGGGTAGCTCACCATTCTACCGGAATTAACGTACGGTGACACACACTCAAAAGAAAGCTCTTGATCGGCTACAAAGAATATTTGGTCGGTGCCTCACATGATATGAATACGGGTAGTCTCCACTAATGATTGATCAGCAACTCTAATAATGCATTTCTCCATGCTCCTAATTTGCATCACCGGCATGATTAAATCCATTATTTAACACTCTAACAAGCAAGAAATCCGAATGTAGTTCCCTAACACTTCCAAGTTCAGTTATGTCGGTCAAAATCTCTATGTAAACATACCTAGAAGTATGCTAGTGACTCTAAAATCTCTAAAAGTTGGAGGTTTTATGTAAAACTTTTTTTTAATTTTTTTTAAATTTTAAAATACATGCTTAACCACTCCCCCACACTTAAACCTTACATTGTCCTCAATGTAATTGAATCGTCCTAGTAAAGTCAAGGTGGGAAATTTTAACATGATATGGAACAAGAAAAATAAATAACAAAAAGCAAAAGGATAAGAAATACAAAACCTATGGGTTGCCTCCCATTAAGCGCTTGTTTTAAAGTCGACGGCCCGACTTAGCTCTTGCTGCACATTACTCCTCCAGAGGGAGCACATTTTGAAGTCCAATTACGTCCACATTCTCCGTTGGAAAGTTTTCATAATATGGCTTTAACCTATGGCCGTTGACTTTCAAAGGTTGTCCTGTTTTTCGCTAACAACTTCAACTGCACCATGATCGTAAACATTAGTAACAACAAATGGTCCCACCCAACGAGACTTAAGCTTGCCCGGAAATAAACGTAAACAAGTATTAAATAAAAAAACTTTTTGCCCCACAACAAAACTTTTCCGAAAAATAATCTTGTCATGAAAAAGCTTGGTCTTTTCCTTGTAAATCCGGGCACTCTCGTAAGCATCATTACGTATCTCCTCTAGCTCATTTAATTGTAACTTTCTTTGTTTCCCCGCTTCATCATACTTTATGTTGCATTTCTTTATTGCCCAATAAGCCTTATGTTCAAGTTCAACCGGGAGATGACAAGCTTTGTCATAAACCAACCGATATGGAGACATACCAATCGGTGTCTTATACGCCCAAAGTGCATCATTGAGCTTAAAGCTCCAATCTTTCCTTATTGTATTCACCGTTTTCTCAAGAATGGACTTGATCTCACGATTTGAAATTTTCGCTTGTCCACTAGTTTGTGGATGGTAAGGCGTACCAATTTTGTGTGTTATGTTGTACTTCTTGAGGAGAGCGTGGAAAGCCTTCTTGAAATGTGAGCCTCCATCGCTTATCACCACTCTTGGTGTACAATGCCTATTGAATATGTTTTCTCTTACAAAATCACAAACAACTTGAGAGTCATTAGTTTTGGTGGCTCTAGCTTTCACCCATTTCGAAACATAATCTACGGCAAGAAGTATATAAAAGTTTCCATTCGAATTGACAAAAGGGCCCATAAAATCGATACCCCACACATCAAAAATCTCAACGGCGAGAATTGGTGCGAGTGGCATTTGATTTCGAGCACCTAGATTGCCCGTTTGTTGACATCTATCACACGATTTACAGAAAACATATGAATCTTCAAACAAGGTGGGCCAATAAAATCCACTCTCGAGAACTTTGAGAGCGGTACGTTTAGCACCAAAATGGCCACCACAAGCAAGAGTGTGGCAAAAGGAGAGAATGGATTGAAATTCGGAGTTAGGTACGCACCTTCGCATTCTTTGATCAACGCCATATTTCCATAAGTATGGTTCATCCCACACATATTGCTTATCTACCTTCTTAAGTTTCATCTTTTGGAAGTTAGACATTGTACTAGGTACCTTTCTTGTCACCAAGTAATTTACTATATCCGCGTACCAAGGTGTTGATTCTTCCATGGAGAAAAGTTGTTCGTCCGGAAAGCGATCTTGTAATGGAAGTTCTTCTTGAGACATAACAAGTCTACTAAGATGATCCGCAACGGTATTCTCCACACCTCTCTTGTCTCGAATTTCTATGTCGAACTCTTGTAGTAATAGGATCCACCGGATTAGTCTTGGCTTAGCTTCTTTCTTCTTTATTAAGTGTCTTAGTGCGGCATGATCGGAATACACAATAACCTTTGTACCCACCAAGTATGATCGAAATTTTTCCAATGCAAAAACTATAGCCAATAACTCCTTCTCCGTGGTAGAATAGTTGATTTGTGCATCATTAAGGGTCCTAGATGCATAATAGATAACATGGGACAACTTGTCCACTCTTTGACCCAAAACGGCTCCAACCGCATAATCACTAGCATCACACATTAATTCAAATGAAAGATTCCAATCCGGTGATTTGATAATTGGCGCACTTGTCAACATTTCCTTCAATTTTTCAAAGGCATCCTTGCATTCCTTGTTGAAGTCAAAAGGTACCTCCTTTTGTAATAACTTGCACATCGGCATGGAGATTTTGGAGAAATCCTTGATAAACCGCCTATAGAAACCTGCATGGCCAAGAAATGAACGGATCTCCCTCACCGAAGTGGGATATTGTAAGTTTCTTATTAAATCTATCTTTGACTTGTCCACTTAGAGCCCTCGAGAGGACACAATGTGACCAAGTACTATGTCGTGATTTACCATAAAATGACATTTCTCCCAATTAAGGACAAGGTTTGTGTCTATGCATCGTTTAAGAACTAGTTCAAGGTTGTTTAAACAACTATCAAAAGAATTTCCATAAACACTAAAGTCATCCATAAATACCTCGATGATGCGCTCCACATAATCCGAGAATATACTTACCATGCATCTTTGAAAAGTAGCCGGTGGATTGCAAAGGCCAAACGGCATCCGTCTATATGCAAACGTTCCAAACGGACAAGTGAAAGTGGTCTTTTCTTGGTCCTCTGGTGCAATAACAATTTGATTGTATCCCGAATAACCATCCAAGAAACAATAATGAGAATGCCCCACTAACCTTTCCAACATTTGATCAATGAAAGGTAAAGGAAAGTGATCCTTTCGGGTTGCGGAATTAACCTTTCTATAGTCAATACACACTCTCCAACCGGTTTGAACTCTTGTAGGAACAAGTTCATCGTCTTGATTTCTAATAACCATGACTCTGGACTTCTTTGGTACCACTTGTACCGGACTAACCCACTTGCTATCGGAAATTGGGTAGATTACCCCCACACTTAGCAATTTGAGTATCTCTTTCTTCACAACCTCCATCATAGGAGAATTAAGCCTACGTTGAGCATCACGTCACGGCTTCACGTTCTCTTCCATTAGAATCCTATGCATGCACATGGATGGACTAATGCCTTTGATGTCCGCAATTGTCCACCCAATAGCCGTTTTGTGCTCTTTTAAGACTCTAAGCAAACGGTCTTCTTGTACCGGTGTGAGGTTCTTTGCAATAATCACCGGAAGCTCATCTCCATCTCCCAAGAAAGCATACTTCAAATGGTCCGGAAGTGGCTTCAATTCTATCTTGGGCGCCTTCACAATAGATGGTACAAGTATTTCATCATTCACGGGTAAAGAAATATATGAAACATTACCCTTTTTAGCTTCTTGCAATGTCGCCAAGGCACCACACATCTCCACCAATTCCTTGGAGATTTCAACATCCAAGTTAGACAAGCCGTGGATGTCTAATTCAATGCTCTTTTGCAACACCACATCAAGTTCATCCTCTTGACTCAATTCCACCATTTGTTGCACTAATGAACCAACCACATCAATGGAGTAAACGGAATGCACATCACTTGGGTAGCGCATGGCTTTAAATATGTTAAAGTGTATTATCTCCTTGTCGAATTCCATAGTGAGTGTACCCTTATCAACATCAAACTTCGTCTTTGCGGTCTTCATAAATGGCCTCCCAAGAAGTAAAGAAGTAGATGACCGGTTCTTATTATTGTCCATATCCACCACGAAGAAATCAACCGGAAAAATAAGCTCATTTACTTGCACTAGCACGTCTTCTACAAGTCCCTTTGTATATATGTTAGACTTGTTTGCTAATTGGATAATAACTCTTGTCTCTTTCAAAGGTCCAAGATTCAAGGAGTCATATATTTCGGCCGACATGACACTAATGGAAGCTCCCAAGTCAAGTAAAGCATGTTCAAACCTTTTCTTACCAATAGTAATTGACACCGTGAAACCGCCTGGATCTGTGCACTTTGTAGGCATCTTCTTCAATAGCATAGCCGACGCACTCTCGCCAACTTTAATAACTTCATTATCAAGCAACCTATCCTTCTTTGTGCATAATTCCTTCATGAACTTTGCATACCTTGGCATTGTCTTGATGGCCTCGATGAATGGGATGTTGATTTCAATCTTCTTGAAGATATCCATGAGTGCCTTGTCTTGAGCTTCTTTCTTGGATTTAGCAAAACGACTAGGAAAAGGAGGTGGAGTAGTGAAAGTAGGAACCGGTTCCTTGGATTGGTCGGTTGGTGTTGAATCCTCCTTTGGTGCGGCTTCCTCCTTGTCTTTGACTAACTCTTCACTAGCTTTTTCTTGATGACTTGGACTCTCCACTTGTCTTCCACTTCTTAAAGTAACCGTATTAACATTCTCTCTTGGATTCACAAATGGTTGTGAAGGAAGCTTTGTAGATGCTTGAGATTTCAATAGGTTCACATCGGTTGCCAATTGTCCCATTTGAGTTTGTAAATCCTTGATGACCGAATCGGTCTTTTGTTGACTTTGTTGAAACAATGACGTAATACCTTGCATCATGACATTAAGCTTATCATCTATCGAAGATCCTTGTTCCTTCACTTGAGGTTGGAATTGTTGTTGAGGTTGAAAGCGTGGTTGTTGGAAACCACCTTGTTGCACATATGGATTAGGAGCCACCGCTTGCTCATTTTCATAACTAAAGTTAGGATGATCCTTCCAACCGGTATTGTAGGTATGGGAATATGGATCATACCTTGGCCTTTGATTTGGATATAAAGCATTTACTTGTTCGATCTCATCATCCGGAATAATTACCGCGGCCATTGTTTGAATCATTATCTCCATGTTACTCATCCTTTGATCAAGGTGTGATGATGAATCACTAATTTCATGCACTCGCCTAACCATTGGTTCTTCTCTTGTGTAGAATTGTTGCGAGTTTGCAGCCATACTTTCAATCAACTCTCTAGCTTGGGTCAACGTCTTGTTCATTAGTGCACCACCACCCGCGGCATCAAGAAGAGATCTATCACTTGGGTGGAGAGCTTCGTAGAAGTATTGGAGTATCATAACATCACTGAATTGATGGTGTGGACAGCTTGCCACAAATCTCTTGTATCGCTCCCAACATTCATACAACGACTCTCCCACGTGTTGCTTTAACCCACAAATCTCCTTGCGAATTTGAGTAGCTTTTGATGCGGGAAAATATCTCTCGAGGAAAAGTTTCTTCATCCCATTTCATGTTGTGATACTTCCAGAAGGTAAATAATACAACCATTCCTTAGCATTGCCCTCCAAAGAAAACGGGAAAGATTTCAACATTGCTCCATCCGCATTAGTCTCCGGTGGAAGCATAGCCATAACTATGGTATAGAAGTCCATAAGATGTTTGTTTGGGTCTTCATTCACCATGCCATGGAACTTTGGTAACTCTCTAATCAACCCCGGCTTGATCTCGAAGGTTGAGTTAGTTTGGATACACCATTGTTGTGTATCGAGCTTGTGAGAAGCTAGGTCCTTGAGTGTACGATCAGCCATTGCTTCTTCTTCTATGTCCGAATCTGTGAACTCACTTGATGAAGAAGGAGGAAGTGGAGTGTTAACCGCTCGAATGAAATCCTTTAGTTGAGTGCCGGATCGAAGACGTATTGGACTCGGTCTGCCCTTTTTAAGCATTCACCAAAGGAATAGCACCTGAAACAAGACTCTCGAAAACAAAGTTAGATACGATATAGAATCTAACAAAGCAAGAATAAAGCAAAAATAAAAATAAAAACAACTCTCGTGTCGTAACCACAACAAATTAATTAATATTTTTCCACCTAATTAACAAGTAATATAGTGTAGTCAAGTTCGTTCCCACGAGGAGCAAGAGATCTTTAGTTGTAAAAATTGTCACAAAAAGGGGGGATGTAAAGCAAAAGAAAATAAACAAAGCAATTCAAAGATAAAGTTGAAATCAATAAGAGAGACAAGATCAAGGAATCCTTCTTCGTTGCAAAACAATGATTCAAGTTATGTTTTTCATCCACATGTTATTAGTCATGATTATCACCAACCGTAGGATAGGCAGGTTCGCTTAGCTAGCCCCAAAATCCCTTGTTAGGTCCGCTTAGTTATCAGATTCTATTCAAAAGAACCACCTTGAGGTTCGCTTACAATATGTAATTCCCCGAATGCATTAAGATTTATGAATTTAGGTTTAGTACTAGTAGTTAAACTCGGTTCGCTTGGTCCACTTTCTAGCGTTGTTTTTACACACAATTGCTCCACGGAATCCCTCCGCAAGGTCTCGTGTTTTCTACTTGTGTAAAGTGTCGAGAACGATTACGTATTCCCTAACTTATACTAGATTTAGGTTGAGTTAACAAATCAATATAGCGTGCACTCTAAATAATCTACCAAACAACCATGAATGTATAAACATTCCTATTAGTAAAAACAAACGATAATCATGTGAAAAACTTCAAAATAGAATTGAAAACAAAACTCAAATCATATGTTAAGAACTAGGAATTCATCCTCAATCAATAAGAAAATTAGCTACTCATGTTTTTGAAATTCACACAAATAATTAAAAGGAGAATTTTTCAAGTTCACACAAATAATTAAAAGAAGAATTTTGAAAAGCAAGCAAAAACACAAGTGTTGTGTGTGTAAAAGGGTGTGTAAAAGATGTGTAGAGAACTTCTCTATTTATAGGCTTCAATGCTCTCTAAATCTTCCAAGGAATAGAACCCCCTTTCCTTTAGCAATTCAATTTCCAAGTTCAAGTCTTTCTCAAATCTTCCATCTTCTCTTTCCAAATTTGAGCCAAATTCTCCATCCAATTCCAAACCCAAGTCTTCACATCCATGAGAGAAACTTCACACAAAATTCTGTAATTTTAGGA
This sequence comes from Papaver armeniacum, assembly GCA_023531295.1. Classification (NCBI taxonomy): domain Eukaryota; kingdom Viridiplantae; phylum Streptophyta; class Magnoliopsida; order Ranunculales; family Papaveraceae; genus Papaver; species Papaver armeniacum. The sequence continues at coordinate 295,841 of JAJJWW010002817.1, forward strand.
TCGCCGGAAATATCCTGGTATCACCGGAATCCGGCATCGGAATAGTGTTGGCAGTCACTGGATTATTCTTTTCCGTCGACAGAATATTCCGTCACGGCACCATCCAAGTTAACGGTCAAACGGGTCAAGCTGTTAGTCAATGGGTCAATGGAGGATAGATTCAGCCACTGAGTCAGCAACGAGTCAGCTGCCTGAATGGTCTTACTCAGCTGAGTTGGATCGGCTCATCACCGGTAACGAGTTGAATCGCCGGAGGGAACAATGCAGATTATAAAGACTAATGAACTGAGGAAAAAAATAAAAAAACAACTCGCAAATATGCAGATGAAAATGAGAACAATATGAACAGATGGCTAACTACTATAATGATGATGCTGGTGAAGATTATATAGACAGATAGTTATAATGATTAATAGCAACTACTGACAGATAAGCTACAATCTAAACTGAAACAACAATGTATAGAGTTTGAACATAAATAGCAAAGTTACAGATGCAGGGGAATGAAAAAATTAAAGCTACAACTAAACACTAAAGAGTTAAGATGAAAGCTATATGAATTGAATGCACAATATATAAACAGGTGGACTAAAATATAGGAATAAGATACCTACACAAACAATGATGTTGGTGTGGTGATGAACTAAAATTAAAAACTACAGCAAGTATCACAGAGCTAAGCTTTAAAATGCAATATGCAGTAAACTGAGAAACTTAAGACCAAACTAGATGCAAATATGTAACATAAAGTGGATTGACTGAAATTGAAAGTTACAACCGATGAATTGGGAAAACAAGCAAGAGAAAAACTAACAAATAAACTACAAATTGTATTGATCTATAAACAACAACAAACTAACAGGTGATGAGAAGATTACAACAACAACTAAACCAAAAGCTACAACTTAAAGCAAGCTAGAAAGCTACAACATGCAAGAATAATCAACTTATAGTGACTGAAAATAAAAGAATTCAAACAAATATATACATGACTAAACTAAAAACCAATAAAGTAAACTACAGATTCAACTACACTGCCACCAAGTCCCCGGAAGCGGCGCCAAAAACTTGGTAGGCTTATGAAAGTTACCTACAATTAAAACTGCAAGTGCACAGTGACAGATTGTGTAAAGTGCAAGCACAGGTCGATCCACGGGGACTTGGAGAGTGTTAAGGTGATTGTATGGTTTACTAAACTTATTTTCAACAAGCGGTGACACAAAGATGGTTTTGATTGGTGTCGATACGACAAGATTTAGCAGTGATTGTAGTTCTAAGACAGAAAGTATGCAAAATAGATTGTAAACAAAGGCTAAAGAGCACTAGGGTGATTTAATTCACCTCCTAATCCTATACTAAGGTAATACAACTCGAATTATGCTCTTGTACTTCCCTTGAAGGTCTCAGGTGGATAAGTTATCAACTGATTTCACTAATTCTCCCCTAGTATTGGTTGTCTTCTTACAGTACAACCAATCACAGGCTAATTTGATCAATCTAGCTAACTATTACTCATATTTCAATTAAGCACAGCAAGAACACAAACTTGAATATGAATTAACTCAACATATTATTAAGGGTTTCATCTACACCCTAGCAAAGTGATTTAGAACATGGTAATAGTAATTAAAACAGAATTAAATTAAGCTAACAACTAAACCCTAAAAAATTCCGAGTGCGCTTCTTACACAGAGAAAAATTCTATTTATACCAAAAACTTCTTCTCTAACCCTAAAAATCGAAATTAAATACAAACCCTATTCACCAAAGACTCTGAATTGGTTGTCCCCTCTTCCAATTGCCTCTGCAAGCCATTAATGCGATGTTGGGAGAAACCCTAACCCCATCTATCTCGAACTCAGCTTCTAGGGTTTTGGGAGAAGCTAAGATGGAGATAGCTAGAGCTAGGAGAGCTGTGATGGTTGCTGTGCTGGCGATGCCAGGGGAAGAAAGAGCTGCTGGCTCTGATAATGGGCGGGGGAATGGGGAGAAAAATGGCAGATAGGAAAGAAGAGAGGAGAAGAAGAAGAACAAAGCTGGGTTTGTCTTACGGTCGATGGGTGATGGGACATGCGGCTAGGGTGTTAGGCGGGAGCTTCGAATGTTGATGCATCGAGTGAAGAAGTCGTTGGATGCAGCTGTTTGATTCAATCTAACGGTTCAGGATGGAGGCGGGTTTGGATTCGGGTATGGGTAGTTTAAGCCCATGTCTTTGTAAACAGGTTGCAACTGATGCGCAAGCGGGTTGCAACTTCTCTTCCACAGTCGCTAGTCTCCAATTTTCTGCTCTTTTGGCTCCTCAATTCATCCAAGCTTTATTTAGTACCTAAAAACAAAAAAATTAATTAGTACAAGTATTTATTCTTGAAAACAGAGAAAATACAGAATTTGGGATAATATCTGATTTTAAAGCGCAAAAGATGAGTTAATTGCTAATAAAAAGGTGTAGAAATATGCAATATTTGGCACTCATCAGGGGCCGGCTTCCTATTCACATCTCTTAGCCGGGGTTGGTTTGTTGGTTGGAGCCAGTCCCCAGGACTTATCGGAGTGAGGAGTGATTGGTTGCAAGAAGGGTTGCGTGATGAAACTTACTTGAGATCGGAACCTCTTAATGTATGATGATGGTCTCTCTCCAGGAAGTTGTGTCACATTGGAAAGCTGCAGGTGCGACAACGGACAACCTTCAGGTCCAGACGACTTGTTAGAGATACTTTCAGGTGTCGTAACCGGCAAAGAGCAAACTCCTAGTGTTGTCTTGTTGTCGTGTACCCAAGAGCGTCCTAGGATCATGTCGTGATTCAGATGCTCTATGACTATGTATAACTTTGCTTGTGTCGAGGCATCGCCCAATTTTACTTCAAGATTGATGTATCCATACGCATCTCTCGAGTTCTCCTTCTGGAGCCTTAATCACAATTGGGTTGCGAGTAGCCTCCTGTTTTGAAATCTTTGTTGTTTTTAAGGTCTGGAGAGTGATGATGTTGAATTCAGAGGCCGTATCGATCAATGTGTTATCGAACTCGATATCCTTCAAACGGGTAACGGTTGAGAGTCCCCAATTTCTATTGCTTGCATCTTCCAGCAAGGACTGAGGTTTCGAGACCGCTTCCTCTTCCAGATATAAGCGTTTTCCTGAGACAACACGGTTGAGGGCTGCAAATATGTCCTGACACTGTGCTTTGGAGAAGTACAAGATCTCGTATAAATATTCCATCATAGATTGGTGAGTCTTTACAACGTAATCCCCGTAAATCATGCGGTTCTCGACGGGAAGAGGGTCTCTACGAACACCTTCGTTTCCAAGCCGGAGTTCTCCCGTCTCTATCTTTTCTCTGAAGATTTGTTTCAGCCTGTTGCAGTCTTTGGTTGGATGGTGAACGAACCTATGGTAGCGATAGTACTTAGGATCCGCCATATCTTTCTCAGTTGGTGGACGTCTGATATGAGGCAGCTTGATGGCATCGTCTTGAATCCACGCCTCCAAGAGTTCCATTACTTCATTCATGGGGAACGGGAAACCTGTATCTTCGGTGTCTTGTGCAGGAGTCTTGCCCGCTCCCTTTGAGAAGAAGTCATGTGTACTGGAGTCGCACGCTTGAGTTATTGTTGAATTCTATCGAAGCTTTCCTTTTTCCTCCTTCGCCTACCACGCTCACAGAAGGACCACTATTGTATTGTTTGTTTGTGAGGCGCCTGCTTCCTCGACTCTCACGTGGATCTTCGTTTCGAACAACTCTGGTTCTCTCTAGCAACGCTGGGGCGGTTGTGGCTGACCGTTTGGCAGCTTCATGGAGTTCAGAGAATGTCTGAAAGCCCAGATTTTCTAGTAAAGCGCGGTATATGGGTATCATCCCGTTAATGCACAACTCCACCAACTGGCATTCAGTGATGTTCGGATCATGGCAATCTAGTGCTTGAGTTCTGAACCTGTTAACGAAGTCGTTCGTATGCTCGTTGTTCCGCTGAGTGACTCTCCCTAGATCTGAAAAGGTGATTTGCTCGGATACGAAGAAATACTTCCTATAGAAAGCACCGACCATCTCGCCCCAATTGGATACGCTGTTAGGTGCGATGTTGTTGTACCAGGTGTACGCCCTTCCCGTAAGTGATTTCGATAACTCTTTTAAGCGGAGAGCATGATTGTACTCATGCTCTCCCAAGGATTCCAAAAATCGAGAGATGTGTTCAAGAGCGTTACCAGTACCATCGTAGAGGGGGAACTGAGGAAAGGTGTATCCTCTTGGAAGAGGGATTCGTTGCACATCTTGAGGGTATGGCGGCTGATGTTGGTGTGCATCCGTCAGATTTCCTTTGCCTCGGTTTTGGAGAAGTCGTTTCGGGTCCTCACGTGTGATGAATTTGGATGGCTGGTCCCTTTCTATTGAGCATTCAGGAGCAACATGAGCTTCTTCACTCATATGGGTCCGCGCGGAAATGCCTGCTCCGGGCGTATTGAAGGCATCTCTTGTTGGCTCCGAGGGTTGTCGTGAATCTTGTGGCAATCGTTCAGTTAAAGTTTTAAGAAAAGTGAGTACCTCTTTCTGAGTTGCGGCCATATCCGTTTGAGTCTTAGCTAGAATTTCCTGCTTCTCCATCAAGTCTGCAATGGTAATAGACGGTGGTCCTCCTTTTGTGCCTCCAGCTCCTCGTCCTGATGAAGGAGTGAAAGTTGTTGCTCTGGTGACCACTGGAGGCGTTATACTTGAGGATATGCCGGGATTTACGGCTGCTCTAGCTCTAGTGATGGGAGGCGTTACACCTACTGGAATGTCTCCTGCTCCGCTAGCGTTGGTGATAGAACTAACGACTCCACGAGATGTATTGATCACTGTGGCTCCACCGACGGGTACATCGACACCAGAGTGTTATCCGTACTAGCTCCATCAGGATTGATTGCTGATCCAGACCTGAGTTCTACCATCTTGAAATAAATTGTTGATTGAATTGGTTCTAAGATCTATCCTTTTTGAAATTGATGAAATTGAATCGAATTTCGAAGAAATTGACTTTACAACCGAGAGATTAACCTCCCACTGTGGTCGCCAATTGTTTATGGGTGAAAACTATTTCTGCCAGTTTTGGTAATTTGGGGTGTGTGGATGAGAAATGAGTCTAAACCTTAAACAAATGCACTGCACGGGAGTGCTTGTAGATTCGAGAAATCAATCTGTGCAAATCCGGCCTAAACCAAGAAATGGTCGTTCCAGACTTGTTTCTGTCACAAAGTGAAGAAGATGGGGTTGATCTAAAGAAGGGAAGCGAAGAAGGTGTTGAGATTGTGAAGGTGTTGGCTATGTATGACTTGTATCAGAAAGCTGAACTGGCTTGTAGGATGTAAGCTATCAGTTCCGGTGTTTGAATACGATAGTATCAACACTTGCCTCTGTTGTCTGGACTTGTTCTTGTTGTTGGAAATAGGGAGGAGAACCTATTTATACAAGTCATTTGAGCCTTATTCACGTCTCTCGTGGGAAGTGGAGGAAATGGAGTGATGGAGTAGTGGAGTTGTATGTTGGTGTTACACGACCAGTCTTGCCCACTTCTCCTGTCATCTCTAACCGTCCATGACTTCCTGACACGTTCTTGTGATGGCGCGTTGCACGCTGTAAACCGCCAGACCAATACCCCGGTATGTATCCCCCAGTTTGTGACATGATTGATGTCTCGAGTGTGTGGATCGTGGGACCCACAGAAAGTAGCATGTAATGCTAGACTAAATAACTAAGTTATTTAGGAAGTCGATACTTGTGAAGTATCGTGTGTATTCTATGCAGGTACTGCATCGAGTATATTCGGCATGTATGAAGCATCGCTGTTTTTAAGGCTTACCGGGGTAAGTCACGAATTTAAGCGTCTTAAAATAGCATCATGTCCAGCCATCTTTGAGTGATGGTTTGGAGGCTATACAAGCAAGCCCTGACTTGACTGATCACTCCATGTGGAAGAGTGGTGGACGGTGATTGTGGTGACGCCTCATTGATAGCCTAACTCATGTCTTAGGCTGTCCGTCCAAGCTGGCAAAGTTGGACGGACGAGATGACTTGCAACCCTCATTTGCGACCGTCAGATTAGGGTTTAAGAGGTACGCAAGTTCTTTTTTTCAGCTTGGTCGAATCCAAGCATGGAAGTGCTTTATAGAGGACCGATCATGCATGTGTGTAGACGACATGCTGGTGTCCATGTCTATACTTCACTATCCACGAAGGTGCGATCTAAGCCACTCAAGTTTACCGGTAAAGAAGAGCGATTGAGATCGATTTGCAACAGAAATCCCATGATGCAGAGGATTCCTAAAGGGGCGTGGCATGCCACCTTCAGGGTGCGCGAACCAAGGCATCGAGCTAGAGTTTGTCTTGGTCGGTCGGACATGGAGATAGATGGGCCCACATTGATCATGTTGATACTCTCTAGACCTGCTTAATCTATTCCTGGACTCTTCATCCAAGCTGGCGAAAACGGACGCTCGTGATCGATTAGCGACACATGTAATATGCTGCAAACCCTAACTAGGGTTTTGGATCGGTCGTGCGTACACAACTTCAACCTAACGATTTGGTAGGCTAAGCTCCCCCTTTGGGGAGGCCGACCATGTGGGACCCATATTGGGACCTTGGTGATCATGGTGATACCTGACTGACGGTCATGGGCTTGATCTAAGCCATCCAGACATGCCGACGAAGTTGGATGGTTGTGATCAATTTGAGACCCTTAGCGACCCTTAAAGCATCACGCCGGCCAAATTATGGGTGAACGTTCGCTCCTCCCTGGCTAGGTAATGAGATGGTCGGCCATGCAGGTAGAAAGGGAGCCCGCCGGTGTGCAGGACAAGCTTGTCCGACCGGTCATGGGATAATCCACGCCGTCCAATTATGCCGGTGAAGTTGGATGACCGTGGCTGTTTTTGAGACTTCCATTGGTGGTCTTGTGCGCACAAGCTTTTCCAAGCTGCTCCACACCAGTCCAATCATCCTACTTTAGGCTGGTGTTCAATGGTTATTTGAGAGGCATGGTATGTATTCGACCGACCAGGGCATAAATGGGCCCGCTGGTGGTCATTAAGGTGGTAGCCGGCTCCTGTTGAGGATCGTCCAGGCTGGTTAAATCATGCATCCAACTTGCGTGGTCGTGATTCTTTCTGAGACCAATATGGACAGTCTAGATTCAAATATGCTCAATCGGGCTAGTATAACACACCGAGAGTTGTAGCCTGTTAGGGTATTCCGTACATGTTTCATTATTAATACTTGGAGGTTAGTGTTGCTCTGCTGAGAACAACACTCGGTCGTCATGTCGCACCGGTAATGAGTACGAAATACAAGGCTGGTCATGCATTAATTAATAATGTTGTAAATTCACAGGTATATGGGATTGTTGCTTTTTGCATGCTCCAACCTGGATGAATTTCGTGTATTTAATTCACGAATCCGGGATTGTTTCCACATGCTCCATTCTAGGTGAATTAGTAAAGTGAAAAAGTATTCATCACTTATTAATGGCTTTATCTTTTGCAAGATGTTTTGGCTTTTACAATTTCAGCCCTTAAATGAAAATCCACCATCAACAGGGTTAAAACAAGCACCTAGTGTCTGGTTTGAAAAACTAACTACCCCCTTCTTAGGAAAGGTTTTACAAGAGGTGGAGCTGATAAAACATTGTTTACCAAATGGAGTGGGAAAGATGTTGTAATTGCTCAAGTTTATGTAGATGATATCATCTATGGATCAACATCGGAAAAACTTGCAAAATATTTTCAAGTCTCTCTTGGCAAGGAGTTTGAGATGAGCAATGTTGGTGAATTAAAATTCTTTTTGGGTTTACAAATTCAACAACACAAGGATGTAATTTACTTATCTCAAGAAAAATGTGCAAAAAATCTTGTTTCAAGATTCGTTCTTGATAAGTCAGCTCCAAAACTTACTCTTATGCCTACCACGGGTAAACTACATAGAGATGAGAAAGGTGTAAATGTGGATCAAAAAATTTATCGATCTATCATTAGAAATCTTTTGTATCTCACTGCCATGAGACCTGACATTGCTTTTAGTGTTGGTTGTTGTGCTAGGTTTTAGGAAAATCCAAAGGAATCTCATCTTGCTGCCACAAAGAGGATCATACGTTATATTAATCACACTGTCGGGTATGGTCTTTCCTATAATTTTGATACTAACACTGACCTAACTGCCTATTCAGATGCTGATTGGGCAGGATGTGTGGAAGACAGAAAAAGTTTATCAGGGGGATTCTACTATGTAGGGATGAATCTTGTAGCTTGGCATAGCAAGAAACAAAATTCACAATCTCTCTGAACATGTGAAGAAGAATATATTGTTGCCGTTTCATGTTGTACTCAACTCTTATGGATGAAACAAATGCTTGTTGATTATGGAATTGATTCCGGAATAATGAAGATCTTTTGTGATAACTCAAGTGCGATTCGCATCACTGAGAATCTTGTTGAGCACTCAAGGACTAAGCACATAGACATAAGGTACCATTTTATTGGAGATATTTATAAAAATGGTATCATTACTATGGAATTTGTGCCTTTTGAACAATAATTGGCTGATATTCTCACCAAATCATTAGACACTGCCACATTTCAACACCTACATCAGTCTATTAGTGTTGTTCTAGTTCATTAGTTCTCCATAACTCTTGCCCCTGCTTTTATCTCAATCTGTTGGGCAATTGAGTTTGGAATTCCAAGAGTGGTGTTGCTTCATGTTTGCATTTGTTTCTAGTAGATGTGTTTTTGTCAAATATCATAGTGTTCTTTAGAAATCCTTTTTTTCTCCATAACTCGCCTTTGTTGTTCTTTCGGGAATGACATTTAATGGGGGAGAGTTCTTTTTTTAACTTGCGCTTAATTGCCAATCTTTGTGTGGAGTGCAGCTGTGGAATATTATAGGGTTCTTGTATCTTTATAAACTCCTTGATGAATGCATTTAGCTTCGGCTTTAGGATGGCATCTAAATAAATTGGTATGGTTTTCTCTTTTGGTCATGAAGTATCTCTATGAAAATTTCATGAGCATCCCACTAATTTTCGTACCTTTGCCAATTTATATTGACAAAAAGGGGGAGAATTAATGTGTAGTTTCATACTACAAATACATATGGTTTACAGATCATTATGTAAGGGGGAGTGGTTTTCATGTTGAGATGAAATATTGACCAAGGGGGAGTGATACATATCACCATAGTATTATTGTCAAAGTTGTGATACAATTGAACTTTGATGCTGTGTGATAATACTATGACACTGTATAACAATGATCGAGAGCATTTGTTTTCTCATTGCTATCACTACGGATCTTCAACAACTATGATGCTGAGTTGAACACGTTTAAAATCATGGAGTACTTGGAAGTGACGAAGTTTTTGAGTCATGTTGAAGATGTCAAGGAGATCAATCATTTGGATGAGAAGCTATAATTTTTATTTATTTTGTAATCCATATGTATTGATAGTTTTGTCACTAAAATTGACAAAGGGGGAGATTGTTAGAGAACTCCTCGGTCGAACTCGCATGCGTTGCTATCTCAAGCATGTTTGTCAATGTTAGTGATCAAAAATATAAGTCTTGATTTCTAGCCTATTTATAGATGTCTCGGACTAGGACATAAATTGTGTAGTTGAGCTTAGTTTTCATGGCGTTCATCATTTGAAGACGAAGAACTACTAAGGGGAGCTTGTGGAACTTCATCGATAAAAAGGTATGTGGATACTTAAACTCATCTATCACTTGGAAAGTCTATTTCTACTTTATCTCCTATATTGAGACATAAGTCGTATTATAATATAGTTTTCTATATACACATTTGAGATTTCGAGCTGAGTTTATCTCGCTTACATATTTCTCAAAATATGTGTTGGCAAGATTTCGCTTCGACCAAGTTCATCTTATATCATGAGAAAATTGTCGAGTAACATCTTACATGGTTTGTGTGATACAATCATTTGGTGTAGACTTGGAATGTTTCGATAATGATTATTTCAATATCTTGAAAATTGCTTTGATGCTAATAGTGTGTGAAAACGACTATTATCATCCTCTAAGAATGTTTCAATGATTGAAATAAAGAGCTTAGAATCATGTAACCATCTTTGGATATAAGCATATAGTGTGTTTGCACATTTGTGTATAAGTCCAAAACCGGGAACCAAATGTATACATACTTGTGTGTGTACTAAATGGTTGATGGAGACTAGTTAATTATACGTACCTGTACGCATACTGGCGGAAGTTCACGTCAGTGAATTCTGCTGAGTTTGGAAATCAAAACCAACTCAAACCAGTTACCAAAGTATGCGTACATGTACGCATACTAGCGAAAAGTTCACGTCCGTGAATTTCTGTTGAGTTTGAAAACCAAAACAAACTCAAGTCCGGTTACTTAATTACGCACCCATACGCATACTTAAGTGGTTACTTTCTAAAATCGGTTGTGTACATGAACCTAAACTTTATAAAATAAGGAATGCAATCTTTGCAAACCGTGGCTATAATGTTCATGTATTGATTCGAGTGAATCAAACCGATTTTGATTCAATTGTGTTCTTGTATACTTCTATGATAATTTAGCAATTGAACGGCTATTTAACTAGTTTCATTTGAGTCATTTGAACTAGTTATGGTTAAGATGAATAAGGTTGATATGTGAGTAATCATATGGCTAACCTCGGTTAACTATTTGTGAACCAACATGGTGTACACGTTTGGGTACGGTTACATAAACCTAAATGAGGGTACATTTCATTTGTGTGTAACAAGCTAAGTTCGATCTAACGGTTGAAAGATATTAGCTTAGTTGAATCAGATTTTTCATCTAACGGTGAATATTGAATGCTTTGTTACCAAGGTAACTTGGATTCCAAACCCTGATTTGAAAACTATATAAAGTAGAACTCTAGCAACTGCGAAACCTAATCCCCACACCTCATGTGTGTTACTAGTTGCATAAATAGAGTCGATTCTCCTTTAACCTTAGGTTTCTATCGAGACGTTGTAGGTTAACGACTTCAAAGACTTCATTGGTATTGTGAAGCCAGGCCCAACTATTCTCTTGTAGTTGCGTGTTCTGATTTTGCCCGATTCTATCGTATTGAGTACAATTGAAATAATTGACTCGAGATTAATTTCTCTGATAGGCAAGATAAAAGTAATCACAAACATCTTTGTCTCATCTTTTGTGATTCCACAATATCTTGTTTCGCTAGTCGATTAAGATTATTGTGAGGTGACTGATAATACTAGGTTGTTCTTCGGGAATATAAGTATGGTTTATCAATTGGTTACTGTTTACCTTGATTTACCAAAAGTCGGAACAAAAACTCTTGGGTATTTCTGTGGGAGACAGATATATTCAATCCTATAGACTTTTCTGTGTGAGACAGATTTGTTTATCAAGTCTTCGACTTTGGGTCGTAGCAACTCTTGGTTGTGGGTGAGATCAACTAAGGGAATCAAGTGCGTAGTATCCTGCTGGGATCACAGACGTAAGGAGCGCAATTGTACCTTGAATCAGTGTGAAATTGATTAGGGTTCAACTAAAGTCCAGTACGAAGTTAATTGGTAGTAGGTTAGAGTCTGTAGCGGATTAATACAGTGTGGTGTTCAATCTGGACTAAGTCCCGAGGATTTTTTGCATTTGCGGTTTCCTCGTTAACAAAATTATGGTGTCTGTGTTATTTCTTTTCCGCGTTATATTTTGTTATATAATTGAAATATCACAGTTTGTGCATTTAGATCAATCAATTAGAATATCCAACCTTTGGTTGTTGATTTACATTGATTGACACTTGAACATTGGTCTTTGGTACTGTTCAAGTTGTTTCACATAATAATCTGGCTCGCGCATTTCTATCTGTTTGATTTGCTGATTCTATTGTGAAACACAGATATTAAACTCTATGATATACTTTACTCTAGATTGAGTCTGACTGTCTAGTTGATTCTCTAGAAAGTGTATTGGAGTAAGTCCTCTCAGATTGCCAAACGAATTGTTGGGTGTGGTTGTTAGACCCCCGCATTTTCAGTATGTTTTCTCCCAATTATAATTTCCTTCTCTATCACACTTTTCGTAACCTTCTTCTTTCTGGCTTCTCTTTTCCATTGTCCTTGATTCTTCTTCCTTGCCTTTTTTGATTCCTCTGAATTGAGAGTATTTTGACTGTCATTGCTCTCAGATTATGTGATCCTATTTGGGATTTTTTGAAGGGTAGAGTTTATTTTAGGGTTTTCCTATTGAATTGATGATTGATTTGAATTGGGTAATCTCTCATTGTTCTCGTTATTTTAACTACCAAATTTTGGATTGGGTTATTTACATGTATTAACTTGATCTTGGTTCCGAGGAACAGTTTGGTTAACGTTATTGGGCAAAGTTACCTCCGTTATCAACTCGCTATGTTATTTGTCGTTACTCTCCACTCTTCCATTTCCAGCTGGCTTCTGATAATTGTTCCACGTGTTTAACTCCAATATGTTGATCTATTGACCACTTGATGAATTGATACTTGGATTAATCTCCATCCTTGATTCAAACTCACTGCTACTACTCGTGTTGTCTGTGTTTGCAGGGGTTGTTGCGCATCATACTTGACTTTCTGAGACCTTACAAGCTGTCTGTCTGTGTTCTTCTATCTTCCTTGTCTTCACCTCCACCTGAGTTTATGTTAATGGTGATAGCTTGAATATTCTGAATTGTCAGACTGCACATTTTTTCCTGAATTACTATCGATGTAATTGCAGTTTTATCTTTTCCCTTGAAAGATTTCTTCAGTATAGTTTGCAAGTCTTGGATCTTCCTTATTTGCATTGAAATATTTCGGTGATAACTTCAAAACTTCTAGATTTTTTGAAAGAACAGTGCATTGTTTCATAAGATAACCAATTAAACCACAAAAGTAACACAACCTAGGAAGTTTTTCAGATCTTAATTGTGTCATTCGAATTTTCTTAGAGGCCAGTGTGACCTTTATCTCTTTAGGGAGGGGTTTTGTGATATCAATCTTCACCCTAACCCTAGCATATTTCCCCCATTTAACTGCATCTTCCTATGTTATATCTTAGGGAGTTCCAAATCTCTTTACCATACCCTGAATTTTTTTACTATTTAACATACTCATTGGTAACCCACGGATTTGAATCCAGAACCAAAAAAATTTAAATGCATACTCTTCTGTAAGGAGATCTCCATCACATCTTTATAAACCATTAACTTATTATTCAGATCCCATGGAGAGCTTTTCAGAGATGCTTCCATATCATATAAGTTTTCAAATCTAGCTTTGTAGATGTTATTTCCTAGATATGAGATGGAAAATTCTCCGGTTGTTCTCCAAGCTTTGATTAACATCTCTTATAGGATATAGAATGCATAACCTCTCCCTGTAACCAGTTTGAAGACTATACATCATTTCCATTCAGGAAGATTTTGTTCTCGAGTCTTTTCTTCTTCGTACTCTAGCTCATTATTGTTTTCAGGAAAATTCGACATTCTATTTATTATATCCTTAGTATCTGATGATGATGACACTATTAGAGGAAAAAAAAAAGGACTAACAGGGAATAAATGCATAAACAGAGATAGAATAGAAGGACAAGACAAAAACAACACTGAAGTACTAGAACAAAGATTGGAGAAAAAAAAATCACCACCGAGGTTAAGATCAACAACTAACCAAATAAATGAAACAATTGAGAGGAAGAATCACCAAGAGCTGGTGAAATCAAGGTAATTTTAACCAATGATCAAAACATCGCGGCGCGGGTCAAGCCAAAATTACCCACTACAGACTATCTAGGAATTGGCTTCCTTTTCTAAAAATTAGAAGAAGAAAAAAGAATTCGTAAAAAAGATTTAGTAAAAAAAATCAAAAAGAAAGGGGTGTAAGACCTCCAGAAAATTAAGAGAAAAACATCAAAATAAAAATAACTCTACTTATAAGAGAAATAAATTGCATTTTCCGATAGAAAATAATTATATAATGTAGAAAACCTATAAAATATTTCCCCGAACATAAAAGCTAAAATATTACAAAGATGAAACATGTCATCTAGCTACCCAATCAAATAGCCGTAGAAACCTAGTTTACACCTTAACAAGCAATCTGTATGAATTGAGAAACAGACATAGCTCCTAGAAAAAATCTCAACATTTATCGAAAAATCGGCAAAACCTGATTATTCTTTTTTTACTAGAGTCGAATTTGTAAACCTAATTTTTCCTGTAACAACAAATATAAAATCACTTAGTATTAACTATTAGAAATCAACTCCTTAATCATGCTTACTAGTTTCTTATTAGCTATAAACAAGCTGTTTGTAAGCATAGTTAACACTTCCTGCTGATAGACTGTTCTTTATATGCTTTAGGATCACATATTCTATATCTTCATGTCAATAGATAGGAAGTTTAAGTACATACCTTAGTTTGTAGGAAAACACTAAAACATGAAAGCTTGTAAACTTTAGCTGTTACTGCAATTAGATAAACTTCCCCTTCTATCTTTTCTTGTTCTTGAATGATGGAATAAGTTTTCTTTTTAAACAAGATATAGAGTGGAGTCCACCTCATGCTAAGTAGAACATGTGTCAATCAACCTACCATCATAAGTTGAAAAACAGTCATACAATATAAGATATCAACCAATATGCCATTCCTTATCTTAAAAACAAGATAAACCATACATAACATTACTCACTGATTAGTATTAATGCTAATCCAGATTAATTAAAACACAAAGCATGTTTTATTGCTAAACCAACACAAAGTCTAACATATCCCACTTTTGTTAGCAATAAAACCTTTTAGTTTTTCAGAAAATCATTTCAAAACCAGACATGGATTAGCAAGTTGTAAAACTGTAGGCGGCCACCAAATTTAGAAAAAAATAATTTTAACCAATGAGTAAACTTTCATGTATAACCTTATCCTCAAGACCAACAATACGCTAGATTTCGACAATGAATACCCACATACCATTTAAAAGATACATAGACCATTTCTATAATCAGAAAACTAGGCGGATTATCAATCTCGAGTTAATCTTTACTGGCATACTAAGGACATTAAGATTAGTATCCCAAAAGAAATCTCTTTATGCCTTATAGAATAGACTTCGAATTCTTTATGATTTCAAAAGGGCTTGCCAATGTCTCATTCAAGAGACTACAACATGCTTATGATCTCAAAAGAGATCTGCCAATGTCATCAAAAGACTACATCACACTGTTGATCACAATAGAGATCTGCCAATGCATCACTTAAGATACTACAACAATACAGAACAATAACAACAATTAAACAAGAGATGTTCATATGTAAACTGAAGTTGATTTGATTATATATGCAACAAAAAAACATACATACTTCAGTTTTATAATTAAAAGAGATTAACAACACCCATAGATGCAACATGCTATTTAAACACTTTAGGGCTCAAACCTTTAGTCATAGGATCTGCAAGCATGCGTTCAGATGGAACCTGAGAAAGAATAATTTCTCGATCCTTGACTTTGCGTTTAACCAGGAAATACTTAACATCTATGTGTCTCACTATCCCGTTCCTTGGCTGACTTTAGCAAAACTTATTGCAGCTTGGTTGTCGCGGTAAAACTTCATAGGTCTAGATATTGAATCTATAACTAGAAGGCTTCTCATGAATTTTCTTAACCAAACAGCTTGAGTAGTTGCCTCATAACAAGCAATATATTATGCTTCCATATTTGATTGGGCCTGAATTGATTGCTTCACACTTCTCCATGATATAGCACCATTAGCGAACATAAAAACATAGCTTGATGTGGATTTCAGGCTATCCGAACCTAGGAAATCAGAATAACACTCAATTTCCAACTCTTTTGATCTTCGGTAAACAAGTTGAGAATGCTTTGTTCGCTGCAAGTATCAGAACACTTTCTTTACTGCCTTCTAATGAGGTTCTCCTGGATTGTGTTGGTAGCGTCCTAACATACCAACCACAAAGCTTATATCTGGGCGGGTGGAAATCATGGCGTACATTAAGCTACCAACTGTTTATGCATACTGTTTCGAATCTATACGGGTCCTCTAAATATGATTTTGGGCACTGCAGTTTGTTAATAAAATCACCTTTAACAATAGGTGTTTCACCCGCTGAATAATTCTGCATTTCAAACCTCTTGAGAACTTTATTGATGTAGGTTTCTTGAGATAAACCTAACAAACCCCTATTTCTGTCACGGTTTATCTTTATAGCTACAACATAAGAAGCTTCTCCTAAGTCTTTCACCTGAAAGTTAGTTGAGAGAAAATTCCTAGTATCATGCAGCATGTGAAGATCATTAGTAGCAAGCAAGATATCATCAACATAGAGGATCAGAAAGATAAACTTGCTCCCACTAGTTTTCAGGTAAATGCACCTATCTTCCATATTTTCAACAAAACCAAATGAGGATATTACTTGATCAAACTTCATATACCATTGCCTAGAGGCTTGTTTCAGCCCATATATAGATTTCTTTAAGCAACAGACTTTTGCCTCTTGATCTTTAGATGATAAACCTTCCGGTGGTACCATATAAATTTTCTTATCTAGATCACCATTCAAAAAAGCTGTTTTCACATCCATTTGAAACAATTCCATATCGAAATGAGCTACCATTTCCATAATAACTTAAACGAATCTTTCTTAGAAACAGGAGAAAAGGTTTATTCATAATCAACACGTGGTTCTTGAGTATACACCTTCGCATCAAGTCTCGCCTTGAATCTTTCGATACTCCCATCAGCATTACGTTTGATTTTGAAAATCCATTTACATCCAACTGTTGTTGCCCCTTCGGGCAGATCCACCATATCCCATACTCCATTCTTGTCCATTGATTCTAATTCTTCATATGTGGCAGGAAGCCAAGAGAGCGAATTCTTTCCATTCAATGCTTGTGAATATGTTAATGGTTCTTCCAAATCATCAACAATGGCATCTGATTCTACCATGAAAGTACTAAATCCGGGTTTTACGACGTTTTTTATTGGTCTAGCAGATCTGCGAAGAACTATTTCATCCTTTTATGCAGCTTTAGATGATTCTGGAACATCAATAGTGGATTCCTTTCGAACTGAAGTTTCAACATCTGCATGATAATGTTCTTCTTCAAACACAACTTGTCGAGTTTCACTCCCACTGATTTCATCATTGTCTAGAAACTTAGCATTATTAGTTTCTGCAATTTCGAAAGGTCTTGATGAACAATAAAACCTGTATCCTTTTGATCTGTTTGGGTAACCAACAAAGAAACAACTTGTAGTACGAGAATCAAGAGATTTTTCCGAAGGACTATATAGCCTAGCTTCCGCTGCGCATCCCCAAACATGAAAATGATTTACACTAGGCTTTCTACCTGTCCACAGTTCATAAGGAGTCTTTGGTACTGCTTTAGTAGGAACACGATTCAGTATGTATGCTGATGTCTGTAAGGCTTCTCCCCAAAAGACTTAGATAGAGTAGAATTGCATAACATGGTATGAACCATGTCTTTGTAGGTTCTGTTTCTCCGTTCTGCTACCCCATTTTGCTCCGGTGATCCAAAATTGGTGAATTGAGGCACAATTCCATGTTCTCGAAGAAAATCCGGTAATTTTCCATGAGATTCTCCAAAAGAGTCTGCCTTTCCATAGTATTCACCTCCCCTGTCACATCTGAGCACTTTGAGCTTCTTGTCAGTTTGATTATCAACTTCTGCCTTGTAAGTTTTGAAAGCTTCAAGAGCATCAGATCTTTCCTTAATGAGATAGACATACTCGTAGCGAGTATAATCGTCTATAAATGTAATGAAGTATCGTTGCCCACCTCTAGCAGGAATAGAAAAGGGACCACATATGTCTGTATGTACGGTTTCAAGTAAATCTTGACTTCGTATTGTTGTCTTCTTTCTAGTGTTCACAAGTTTTCCTTTAATACAAACGATACAAGTGCTAAAATCTGAAAAATCCAGCTTTGGAAGAATATTTTCCCTTATAAGTCTTTCCATTCGTTCTTTTGATATATGCCCCAAACGTTGATGCCACAACATGGAAGAGTTATCTGAATTTAAGCTCCACTTGGTGCCTTTAGTAGTATCAACATTCATACACAACGCTGAATTTACAGAACTGATATCAACATTTAACTTTTAAAGATTATCCATATTCGGCCCAAAACCAACCAAGTGAGATTTATGATACATCTTTGAAACAACCACCACCGATAGAAAACGAAAAACCCTTAGAGTCAAGCCTACCGGTGATATTAAATATTTTCTTACAGTAGGTACATAAAATACATCAAAAAGATCCAAAATATTTCCAGAATCCAGCGTTAGTTGCACATTCCCAATGGCTTTAACTTCCACTCCTTGAGCATTTGGCATATATAGACACCGCTCTTCTTTAATTAGTTTCCTCTGGCTTTTGAATGCCTTGTTGTTTCTTTTTCAGCCAATTCTTGTACTTAAAGCAATCCTTCTTCATGTGCCCTGCCTTCTTACATAAATGGCATTTAAAAGGAAACTTCTTGTTCTCCTTATTAGTTTCAGATTCATCTTTCGGAGTTTCCTTTTGCTGCTCTTGAGGTTTCTTACCCTTTCCTGATTTCTTGAAGGTTTTCTTGTTGGGACCGAGAGTAGTAAAATATGCATATTCCATTATTTCACGTCGCTTCCTTTCTTCTTCTTGTACACAACCAGTAATTAACTCATTTACATCCCATTTCCTGTCGCTAGTATTGTAATTAACTTTAAAAGTGTCAAACTGTTTCGGAAGTGAATTAGTCGCATGTTGTACAAGAAAATCATCTGTAAGATTCATATCCAGACACCGTAGCTTGTAAATCAGATCTTCTATTTGAAGTATATGATCCCGAATACTCCCTTCACCACTATACTGCATAGAAGTCAACTGACCCATATGAGTACCAATCATAGACTTTGCCGAACTCTAAAACTGTGACTGAATAACCTCTATTAGCTCTTTAGCCGTATTTTTCAATGGAATTCCACCTCTAATGGCATCTGGAATCGCACTACGGATAATCGTAATACTCATCTGTTTGCTTTTCCCATTTCTGGAAATCTAGTTTTTCATATCTAGTGGAAGTGTAGACAAGCATGTCTGGTTTAGGTTCTCTAACAGCAATATCATAATCCAAATAACCAAGAACTATATCGAGATGTGACTTCCATTTCAGGTAATTTGTACCACTAAGAGGCTTAATACCAGTCACAAGACCTTGAATTTGTGCAGGATTCATTGTTGTAACTGAAAAGATGTATATACAAATGATATATATATGTGTTTATACATAAGAAATCATTATAATACTTCAAGTTATTTACAACACCAACACATGAAACTTCATATAGCATAAATCAGAACTAACAATTGTTATTGAAACTTCATGATAACAATATTCTGATCTCAGACTTGATACAATCACAACTTCACCTTTGGGTAAACTTGTAATATACCAAGTCTTAAACACAAAACAAGACTAATCAGCCTATGCATAGTATTTAACAAAACTTTTAAACCTTTGGGTCAAAAAGATCTATCATTTACTACGTATAAATAGAATATCTTGCTCCATTACAGATGTTACAAGTATGATTAACCTTTGGGTGTCGTCATACGAACAACGTCTGAAATACAACTTTACATAGTCCTTTCATAACAAAAATATGTAGCTTTTATCAGCTCCCTAAGTATCACTTTGGCAACACATAGAAACGATAAAATTCACACCAAGGCTACTACAAGGCTTCAAATAATTCTTTAGATCAGCCTTGTAACATGACAATAAAAAAACACATACTACATGATTTGAATCTTATGAACTTCATGTTTAAACTAATATGTGAATTGTTTTCATTTCATAATAGTCACAACAACTACTAAAACATGTTATGTAGAATATGTTATACCTAGGGCTCTGATACCAATGTTAGAAATCAGCTCCTTAATCATGCTTACTAGTTTCGTATTAGCTATAAACAAGTTGCTTGTAAGCATAGTTAACACTTCCTGCTGATAAACTATTCTTTATATGCTTTAGGATCACATATTTTATATCTTCATGTCAATAGATAGGAAGTTTAAGTACATACCTTAGTTTGTAGGAAAACAGTATAACATGAAAGCTTGTAAACTTTAGCAGTTACTTCAATTAGATAAACTTCCACTTCTATCTTTTCTTGTTCTTGAATGATGGAATACGTTTTCTTTTTAAACAAGATATAGAGTGGAGTCCACCTCATGCTAAGTAGAACATGTGTCAATCAACCTACCATCATAAGTTGAAAAACAGTCCTACAATATAAGATATCAACCAATATGCCATTCCTTATCTTAAAAACAAGATAAACAATACATAACATTACTCACTGATTAGTATTAATGCTAATCCAGATTAATTAAAACAAAAAGCATGTTTTATTGCTAAACCAACACAAAGTCTAACATCTCCCACTTTGGTTAGCAATAAAACCTTTTAGTTTTTCAGAAAATCATTTCAAAACCAGACATGGATTAGCAAGTTGTAAAACTGTAGGCGGCCACCAAATTTAGAAAACAATAATTTTAACCAATGAGTAAACTTTCATGTATAACCTTATCCTCAAGACCAACAATACGCTAGATTTCGACAATGAAGAACCACATACCATTTAAAAGATACATAAACCATTTCTATAATCAGAAAACTAGGTGGATTATCAATCTCGAGTTAATCTTTACTGGCATACTAAGGACATTAAGATTAGTGTCCCAAAAGAAATCTCTTTATGCCTTATAGAATAGACTTCTTTATGATTTCAAAAGGGCTTGCCAATGTCTCATTCAAGAGACTACAACATGCTTATGATCTCAAAAGAGATCTGCCAATGTCATCAGAAGACTACATCATATTGTTGATCTCAATAGAGATCTGCCAATTCATCACTTAAGATACTACAGAAATACAGAACAATAACAACAATTAAACAAGAGATGTTCATATGTAAACTGAAGTTGATTTGATTATATATGCAACCAAAAATCATACATACTTTAGTTTTATAATTAAAAGAGATTAACAACACCCATAGATGCAACATGCTCTTTAAACACTTTAGGGCTCAAACCTTTAGTCATAGGATCTGCAAGCATGCGTTCAGATGGAACGTGAGAAAGAACAATTTCTCGATCCTTGATTTTGCATTTAACCAGGAAATACTTAACATCTATGTGTCTCACTCTTCCCGTTCCTTGACTGACTTTAGCAAAACTTATTGCAGCTTGGTTGTCGCGGTAAAACTTCATAGGTCTAGATATTAAATCTATAACTAGAAGGCCTCTCATGAATTTTCTTAACCAAACAGCTTGAGTAGTTGCCTCATAACAAGCAATATATTCTGCTTTCATAGTTGATTGAGCCTGTATTGATTGCTTCACACTTCTCCATGATATATCACCATTAGCGAACATAAAAACATAGCCTGATGTGGATTTCAGGCTATCAGAACCTAGGAAATCAGAATAACACTCAATTTCCAACTCTTTTGATCTTCGGTAAACAAGCAAAAAATGCTTTGTTCGCTGCAAGTATCGGAACACTTTCTTTACTGCCATCCAATGAGGTTCTCCTGGATTGTGTTGGTAGCGTCCTAACATACCAGCCACAAAGCTTATATCTGGGCGGGTGCAAATCATGGCGTACATTAAGCTACCAACTGCTGATGCATACCGTTTCGAATCTATACGGGTCCTCTCAAAATCTGATTTTGGGCACTGCAGTTTGTTAATAACATCACCTTTAACAATAGGTGCTTCACCCGCTTCACAATTCTGCATTTCAAACCTCATGAGAACTTTATTGATGTAGGTTTCTTGAGATAAACCTAACAAACCCCTGTTTCTGTCACGGTTTATCTTTATAGCTAGAACATAAGAAGCTTCTCCTAAGTCTTTCACCTGAAAGTTAGTTGGGAGAAAATTCCTAGTATCATACATCATGTGAAGATCATTAGTAGCAAGCAAGATATCATCAACATAGAGAATCAGAAAGATAAACTTGCTCCCACTATTTTTCAGGTAAATGCACCTATCTGCCACATTTTCAACAAAACCAAATGAGGATATTACTTGATCAAACTTCATATACCATTGCCTAGAGGCTTGTTTCAGCCCATATATAGATTTCTTTAAGCAACAGACTTTTGCCTCTTGATCTTTAGATGATAAACCTTCCGGTGGTACCATATAAATTTTCTTATCTAGATCACCATTCAAAAAAGCTGTTTTCACATCCATTTGAAACAATTCCAGATCGAAATGAGCTACCATTTCCATAATAACTTAAACGAATCTTTCTTAGAAACAGGAGAAAAGTTTTATTCATAATCAACACCTGGTTCTTGAGTATACCCCTTCGCATCAAGTCTCGCCTTGAATCTTTCGATACTCCCATCAGCATTACGTTTGATTTTGAAAATCCATTTACATCCAACTGTTGTTGCCCCTTCTGGCAGATCCACCATATCCCATACTCCATTCTTGTCCATTGATTTTAATTCTTCATCTATGGCAGGAAGCCAAGAGAGCGAATTCTTTCCATTCACTGCTTGTGAATATGTTAATGGTTCTTCCAAATCATCAACAATGCCATCTGATTCTACCATGAAAGTACTAAATCCGGGTTTTACGACTTTTTTGTTGGTTTATTTCATCCTTTTATGCAGCTTTAGATGATTCTGGAACATCAATAGTGGATTCCTTTCGAATTGAAGTTTCAACATCTGCATGATAATGTTCTTCTTCAAACATAACTTGTCGAGTTTCACTCCTACTGATTTCATCATTATCTAGAAACTTAGCATTATTAGTTTCTGCAATTTCAAAAGGTCTGGATGGACAATAAAACCTGTATCCTTTTGATCTGTTTGGGTAACCAACAAAGAAACAACTTGTAGTGCGAGAATCAAGAGATTTTTTCGAAGGATTATATAGCCTAGCTTCCACTGCGCATCCCCAAACATGAAAATGATTTACACTAGGCTTTCTACCTGTCCACAGTTCATAAGGAGTCTTTGCTACTGCTTTAGTAGGAACACGATTCAGTATGTATGTTGTTGTCCGTAAGGCTTCTCCCCAAAAGGACTCAGATAGAGTAGAATTGCATAACATGGTACTAACCATGTCTTTGTAGGTTATGTTTCGTCGTTCTGCTACCCCATTTTGCTCCGGTGATCCATAAATGGTGAATTGAGGTACAATTCCATGTTCTCGAAGAAAATCCAGTAAATTTCCATGAGATTCTCCAAAAGAGTCTGCCTTTCCATAGTATTCACCTCCCCTGTCACATCTGAGCACTTTGAGCTTCTTGTCAGTTTGATTTTCAACTTCTGCCTTGTAAATTTTGAAAGCTTCAAGAGCATCAGATCTTTCCTTAATGAGATAGACATACTCGTAGCGAGTATAATCGTCTATAAATGTAATGAAGTATCGTTGCCCACCTCTAGCAGGAATAGAAAAGGGACCACATATGTCTGTATGTACGGTTTCAAGTAAATCTTAACTTCGTATTGTTGTCTTCTTTCTAGTGTTCACAAGTTTTCCTTTAATACAAACGATACAAGTGCTACAATCTGAAAAATCCAGCTTTGGAAGAATATTTTACCTTATAAGTCTTTCCATTCGTTCTTTAGATATATGCCCCAAACGTTGATGCCACAATATGGAAGAGTTATTTGAATTTAAGCTTCTTTTGGTGCCTTTAGAAGTATCAACATTCATACACAACGCTGAATTTACAGGACTGAGATCAACATTTAACTTGTAAAGATTATCCACATTCGGCCCAAAACCAACCAGCTGAGATTTATGATACATACTGAAACAACCACCACCGATAAAAAACGAAAAACCCTTAGAGTCAAGCCTACCAGCTGATATTAAACATCTTCTTACAGTAGGTACATAAAATACATCAAAAAGATCCAAAATATTTCCAGAATCCAGCGTTAGTTGCACATTCCCAATGGCTTTAACTTCCACTCCTTGAGCATTTGGCATATATAGACACCGTTCTTCTTTACTTAGTTTCCTCTGGCTTTTGAATGCCTTGTTGTTTCTTTTTCAGCCAATTCTTGTACTTAAAGCAATCCTTCTTCATGTGCACTGCCTTCTTACAAAAATGGCATTTAAAAGGAAACTTATTGTTCTCCTTATTAGTTTCAGATTCATCTTTCGGAGTTTCCTTTTGCTGCTCTTGAGGTTTCTTACCCTTTCCTGATTTCTTGAAGGTTTTCTTGTTGGGACCAAGAGTAGTAAAATGGGCATATTCCATTGTTTCACGTCGCTGCCTTTCTTCTTCTTGTACAAAATGAGTAATTAACTCATTTACATCCCATTTCCTGTCGCTAGTATTATAATTTACTTTAAAAGTGTCAAACTGTTTCGGAAGTGAATTAATCGCATGTTGTACAAGAAAATCATCTGTAAGATTCATATCCAGACCCCGTAGCTTGTAAATCAGATCTTCTATTTGAAGTATATGATCCCGAATACTCCCTTCACCACTATACTGCATAGAAGTCAACTGACCCATATGAGTACCAATCATAGACTTTGCCGAACTCTGAAACTGTGACTGAATAACCTCTATTAGCTCTTTAGCCGTATTTTTCAATGGAATTCCACCTCTAATGGCATCTGGAATCGCACTACGGATAATCGTAATACTCATTCTGTTTGCATTTTCCCATTTCTGGAAATCTAGTTTTTCATTTCTAGTGGAAGTGTAGACAAGCATGTCTGGTTTAGGTTCTCTAACAGCAATATCATAATCCAAATAACCAAGAACTATATCGAGATGTGACTTCCATTTCAGGTAATTTGTACCACTAAGAGGCTCAATACCAGTCACAAGACCTTGAATTTGTGCAGGATTCATTGTTGTAACTGAAAAGATGTATATACAAATGATATATATGTGTTTAAACATAAGAAATCATTATAATACTTCAAGTTATTTACAACACCAACACATGAAACTTCATATAGCATAAATCAGAACTAACAATTGTTATTGAAACTTCATGATAACAATATTCTGATCTCAGACTTGATACAATCACAACTTCACCTTTGGGTAAACTTGTAATATACCAAGTCTTAAACACAAAACAAGACTAATCAGCCTATGCATAGTATTTAACAAAACTTTTAAACCTTTGGGTCAAAAAGATCTATCATTTACTACGTATAAATAGAATATCTTGCTCCATTACAGATGTTACAAGTATGATTAACCTTTGGGTGTCGTCATACGAACAACGTCTGAAATACAACTTTACATAGTCCTTTCATAACAAAAATATGTAGCTTTTACCAGCTCCCTAAGTATCACTTTGGCAACACATAGAAACGATAAAATTCACACCAAGGCTACTACAAGGCTTCAAATAATTCTTTAGATCAGCCTTGTAACATGACAATAACAAAACACATACTACATGATTTGAATCTTATGAACTTCATGTTTAAACTAATATGTGAATTGTTTTCATTTTATAATAGTCACAACAACTACTAAAACATGTTATGTAGAATATGTTATACCTAGGGCTCTGATACCAATGTTAGAAATCAACTCCTTAATCATGCTTACTAGTTTCTTATTAGCTATAAACAAGCTGTTTGTAAGCATAGTTAACACTTCCTGCTGATAGACTATTCTTTATATGCTTTAGGATCACATATTCTATATCTTCATGTCAATTGATAGGAAGTTTAAGTACATACCTTAGTTTGTAGGAAAACAGTATAACATGAAAGCTTGTAAACTTTAGTTGTTACTGCAATTAGATAAACTTCCACTTCTATCTTTTCTTGTTCTTAAATGATGGAATAAGTTTTCTTTTTAAACAAGATATAGAGTGGAGTCCACCTCATGCTAAGTAGAACATGTGTCAATCAACCTACCATCATAAGTTGAAAAACAGTCCTACAATATAAGATATCAACCAATATGCCATTCCTTATCTTAAAAACAAGATAAACAATACATAGCATTACTCACTGATTAGTATTAATGCTAATCCAGATTAATTAAAACATAAAGCATGTTTTATTGCTAAACCAACAAAAAGTCTAACATTAACTACTTACGTACCCACGTGAGGAACATCATTGATGCCCATGGTTGTGCCTGGCCTCTACAGCTCTTAAGTGCTTATATTAAGCTAATGTTGGTATAAATTTTTATCTGGTTCTCCATGGTCATTTATTATCTCATATTGATGCCACACTGATAATGAGTACCCAGCCTATTCGTATGCCGATGTTTGGTATCATTCACTGGTAGGGGCATATCATGTGTGTGTACCACTAACCATCGATAACGATTGATAGTATCATGTTGCATAAGCTCAGCATTCACCTGCATTTTTTTGTATCCAACTATGATAACTTGTGGCACCCATCGCATCTAGTCTTGAACATTGGGAGTAGACTATATTGACATACGCCGTATTTAATGACGAAAGATCACCGAAATTAAAGAAATAGAAATACCTAAACATAAAATATTAAAAAATAAAGAAAACTGTAAAATTATTATGAAGAAAGAAAAAAAAAAAGATAATTACCTTAGACATTCCATGATGCTTTTGTTTTATTTTTTTGAAAATGACGTCCAAGTATATTATTGTATATGCCGTAATATTTGGGGGTTTGTTATATTTGTTCACACTTTATTGCCAACAAATTACAACTATGAAAATAAAATTACTTTTGACCATAGTAAAACCAATTATAAGCAACATTGAGATTACTTGGTTCAAAGTAATTTGTGACATGGTAGTTCACGAACTTACTAAGAATGCAAGTAATAGTTGCTTGAACTTTAAACAATATAAACTTAATCATCATTATAAATAAAGGACAATTTGCAACAAGAGTTCTCAATCCCGACATGTTGTGCATATTTGTTGACGCAAATAGTCGTCGTACATAAACCTAGGTTTCTTTTCGAAACATAATTAGGGTGTGACTTAAAGATTTCACAGGGGATTTGTGAAGCACTGGTCAGACTAACTCTTACGTGGTAGATTTTTGGTATCCGGTACCTTATCTTTATCACCATGTTTCTTGTCTATTTTAATGTCCTTCCCTTATGATATATAAGGTCATTCAAGAACTATCGATTAAGGAATAAAATTTATATAAACTACAAGGAGTTTTTCGTGCCATACCACAAAATTAAGATATAAGCTTGTAATTAGATATATCTTGTGAGGCAGAATTAATTAGGTTTCGCAACATGTAAAACCTAATTGTTGATGATTGTTTTGATAACTCTTTTTCCTTAAAGTTCCCTCGAAGCATACATTTGTATTAACTTGGTTATAATATCCGAGAAAAATCAAATAAGTGTATCTGTTGGAGGTTGAGTGACACTAGTTTTCATGAAGGACTGTGGAACAACTCTTATGCGTGTAAAGAACGTTATCTAGGGAAAATGCATAGGGTCTTGCGAAATCCATGAGACTTTTCGTTGGCTAACTTGAAGGGTATATTCGGCTTCAAATATATTGAAGTCTAATAATATGTTAGTATTTGTAATGGTTTATTATAGTGTGTATACAAATTGGAAGAAGTTCAGTTTTTTTTTTTCTGCTACATCGTAATTTTCCTCGCGGATAAAATTCTCGATGAGTTCTGCATTGTGTGGGAGACTTGGTCACTACTTCACTTACTTCTTGAAATGCCAGCACGACTTACTTACTTTCTCGTGGATGTATTTTTACATCACACGTGTTGTAGTCCACGCCACCAGACCAAAGCCTTAGTGAATACACCCCCTCCCCATGTGACATGATTGATATCTCAGTAAAGTCCGCTTTTGTAGACGATTATTTAGTTGGTCAATTATTGACTTGGCTAGACCGTGAGTCTTAGCTTCAATGAGTCGAGCATAATTCTCAATGAAAGATGTAACATACTCTGTGACTCATCATTGTGATGAATTAAACATAAGGTGTCTGCTGGGACAACAATGATGCTTAGACGTTAAGTCTGATGCACGAATGATTTGGATTGATAAATGTCAGTCTAATGAGATTGCTGGATCGATCATGGACTAATATGTATTCTGATATGTCATGTGTTTGACAGGAAATTAGATATTGTTGAGTTATTATAATCCTCAATCCACCATGTCATGAGTAGTCAAATGACAAAGTAGAGATATAGAAATATTTTGTAGATATTGGATGATCGACCAAGTGGATGGTCGACCAAATGTTGCTTCTCAATTTGACAGTCGAGCAACAAAATGTTGGTAGCAGGACCAAACCTTAAATATTTAATTAACATACTGATAATTGGATCAATATGAAAATTATTGATACTCATATTTAGAATCATTATCAAGTATGAAACCTTATATTCAGGAAGCCTTGGATCCAAGAGATGAAGGAATGTCTAAAATATGTATAGAGACCGACCAACCAATGAGCATGCGGACCATCCATTGGTGGTGGTGAGATCGGATAGGCGGTGTATGGAGGATTGTCCAATTGGTGTAAAGAGGGTTAATCAAATTGTTAGTTTATGAATGGATGTGACCGGCCGGTCGACCGGCCTTGGTGACCAAGGGGAATGACCAGCCATGGTGGTGCACGGGCCACCATGTCGACGGTTATCCATTCCTAAGAATTTTGGCATTTTTGGTGGTCATTCGGGCATTGTTTTTTATTTTAAGAAGAATCTGATCTTTAGTGAAACTCTCAATTTTGCTTGAATGATCAAGTAGATTTTCTCAAACGTCCAATATTTGAAAATATTAAAACAATAATTTAATACTACCTCTGTTTTTAAAAAACAGATACTATCGGTTTTTCATTTTAGGATAAAAATATGCCAAATTGAAAAGGTGATAGTATCTCTTTTGTAAAAACGAAGGGAGTATATTATATATATGGTTTAAAGACCTAATGGTCGCGGGACTACTTGCTTTGTTAACCATATGGTAAATTGAGCAATATTTAACAAGATATAGGAAATCAAGTGGCTGGTGGTTCTCATGCTTCGTCACTGCGGAGGTAGGGGTTTGAACCCGTAATTGACAGAATCCACTCCAATTTAAGGAGTTTGGAAGTAATCTAGGGACCACTAGCCTAGGGTATCGGGAAAAAAAGGAAATAAGAGTTTGCTTGAATGAGGTTAAGCGTACATGATCTGTAGTTTAACTCGTAGCTCGCCCTTATGGGGGATTGACAGGCAACCAAACATGCATAACTAGTAGCGGTTGGCCTTGCAGCCTTGCCGGGGCCATCCCCAATATTTTTGTCGCTAGGCTACCAACCAAAGTGTACGAGTCTATTGAAGATGGATTTTTTCTTCCTAAAATATACTAATTAAATGAGAAGATTGTGGAAGATTTTGAAGACTTGAGTATAAAAAGGAATCAAAGACACATGAAGAGGAGATAATAAAATAAAAAGTAAAAAGGAGGGACCGGCCACACACCGGTGGCATGACCGGGCGTCCGGTGGGCCCTGTCCCGCTCATCATTTTATTATTTTCTCTCTCCTCTTTTGATGAATTTTCTATATGTTTATTTGTTCATGCTTTTGTGTGCCAGTTTGAGCATTATCACTAAATGCACCCACACCATTTTCTGGGGGCTTACTCGGTGGTGGTTCGTATGCCCGAAAGGTGAATATTCATTACTAATCCATGAAATTCAGTAGAGAAAACCCGTGAATTGGAGTAATAAAATATTATGGTGAAAATATAATATTTTCTAGGAATTCAATCTATGAATATATCGCTAGAATTAGTTGATTAGTGGCTCTATACTAGCAGGAAATCTGTTTAGGAGCATTATATTTATCCGAGAACATAGTATACATATGATGGCAGTAATATCGTACCAGTTTTGAGTATTTATTCTGCATAGTCAGGGAACACCGATAACATCCTGAAGACATTATCGCTTTATACTAGTGGTCAGTCCATTTAGGAACTGTCCTACCATTACGATTTATACATAATTGAATACTGAGTCGGACAGTATATAAAAACATATGGAACATTGAGAGCTTCGCAGAGGAGGTCATAATATTACTGTTATATATTTATGTTTGAGGAGATTACATGACCAGTCAGAGATCATTGTAACATGAGCTTTCATATCTAAACTATAAAATATGAATTTCATATTTTTGTCTGAAGTGAGTCAGAAATATACAAAACCACATTTTACAATTTTAGCCTTCGTCAAAAATCCATCATCAACACTTAGGAAGTACGTTAATCAACCTAGACAAATTTAATCGTCATTAAAGATCTTACAGATTTTCTCATGCTGAATTCAGATCTTAAAATATATAAAGTACAAGACATTGTATTGTTGAATTTGAATCCTGAAGTTTCGAGATCATTCTAGGTTGACCATGTGAATTTGTATCTTGACCAATTAAATTTTCCAAAGGCATTATAATATTGACAATCGGGAATAAATATTTTGTTAAAATTAGTTCTTGTAATATTAAGATCAAAACGTACTAAATGTACAAGGTTTGTCCATACAGGTTCACAGACAAAAAAGTTAGTGGATATACTCGGTACCCTCGCTTTTCAACAGTGATATGCTAGTTTTAGTCTCGGTAACCTTTTAAAGGCGCAATTTATTGAGATCCCTATTAATTATCAATATCTTTGTCAAATTTGTGACAAAAAAGTGAAGAATTTATTAATAGCAAAATTTACTAACGACATATGACTTTTTAGAGTAATATCAAGGGTGGGGGGGTTGAATTAGTTTGGTCGTTAGACGTTTGGATTTAGAAAAATATATGTAAAGAATAAAAGAGATAACATATCATATGTAGTAGTATCGCTTTAATTTTTGGTACAATGAACTTTAAAGCAGGTAAAGGTACTACTTGATGCATAACAAGTTGAGTGTATTAATATTTTATTCCATGTGGATCAAATGTAGTAGTATCGCTTTAAGTTTTGGTACAATGAACTTTAAAGCAGGTAAAGGTACTACTTGATGCATAAAAACTCGAGTGGATAAATATTTCATTCCATGTGACTCAAATTGGAGTTTTTGTGAAAAGTTGTAAGGATGCTAGGGATCTTCAACAACAAAGTTGTAATGCCCCAACATTAAGCTACTTAATAGACTAAAAGATCAAAATATATTACAAGGAATTAAGGATCTAAATCATCTATCTAAACATTACATTATAAATTTGATACAAAGCTTAACCCAAAATTAGACCCTCTCTGAGAATATATATATACAAGAAAAATCTCTCAAGTGATACATATACAATAGTGAGTCGATTTTCAAGTAGAATCAAATATACTAAAAGGTCATAGTGTAAACTAATATTCGATTAGATTTCCAATTATAGTTCAGATCTTCAAATCATGAACATTCGCCTTCATAAACCCTACTTGATTTGTCTCTGAAACTGAAAGTGGGAATTAAGTGAGCACATCATGGCGAAGGGTGCTCAGTGGAAACAAATACAACATTAGAGTAACCACTAAAATGTTACACAGTTCTACTAAACAAACGATTAAACATCTTTTTCACACAACACAAAGAAGAAGATTACGCGAACTCACCTCCTCGGATATTGCATACCTTAATTACAATATCTATTAAAGATCCACCACCAGATGAATCTACAGATATGAAAAAACATGTTATCCTAACCTCGTCTCACTCAATGAAGAAGAAGATGCTAGGATAACTCCAGTCTCAAATGACAGTATGAATTCAGGTACTATATGATATCTTTGTGAAATGTGTACACTTGATGAATTCAGGGACATCCATCAAATTTTAGAATATATAAGAAGGTTTCGATTAGTATGACTGGACTCCGCACATCAGGTTCACAGAGATCCCATTCTAGTCATGAACCAAGAGTTTTTTCTTAAATTGAGATTGTTAGAGCATAGCTCGGTTGAACTCACCAAGCGTTGGTATATCAAGTTTGGTTGTTATATTTTAGTATCAAAACTCATCTAGAGTCGCTTGATTAAATACTAGAGTCAATTTCGTTTATGTTAGACTAGAAAGTCTAAGAATTTTGAGACATACAAGTATTACTCTGAAGACCTGAAGAATGTGAAGAAGTAGCGAACTACAACGATGACATCATCCTTCCACTTGCGGTTAGTAATATTGACTTGAATGGTTTCATTCCTATCGTATCTTTCAAGTCGTGATATATTGAAAACATAACTGTGAAGCTGTATATATTGTACATATTATATAATACTCTAGTGATGTGACATGATCATAACTATATGATCATAGTATTAGGGAATTAGACTACGAAGTATAACGCCTATCTTTCGAACTTCGTAGATATGACATCGACATAATCTTGTATATATTGTTATGATTATGTGAATGGGTTATGGAGAAGATTTCATCATATGAAACAATGTTTTACATTTGTTTAAAAAAAGTATATTCATGAACTTGTTTTCGTGAATCGAAAGGGAAATTATTAGGCTTATTGGTAGGACTATTCATTGCAAATATTTGGATGCCCACTATGTGTGAGATGGTAGAACCGATCTTAAGTTTGTTATGTATCTTGGTATAACTAATCACAAAGCCTGACTTATGATTCGGTAGGACTGGTTTTTATAATTGGTGTAACCGATCCTAAGTAATCATCATGTGATGGTATGATCGATCCTTGTAATTGGTGTGACCGATCCTAGTAATTGGTGCGACCGATCATAAGTGTTGTGTGACCGATCCTTGTAATTGGTGTAACCGTTCGTGGTAACTGGTGTGACCGATCACAAGTAGATACCATGTGTAGATGGAACCGATCCTAGTGACCGATAACAGGTGTTTCCATATGTAGGTATAACCGATCCTAGTGATTGGAAGAACTGATTGAACCCATATATGTGATTTGGTATTTGATCAATCACGTAGTAGTCTTGGAATACAGGTGAACCAATTCTAAACTTGTTTGGAAGTGTGGTACAACCGATTTCAAGAATGCAAATCCATGTAAAGATGAAATAAGGATTTGCGGTGAAAATATGTCAACACACTTTGAACACGAACAATAACTCTTATCATACATTGTTCAAAGATATTTCTTAGTACTCAAGGTGATCTTGTGCCAAAATAAACTAAGAACCTTTTAATTAAGGTTTTTGGTATGCTTTAGTTACCACCAATTAATGCATATCTCTCGAGAATAAAAATTAGTAATGTGCATTTACTATTTGGATATTTTTTATTGAGAAATTTCGGAAATGGACAAAGCATTTTTTGGAATTAAGAAAACTGAATGGAGCATTCATTGCATATCTTGAGAATAATTTTGGTTTTGGAAATTCCTTGGTATATAAATACCTAAATTTCCATTTCTAGCAAATTATCCTAAGAGCCAGGTAAACTTCATTATTTGTTTTTTCTGGTGGAGTCGTCTATTCGGAGAGGAAAGTATCCTAATTACGTGAAATCTCTTACGACAGCTCGTTTAAAGACTTATGTGGGATCAAGAAGCTCTACGAGTACCGTTGGTGGGAAACTAGATAATTGCAGTGTTATTAGTTTTTAAACGATTGATTTGATTGAGTAACGATTGTTGAAACTTTGATTGCACCTAGTTTGTTTATTCTTGAGAATATTCTCTTCTGATATAAGATTCACTCAAACTAGATCGAAGTATCGACGGGATCTTTAGAACTGTTGTTAGATCTAAAGACATCTTGTGATAATCCATTGTTAACAGACTCCGTTCTGTGTGTGATTGGTCACAAGAGATTCAAGTGGTGTTGTGCAGGTTATTGAAGATTAAAGAAGATTTGAAGACGAAGAAGATTTCTTATTGATTTTAGTATCTTGTGAATTGTGTGCACAAACCTTGATCGTCGATTGTTTAGTTGCGTGAGATTGACATTCTCAATATATCTCTTTGAGATCTATTTTGATTGAGTGTGAATCTATACTTAGCTATTTCGGTAGTTAAAGTTATATTGATCTAACCAGACAAATGAGTTTATTAGATTAAATGGAAGAGCCTTTGTCAACAGCCCATCTATATCTTGTAACAAAGATTGATTAAAGTGGTGTTTATGGGTGAAAACTATTTCTGCCGGTTTTGGTAATTTGAGGTGTGTGGATGAGAAATGAGTCTACACCTTAAACAAATGCACTACACGGGAGTGCTTGTAGATTCGAGAAATCAATCTGTGCAAATCCGACCTAAACCAAGAAATGGCCGTTCCAGACTTGTTTCGGTCACAAGTGAAGGAGATGGGGTTGATCTTAGGGAGGGAAGCGAAGAAGGTGTTGAGATTGTGAAGGTGTTGGCTATGAATGACTTGTATCGTAAAATCGGGGCGCTTACAGGATGTAAGCTATCAGTTCCGGTGTTTGAATACAATTGTATCAACACTTGCCTCTTTTGTCTGGACTTGTTCTATTTTTCTTGTGTTTTGGAAATAAGGAGGAGAACCTATTTATACAAGTCATTTGAGCCTTATTCACGTCTCTTGTGGGAAGTGGAGGAAGTGGAGTGATGGAGTAGTGGAGTTGTGTGTTGGTGTTACACGACCAGTCTTGCCCACTTCTCCTGTCATCTCTAACCGTCCATGACTTCCTGACACGTTCTTGTGATGGCGCGTTGCACGCTGCACGTTGTAAACCGCCAGACCAATACCACAGTATGTATCCCCCAGTTTGTGACATGATTGATGTCTCGAGTGTGTGGATCGTGGGACCCACAGAAAGTAGCATGTAATGCTAGACTAAAATACTAAGTTATTTAGGAAGTTGATACTTGTGAAGTATCGTGTGTATTCTATGCAGGTACTGCATCGAGTATATTCAGCATGTATGAAGCATCGCTGTTTTTAAGGCTTAACGGAGTAAGCCACGAATTTAAGCGTCTTAAAATAGCATCATGTCCAGCCATCTTCGAGTGATCGTTTGGAGGCTATACAGGCAAGCCCTGACTTGACCGATCGCTCCATGTGGAAGAGTGGTGGACGGTGATTGTGGTGACACCTCATTGATAGCCTAACTCATGGCTTAGGCTGTCCGTCCAAGCTGGTGAAGTTGGACGGACGAGATGACTTGCAACCCTCATCTGCGACCGTCGGATTAGGGCTTAAGAGGTACGCAAGTTCCTTCTTTCGGCTTGGTCGAATCCAAGCATGGGACGTGCTTTATAGAGGACCGATCAGGCATGTGTGTAGACGACATGCTGGTGTCCATGTCTATACTTCACTATCCCACGAAGGTGCGATCTAGGCCACTCAAGTTTACCGGTAAAGAAGAGTGACTGAGATTGATTTGCGACAGGAATCCTGTGCCGCAAAGGATTCCTAAAGGGGCGTGGCATGCCACCTTCAGGGCGCGCGAATCGAGACGACCAACTATAGTTGGTCCTGACTGATCAGTCAGGCATGTAGGGGGGCCACAGTGTTTGTGTAGACATGCTCTGGGCCTTTTGAATCTACATCTACACCCTCCATCTATGCCTGCGAAGATGGATGGTTGAGACTGTTTTGTGATACATGTAATGTGTCGCAAACCCTAATTTAGGATTTTTCGTCCATACTGCTTTGGTTTAGACGGTTTGGCAAGCTATGCCACCCCTTGGGGAGGCCGATCATGCGGGGCCCGCGTTGGGTCGGTGGTGAATATTCCAATACCGCAGGGTCATGGATTTAATCTAAGCAAACCAATCATGCTGGTGAAGTTAGATGGTCGTGATCGTTTCTGAGACTGATATGGTCAGTCCAAATTCAAATATGCTCAATCGGGCTAGTATAGCACACCGAGAGTTGTACGCTCAATCGGGCTAGTATAGCACACCGAGAGTTGTACGCTCAATTGGGCTAGTATAACACACCGAGAGTTGTAGCATGTACGGGTATTTCGTACATGCTTCATTATTAATGCTTGGAGGTTCGTGTTGCTCTGCTGAGAACAACACTCAGTCGTCATGCCGCACCAGTAATGAGTATAGGAAATACAAGGCTGGTTATGCACTAATTAATAATTTTGTAAATTCACAGGGTATATGGGATTGTTGTCACATGCTTAGTAAAGTGAAGAAGTATTCATCACTTATTAATGGCTTTATCTTTTGCAAGATGTCAGCGCATAATTTTGGCTTTTACAATTTTAGCCTTAAATGAAAATCCACCATCAACAAGTGGTTACCAAACAGATTCTTCCTTTGTTGTTTGTAATACGATCAAAAGGACTTGCTATTCACGTGCGTGACTCTAGAAGTCGAAGACGCATGGATACCGAGGGAACTAAGAAGCTAGGGGTAGTATGCTTGGTCTCAACTATACGAAGTTGGTTTAGATTATGTATAGCGGCTTAATTATGAGAGTACTCAAAACTGGACTAGGTCCCAGGGTTTTTCTGCATTTGCGGTTTCCTCGTTAACAAAATCTTGTGTTGTTTTATTTAATTTACTTCTGCATTATAATTGTTTTATATTATAATAAAGTAAATACACTTGTGCGTTAATCCTAATCACTTGATATTGATTATATAGTAAATCGGTTTCGGATCGTAACTATCATCAAGTGAATACCAAGTTGTCGTATTATCTCGACTTTGTCCATAAACGATGTATCATATTTACAGGTGGAAACAAAAAGATTGTGGTGTATTTGGGTACCCTCGTCTTTTCAAAGATCATAATAACCTAGTCATACTACTAAGACCGAACAATAAAACATAATATGCAAACGACTCGTCTCCCCAAATACAAAATAAACAAATATTATTATGAGCCTTTAGCCCCGGATACCCTGATGTGTCCCATAGGTATCCCAAGATATTGGAAACTTTACCCCTATAATTTGCATAAAATAATATCAAATAATAATAATGACACGAAAAATACTATTGTGAGTGTTGTCCCGTGACTAATAGGGCTACTATTGCATGTCGTTCCACACCTGTATACTATTGCATGCCCTTCCCCACCTATAAACGCTTAGCATCTGCGTTTGTTCTTTTCTTTTCTTTTCTTTCAAAAAGAACTTTCAAAACATATACATATTAATAATTTTTGACATTGGTATCTGTTTTGTCATTTGATACAATAATAATACTGTACCCAATTTTTACCAAACACAATTTGATCATTTTTTAAGTCAGCTTTACCTTTTAGTATAAAGCTTACCGAACACTTATATTGTTTTTTCAACACAACACAACGCAATACAACACATCAGAAAAGCTTTCACAAAAGCCACAATACTACCAAACTAAGCCGACAAATACCTTCAAGTTTCTGATCGATTTATACATTCAAAATTTAAATTCTTCAGAAATTTTGTTTTTCTAGATTTATCCGAATCTGCCGACATGTATATCTGTATTAGCCGATTTTGAACAATCGACTGATTTACACATACACATCGGCTGATTGTTCTTGATGTTCTTCGTGGTTGAAGAACATCAACCTAAAATCGACCAATGTGGACATTCACAAAGACCGATACTAGCTAAAGGAAATGCCTGATTTTTCAGTAGGGTTTTTAGGCTACAATCGGCTAATATAATACTTTATATACACCGATTCTGTTACAATTTGCAGATATGAATATACACATCCGGTGATTCTTAAGTTTATGGAGTAATATATTCGATTTGAAAATGAGTACAATTTGATACGCGATTTAGAAATGAGCATTATGATTTAAGAGTAATCAAATTAAGAATCCGCCATCGTGGATTTACCCAATCGGTTTATGCACAATCATCGATTTTGAAAAACGGTTTATTTAGTAAGTAGTAGCCACGAATTCTAGGTGTTTATCGTGAATGAAGAATATCAATCCAGAATCAGACTACGAGTGCACATCTACTGATTCTTGGCTGATGCTTCTGCAAAAAGATAAATAAAAAAAACCATGCTTTGGTAGTCAATTAATATTAGTTGATTTATTGGTTAAGGCTAAGTCCCATGGGCTAGATTGAGCTGCTAGATTAACAGTTAAGTGTTGCAATTTAAAAAAAAAAAGTGTGGCCTATTAGTTAACACTAGTTCTTTGTCCTAGCATGTGCTCGCAGTTAAACTAGCAGCAAGATTGAAGCGCTGAATGGTTCAACGCTAAAAAAACCACCTTTTCGCTGTACGGTTCAGCGATGAGATATTTATTTTTTGATCTGAAGGCTGAGATTTAAAGCGCTGACGCTGAACCAAACAGCGCTGAATAGTGGTCCCAGCTGACATGAGTTGCTAATCTAGCTGCTAGATTAGCACTCCCATAGGGATTAGCTTAACAAGATTAAACGTCAATTAATCAACTAAATTAACACTAATTATTTAGGAATAAATAAGCCATTAAAATGAAATAACTCGTCAAAGAGTTTTGCCTATTCTGCCTACTAGCTGGGTTGCACGGACGCTCCGTTTTTGGAGTCGTGTCCGCGTTAGACGCTGACACGACGCGTGCCCGACACACCAATATGCGCGTCTTGTGCGCGTCTTATTTGGACGCACCGATGACTCATGTTTGAAACATTTTTTTCTCATTTTCATTTAAACTTCATCCTTTATTTTTATTATTATTAAATAAATGAAGAAAGACAAACATTTAGATCAATCATTTAAGTCTTTATTAGGATTTTGTAATTGGAAATGACATCACATATATCCTTGGTTGGGCATAGGGCTGCACATTGGGTCGGGTAGGTCGGGTTTGGCCTCACCCGCCACCCTACCCGCTGATAGCGGGTATTTAAAGCTATCACCCGTAGTCGACCCAACTTTACAATGGGTAGGTTTTCACCCGACCCACTTTTCAGCGGGTTAGGTCAGGCGGGTGGCTGGTTTACCCGTCCAGGTACCTGATAAAAAATTTAATTTTTCACCACCATTCAGTTATCTTAAAATTTAAGTTCCAACATTCAAAATTTTACAATATATTCAAAATTTAATACTGCAAGTCTGCAACTATAACTAAAACCATGTAAGTTCTAATACTGCAGCAAGCTCACCAAGCAGCAAAGTCTTCTATCAGGTTGCAAGGTTGAAAATCTAGTGTTCGTAGTCTTGGTTGCTTATTTATTGTTTTCATATATTCATTGCACTTCTCCAAATGACGACTAAGATTGACAATCCCATATGATTTATCACCAATCTTGTATATACCCTGACCCTTAGGACAATGCTTACATTTCGCTCAAGCACTGGACTCTAAAATTTCAAAGTGCTCGCGCACCCAAGATTTCCTCGCACCAACTTTAACCTTCTTAGTTGCACTGTCACTTGATCCACAAGATGATGAAGGTTGAGAATATGCTCCCATTTGCGATGTGACTCCATGTATGACTGGAAGATTTGGAATAAAATCATCTTGTGAGATTTCGTCCATGGTAACTTGTACAAAAGATAAAATCAGTATAACACAACACAACGCAAAGCCTAAAAGTAATTGAAATCAATAACACAATTATTCTAGCATGGAATTAGGATACGACAAATTCAGAAGAATTGTGCGATAACAAACCAAATATATATACCAATAAATTAGCCATAAACCAAATCTAAATTATGCAGCAAGCACAATATAATCCTACTATTATGTTATACATTGATTGATCATTAAAAAAATCAATTTTCAAAAACATTTATATAAGTTAAGCCATGGAATGTGGTTTCAAATCACTGAAATCATAAATAAACCAAGACCCAAGACCTTACTTCAACAACAATACAATTAAATTACTTAAAGTGTAAATCAACAATAAGATTGAAAGTAGAATTAACATATACCTATCTAACAAGATAGTTTTTCCTTTAATTAATCTTTCAATTGATTTCCTCTTAGGCGAGCTTCAAGCCTGAGACAGTTTTCCTGATGAAAACAATTTAACCTTATTAATTTTTATAACCTTTTTAACAAAACAAAAACAGAAAAAAAGACATGCAAATGAATCAAAAAACAAATATAAACACAATATATCAAATGGAAAAAAAAAACAAATTTTACAATAAATAAATCAATACCCAAATCCAAAGTTACCCCCCCGAAAAAATAGATCTTTGTTTCAATCATGAGATGGTATCAATCGAACTCGAAGCATCAAAAATTAAATTCAAATCAAATAGCGTAAACCCTAAGAAACAAATTCAAATCAAAGAACATAAACCCTAAAAATCATCTTTGATTGAATCATGAGATGAAATTACCTCACGTTGTTGCCTTGTTGGTGTTACTAGTGGTGATTAGACGTTGGTACTGGTGGTGATTTGATCTTCGAAGAGTGACTCTGAACTCTAAGTTGAAGAGTGAAGAAGAGAAACCGAGAGAGAGAGTGAGAATTGAAAAGAGAAACTGAGAAAGTTGAGTCGATTAGGTATTTAGGTTGATTTAGGTTTTACTCTTTCTAAAGGATTGAACGACTGAGATCATGGATGGAAGTAATCCAAGGGTAATGGGCTTGGATATTTCTAGGCGGGTGAGCGGGTAGGTCGGGTTTTATAAGGGGCGACTCATAGTCGACCCAATACTTGGCGGGTTTCAGACGGGGCTAGTCATAGTCGACTCGTGTGTTAGGCGGGTAGGGTCGGGTGCGGGTAAAAACCGGCGGGTGTGGGTCGGTCCGGCGGGTAGGGTCGGGTTTGTGCAGTCCTAGTTGGGCATGTGTTGTTCTAAGAATGCATTTTGATTGTGCCATGTGTTTAATAGTGAGAATTGCTTGACCTTCAGCGCGTATAAACAAACAATCTCTCACTTTCTTTTGAAATTTATACACATGTAACATTATTTTCTAATTTTTAGGATTGCAATACTTGACTTTGCTGTATAAATACATAATTGTATATATAAATAATATATAAATAAAATATGTATATACGTGTCCGCGTCCTAGTTTTGTGAGGATTTTATAGTGTCCGCGTCCGCGTCCGCATCGTGTCGTGTCTGCGTCTATGCGTCCCCAGCCCGGTAGTGATAATCCCTCATAGGCCCCACACTAGCCGGGTAATACTTAACTAGTGGATGGACTTCACAGTGTTCACACTTTCTTATTTTTTCATGGGGTAAAATCTTGAATGACCTGCGTTTTTTTGCCCTAATTCTTATTTCTCTCTTTCCAGTAAATCTTGACGCAAAATTGAATAGTTTGTTTTCCTTGTTTTCGAAACTGATATTTACCGTCATCACCACCGCTACCGTCGCCGCCGCAGCCCTAGGTAAGTTACACCGGTTCTTCCTTTTTGCTTTATTGTTTAGTTTTATTTTTTCCTCCGAATTTGGTCCTGAATTGTTCGTGTGAATAATAGCGTCTGATTGAAAACCAGAAGCTACGGATTTGTTTATCTCGCAAGGGATTTTTACAGTAACTTGATTTTTATTTTTTTTGGTGTTGATTTCAGGCTTCATGTCTACGTTGTAGCTTTACAAGTTCACTTGTGATATCTAGAAAAAAACATTAAAATCAAATAATAAATAAATAAATTCAATTTAGTCTCAGCATTTTCCACATGGTCGCATATTGTCGTATTTATTATTTTGCCAGAGCTGGTTTAGATTTCTGCTCAGTAGACGTCTTTTGTGTTTCATTTATGGACTTCTACTAGATGACGGCATAGAGTGTCACAAAGCATCTTGTTAGGAAGATAAATTCGTAAATTGTTTTACCTACTGAAATCAGGCAAGGAGTAGTAATGGCGACGCCGAGTCCTGTCTTAGAAAACAATATTCAACAAGTCAAGGAATTCATCAAATCTCGTCATTTTATGAGAGCTCTAAAGATTATCAACACTCTACAGTCCGAATATCCGTCTTCCGCACTTGTTTTGGTAAATGCTAATCCGTCTTGCTCGCTTGTTTTGGTAGATATTTTCACTTGTTTTGTAGAACTTGAATTTGTTACTTTTTTTTTCAATCCATACTTCCATGTGTATACCTTTCATGTTGTGATGCATTTGGAATCTTGATCTTCCTGTTCATTTTCTCTTAACTAGGCACTCAAAGCACTTTTATATGAGAGAACTGGCCGTACTGAAACACTAGATATTTGCCTTGATGCCAAGAAGAACTTTATCACTACTGATTCATTAGTTCTTCCCGATGTGTTGGACATATTGCAGACTGTCTTGCAACATATTAGAAAATGTAAGTAACTTTTAACATCTGTTTAATTCTCCCCTTGAGAGTTTTCTACTTCAAATAAAATTAAATGCATTCTCGTGTACTTCTCCATTTTTTGTGAACCAATTTTTGTTGAGAAAAGCTCAAGTGATACTACAATCAGTATTGCTTAGAATATAAAATACTTTATGATAAGTGCATCTGCCTAGCATTTTTCGATTGTACTGTATTTATGTGTTTTTTATTTGAAAGAGAAGGAGATCCTATGATCTGTCTCTCTTGGATGGATGGGAAGATGTATACCACCAGTTGTGTGCTATGTTGTAAAAGGCGAGCGCCTTTGGCGCTTGGCGCTTGGCGCCTGGCAAAAAAAAGGCGCCCAGGCGCCAAATTATACCTAGTTATGTTTTTTTCTAAAAAAAAGGCCCTCGCCTGGGGCGCCTTAGGCGCCAAAGGCGCTAGGCGCTGGGCTTGGCGCCTCGCCTTGCCTAGCGCCTTTTACAACATAGGTTGTGTGTAATCTTGGTTAACATTATTTCACATGTGCATGCTCATGTCAGGTAAAGGTTTAGATGGTTTATTATTTTGTGGATATTAGGTTAAACACCTCTAGTTCTACTAGAACATTTTTCTAGCACATTTTTCCTGCTAGTAGGCACTTTCTAATGTATTGAATTTCTCTGATTTCTTTGTTTCTATATCTTCAATTGGTGAGCACTCCAGATGATTTAGCGACTAGTTTCTATGAACATGCTTGTGAAAAAGCTCCCAACAGTTTGGCCCTGATGACGGGACATTTCTACTGTTATGTTCGCGGGTTATCGTTTAATGATCAACTTAAGGTTAGACAAGCATCCAGTAACCTCAAATGTTTTCCTCTTTCGTATTTAATGAAATTGAAAATGACGAACCATTTCGTATGGCATGGTTCCCTATGTTCACAGTTTCTTAACATCAACTTGTTTCCAAATTTTCTAATTTTAATCTTATTTTTCTTATGAAAGATCTCCCTCAAAATGTATATGTTTGACCGAGAGCGTGGGCGCAGGTTTTTGTTCTGGTCTGTTTTAAGCATTCAATCACAGGTTTTCTATCTCACTCAATCCGTTCATAGTGGTGTTATTATATGGATGCTTCAAAATTCATTATGTACATTAGTCGAGTCATTAGTCCACAGCTGGATTATTTACCTTATCTATACACTAATACATATTATATTTTTACCGGGTCAATTGGCTGTTTTGGTGCAGGTGTTTTATCAGTTGCTCACAAAGCATTTGAACCTCCTTAAATTGAAGAAATCAGAAAGTGAGCATTCTGATATTATTTTTGCTCTCTTAAATAAAGGTTTGCATATAAATCCGTTTAATTATTTTGCAGCCCTTCTGGTATGTATTTCTGTAACGGAACAACAGGCTGAGGACAACTTCCTTCATGAAATCTTGTCCAAGTTGGGCCTGACACTTCTAGTAGCTGAAGTTGGTGGGCAATGTATAAAGGTATTTTTCCAAGTTCTTTTCCTCTTTATTACTATTGACATGCAAAATGCCTTCTCATTCCATATCCATCTATTTTTGACATGTAATGCCTCGGGGTTGCACATGTTTTTGTTGTAAGTTGTACCCGTAGACGCCGTAGTGGACAAACTTGTGTTTCATGTTTCTGGCTATTATCGGGCTGGTGAAGAGCTAAGGAAGGGTGTTGTTTTGAATGTCATAATACAACTGTACATTGGGGTGTTGGATTATAACATGTATTATAGAACTGCATATTAGTCTTTTTGCCATGATGGAACTGTATGCTTGTTACAATTTCCTTCCTTTTCGCAACTGTTCAACTTAAACAGGGGGCTAGGTTACTTGCTCGTGTATGCGATTATACTGCTGCAGCGGAGGTTTTACGTGAAAAGTTGGAGTCATGGTAACCTCTATATATCACATAGTTGCACATTTGATTCACTTGCTTAAACTTAATTACATTCAGTTAGGTTTGCAACTCTGTCTCTCTTAAATGTGGCAGCCTCGACGATTGGGATGGTATCGTCAACAATTTGTGCCAACTGCTGGGAAATGTTCAAGCTGCCGAAAATCAAATTGCTCTACCCATATTTCACGCTTGCAAGTTATCTCAGTTGTCTGAATACGAAGTGAGCTCCCATTCCTTTATTTTATATCGTAGCTGTCACTTATATCTTTTTATCATCTGCTCCATCCTCATTTATCGAATTTTACAATTGCAGGCTGGTTCACTAATACCGGTGGCAGACCTGCGGATGGGAAGAAAGAGATGTGTTGATGGAAGCAATTCTGAGTTGGAGAAGGCTGTCCATGAGTACTTTGGCAGGTCTTGTTTTCTTATCTCCGTCGCATTTGGGTTCCAACACTCACAATTAATGAAGTAGGAGATTGGATGTTAACGAACATTGTTAAAGAAGATTGAGTTTAGTTGAGTTGAGCAAGTAGTGATTTTGTCTGCTTTCTCTTTCAAGTTTGTCTGGCTATTTGTATGTATGTTGCTTGTGCTATCTAGTTATGTACTTCTTTGGCAATATCTAGTCCTCACTTTCCCTTAGTTAACACAAGAAACTAGAATCTGCGAATATATTTCAGTAATGATAATTGGTGGGGATTTCTCTGATATTATAGTAGCAAATATCAGACAGCATGTTTACTTTCGTGATGATTTTGTAGTTTT
The DNA here is from genome assembly GCA_023531295.1 of Papaver armeniacum. Classification (NCBI taxonomy): domain Eukaryota; kingdom Viridiplantae; phylum Streptophyta; class Magnoliopsida; order Ranunculales; family Papaveraceae; genus Papaver; species Papaver armeniacum. The sequence continues at coordinate 340,683 of JAJJWW010002817.1, forward strand.
TTACACTGGCTTAAGTTAAACCTGCTAATTTTGGGAAGCACACTGATACATTATATTCCTATTCCTCCATAGGGTACTCCTAGTGTTGGTGAATGACCTATCTTAGTAATCATGAAACGACATATCCTTTACGTTGCAGTATTTTTTTTTACCTATTATGGTCTGTAAAGCTGTAAACCTATCTGAATTTATACGATTTTGGGTGTGTAGGCTTGGTTCTAATATGGGAATGTCCTTTCAAGTCTTACCCAAGGTTGATGAGTTATGGTTGATTAAGAATCTTCTTAAACAGTATTCGTCGCCTGTTGCCCTTCAGGAAAAGTTCAACGCATTACTTACCATCAATAGCGAAACAAGCAATGGGAGGATCGATCCAGGACTAAAAACTAGATATCACGGGACATCAATTGCGGTAAAGACAAACAAGTTTGTCGTAGTTGCTGCAGATGGGAAATTTACATCAAGAACTTCCTACAGTGCATTAAAGTTAAAGGCTGATAAGGTTGGGGATTTTGGCAACATGTGTGTTGCAGTATCCGGGAATTGGGCAAATTCAGCCAAAATGATTAGCACTCTTAGTACGTGTATGAGAGTTCTCAAGGAGGATAATAAAAGTAGACCCACCATCAGTAAGTTTGCTGATTTTACAATGCGGAAATTATCTTCTCGCGTAAGAGACACTGAAATCATTTTTGGTGCATTTGATCCGCTAAAGGTATGACGCTTCTTTCCTAGAGTTAAGTTTCCTTATTGCTATCAATTTCTTTTTATTTATTGTTGGATATTCTCTTCTTAAATTTATTTACTTGTATGAGCTAGTGCTATTCCTCTAATATGACGGTGTTGAATTGTTGGGTACTAACATTCTATGTTAGGATAAGCAATTATTCACTGCAACAGGTCATCTAAATGTATTTCAATGTTTTACTTTTATTTGATAAAGATGAAAGTCCATGGACTTTGTCTCCGTAAATCACTGACTCTCCAGAAATTCAAGTATGTCTTTAAAACTCTATTTAGGTCTCAGACATTCTGTCAACTATTTCAATATCCCTGTACATCACCTACATTCAAAAGTCACTGGAGGGATAGTTTTTTATAGTTAGATAATATCTACCAATAACCTGAGGATACTGCCGTAGAGATTATATTAGCTCAAGTTAACATTAGAAATGAGCGAAAGCAATTTGTAAGCACATGCATATAAGCTTATGTATACGCGGAGCTAGAATAAAAAGGGTATTCAATCATTTTAGGGTAGAGAATAAATTGTAGAAGCTAAAACTAGCCACTTCAAGTGGTTCTTATTTTAATTTGTAACAATCCACTGTTTGTATGGAATTTTCACTCTAGCAGTTGTCGTATTTGTTCAATCAGTTCTCTGTGTTTACTCCCTAATTCTTAATTATGGTGGTGTCAGAATTACTATCTGCTGTTTATAAATAAAGAAACAATACTGTTTGCGGTTTATATTTGTTCTGCCTTTTCGTTATCAGTAGAAACTTTTGCCTGCAAGATTGTAAGGTAATAAATGGTCATGTGACATATTTTTGTTGGTAAAAAAATGTGTAGTGTAGAAGAATCAGTAAAAGTCAAAATGGCCAGTCACTTGTTTTTTCTCCTCTTACACGCATGTTGTTTGCTTGGTTATTTTTTCTTATTAATAATTTTATCTATTCTAGGATGGTAAAACTGCTGTTCCATGCATCTCATATGCTAATGAGTGCCGAAGTGTTGATATTGAGGACTTATTCTTCTGTGCCGGAACTGGTTCTAGCTACGCGGATATGATCTTATCTAAAGGAAATGTGCACATGGATATGGAACTTGATGAAGTCATTACTTTGGTTGAGCAAGCTCTCGTATATGCAAGTATGCATGATGACTGCACTGGCGGATGGGCAAGTAGTAAGCTTCTTTTCCTGAGTCATGAATGTGTTACACAATGAACATCTAAGAGCTGTATTACCCAGTTTCAGTCGTCGAGTTGACTGGAGTAATAATGGATATGTAGATTATTCATGGAAAAATATGCCCTTGGTGCAATTTTTAAGTGGCTTCACATCTCGATTGGTATGCAGTAACTAGTACATCGAACTTATACCCTTTTGTTTTTCCCTCTTTACTTTGCAGTTCATGTGATAAAAGATGGTGGGAAGGTCATAGAGATTATGCCTCGAGAAGACATATGTAGTACATTGTGGAACAGACATCACGCATCGCTTGAACGTATGGAAGCTTAGGATCTGGGCAGGCAGTTAGTGAGGAAGATGCTTTCATCGTTGAGTGCTTTCAACTTAATAGAAACCTGTTATCATGATGCATATGAATAGAGAATGTAATTATAAAATAGTACAGAGGGCACCGAATTATTTTGAACTTTTAACCCCAGTTCTTCTCCAACAAGGAATTGTAGTAATTTATAATACCTAATCTGGAAGTCTACCTTTTCCTTTCCTTGGAGGAGAGAAGGTGCCTTGAATATTAATGCAAAAAGCGGGATCAATACCTTAACCAGACTTATGAATTTCTGGCATGGAACACACAAGGATGTGGCCAGAAAAAAGCCTCAACAACACCTTCATTCTATTCTTAATTTTGAAAAACCAGATGTTTTGTTTCCGTCTAAAATTAAGTCTCAAAGGAGCTTAATGAGAAACATCTTAAATTACTTCCCAAACATCCACATTGTAAATACTTAGCTTCATTGTGTTTAAATTCTAAACAGAACAGGACAAAGAAGCATAGAAAAAGCAAGTTAAAAACAAAGCATTACAATTTTTAAGTCAGTTACTGAATTTAGGTGATTTCTAAATTTGGGTTTACCTGTCTCAAATTCAGTGTTTTATAGTTTATTTGTAGATCTTGAGGAATGGGTTTGATCTTAGATTGATTTCTGGCTAGGTTTTTGGTCATTTTCTAAAAAATCTAAGCTTGGAACGGATCATCTTTACCCACTTCCTTTATGGCGAATGTGTTCATCACTTGAAAGACATAAACCACAGCTTATGTAAATATGTGATCCCTAAACTAGCTGTGTTGGTGCATAAGATTTTGAAAACAAACAAATAATCTGAAAATATATCTCAATTGGTTTGAAATTAGATTTTTTATGTGAGAGCCTCTAAGCTTATGAATTTTTGGTTGTGGATTGCAGGGACGTGTAGTATTTAGACATTTGGTTTGTGTTGTTGCCGTCGGAGATTCTAAGGTTGCATTATTTTTAATATACTTGAATCTGTTGGCGTTGATGAGTCCCCACATGGAGCTGGAAGAGCAGTAGTTGAACTTGCAAGTGTGGTTGATGGTCCAGTAGAAGGTGTAGGTGCTCCTGTCACATGGGGATGGTGGGTTGCAACTAGCATTGGTGACAACTCCTTTTGGGATAACTATGCTGGTAAATAGAGTGTTCACGTACTTACGTGGCTTGAAGAAATATAGAGATGCAAAGAGGAGTCCAGAATTTATGATAGGTGGAAGTTTCAAAGATAAATTTGAATTTGTGCGGGATTAATAGATTCGTGAGTTTGCAAAGGCGTTACAGATGAGCAAGTGAATCAAGAGTAGGGTTCTGCAGCTTTTACTTGGACAACAACTTCAAGAAAATGAAGGGACTGTTCGTATACGGTGAATAGAGCCAGGAAGATTTGAGTTCTCAATGCAAGGGACTATTAGGCTTAGATGCTAAACCTGCAAAGAATAGGTCTGTAAGAAATAGGTTGTGCACATGGTGTGGGGTGTTCAGGTTAGTGGATGTAGAAAACACAACTCATTCAACCAGTAGAATTATGACTGTGCTTTATCTTACTGTTTTATTTCACTGTACGACAATAACACATTTTGATTCGGCGAGTCATGATTTTCCAACATGGAAAATGCATATGTATAGTTTTGTGGCCGACGTGCAACGCACGTGTACTCTACTTGTATGAATAGAGAATGTAATTATAAAATAGTACAGAGGGCACCGAATTATTTTGAACTTTTAACCCCAGTTCTTCTCCAACAAGGAATTGTAGTAATTTATAATACCTAATCTGGAAGTCTACCTTTTCCTTTCCTTGGAGGAGAGAAGGTGCCTTGAATATTAATGCAAAAAGCGGGATCAATACCTTAACCATACTTATGAAATTCTGGCATGGAACACACAAGGATGTGGCCAGAAAAAAGCCTCAACAACACCTTCATTCTATTCTTAATTTTGAAAAACCAGATTTTTTGTTTCCGTCTAAAATTAAGTCTCAAAGGAGCTTAATGAGAAACATCTTAAATTACTTCCCAAACATCCACATTGTAGACCCAGATGGAATAGCTGAGGGGATTGGCAATTGCTTGGGTGGATGGTTTTCATTTAGAAGTGGTTAAATGAAACCTTAACATGATAAACATCCACTCAAAGGAGTGGCTTTTTATGGTGTTCCTAAACATGAACTTAAATTAGAAATTATTGGTTATTTAGAAGAAATAGCACAAAGAGTGAACTTCAATAAGATGCCTTGGTTTAATAGTGAAATTATTTGAGACCTGAACATCATCTTCAATAGTGAAGAAAAACAAGGTGGCCTTCCTTTCGATAGAAAAAAGGTAGAACCAATCTTAAACTTAATACAAAGAACTGGAGTAGAAGACCTAGGCTTAAAGGGAAACATATTCACTAGGAGCAACAAAAGGGAAGGCATTGCAAACATTAAACAAAGGTTAGACTGAGCTTTGGCTAACGTTGAACGGAATATTGAATTCCAAGAGGCTTCTCTTGAAAACTTGGTAGCTATAGGCTCAGATCATGGGCCTATAAGTTTTACGATACTTGAGTCCAACTTTTAAGTTTTACGATACTTGGTTGAAGGAAGATTCTTGCCTTCAAGTAATAAAACAATCTTGGAATCATATAAAATCTATGAATCCAGATGTTGACCTGTTAAACAACATTTTTTGTTAGGGGAAAAGTTAGGCATTTGGAAAAAAAAAATGTTTTTGGCAAACTTAATAAGAAAATTAAAAACATTCTAAAGCTCATTGAAAATTTAAAAGCAAAAAACTTTAGGGATTCACATACTAGATTGACTCAGAAAAAGTAGGTAAGAGTTAGAAAATTTGTATGGCACTCAAGAGGAGATTGCTAAACAGCAATCCAGGAATAATACGATTGCTTTAGGAGAAAGAAATACTACATTTTTTCATGTAACAACACTAAAAAGAAGGAAAATAAATAACATAGATTGCATTCAAGATAAACAGGATAGTGTTGTCTCATCTAGACATGACATAGAAAATGTACTAACTTCTTACTTCTCGGATCTCTTGAAAGCTTCTACTGAAATCTCAGAAAATGAAATTTTCTCATACATAAAACCATGCATATCCTTAGAATAAAAAAAACTATAATGGAATCCCCCCAGCAGGAGAAATATGAGATGTAGTTAAGAAACTAGAATCTAATAAAGCACCAGGGCCAGATGGGTTTCCTGTTAGCTTCTTCAAGCATAACTGGGAAACAGTTGGCCCGCAACTGGTGGCAGTGGTTCAAGATTTCTTTAAAACTCAAAAAATTAACCCAGACCTTAACAAAACTTTCATATTTCTTATCCCAAAAACAAAATATCCAAAAAACCCATCTGACTTTAGGCCAATTGGACTATGCAACACCCCTTTCAAGGTCATTGCTAATTTAATTGCTAACAAATTCAAATCAGCTTTAAAAAAAATAATCTCTCCACTGTAATCTGCATTTCTTTCTTCTAGGAAGATCTTTGACAACATAATTGTTGCTCATGAAGTGGTACATTCCATGAAAAAAAGTAAGAAGACAACAGGAAACATAAGCCTAAAAATCGATATGTCAAAGGCCTTTGATAGGGTCAACTGGACTTTTTTAATTAAAACTTTAACCGCTTTTGGCTTCTCTAAGGAGTGGTGTGAGCTAATTTTCCAATGTGTTTCTTCTTTTTCTATTGTTGTTCTTCTGAATGGTCATCCATGTGTAGAGTTCAGTCCATCAAGAGGAATAAGACAAGGGGAACCTTTATCCCCTTATCTTTTCATTCTTTGTATGGAAGTTTTTTCTCGTTTACTTTGTCACCTGGAAACTACTCAAAAAGTTCAGGGAATCAAATTGACGCCAAAATAAACACCAATATCTCACCTGTTCTTTGCCGATGACCTTTTGTTGTTCACTAAGGCAGACTTAGGAAGCTGTAAAAATCTGCTAGATGCGATTGACTTATTTAGTAAAGAGTCAGGTAAGGTCATTAACTTTTCTAAATCAGGTTTGTTCTTCAGAAAAAAAGGTCCATAAAAAACACCAGGGCATTATCTCTAGGCTAATGAAAATAAAAAGAATTAACATAAATGATACCCACCTAGGAGCTCCTCTTTTTATAGATAGGTCTAAGTTGAAAGCTTTCGATAACATAATAGAAAAGATGGAGCAGAGAATAAGAACCTGGCTGGGGAAAATCTTATCTCAGCCAAGCAAAATGATGTTAAATAAATCGTTGTTATCTAGTATGCCCATCTTCAGCATGGGATGTTTAATTTGTGCTACCAAAAAAAAAAAACAAAGCGAATCAATGATATCCAAAGAGATTTCTGGTTGGGAAAACACACGAACTCTAAGGGTATCTACGTAAAAGCTTTTGATTTTCTTTGTAAACCTATAGAACAGGGAGGATTGGGGTTCAAAGAAGCAAATAAAATGAACCAGGCAATGATTAGCAGAATTGCTTAGAGGCTTGTAAGTCATCCAAATGACTTATGGGCACAAATATTAAAAGGAAAATACTTTAAAAAAATGGTGCTCTTAATTCCAAGAAGAAATCCCAAGCTTCTTGGGTTTGGAAATGCATTTTGCAGGGAATAGAACATATCAAAAAATACACAATTTGGGAGGTTGGAGATGGAACCTCCATAAACATCTGGCAAGACAAATGGTTACCAAACATGGAAGAGGTTTTAGCAAACTCTGTCCCAATTGGAAACCCCAATATAACACTTGTATCACAGTTAATTGACTGTGAAACAAAGAAGTGGAATATCAACATGTTAAATTCTATTTTTGAAGCATCTGTGGTCTCAGAAATCTTGAATATTAGGCTTTTCCTAACAAAGGAGGGTTCACTGAGAAAAGACAAGCTCAAATGGCTGCTTACTACAAATGGAGAATTCTCAGTGAAATCTCTATATGCCAAGCTTCAAAACATGAATCACTCAACTACAAACAAGACAAGAAAATTCTGGAGGAAATTATGGAGCATCAACACATCACAGAGAATCAAATTGTTTATCTGGAAATGCTTACAAGACTTTTTACCAACTAGACAAAAATTAGGTTCAGTTATGGATGTGGAAAGGGAATGTGTGTTCTGTCAGCATCTACTGGAAACTACTTTTCACTTGTTTTTTTATGCAAAAGCAGTTTGGAAACTTCAGCCAATGCCTGCACAGGGAGTAACTTCTAACATTGCTTCTCCAAATACTTTTTTCTTAGATATGTACAATGAATGGATGAGGGGAGATCTTAACTCCATATCCATGGCATTAGCTACAACTAAATGTCGGTTTATTTGGAAGGAACGATGCCTCAGAGTTTTTGAGAATAAAAACAGAACACCAGAACAATTAGCTAGAGACATACAAAGACACTATGATTACTGGCATCCATTAACACAAACATCAGTTACACCACAGAACAACATTACAACTCAAACTCTGATTTACTAGACATTACCAAAAAGAAATTTATATAAACTAAACTGTGGTGCCTCATGGATATCTGCTACTACTAATGCTGGCTTTGGTTTCATTTTGCGCAACTGGACAAGTACCTTCAAGGGAGCAGGAATGGGCAGTTGCAGGACAACATTACCAGAAGAAGTTGAAGTTGTAGCTCTGATGCAGACTACAAATTGGGCCATCACAAATAACTTGCAAAATCTGGCTATAGAAGGAGATAATCAAACTATGATCAAGTACCTACAAGGAAAACAAACCTCAATTAAATGGCAATGTGTAGCCATATTAAATGAAGTAAAGAAGATGGCAGCTGAACTAATCTCTTTTGGGGGCTTTCATTTTGTGGATAGAAGAGCAAACAAAACTGCAGACTTATTGGCTATAAAAGGAAGAGCTTCACCTCAACTGATTACTAGTTATACTGATCCACCTTCATTTCTAATTCCAACAATTGCTTTTGACACTATCAAAGCTTATGAGCATTGTAATATGAACTCAATTTCTGGTTCTTTTAATGAAGAAACTAATCACACAGATTCAGTCATCGGACGGACAACTCAACCAGAGTTGATTCCAAATGAGTCTGCATTTACAGATTAGTTTCCTTTTAAGTAATATATTTGGTTATTTTCAAAATAATAATAAAAGATATTGAATGCGTGAAGCGGAGCGTGACTTGTTTTCTATTTTTGAGAAGCGATGTTATCCTAAATAGCCATGTAGAACAGTGGTTGAGCATTCACATACCACACACGCGAGGTGGTAGGTTTGAATTCCACCATCCTTTTTTAATTTTTAGAACATTATTTCTTGAAATTTGACCATTTTACGCTTCTGATTGTGGTCAAAATCATTAACTACATTTCAGAACGTTTATGGAAAAAATTGAAGCAAAGTACGCTTTTAAAAATCATCTTGACATCAAATTAAAAAGTGGGCTAGTTCTTGGCAAAAAAAAGAAAAAGAAAGAAGTGGTAGAATGAGATATAACTTGCTTTAGTATTCTCTGTTTGGGATTGAAGTGGTAGAATGAGATATATGCTGAAAGGGCAAATCTCTTCAATTAAATATCATAAATGTCTTATCTTTTTCTCTATCCTTTTCTTTACTTGTTGATAAAAAATTACATTAAATTAGTTTTAGTGTAATATTATAATAATCATAAATCGAGATATCTATGGAAAAGCCATTTAGAACCAAAGACTAATATTCCGCATATATAATACACATTACACAACCTACTAATCTGGGTGCATGGATGATGTAGCTGGTTTGACAGTCATCAAGAAAGAAGCAAATTTCTGAAGCTGAGCTAGTCAAGAGAGCAATCACTGCATGAATCTATCATGGAGTGAAGAGCAGATCTGGGAAGGAGTTTGCTGGGCAGAAGATCTAAATCTGGAGAAGTCCAAAGACCAGACTCTAAAAGCTAGTGGTTGATGTTGTTAACAATGGAAGTTTCAATCCAGACCAGAGACTCCACAATTTAGTTGGTGACATTAGAAGCATTTTTAATCAATTTAATCATGTCATTATAATACCAAAGGAGATGAATAAGATAGCAGACATATTGTCTAAACATGCTAGAATTGAAAAGTCAAGCAATGTATGGTCAAATTCTTCCCCTAGTTGTATCAGATTACAACTTGAGAACGAAATGAGTCATGTAGACCATTAATCACTTTAATAAATTTTTCTCGTTTCAAAGGAAAAAAATTGCTTAATCATCCTAAAATCTTTATACCAAATTACTACCTGCTTGATGTAGATTATTTACACATCTATCTCAGCTGAACGCAAAGCACCGTCAAAAGTCAGTTAGAAGACGTCTTATATACAGTTGGTAAATAGAAATTTACACGTCTCAGGTCAAATGTGGTCATCTGAAGTCCTGTAGGAACCATTTATATTAATATTACGCTAATGAAAAAGATGCAACCATGGTGCGAGTATTTAAGAAGTCTAAGAAAGAACTTCATTCGGCCAAGCACGGAAGCAGAACTACTAAAAAGAAAACTAGTGTATCATTCTCCGTTCCCTGCTTGACGATGTCATCACAAATTTACTCTATGTCACGGAAGTATCCCTTGGCCTGAGAAAGACAATAAATACAAGGTCAATTTTATTTAAAGCCGTAACGAGACACCAGTGAGGAATCTAACCATCTATAGAGTACTAGCGGTGGGGATACTAATAAAGATACAGTTAGGTTTACAAAGAGAGTGACAAAATCAGACAGAAGACTATTAACATAAAATAGTAAAATACCACACTGCCATGTGGCTGCAGGAGAGTTATATGCTAACTAGTAGGTTAAATACCCCGAAAGTATCAACCACCCTCTGCTGTCCATGGACACTGTAGGTTCGTAGGAAAATTTTAAATTCCACCTATACATCTCGAGTAGGTACAGGACACCGCAGTATGTGGTATGAAAAATGAGCACCACAAAGCGGGATCGAGAAAGAAGTTAGAGTGAGCCGGGAGCGTAAAATATAATAGGTGTAGTTATACCAATCCAAATTTATAAACTAGAAAGAAGACAACAACATAGAACACTTAGAAAATCTTAATGAAGTACCTACTTTCTTCTAGTTTCCTACAATTTATCTTTCATAATTCATTTCTTTAGTCTCTTGTCATTATTTTGAGCTTTCTAAAGCCGATTTACTGCTTGTGTATCCTGTGAACTCGGGGTTGGATATAGGCGAAGATGGAATATTCATTAACTAGGAGTATCTGTTAACATGCAGACCATTGTATCTATGTATATAGGAATCTGCGATAAACACTGATCGTACGATCAGATAAAGATTAAAACTAGCTAGATAAGTAATACAGATGCTACATGGTTATATTCAGATGTGAAGGTATGAGAACATACAATTAGTAGGATATTTAGCAAGATAGATATTAGATATGCTTCAATAAGATGTTTATTACAGCCGAAAACTGAGGTTGTTTAAGTGAAACATTCCTCCAATGTTAGGAGCGGGTTTCTTTCTTGTCAGGAACGTGTTCCCATCACGATTTTCACCGAGGAGCGCAAACTCGCGGTTCTCACTGAGATTCGTGATGACTCTTCATGTTTCCTGGCTACTAAATCATGAAGTATAGGACTTCTATTATTACCTGCTTATAAGCAAATATGCATGCGATGAACTGCCGGGACATTGGGAGACAGGAGGAGCAAAATAACTCACCATGTAAAAATAGTCCGGAGCATAACGCCATAAATCAGATGCAAATGCATTAACCACCTGCAAAAATAGGAGACAGCTATATCAACATAAAATGCAATATCAATATATAAAGAGAACTAATGACAGAATAAGAAATGGAATCAGTGGTAACTAGAAGAGCATAAAAGACGTGAAAGTCTTCCACCTTTATGGCCTAGTAATGGTAATTAGCAAAAGAAAAATGGTGCAACTTTGCAACTTCTGTTGCAAAGTGAGCGAGCAAGTAACAGAATTAGAAAACATAGTAGTAGTAACGAAAGAAGGAAAAACGGAAAACGCCAACATTTACATACAAATACAATGCCTTTAGACATAAAAATAATGATGCACATCGCATTTTTCATGAACCAATACTTAAGAAAGGGAAACCAAGTTACCGGGTCATGGAGCTTTTTCGTACAAGCTTCCGAGAACCATGTAAAGAAGCTGCAATCACAGAATCATACAGATGATGAGCATCCTCATACTTGATACAAACATGAATAGCTAAGAGATAAACATATGTAAAGTTAGATTGGACAAAAACAGACACCAGTTTAGTGATACTGGCATTAAATTTTACTTTAGACAATTGAGTGAACTGTGAGATCATACAGATACATCCGAACAGCTGAAACTAAGAATCTGATCGACTACACTACAGTAACCTAAAACTTATTTGATCTCTTGCAGGAGAGAATGACAAAACAGCCTAGAGTAACTCTTCATGAACATAAATTAATCTTTGGGAAGAAAGTAATTAATCAACTAATAGCCCTACTATGTGAGGGAAAGCATCCACAGCCTTATCAATTATCATAATACTTCGATCGGCGGATGCCAACAAACACAAAAAGGAAACAAAAACTACAAGGTAGATGCTGGAAGTTACCCATGAGCAGAAGGATGTACTCATCAAAACAAGTCCAAAATAAAACTATGACTGCGGCAAGTTTGCATTACTTTATAACTCTTCAAATCTCAACCTTGAGTAGCCTATCATAAGCTAGACTTTGACGCAAGTAACAGGCAAAACAACATAAATTAATTACAGTCTTATACATTAATGATTGACCTACTCCAACTGAAATCTCAAGAGGAATTGTCTTAGAAATCTCAACCAAGTCGCAATAAAACATCAAAAGGCAATTTTAAACAAATCAGTTGAGTGCAAATTATTATCGTGAACGCCATGACTATTTTCGTATCAAATTATGGAGCCTATCTGTGAGACGATAACCAACCTTTCATGCACATCAGTGTGCGACTGCTCACTCCACTTTTCTTCAAGTCCAGCTGTAATGCCCTACACAAGCAAAAAATGACAACTGAAAAACCTAAGCGACATAATATGCAGGCAATAAGTACTGTAACACACATACAATTCCCTTACCTTGCCACTCTTCCAGTTGATTGTGGTGCCACTTACTTTATTAATTCCTTTGTAGGAGAACGAGATTGTTTTTGTGAGACTTGAGTTGTCAAAGTACTGATTCTCATCAAAATTCTGCAATCAATAAAGGGTACATACCTTAATTTGATGAAGATAACAGGCTAAAGAGCGACATCACATAATTTCAAACTAATGCAGTATTAAAGAAGTAAATTACAACTGTTCAAACCCAAAATAAGAGCTGGGGTTATTAAACTCACTAAAATGATTGTACACTCAGATGCCACTTCTGGACGACCTTCAACAACCACAGAATTCAGAAACTTGATTATCTGTATCAAGCAAAGAGCAGCAGATGTGAATCTCAAGCAATTAAAAATTAGGATGTCAGGTTTCGACAACCAATCCCTCAAAATACACAATAGAAATGAAATAAAGGATCCATCGTAGAAATATCCTGGACACGATTCTGCAGTTTCATGTATTTGAGAAGTTTAACCTTCTTGTCTACTTTATTCAGACGTCTTTCAAGCGAATAATCACTCATAAACTGCAAACAGTGAGTGAGATTGCCAAGTCAAACGCGCATCATAAATGTCATAAGAGACTACAATTAACGTATCAACTAGCGACCAAGGAGCCAATTCTCAATCTGAAATTTAATAATAAAAGAGATAAATTACGTACAGCAGTTGACCAGAACTTAGGAATTGATTTGATAATATCACTCCTTTGCTTGTAGAGATGAGCTTGTACTCGGTCATCCTGTTGCTGCTGCTTCACTTTAATCTCCCATAGCTCCTTCTTACAAGTATCCTCGAAATGTCGTATCCTGAGAAGTGTCTTTTTTTTAACCTGTATGAGTGACCCATTCGTAAACAATCAAGTCCAAGTCCAAGTCCAACAGTAGACGAAAGTACAGTGTAAACCCTTTAACAAAGTGCCTTTCTAAAACATGAAACCCAAGGCGGAAAAGTAAAACAACAAAAGAAGGAACCAATAGCTGGGATTAACAAATCTCACCCTGTCAAGCTTATGTTGTACTTGCATCAACTTCTCCAAGGATCCAACAAGGTCAAGGTCGACTCTGCTTATGGCTGCGACCTTCTTCCACTCTGTAATGAAGATTTTTCTAATGAGATTCATAGATAGGAATTTCAGGGTAAAACATTACATTAAAAACTATCAAATCACTTTCTTTTGAACTTAAACAAGAAACTCCCATCAATTTTATGGCACAGAAATCAAAAATTAAAACCCTAACTTTATTACCCTCTAGGTCGGCTTTCTCTTTCTGAATCAGTTCTATCCTCATCGATTTTTTTGGTATTTTCATTTCACTCAGCCTCTCATATTTATCTACATACTTTGGAATCCCCAATATCATCTCACCCTCTGCTTCTTTTACTTTGATTATTTTATCTTTAGATGTTTTTTCCGACTTCTCTGTCACAGGTAGCTTAAAAGATCTCTTGACTTTCACCAACCTTCCTGATTTTGTCAAATCGTTTAACTGAGTCGATAAGATTCTTTTAAAGTTCTGCGGAAGCCCACCTACATAATACTTTTCTTCAATAAACTTTGCGATTGCAGGTTGACTTGATCCAGATTTTGCTTTCAAGCTAGAAATCGCTTCAATTACCATACGTATCAAACGAGAAGGCGGAGGCGGAGGCGGTGGAGAGTTATTCATAGCTTTGGCTTCAATTTGATATACTCTCTGTATCTGGTTTGGGACTTACGATTTAATGGGATTATGACAGACCATTTCTATACGGGTCTAGATCTAGAGAAGCACCGCGTCAGTATAGGGGACACGTGACCGTCATGACGTGCGCGTTCCACATGTCTTGTGAGTTGAACATATTTATTTATTTTCGATATAAACAACAAACCATTTCCGCAGGTGGTAATTCCAGGTTAGAATGAGTTCTAGATGGAAGCTCAGATAATATCAATGAAACAACAAGATCAAGACCATAATGTAATAGATCCAAGCTCAAATAATATCAATGAAACAACAAGATAAATACCATAATGTAATAGATTGAAGCTCAGATAATGTAAAAGTATGATAACGAAAAAGTCGATAAGAAGAAAATAAGGATTGTAGTTGCAGGAAATCCTACAACCACACCCTTAGTGAAATCTATAGAATAATATAAGTTAACTCCACGAGGATCACAAGAACATTCATTAAGATCTTTAAATTGGTTACAAATTAATAAAAAACCCTAACTTGGGGAGCAAATAATCTTTCTCTCCTAAATATCTTGTCTAGACTCTCTAAAAAGCTCTCTCTCAATACAAGGTCGCTCGGCTCCTTATATAGGAGTTTAAATAGTGGAGGACAAAGTGATAAAGCCCCTATTTTCCGATATGTCGTGCGTCATTAACGCATGCTTACATTGACTCTTCTCGCACATACTCTACAACGTCGCATGGGTCTTCACACTTTTCTCGTGATTAAGTTGATGTCATGCGATGCGTCATTCTGGATATGCTATATGCAGTCGTCTTCGCTCAGTCCTGTTGATCTTTACTTCACGTGCTTGATTGGTGTGCGGTATTTTGTATCTACATGTTGCCTCTTCTCATGTCGTTTCTTTGGAAAAGAGAGCGATATGAGAAACTCTTGATTAACTCTGCCGCACCCGTTCATCTTTTCGTATTCTTTCCTGCCGACACGTTTTCGTAATTTTAGTGTAACCGTCTACACGTGTTGACTTACTTCCCTTTTCTACCGGCTCGTCCAATTTTAACCGGCCATCCCTTTACTTATTTATTAACTGAGTTTGAGGGGAGATAATTTTTTCTCTTTTTACTTCATCTTCCCTTCTTATCTCTGTGAGCCCTCTGCAAATCTTCATATTCTTCATCTTCTCGAAACTTCTTCATCCTCATTCTCTCGAAGTCTTGACTTTGATTTTACTGTTGTTCTTATGAATCCTCTCTCAAGGTTTGTATACTTTGTTGAAATTGATCTTGTTTAATTTATTTACTTGTTTTGATTTCAAATCGAACTCTTTCTGATCTTGTTGTTGTTTCCATTTTCATACTGGTTCTACTGCAACAAAATTTCTTCCTCTGGCACCACCAAAATTACAATCTCGAACTCTAAGCATTCTTCAAGTTCGAAAAATAATGAATCTCACAAGAGGAAGCCTTCGCATAACAAAGGAGTAAGAAATATTTTCTTCTTTGTTAAAAAATATTGTTGCCTCTATTTCTTATCTGCGTTGTTATTCGCATGATTCTGAATGTGAGATTGAGAGCGAGAAAATGACAAAAATTAAAAGAGTTCGCAAAGCCCCATCGCTCAAGACCAGTCTTGTTATTCCTGATTTTGACTGTAAGGAAATGGAGACTGACATTCCTTCGCATGTCAATGTTGGCGCGCCCCTACAAAGCTTGATTGCCTCTGCTCCTTTGAACATTCCTTCTTCACCAAAGGAAACTTTAGCTTCTAAAGAAGATGCCCTAGTTTATCATGCTGTAAAAGAAATCTCTGCTTCTCCAAATGTAACTGCACCTAAGGTGGATCAGACCGTTTCTACCTTTGTAAACGTTCATTTGTTTGCGAATATTCCCGCGCCCGTGGAGAATGTTGCCACTTACGCATCTGCGAATATTGCTTCTTCTATATCCACTCTTTCTTCATCTAAAGTTGCTTCTTTCTCTTTGGAGACTGTCTCTACTGGCAAGGGGGTATTGGAGGGAGTAGATTCCGCTTCTCAATCTTTGTATGATATCATCAGTGATGCTCACTCATCCATCAAAGATCCCTTTAAACTTCGTATCTGTGATGCTTTGAATAAGATGTTGTGCGAGTCTGCACCAAACAAGCCAACCAAGAGTGAAATCTTCTCTCAGATTGATCCGAGCGTCCATGTTGCTCTTGATGTTTTGGTAAGTATTCCTTTGCTTACACTTTTTTCTTCGAACTGTCTTTCTTTATATTTATTTTCATCTTACTTGTTTTTCTAGGAAACTCGTCGCCCGCATGGTTTTGGCTGAAGGATTTGCCGAATCTAGTAATACCCTACTAGAACTTTCTCGACAGAATTCCGCACTGAAAGGAGAACTTAGCAAGCTGAAGGGGGAACTCCAGACTGTGACTCTTGAATCCGAGAGTCTTTGCAACAAGAATCAAAACCTCAGAGGTACTTATTTCTTCATTTATATAACTCTTTTCAGGAATAGCTTACCTTTTGTATCCATGTGTTTTGAATTTCTTTGTGCGTATATTAAGATCTAAACCAGAAGCGTGTTTTGGAGAGGTATGATTTTCAATTTTTCGCTAAAGATGCTCGCGCGGATAATGAGAAGTTGTGGAACCAGATAAATCAATTAAATAATGAGCGTTCATATTCGCTTGATCAGATTGAAAATCTAACAAATGAGAATAGTTATTTAGTCCACCAGAATGAGACATTAGGCTCCCAAGTTTCCCATCTATCTGAATTGTTATCTGATCTTGATTTAAGACATCAAACTTAATCAGATGAGAATGAGGGTCTATCCATGGAGAAGCGATCTTTTTTAAAGAAAGAAGCGATGTTTTCACGTCAATACCTTATTCTCCAGAAAATTTGTGATAATCAAGAGGAATCTCTTCGCACACTAAAAAGTCAGCATGGCGAATCATCGAAGATATTAACCGCGGAGAATGAAAAGATCATCTAGAGTAAAATAAATCTAACTGTGAAAATGAACCAGCTTAAAGAGGAACACGCGCAACTAAAAGAATCTCATGATGCCCTTATGAAAGAAAAGGCCCCCCTTTCTCATGATGAAAAGAAAATTCGATCTCATCTTAAGGGTCTAGTTGGTGATGATTTTGATAAGGCTATGGAGAATATGAAGGATAATAGTTTCGCTTTATCTCGATACCTTCTTTCTCAGAGAGAAGGTAGTCATATGGAGCTGACTGCCTCAGTTTACTTATTATTTTTGATTATTTATATCCTGCTGCAGTGAATGCTTCACTCTAATTATAATCTTATACTTATTTTGCAGATTCTGAGAAATTGCACCAGTCCACCATCTCTCATCTAAGATCCAATCTGGCTAAGGTTCGCGAAGAACGTGCGAATCTCTCAGCTGCTCTTACCTCTTCTCGTGACCGAGAGAATAGGAGATTTTCATATCTTGAAAACTTCATGGAGGTTGGCGTAAGGAATGCTGAGAAAGGTATCGCTCGTGGAGCTCACGTGAAGGCTCAAGTTCTTTTAAACAAAATTCTCCAAGGAAAATTACTTCCTTTGGTAAACGTGGCGCCTCTTGACATAAGCGAAAATGAGAAGCTTCGATCCTGATAGCGATTATGAACTTGTAAGTGATGATGAGGAAGATCCTGAGGCTCCCCTTCAAGAAAATCACCCTGAGAAGGGCAAATCTGGTGGTGACTTATCTAAGGATTCAAGTGCTAATGTCAATCCTGGCAATGAAGTTGGCACTGAAGCTTCTGCGATTAACCAAGACACGCCTTCTTCTAATGCTTAGCTTTTCCCTTTCCTTGGTCTTTTGTGCTTTTGCATATGTATTCTTATAACATACTTTTATTCCTGACATTTGTTTCTTGACAAGGAGGATAATATTTCTTTTGTTTTAATTCCCATACTTGCCTATTATTATATTCCTTGTAAGAAACATGCTGGTAAGTCCGCGCGACTATTGCCTCACACTCGTGCTACTATTTCCCCACGTTCTTGATGTTGATAATGACGCACAACCTTTTATAAATTACGTACACTTGATACATATTGCGATAAATTTTCCCCTTTAATATCTCCTGCAAAACGATTTTAGTGTGAGTTTTATTTCTCATGAGGTCTTATTAAGCCTTCCTAAGTAAAGGTCTTACTTAGCCTAAAATAAAATTTTGTTTTTGTGCGACGAAATCGCAGGCGGTCTTCGCCCTATCATCTTCTCATATTATTGCCTCTACAGGTTATATTGACGCGCAAATATGACAAGTCGTAACACTCCCGTAAGTAAAAAGTCTCATGATATTTGCGTCTTTTGACACAATTCAGCTCCCTAATGGAGGGTGTCGTCCTTATGTTCCCCCTGATTGCCCCTTCAAGGAAGCTTACCCCTACCGGGTTAGGATGGGCTCCTCCCATCCAGTGATGCAACAACCAGTTGTATTCGTGGCCTCTTATCCCTCCGCCGATATGGATTATGGTTACAAGACCGCACCCTAAGTAGGGTTTCTTCGGACCGAGTGCATCATAGTCAAGACTTGTCAAGAGAGGCCAGGTACGCTCCAGACGCCCCAGACACTCTTGACTCAACCGTGTACCTCGGCACCTTGATCGAGCTTGTGCACTCCTTAGTAGAGAGCTTCTTACCTTAGTCTTTCAACTAAGGCACTCTGATGAGTGCCAAATAGTGCATATTTCTACACCTTTTTTTATTGGCAATTAACTCATCTTTTGCGCTTTAAAATCATATATTATCCCAAATTTTGTATTTTCACTGTTTTCAAGAATAAATACTTGTACTAATTAATTTTGTGTTTTTACGTACTAAATAAAGCTTGGAAGAATTAAGGAGCCAAAAGAAGCGGAGAATTGGTGACAACGGAAGAGAGACAACAAAGGCTCCCGCTAGAAGGCAGTGAAGAATATTGTTTGCACCTCGTCCGCAAGCGAAGAATGTGTTTTCACGTCTCAAAACTAGAAGCGGGATTGAGATTTTTATCCTTGAAGAAGATATGGGCCTAGAAGTATGAAATCCAAGATCCAAACCCGTCTTCATTATGAGCCGTCATATTTGATGTAGATCATTAGCAACCAATGGCATCCTAAAGCGTTTCATCAACATATGATGCATTCACCCAACACCATATACTCCTATTTCCTTCACCAAATCGAACAGAAAGCCAAACACTCCCTTGTATGGCTTTCTCATCTTCTCCCTCTCATGTAAAACATCAGTTCACCATCACCTCACCTTCACTTCCATCCCCGACCACCTCTGAAACTCAACCACCCTACAATCAATCAACTTCTTAGCCTCTATCTATCTTCATCATAACTTCTTCTCCACATCAGTAACCCTAGAAGCTAGGGTTGAGAGAGATAAGGCTAGGGTTATCTTCAATATAAAAAGCAAACATCAAATCAAGAGTTGCGAGTCCGAATTACGGGAAGGGTTTTGTCGGAAAACACGAATTGAGTGAGTGGTTGTTCTCTAATTTTATCAAAATCATTTGAGAAGAAATTGGTGTATAATCATCCAATTTTAGTTGGACCAACTAGTTATCTTAATTCAATTGCGTTTTAATCATCTTAATCATGTTCTAAATTACTTTGCTAGGGTTTAGATGAAGCCTTAGCTCTCTGCTGTGTTATTCATGCTAATTGTGTTAGTATTGAATGCTTAAATGTTAGGATAGTTTCAATCTTAGTAATTGGTGAACACCTTAGGTAAGTGGTAGACTTGGCACTTCTACCTTACCTGTTACAAGGACAAGAGTAGTATAATTAGTTGAATACATAATGTGAGTTAGTGGTGTATTTGATAATCCTAGTTCCTTTATTCTCAGTGTTAAACTCTTTGTTATTGCTTCTTTATTTTACTGTCATAATCTTCATCAACATCTTGTCGTATCGACACCACAAAACCCCCTTTTGTTACTTCTCATTGAACAGTTTAGTAAAGACTTTGGAATTGACTCTATACCCACCTTGTCTCTGTGGGATCAACCTGTATTTTCTCTGTCTCCAATAGACGATGTGCACTTGCAGTTAGACATAGTCGTAGGTACTGTTTATAAGCCTAACAAGTTTTTGGCGTCGCTGCAGGGGACTCGGTAGCGGTGTAATTGTTTCTCTGTCTCCACTTTACTGATTTTTCATGTCTCCACTTTACTGATTTTTCATATAACCCTGTATATATGTGTTTAGATGTTTTTGTTTTCATGTTGTTAGTATAGTCTGTAGTGTGTTATGTTGTATTTTTCTGTGTCATTATAGTATAACCTAGTTGTGTGACCCGTCTGTCATATAATCTGCATTCTTGTGTTAGTATTACTATTAGTTTTTCATTACTTTATCTAGTTGAGTTTCTGTCAGTTCCTGTCACTTGCATATCTGTTTGTCCTGCATCTTGCATCCTGTCCTGCAGCTGAAGATCCATCTTCACTTCACTAGGTTCTAGCTGGGTTGTGTATATACTTGTCTAGATTTATGTTTTCAAAGCATAGTTGTTGTTCTTTCTCTTGTGTTAGCATAAGTTTGGTTTAGGTTAGAGAGCTTGTAGCTGTTTTTCACATAATTTCTTTGTAGTTTTAGTCTGCATCTTAGATTAGTTTATCTGTAATTTTTAGTTTTCCTTTGCATTTTTCATCTGTGCAAATTATTGTACCATGTTCCATTTCAAACATTTAGTTTTTAGCATCTGTAGGTTGTATATACTTGTTTAAAATTTAGCTGCAATTTTTAATTTTCAGTTTCATTGCATATCTCTATCTTGTCTTAGCTCCACCTGCATCTCATATCATTTCATTCCTAAAAAAAAGAAAAAAAAATGAGATGAGTGTCTGATTCAGTTGCATCTGTAGCTGTAGGTGTCCTGTAGCCTGGTTTGAACAATTGTTGAATCTCTTGATACATAGTTCACATCATTTTTGCACCTGTAGCTTTTAATCATTTCCTTTTTATCACTACACCAAATTCCCGGATTAGTAACAACAATTCGTAACGGCTTTGCAGCCGTTACAAAATTCCCGTTACAAATGGCCGTTACAAAAAAAATTGTAACAGGCACGGACCGTTACAAATTTCGTAACAGGGGTCATCCGTTACGATTTTTTTTATAGGCGTGTCAGTCACACGCTTGGTCACACCTGGGTCGTAACACTTGCAATTTTGCGTGTGCCATTCACATGCGTGCTATTATTTTTTCCACCCAAGATGAATAATACAAAGGATATTTCCTCCCATGTGTGTGCGATTCACATGCATGCCTCATTTCATCCCATGCCTTAGTGAGAATAGACAGATCGGTTTTTCATTTCCCATTTCTCTTTTTTCCTTTTCTGCTCCAGCCTCTCTTCTTTCAAACCCTAACGAAACTTCATCTTCAATAATCTACAGCCGAGAAACATCACAGAAACCTCTCAATCATCGACTTTTCTTCTCATTTTCATATCTTTTCTCTCTCTTTTATCATAAATCAGTTTTTCAATCTTAGGGTTTTTCATCGTCTGTTAATCTAGTTTAGGATTTTGATTTCATAGATCTGTACAAGTTTTTCATCATCTGTAGGGTTTTAGTTTTTTCGATTTGTCATGTATGCCGATTTGAAGATGATTTGATATCATTGAAGGAAGTCGAAGATAACTCAATGACCCAATTTGGTTTTTTAGACCATACAAATCAAGAGAAAAAGGCTTCAGTAAAGATCATGGATCGTCAAAATGGGTAAGTTCTTCAAACCCAAACATCATTTTTCTATGTTTTTAAATTTTGGTTTAATCGCAACATTAAAATTTAGGGGTTTTGTAAAATTGATTTCAGGGTTTGAAAATTAGGGATTTTGTTTAAAACATGATGAATTATGTTGGAATTATACCAACAGAATTAGGTGAGGCTAGTTTAATTTTAGTTTGCCTCAGTTTTATTTTTCTGGGTTTTAGTTATCAATTGAAAATTTGGTTTTTTAGTTGATTTGTAGGAGTGAGTGACTTTAGGTGGAGGTGGTTTGTAGGGGGTTGAGTAGATTCTGAAGTAGAGGATGAGAATGAAGATGAATCCAACAAATCAAAATCACAAGTGAATGATTAAGATGATGAAAAATATGAGAGTGGAGTGGTGGAATTATACAACAGAATTAGGTGAGGTTAGTTCAACAGTGTACACTTTGTTCGTGTAATCTTGTATTTACCGGTAATGATACATGTTCTGCAGGAAACCCATGTCTATCTTGGATGTAATTTTTGTGGCAATCAAGGATGATATAGATTGCTCTCCACATCCATCGAAGGGTAAGATTTCATCAGTGTGTAGTGTTATATTTATACTAGAGCGAGTTGTTGTTTGTTTGTCTAACTGTTATATTGTTGGACTTTGTTCGAAGTTTCTCACTTAACTATAACCACAGGTACGACAACATGGTTCCACGAAGTCCTCACAGTCAAAGGAGATGCAACCTCTGTTTCAAAATTGAGAATTTTTGGTGCGATTCTGATGTGGTTATTATTCAAGGAGTGAAATAAGAGAAAAAGACATAGAGAGGGAAGAACACAGAAGAGGGCAGAGAGAAAGAAATAGGGAAAGCAAGAAGATATACCAGGATAATACTAATGAGATAACCCTCACTAGTTTCTTCTTCTTAATATTTATACTAAAAGAGTTCCAACCGTACACTACTCTTACAACCATGAAAAATACAAATAATCGACTAATCAAAACATACAACATATATAATAACCGACTTCATACTTATCTCCAATCACGACTAAATCACATTATGCACGTATCATTCCTTCCCCCTTTAAACAACCTTGTCCTCAAGGTGAAAATCTGGATATCGGTGAATGAACTTGTTGTAATTCATCCAAGTTGCATCAGCAGGTTCTGTTCCCTTCCAATCGTATTAGAAGCTTACAGTATTCGCGAGAACCATAACGAGTAATCTTGTCTTCCAAAACTTTTTCAGGACTTGGTATAATGACTTGATCAGTGTCAACAGTAGGGAGAGTATCTTGAGCCTGAACAATGGAACCCAAATGCTGCTTAAGGTAGGAAACATGAAAAACAGGATGGATTTTTGAAGTAGGAGGTAAATCCAAGCGGTACGCTACTGTCCCAACCCGCTCAAGAATCTGATATGGTTCATAGAAACGTGGACCAAGTTTGATAGCTCGACGAAGTGCAAGAGAAGTCTATCTATATGGTTGCAGTCGTAGATAAACCCAGTCACCAACAGAAAATTCTTTGTCAATACGCTTCAAATCAGCATTCTTTTTCATCCGAGATTGAGCCTGCACCAAGTTGTCCTTCAAAAGATTGAGAACATAGTGTCTGTCTTTCAAGTGGTCATCAACAGTTTGTACTTTAGTTAGCCCAGGAACATACGATAGTAAAGTAGGGGGTTTACAACCATATACAACTTCGTACGGAGACATCTTGGTAGAAGAATGAACACTGGTGTTGTACCAAAATTCGGCCATTGAAATCCAGTCAGACCACCGTTTGGGGTGATCACCAGCAAAATAACGAAGATAATTCTCTAGAGTGCGATTCACAACCTCCGACTGCCCATCTGTTTGCGGATGATAGCTAGAACTCATACACAATTGTGTACCCTGCAACCGAAAAATCTCACGCCAAAATTGGATGGTAAAAGTGGCATCTCGATCACTTACAATGGACTTGGGTACACCATGGAGCTTAACGATATTATCAAAGAAAACTTTAGCAATAACAGCAGCCGTATAAGGATGGGAAAGAGATAAAAAATGTGCATACTTTGACAATCGATCCACAACGACCAATATGACGTGAGAATTACCTCGAGAATTAGGGAGCCCTTCAATGAAATCCATAGAGATATCAGTCCATATCTGATCTGGAATAGGAAGAGGTTGCAAGAGACCTCCTTGTTTTGTCGTATCACTTTTATATATCTGGCAAACTTCACAATTACGGATATACTCACGAGTTGCGATTCGCATCCCTTCCAATGAAATGAATTTCGAACACGAGCAAGTGTTTTATGATATCGAGAATGACCGACGTTGGAAATGAATGCATGGCCGCCAAAACTTGAGGAATTAGTACGGAAGTAGGACTTAGAAGAACCTTGCCTTTGTAAAACCAAACACCGTCTCTGAATTGATAATTAATGGACCCTTCTTGGACGAATCAACCAATGTCTTAACTGCACCATAAAAAGTATTATCTTGAACTTCCTTTTGAATGTCCGACCACCAGCCAAAATTAGCTAATGATATGGCAAAACATTGAAATTCAGCTTGGCGAGAAAGAGCATCTGCTACCCGGTTTGCTGAACCCTTTTTGTATTCAACTGTGTAATCAAATCCAAGGATTTTTGGTAACCAACGTTTCTGATTTGGTGTTGTGATTCTTTGCTCCAAGAGATATTTAAGGCTACGTTGATCAGTTCGAACAACAAATGGTCGTCCCAGTAAATATGGACGCCACAACTGAATGGATTTAACCAACGCCAACATTTCCTTTTGATATGTGGACAGAGAAAGTTCTCGACCCTTTAATGCCTTCTTCGAAATATGCAATTGACGCTGATCTTGCATGAGAACGGCACCGATTCCGACTCCACAGGCATCACATTCAATGACAAAATCTTTAGAAAAATTCGGGAGACTAAGAACGGTGGTTGAGTAAGTACCTCCTTTAATCGATTGAAAGCCTCTGCGCCTTTGAATTCTAATTGAAAGAGTTTTTCTTTAGAAGAAGCGATCACAAGCTGCTATAATACCATACCCACGAATAAATTTACGGTAGTAACAAGAAGACCGAGAAAACCGCGTAAAGCCTTGATGTTCTTAGGAAGCGGCGGTCAATAATACATCTGGTTTTATTAGGATCAATGACTACACCTTGTTGTGATATTATATGGCCCAAATAAGTGACTCCGCAATGCTCCAAAATCACATTTTGACATCTTCGCCTTCAACCGATGTTCTTTGTAAACAGAGAGTACTATACGAAGGTGTTCTAAATGATCATCCCAGTTGACGCTATAAATAAGAATATCATCAAAGAATACTAACGCAAATTTACGGAGATATGGTCGAAAAATTTCATTCATCAGCGACTGAAAAGTTGATGGAGCGTTAGATAAACCAAATGGCATTACCAAAAATTCATAGTGTCCTTCATGAGTGCGAAATGCTGTCTTGGGAATATCGGGGCCATAAACGCGAATTTGATGATAGCCAGATCGCAGATCTAACTTTGAGAAATAAACCGCTCCATGAAGCTCATCAAGCAATTCATCCACCACTGGAATTGGGAATTTATCCTTGACTGTAATAGCATTGAGGGATCTGTAATCAACACACATTCTCCAACTACCATCGGTTTTGCGAACTAACAATGCGGCGAAGAGTATGGACTGAATGCTGGTGCGAATAATGCTGTATCCAACATTTCATTAATTAATTTTTCAATTTCATTCTTTGAAAATGAGGGTACAGTAAGGGCGCACATTGTGGTCCATGTGATTCTAACATTTGTAATTTTGTGGTCATGAGAACGGCTAGGTGGGAGTCCTAACGCTTCAAAACACGTGGCGAATTCATCCAATATTACTTTGATCTCAGGTTGAACATCATCTGAAACTTGTACCGCTTGTAGAGAAATCAAATGCAACATCAGCCCTTTTCCAGATTGTGAAAATTCTTTAGTAAATTCAGTCGCTTCCAGCACATCTATAGAATCAGACTCACTAGCCTTTAAATGATGTCGCGTTCCCTTGAGTTTGAAAGACATAATCATGGCAGTAAAATCCCAAGTAATAGGTCCAAGAGTACGTAGCCATTGTGCTCCCAGTACAAGCTGGCATCCTCCCAATGGCAAAATAAAGAAATTAGCAACAACCGGTACTCCTTGAAGACTTATCTTCACATTAAGACATCTTCCTTCACTTTCCAAATAAGTGCCATTAGCCACCATCACTTTAAACTTCCCACCAGTAGTAATAGGAATATTCAAACGAGTAACAACTTGTGGATCCACAAAATTGTGTGTACTCCCTTAATCAATTAGAACGAGAAACTTGTTTATTACATAAACTACCAATTAGTCTCATTGTTTGGGGAGTAGTCGTCCCAAATAATAGCATGAAGAGAAATTTCAGGAGATTGCTCATCATTTTTGTCTTCTACAGGAACGGCAATTTCACTTGCTTCACAATCTGATTCCGGAAAACAGCCCTCTAAAAGAAAAATTCTTGGATTTTTACATGTATGCCCGAACGAATATTTTTCATCACAGTGGTAACAAAGGCCCTTTTCTCTTCTTTCCTTCATTTCGTTTGCCGAGACCCGCTGAAATGGTGGTGTAGATTTTGGAGGTGGTCCTAATAAACTAGATTGTGGCTTGTTGGGTACTGAATTTGAAGATGAATGGTTTTGTGGTATCCATGGGCGAGGTGAACGAGGTCGAAATTGTTGGTATGGGGATGGTCGAAATTGTTGATGTGGTTGTTGGGTGGGAAATTTTGATTGCGAGTCTTTATGGCGCACAAAGTTGCTCTTCTTGAAGTCGTGCTAATTCAATAGCAGTAAGCAAATCTTTCGGTTTGAACATTCATGACACCAGTTGAATATCATCACGAAGACCACTAATGAAACAACTAACAAGAAATTCTTCTGATAGGCCATGAACCAGGTTTGATAGACGTTCAAACTCCTTCTGGTATTCTGCAACCGTCCCAGTTTGACGCAGTTTTGATAGTGCTCCTGCCGGATCTTCGAATTCCTTGGGCCCAAAACGATGTAATAATTCGACTGTCAAATCCTTCCATGAAAATTGTCCACGAGCATTGCTGAACCACCTATAAAATTGAAGCGCTTCCTCTTCCATATTATATGATGCAATGTTAAGCCACTGATTTTCATCTACCTGATTGCTATAGAAATATTGCTCAGCCTTGTAAATCCAACCATTAGGGTCATCACCAGAAAATTTTGGAAACTTGATATGCCACGGATTACCAGTTTCACCCAAATTGTGCTTCATAAATCTCCTGTTAAGATTAGAATTTAGTGATGAATTCGGTGCTGGAGGAGTATTGGACATGAGGGATAAATGTTCGAAGGAAGATAATTTTTGAATAATTTCCGTCAAGTTCTTGTTGGTTTGGTTGATTTCTGTCAAACACTTAGCGGTCATCTCAGACTGCTTTTCTTGTTCTTCAACTTTATCCTTCAGTGCTCTAACATCAGCATCCATAGTTTTTGATCTTGTACCCTCTGCCATTTCTGGCATCTGATACCAATGATGTGGTTATTATTCAAGGAGTGAAATAAGAGAAAAAGACATAGAGAGGGAAGAACACAGAAGAGGGTAGAGAGAAAGAAATATGGAAAGCAAGAAGATATATCAGGATAATACTAATGAGATAACCCTCACTAGTTTCTTCTTCTTAATATTTATACTAAAAGAGTTCCAACCGTACACTACTCTTACAACCATGAAAAATACAAATAACTGACTAACTGAAACATACAACATATATAATAACTGACTTCATACTTATCTCCAATCACGACTAAATCACATTATGCACGTATCAGATTCTCATTGGGAAAGCAAATATGCACGAATTGGGTCTTGGAACAACTGGAAATAATCCTAATTAGGGGTAGGTTGATCTGATATATTTCGAGTTTGTATAAAATGTTGAATTGGTGATTATGATATTTATATTTTTCAATGCTTCTTCCTTACAGAACAACGAGAAACCCTCAATCCCTAGACAGATATACTGGTGGATCTTCCTCGGGTCCAAAGAACAATTGTAGCTTCCGGATTATGTCCCGCCGCACTTGGAACCGATGGTGGAGGTTGGACCAAAGAACATATTGGCTTTCTCGCATGACACATATTAAGAATATTCTTCTTATTCAGAATGCAATTTTTATTAATATGCGAGCTCGGTTCAATTCCTTATTCACTTTGTGGTGTAGTAGGCTTCATATGGTCAGACTGACATGGAAGGGTAAGCTTGTTAAAAACATAGTGGTTGAAATCTAGGATAAGCTTGTTTGAAAATTTCAATTTCATTCTACGCAATTCTTCTGTTATTATTATTTTTTTAATCAATACATAATTTAGTGTTGACATGTTTCTAACTCAGGTCATTAGTATCATCTCCCCAACGACTTTAGCATTGTACTGCAGTGAAATCGGCTGATGCCTTTACCAATTCTTTTATTATGCAGGGCATTATGTGATTGCGGGAATGTAGAAATCATCGGATCAATTGTTTCTAATTGCTTCCTAGTTGAAGATGCTGTGCTTGTGTGAGTTGCCAAAATTTTGAAAAGTTAGGTGAAACAAAGATATTGAATAGGTAAAAGAACAATCCATTCGTACTTGTGTCTGTGACTTTAGTTAACAT
Organism: Papaver armeniacum; assembly: GCA_023531295.1. Taxonomy (NCBI): domain Eukaryota; kingdom Viridiplantae; phylum Streptophyta; class Magnoliopsida; order Ranunculales; family Papaveraceae; genus Papaver; species Papaver armeniacum. The sequence goes on from JAJJWW010002817.1 coordinate 369,153, forward strand.
TGATTGACATTGAAACCGGAGCATCGTTTCAATTTTCTCATCGATACGGTTTTTAATCTTGACCTCTTGATCTATTGTGTAAGGGATCTCTGTGCTTTATAATAAAATGACATTAGTTCTGATGTTCTCATTCAGATAGCTTATTCTCTGATTGAAGAGCAAGAGGGAAAGGCGAGGACATTAGATGATTACATATCTTTTGTAACCCTCCTTGCAGATCCACGTTATTGTGGTACTATATCAGTTTTATGATAGTAGTTGTAGTTGCAGGAAATCCCACACTACACCCTCACTGGAATTACTACAACTAACTCATTTGAAAAATTAATAGCAATGAATATTTATTGATTATTCTCTTGAAATGTTTACAAGGGGAGATAGAACAGAGCTTAGAAATTACAATCACTCAAAGTTTCTCTCTCCTAATGACCTGCTTCCCTCTTCCAAAAGAACCCTCTCTACAACATACTTACTCAGCTCTTTATATAGGGTTGTATACAATGGATGACAGCTAAGCTGTCCTTTATTTTCGGGAATGACTCGCGAAGTGTCGCAATTGTGTAAGCATTCATCCTCGCGACACTTCTTAACCCTCGCCAGGTTTTCACATCTTCCTCGTGTTCTAACTGTTGTCATCCATTACGTCATTTATTTACTTCCCCGCGACTTCTTCGCGATGCTGACGTTTATTAATCTCGCGACGTATTGGTGTTGCGATATTCTGATCCTACATCTTGCCTCTTTTTTCTTGAATATTGCTTAAAGAGCGATCTTTAAGAAAAAATCCGTTGTTTGTAGTAGTCTTTGGCCTTTATTGATGAAGGAACGAGCAGAATAATACTGGACTTGAAAAGTACGTACTTGCCTCTATTCTTTTGCGAAGTTCCAAGGCTTTGCGAAGTGAATAAGAAGTATTATCCCTTGAAGTATGCGAAGTATCAAGTATCCTTGAAGAAGTATAAGAGGCACTTAATCCTCTAAATATAAGAAGTATTGTGAATCCATCATGCGAAACTCTCGCTCCATGTTCTCCACAGGAGAGAACGAGAATCAACGTTTTTTGAATTGCCGCAATCGTTTATTTTCCACTAAAATCTTCTTCGGCCTGATTCCTTGAATTCAGGAATGACTGTTTACACGTGTCTAAAATTACTCTTTTTACTGGTATATTTAATGTTATCCGGTCATTCTTTCCTCATATATTTAAAGGAGAATCCCTTGTGAAAATACTTCTTTTCTTCTACTTCATCTTCTTCATCGTCTGCAACTATTTTCTGCCGCTCTTCTTCATCATCTTCTTCATCATCTTCCTACTGCTATCTTTCTGCTATTGTTTCTATGGCATCCAGGTTTGTTAATTTGGATTATTTTGTGATTAATCTCTTACTAAAGTTATTTTGTTCTGATACTGTTCTTCTCTTAATATTTCTCCTGCCATTTTTGTTTCAGCAAGAACAAACCAAGCACCAAGTTCACCGTGATAAACCCTAACGTCTCTGTGGGCTTACAATCGAAATCTACTTCGCAGCCGGAATCCACTTCGCAACTGAAGTCCACTTCACAACCGAAATCTACTGCTTCTAAGAGGAAATCTACGAATGACAAGGTATTTAAGAAACATTTGCTCTTTTAACAACAATATTGTTGCCTCTGTTCCTTATTTAGCTTGTTGTTCGCAGGATGGTAAAAATGATGACAAATCTCCCAAAAGGTCTCGCCCCCACCTGTTAATCAGGTTCCTTCAACTGGCATTCTCATAACCAAGGATGATTCAACTTTTCCTTCTTCCTCCATCACTTCTTCTTCCTTAGAGTCTATCTCACTTACCAAAGAAAACTTGGAAGGGATAGATGTAGCTTTTAAAATTTTATCGGATACCATGAATGATGTTAGGAAAGTCTCCACTGATCCTATCAGATCTAGTGTTTATGAATCTCTGAGCAAGTATTTTGGTTCTGATACAATGTCGCGAGCATCCTTGGAACAAGAAATTAAGACCTTGAAGAATAGCCTTCATAATACCTTGCTGGATCGTGATAATCTTCGCAGGAAGAATGAAGAATTAAAAGGTATAATTTCCTCCCTTTTTTTTTTAAAGACTTTGTTCGCCTTTCAAGCTTTGAACCAGAAACGTAAAATGGAGATATATCAATTGGAATCTATCGTGGAAGAAACTCGAACAGAAAAAGATGCTTGGATGGAGCAATATAGCCGTTTAGATAACCTTCATACATATTCTATGGATCAGATAAATAATCTTTCCCAAGAAAATGCCTGCTTAACCCAGAACCAAGAATTATTAAGTAACGAATTGTCGCATCTCTCATATTCTTTGACTAAATCTAATTTGGAGTTGGAAACCTTATCAGATGAAAATGGAACTTTATCTCAAGAGAAGCGAGCTTTGTTGGATAAGGTGGCGATATCCTCGCGACAACTTGATGCTTGTAAAAAGCATTGAATGAGCAAGAACAATCTATCTGCTTACTGAAAAATAAACTTGAAGATACCACCACTGAAAGAGATAAGCTTATTCAGGGTAGAATAACTCTAAGTGTGAAAACAAACCAGCTCAAGGATGAATATACCAAGTTAAAAGAATCCCATTCTTCCCTTGCGAAGCAAAATAAGTTATTGATTTCTAATGAAAAAAGCTTGTGTTCGCGGTTAAAAGGTCTTGTTGGTGATGGTTTTGATAATGCCATGGAAAATTTGGATAATAATTGCTTGGCCCTGACCCAACATCTTATCTCGCAAAAGGAAGGTAGTCATAAGATTTGACTGCCTCATCCGTTGTTTTCCTCTTCTAATTTCATATATTACTTTTTATTTATAACTCTGCTATTTTTCTTTGTTTTCGCAGAATCTGAGAAAAATCTTCACTCTTCTCTGTCTACTTTGGAATCCGGCCATGCTAAGATTCACAAGGAAAATGCAACTCTGATTGCTACCCTTGCTCAATCTCGCGATCGAGCCACAAGGAGGCTTAATTATCTTAGCCATCTTAAAGATATCCAGAGTAGGAATCAACAAAAGGCACTTCTTCGTCAATTTCATCCCAAAGCAGAAGTTTTTGTGAATGAGATTTTACTTTCTAAATCTCTTGACCCTGTCTCTGTTGAGCCTTTAGAAGTTGAAGATGATGAAGTTCCTAATCCTCCTGACAGTGATTATGATTATGAAAGCTGCGAAGATCTCGCTAACAATGAAGTTGTCAATAAGGATCCAAGTGAAAAAATCTCTGATGAAAACCCTCCAACTGGCGAAGGCGAAGCTGACAAAATTGTTGAAGAATCTTTACCATCTCCTGCAGTTGAGAATGTTGATGTAGAGAATTAAACTTCTTTGTAATTTTTGTTGAAGTTTTCTTTTTGATTGGAAAAGACTGAATTCCTTGTTGAATACTTCCCTTAATTTCTATTTCTTTCTAATTTAAGAATTATGAGAACTTATTTCGCCACTTTGTCAAATAATTCCCTTATTTTACCTTATTTCCTTTGTTGTAATCTCGCAAGCATGTTTGCTTACATTTTTCGTGTGGTCTTATTCCGCCTTCCTAGTTAAAGGTCTTATTTTGCCACCCCTTTGTTGCGACAAGATCGCAGTATGTCTTTACATTTTTATGCAATGACCCATTGACCTTGCCTTATCATTTCATAAGTATTTTTGCCTCTGCAGGATATTTATTTGCGACAATGTGACGAGCCTAAATGTTTTCGCAAACACAAAGCCTCATGACATTGTTGTCTTTGCGATGAAATCGCTGGACGTCTGTACACTTTCGTGTAAAGACCCATTGATCTCGTCTTACCCTCGCGTTAATATTATTGCCTCTGCAGGATCATTGCACAAATACGATAAGTCTAAATATTCTTGCGAAAATAAAGCCTTATGACAATTGCGTCTTTTGACACTTATCAGCTCCCTAATGGAGGGTGCCGCCCTTATCTTCTCCCTGATTGCCCCTTCAAGGAGGAGAACATCGGACATACAAGGCTAGCTCCTCCCATCCGGTCTTAACAACAACCAGTTGTTTTCGCAGCCTCTTATCCCTTATACTTATAGGGCTTATGGTTACGAGACTGCACCCTAAGTGGAGTATACTTCGGGCCGAGTGCAGTATATGCCAAGACTTGCCAAGAATGGCCGAGACACTTCAAATGTCCCAGGCACCCTTGGCTCAACCGTGTACCTCGGCGCCTTGATCATATACTGACTCCTTAGAAGAGACCCTCGGTCGTCCAACCAGGGTATACCCTAATATATAGTTGGAAATCCAAGGCATCTCTCCCGGATTGGCTTTCATGGGCCCCAAATCTCCATGACTCAGGTTCCAGGAGCGGTGTAACCTTTTCCCTGAGCCATGTCAAGAGATACCCCCTTATATGACACACTTTAGGTCTTACATTTGCCTCTTGCGAAATATCATTCGCGAACTAAGGTGTACGCCATAAAGGTTCGTCCCATTCACTCACTCTTTTATTTTTGTTAATTCATTCAATCATTCATTTTTTATTATCTCTTGTTATCTTATTTGCGAGACATTCGCACAATCTTTATGCATTTTATTGAACTTCGTAATCATTCTGTCGCAAGACATTTCATCTCAATTCACTCTTCTTCACCCATCTTCTATGGGTAATATTTCTTGAGATATAACCTATTCCATGGTCTATTCAATTTTTGACCTACATCTTTTCCTTCGGGATCCATTAACCTATATGCTCCTGTACCAACTATTTCTTTGATGATATAAGGTCCATCCCATTTTCGCATGACTTGCCACCACTTTTCGCTGATATATTGGTGTTTCTCGCAATACCAAGTCACCGGTTGAAATTCACGTATCTTGACACGTTTATTATACTCTCTGGCCAACCTTCGCTGATAATTCTCCATATGTTGTAATGCCCTTTCTCTTTTTTCTTCTAGTTCGTCTAGCTTGATTAGAATGTTACCAGCACTAAGGTTTCTCTCCCATGCTTCTTTCTTCGTTGTTGGGATCATTACTTGTGTTGGGAGTACAGCTTCGACCCCATATGTTAAACAAAAGGGCGACATTCCTGTAGCTTCTCTTCTGGTTGTGTTGTAAGCCCATACCGCGTTATGTATTTGCTCGCACCATCCTCTATTATGCCCTTCTAATTTCTTCTTTAATATGTCTGCAATTGTTTTGTTTGTTGCTTCTGCCTGGCCATTAGCCTGCGGGTATAGAGGAGTTGACTTTCCACATTTTATCTGAAATGCATTAAGCAACAATTCTATATTTTGCCCTTCAAACTGTTTTCCATTGTCGGATACCAATTGTGCAGGAATCCCAAACCTGCATATAATATTCTCAAATATGAAGGTAAAGACATCTTTATCGCGAATGTGTTGTACGGCTTTCACCTCAGCCCATTTTGTGAAATAATCTGTCGCGACAATTAGGTATCTTCTCTGTCCTGTTCCTGGTAAGAAAGGTCCCACAATATCTAATCCCCACTTTCCAAAAGGCCACACACTTGTTGAAGAATTTAATGGTGCTCCTGGTGCATGTATTTTCTTCCCATGTCTTTGGCAATCTTCGCAACGCCTTGATATTGTTCTTGCGTCCTCATGCATATATGGCCAGTAATATCCTTGCAATTTTTCCTTATACGCTAAAGATCTTCCGCCACTATGATTTCCAGCATCTCCACTACGCAACATCTTCAATATGGTTTCTCCCTCTTTCCTTGTTAAACATCTAAGTGAAGGTCCATCAAAAGATCGCCGGTAAAGCACGCCATCTCTTAATTCATAATTTGTTGCACGACTTTTTAGCTTGTGCGCCTCTAATCTATCTCTGGGTATTTCCCCTTTCATCAAGTATGCGTGAAGTTCTGCTCTCCAATCTTCTTCACGACATTGTGTTCCATCTTCTATTAGCATTACATCTGCTTCTTGCTCTTCTTCTTTATTAATTGATGGTGCCATAAGTGTTTGTATTTTGATATTTCTCGCAGTCGGATCTGTCATCATACTTGATATAAAGGCAAAGGCGTCTGCGAGTCTATTATTTCTCCTTGATATGTGTCTCCATTTTATTCTCGGTATCTGTATTGACAATTCTTCAACAAGCTTCTTATACTTTTGCAAAGACGATTCATTAGTAGCGTATTCCTCTGTTATTTGGCGAATAGCCAATTGTGAATCACTAGTAATCCTTACATTCTCCAATTTCATTTCTATTGCGAATCGTAAAGCATGTATTATGGCTTCATACTGTTTCATTATTGGTTGACGCAAATTCCAATACGAAAGAAAAAGCTATTTTATTGCCTTCAAGCGAGATCATAACAATTCCAACTCCATTTCCTTCTCCATTTGATCGACCCGTCTACTAATATTTCCCATCTATTTGGCTCTATTAGCAGGTCTTTTGGATCACCATGTTCTTCTTCTATATCCATCATTTCTTCCACTGCTTCATCTTCTTCCAAAGGAAAATCTGCTAAAAAATCTGCGACAACTTGTGATTTTGTAGAAGATAATATTTCAAACTTAAGCTTGCAATGGCTTATCTGAGCATTCCATCTCTCTACTCTTCCCGACCTTTTTGAATTTTTCATTACTGATTCGATTGGTATTTTTGTCACTACCTTAACAGTATGTGCTTGAAAATATATGCGAAGCTTGAATGTTGCATAGACTAATGCCAAGATCAGCTTTTCAATTGTTGAGTAATTCCTTTCCGCGGTATTAAAAGTTTTACTGATGTAGTAAATTGGTTTTTCTACCCCTGCGTCAACTCGCAATAATACCGCACTTAATGCATGCGAGGTGGTAGCAAGATAGATTAACAATTCTTCTCCTGATTCTGCTTTTTGCATAATGGATATATCCATTAGATGTTCCTTTATTCCTTGTAAATCTTTCTCACATTCGTCTGTCCATCTAAACTTTGACCCTTTCTTGAGAATATTGAAAAAGTGCTTGCATTTATCTGACGATCGCGAGATGAATCTTCCTAGCGAAGCTAATAACCCATTTAACTTTTGAACATCTTTTACTGTCGCTGGTGTTGGCATATCGCGAACTGCTTTTACTTTCTCTGGGTCAACCTGTATTCCTTCTTTTGATACGATGTAACCTAAAAACTTTCCCGATGCAACTCCAAAGGTGCATTTTTCTGGATTTACTTTGATGTTGAAGCTTCTCATCTGTTCAAAAATTTCTTTCAAATCTTGTATGTGGTCTTCTGCCTTCTTACTTTTTATTAGCATATCATCCACATACACTTCTAGTGTTTTATGTATCCATCTCGCGAACACCCTTTCTACCATTCTTTGATATGTTGCTCCTGCATTTCGCAATCCAAACGACATTTTTGTATAATAAAGTATAATCCTCTTGGAGCGAAGAAATCCGTATGTTCCCGATCTTCTTCAACAGAGGTATACGATTGTAACCTTTGTATCCATCAAGAGATGATATCCTTTCATTTACTGTCACTGCCTCAACCAATTGCGGAATATCTGGTAATGGAAAACTGTCTTTAGGACAATCTTTGTTTAGATCAGTAAAATCTATACAAATTCTTATCCCTTTTTTCTTCTTTGGGACTATAACCATATTAGCTATCCATTCGGGATATTTTGCTGGTCTTATGATCCCTGCGTCCAACATCTTCTGCAACTCTTCTTCTATTTGAGAATGATACTCTGTCTCGATCTTTCTAATTCTTTGTTTGAAGGGTCTTACATTCTTGTCAATTTCCAATCTATGACACGCAACCGATGGATCTATTCGTGAATTTCATCCATATCCCATGCGAAAATATCTTTGTATTCTCGCAACAAGTCAACAGTTTGTTTTTCCTCCTCTGCGTCCATCTTAATCCCAATTTTTAACATTTTGGGCTCTTCTTTTGTCCCGATGTTTACTTCTTTCGTTGGCTCGGCTGCGACATAGCTGGCCTTCGGTTCTCCCATTGGAGTTGGTCCTTTCATTTCTTTCGCAAGCTTATTCTCTTCTTCCGAGACTTCACTAGGTATTCCTTTTCCTTCTTTTGCTTTTATCATGTAAATTCTAAATTCTCTCTCCTTTTTTGCCGCTTTTGCTATCTTTCTGCGATCTCTTCGCCGTGTCACTTGCTCCTCGTAATGCTTTATCTCAATCTGATAACATAACCTTGCCTTGTCGGTATTTCCTCTGATCTCACCAATTCCGCTTGGCATGGGAAATTTAACACACTGATGTAGTGTTGACGCTACTGCTTTGATTGCGTGTATCCATGGTCTTCCCAACAACATATTATATGGCGATTTCATGTTCACCACACATAATGTTACTAATGTCTCGATTTCTCCTAATAGTATTCGCACTTCTATTTCTCCCATTGGTTCTGTTCTAGATTTACCAAAGCCATGGATGTAATATGTTGATGGAGCCATTTCTTCATCTTTATAGCCCATTTCTTTGTAGGTGTGATAAAACATGATATCTGCTGAACTTCCTGTATCGATCAAAGTTCTATTTATCGTCCATTCTTCCTCTTTTCTCATTGATTCCTCTTTCTCCTTCCGTGCTATTATCGTAATTACTAAGGGTAATGTATGATCTAAATTTTCTTTCGGTATTTCCGCTGCGGTGAATGTGATCTTTTGTTTTTCCCAATCTTTTAAGGGTGAAACTTCCTTTTTTGTTGTGATCTTTTTTCCTTCATAATCTCGTTTGTGTATTCTTCCTTTAATATTCTCATGGAACTCATCAATCATTGTTTTTGTGATCAAATTACATCCCATTCTTCTCCTTCAATCTTCTTCACAGTCCCTGTTTCTAGCGCATATGTAGTTGCAGGAAATCCTACACTACACCCTCACTGGAATTACTACAACTAACTCATTTGAAAAATTAATAGCAATGAATCTTTATTGATTATTCTCTTGAAATGTTTACAAGGGGAGATAGAACAGAGCTTAGAAATTACAATCACTCAAAGTTTCTCTCTCCTAATGACCTGCTTCCCTCTTCCAAAAGAACCCTCTCTACAACAGACTTACTCAGCCCTTTATATAGGGTTGTATACAATGGATGACAGCTAAGCTGTCCTTTATTTTCGGGAATGACTCGCGAAGTGTCGCAAGTGTGTAAGCATTCATCCTCGCGACACTTCTTAACCCTCGCCAGGTTTTCACATCTTCCTCGTGTTCTAACTGTCGTCATCCATTACGTCATTTATTTACTTCCCCGCGACTTCTTCGCGATGTTGTCGTTTATTAATCTCGCGACGTATTGGTGTTGCGATATTCTGATCCTACAGTAGTTGTATCCTTATTGGATTTTAGCATTTTCTCTGGGGCTTATAGCTTTCGTTTTGGTTTTTAATTTCTGTATGTAATTACAGGCGTATCGTACCTTGAGAAGGAAGAAGTGCGAGTTTTATTAAGGAAGGTCGGTGTTAACTGCCAACTGTCTTTTAATTTTATTAGTGTAGTTACCTCTCTTTCTTTCAGTCAGATACTAAAGTGGAATGCCTTGGTTTTCTCTAGGATCCTAAATTTTGGACATACAAACCATTTACCGAACAAATGGTCTGAGTTGCTGCTGATGGTGTTCGTTTCCTTCTCCATATCCACCACAAGATGATGACAAATCTGAACGATAAATCTCTGGGGCAACTGTCAGATTGGGGAGCACTATCGTTTCGGTGTTTTGTGTTAATGATAGTGTGTAGATTGGGCTTTGTCCCTCCCATTTCGGGTACTTATGCTTTTTGGATAAGCTTGTAGACTTTTACTATTTATGTTTGATTATGTAAGTGTCTGGCATTTGGATATTCGGTTTAAGTTTACGCTTCAAGTTGTATGAGTTCGTTACATAGAAAGATTCCCTTACTTGCAATTGTAGGTATTATATTAATGAATTAGGCACTAGTTTGGTTTGCTTATGTCTAAGTTGGGTTGTAAGTGCCGTGCAGGTTAAGCTAATGTGGTTGTGACGGACCGGAAAATTACGCCTTTGGCGCGTCGCCCCGCAGGCCGTAACTCCCCCGGTGCGCCATGATGAAGCTACGATCCGGGCCTTAAGGCTAGGCAAATGCACGTCCATTTTCGCTTGCAAGCATGCTCTTGGAGCATGATGCAGCTAACTTAGCTTCCACACCGTTCCAACTTACCCTTGTCCCGCAAAAGGGTTTATTAAGAAAGCAAAAACTTGCTTAATACGACAAAAACGGCCTTTTGAGGCCCTAAACGATGGAATTTGGCTAAATTGTGGTGACCATGTCAACATGTCTTGATCTTTGGGCCGTTTCCCATCAAAATGGACTCCTCTTGGGCTAAATTACGACAATCGGGTTTTTAGCCTATGTCGAACGCCTTGATAGGAAGTACGAGCATCCAAGGAATGGAATGCAACTAGCCTCATCAAGTATGGCCAAAATCATCTCTTGCGTCGAGCTGCCGAGCCAGATGATATGAGAGGCCAAAGTGCCGCAATCATATCTAAATTAGATGATATGAGCGACAACGTGCTGGACCGGCAATGCTGCAACTCATTGCGGCTGCCTACGTACCCTTCCCTACTCTAAAGGGATCAAGCACAAACCGTAGTTCATCCTTGAAGGGACAAGCAACTTATTCCAACTCGTTTGCTAGGCCGTGGTCAAGCAATAGTGGTAATGGCCTAGTCCGTATAAGCCGTTCCGTCAAATACATCCAAGTGATGCATCATCGAGTCCGTGTAATGGCATAGTGATGCCTCAGCATCATATGCTCCATTCGTAAGGCTGCGCGACTAAGAATGAGGCATGAGCATCATTCATACCGTTCCGGCTAAGATATGAAGCTTACTTGGTACATAGTCCGCATATGCACCTTCAACCAACTACCCCTCCCTATATATGTTTTAATGGAATTTCTACAAGTATGAAAAGGGGACAAAAAATATTTCATCAACTCCCCGTTTACTATTCATGGTCGTTGCCATGTATTTTCCCGAATAACCGGCCAAGATGGCTGGTCACTACCAATGCCAACTCCGATGTCAGGCCATGTTGGCCGTCCATATGCCAACCCGATAAAAAAGCTATGTTGGCCGTCCTCTGTAACCCGATGTCCGGCCATGTTGGCCGTCCATTTTTTAAGGTCATCTACCCAATCGACCTAATGCATCATTTGATGCAAGATTGGCTCTTGGCCAATGTAGCTTCAACCAATGCCATATTGGCCTTAGCCAATATGCATATGCGATGTGCCTTACTTGGCACCAGATATGGCCTAAGTCCAAATGCATCTCACCATGCAAAGGAAGCTTTGGATGAAGCTTCATCACAAGCAAATGACGCATCTTTTAGCATGCGCCATGCTAAAAACACGTGGTGTTACAGTGGTGGGGTAGGATAAGTCTTATCCTACACTACTGTATTAGCTTTACCTGCACTGCACTGTTCTCCTGTTCAATATGGTAGGAGGTTTCTTTTGTAATTTTGTTCTTTTATGTGATGATATAGAGTCTTGATGTGTTATTATTAGCCATGTTCATTTCTACTTTTCTTTATCAACTCCTTGAGTACAAATAGCAGGCCATATATTAGTAACTGAGATTGGAACATAATAAGCTTCATTTTGTTTTATTTTTCTGATGCAACAGGGTCATATGATCCCTATGGTATACATGGGATGACTCTTTGCAGACCGCAGTATTATCGTCATCATAGTCACTACACCTGCCATATATTAGCAGCTGAGATTGGAAGGTACAACACAGTCATATGGATGTCGACAAGGTTTGTTATCCAATATCCGATGAAGAATATATATATCGAAGATTGTAGAATTAACACAATAATTTTCTTTCTCATGTATTAACATAGAAAAGGTTTTAAAGGATTGGTGCGCAATAAAAGGTACATTGAGGGGTGCATTGCAAGAGGGTATTCTCTGTTGGGAATTCTGCATCACCGGCTTCATCAAGAGCACATAGTGGACCGCTTTATTCATTGCGAACTTCGAGAATGAAGTAGTTACAACTGGTGAGCTCTGTACTAGTGCTTTAGCGAGATCAGTCTCACGGATATCTTATACCTATACATCTTGACAAGGTATGTATCGATGATATTCTCATGCCAGATGCAATCACTGTGAAAGCTAACAAGTATGCAACAACCTTCAGAGATGTCGGAATCGGAGGATATGTGCTTCATCCAAAGATGTGCCTCTCAAACAAAGACGCACATTCCCTTTCTTTTTGAGCTAATCGATCTCATCCTTTTTGAGCATCGCGTAATATCTGCCTTGACTTATACAGATCTTTTTGTTATACTTGCGCAGTTCAAACTTTTGTACGATATCTTTGGTGATGTGCATACTCCTAGGATCGTTTTTTGATTTTCTTGGTAGTTCACACTTTTGTACGTATGCTTGGCCCGATGCGCATACTCTTATGCGATTGTGCATAAAAAGAGCTTTACAGAAGCAACTTTTTTGGTCCAATGTAACTTTTTTCTATATATGTGAACACAAACCGGCTTATGAATGGATATTTTCTTTCAGTTCATCATTTTTTTGATATATATGTAGGTGGTTTTTGTTATGTTATATGTAAATGCACAGGGACTTCACACAAGGTCAGTTGAAGCAGTAGTAGCCAGTCGGGGAAATATCAATCCCTGGTAAGTACTTCACTTGGTTATTATACTTAAACTATTAAGTTTAAATTTGTGGCTTTGACACTCGGTTTATACTTGCGAGGTATTGCGCTGGTGGGAAGTGGATTGCAGTTTGTACCTACACATCAACTTGTGTACCTTCTAGATTACCGGGTAAGTACTTCACTGGGAATATCGTGTTGCAATTGTCTATCTTTGACTTGCTTTAGGACTTGTCATAATAATCCTGTTGTTGTATTTTGCAGGATTGCCTACATGAGTTTTCTGATGCCCAAGCTTTCAACAAAGCAAGCCTGCAAAAGATATAACGAACTAGCTGTTGTTATTTAAATGATGTAGAACAAAGGAGCTTCACTCTTTGTAAGTTCCATGTATTCAAGTTTTGCAGGTAGTAAGTTTGTATTTGTATGTATTCCTTTAGATGGTTTCTTTGAGAAATTTGGTACTTAGAGAAATTTCAGTTTCTTTGTTATATGTTCAGTCTCTTTGTTATATGAACCTGAGATGAATTGAATGAATGTGATTATGAATTGAATGAGTGTTCTTTTGCATCGATTGAAGAAATTATTGTTGAGTGTGGTCATGAATGTATTGAATTTATAATTTCGGCTTATTTACGGCAGAAAAATTACTACCGGTCAGCCTTGACCTAGTCAAAATTGGTCAATATTGACCAATTTTTACCAGGTCAAGGTTGACCGGCAATAATTTTTTTGTTGTTACAAAAAAGTTCGTAACAGCTCTGTTATAAAAAAAAATTCGTAAAGGCCCTGAGCTGTTACCACGTGGTAAATTCGTAACGACTCAAGCTCATTACGTAGGTAGTTAAAAAAATTCAGTAACGACCTCAAAGTCGTTACAAAAAAAATGTAACACCTTTTTTTGCAACAGGTGAGGGCCGATACATCCCATTTTAGTAACGGCCTGGTTCTGTTTCTAATCCTAGAATTTGGTGTAGTGTATGTACATAGTTTCGTCTACTTAGTCTTCTTTCATGACATGCTGTAGCGTAGATTGTAAATTTTCATCAGTAAATTGGTCATATAGAAATCTGTAAATACTCTGAAGGTGTTGCTCAGCTGTGTGTTGTGTTAGTTAAAATCTTTCAATTAGTATAATCTATAGATTTCCGTGTGCTGTAATTTTTGGTAGATTCTTGTCATATCTCTTTCCTATTGTTTAAGATGCTGGAACTCCATCTCGTTTGTAATTAGTTGTACTCAATCATCTTCATCTTTGCTAGGATAAGCATTGCAGCTGTGGCTGGTTTTGCATGTCACCACCAGTTTACAATATTCATTATCCTGTAACACTTCATCAAGCATCCCTACATAGAGCTTTGTCTTTTTATCTTTTGGACCTTGTCTATCATTACTTTCGGTTGCCACTTCATCCTGTTATATCGAGACTGCTCTGTCATTGATCATTCAGTCTGTCATAGCTAACAAGAGGAATAACTCATTTTTGTGTTTTCTACTCCCCTCAGTTGTCTATACCAGTATTAATATTGCTTATCCTTGTTGTAAGCTGCACATTTCTGGAAGCTAAACTTCTCTTTTGAGTAACCAAGTGCCCGTGGTGATGCTCTACAAACCAAATAAAAAGAGGAAGAAAAACGGAGCAGGACAATTTGTGGAATTACCTAAACCCGGTTTTGCGCCGGCAGTTTGTCATTCAACTCCATTTTAATCTAGATGTTTATGTGATTGACAGACCATCCTGCTTACTGAGCTAGTTGATACCTGACCATCTTAAAACCTCTTCAATTATTGGTATTACTGTGCATAGTCATGTGATATTCGAGTAACATGCTAGCATGCTAAAATTGATAAATTATGTGAACACTGTGCTTGTTTCTCTCTGCAGCATAAGGAACTAGTCAACATGACCCAGTGATTTTAAGTAAGCCCAATTGCTAGCCTAGTCATTATATCATTGCCTGTACCCTCGTTATCTCGACTGAATATGTGCTTGTGTGTATTCATCCCTGAATATGATTGCCATCTCTGTAAACCCTTGCTTTCTTGACTTGCTGATCTCATATTGAATCTGTGTGCTTAAGTCCGAGCACTAGCTTTGGACTCTCATAGACTTTGTTTTTCTATATTGTGACCTGCTTGTATTGCACTTTTGAGCTCTTGACCTCAACAGAACTCGTGCATGTATGCATAAAACCTGGTTTTAGCCTTTGATTCGTATGAACCGTGCTTCCCTGTTTTGAGAATCGTTAGATGTATGAGTGTTTTAACATGCTTGATGTGTTCTAGGCTATGATTGTGTCTTTTAGAGACCAAACAAATCGACTAGTTAGAATCATTCAAGAGGATATTATTGAGATACTCACTTCTGAAGAGAACAACCCTGACCAATTTGAAACCATGAGTGACGAATTGAACCAACCCCGTAGCCTCAAAGACTACATGTACCCAACTAGGGCAAGCCAACCCTCATGCATTATTCTACCAACTGATGCTGGTCAATTTGAACTAAAAGCTAGTACGATTCATATGCTGCCAATGTTTAGAGGGGTTGATGCTAAAAACCCTTACCACCATGTAAGAGAATTTGAGGAAATTTATGGGACTCCGCGTTTTAATTAAATGCCCGAAGAGTCCCTAAAATTGAGACTATTTCCTTTCTCTTTGAAAGAAAAGGCCAAGTCTTGGTTGTATGTCCTACAACCACAGTCCATTGCAACCTGGGATGCTCTTACGATATAATTCTTCAAAAAGTTCTTCCCAAACCATAAGACTACGACAATTCGTCAAAGTCTGAATAGTTTTGTGCAATTAGAGTGTGAAACTTTAGACAAATACCTGGAGAGATTCAATGAATTATTGCTCCAATGCCCTCACCATGGATTTGAAAAATGAAGACTTGTGCAAATTTTGTATGAAGGCCTAGATGTCAGGACCCGAACCACAGTTGAGTCAATGTGCAATGGTGCATTTATTGACAAAAGTGTTGATGAGTCTTGGACCTTCTTAATCGAAGTCGCTGAAAACACTCAGTAGTGGGAGTCCATTCGTGAACCTAAAAAGACTTCCCCTGTAGATAATGTCCATAGAATCGCGTCCAATTTTGAAGAAAAATAAAATGTTACATCCTTGGCTAGGAGAGTAGAAGCGCTAGAGCTGCAGAAGAATGTGAAAACTACTGCCCCTACTCTCCGTGACCAAATTGAAATGGCCACTTGTGCCGCATGCCATAGTTCAGACCATCTAGTGGATAGTTGTCCAGAGCTACAAGCATTTCATGAGTCTAGATTTGATCAGGCTAATGCTTTGTATCATAAGCAAGAGAACAACCCTTATTCTCAGACCTATAACCCTGGGTGGAGGAATCACCCTAATTTTTCATGGTCTAAAGGGGTCGTACAAGGGAAGTACAATCACACTCTCAGTACCCTATAGAGAAAAAACCTAGCCTTGAAGATAGTGTCGGTCTGTTGATCCAAAATCTTTTACAACTTCAAAAGACCACAAAACAGCGTTTCACAAGTCTAGAACTTAAAATGGGTCAAATCTGTGATGCTCTAAATGAGAGAGAAAAAGGGAAACTCCCTAGTCAACCTCAACAAATTCAGAAAAGTGCATTTCAGGCAAGCACCTCAAATTGCAATGATTCCTTTCATAATCAGGTAAATGTTGTCACTACTCTTCGTAGTGGTAAGGTTGTTGATAACAACGTAGGTGTACCACAATCAGTCGAGTCTAGATCAGACTCACCGGTGCACACAACTCCACAGAAAATAACCGTTGTAGAAAAGGAATCTGAGCATGATAGTGACTCTAAGAATTCTACTGATGATAATATCCCTGCACCATTTAATGTGCCTGTAGCTCCATTTCCTCAAAGGTTGGTGCAACAAAAAGGGGTACTCACTACAATGAGATGTTGGAAATTTTTAAACGTGTAAACATAAACATTCCATTTCTCTAAGCAATTAGGCAGATACCCACCTATGCTAAATTTTTGAAAGACCTTTGCACAAAAAAACGAAAACATCATGTGCACAAGCGTGCTTTTCTTACCGAGTAGGTAAGTTCGATTATTCATATCAAAACTCCACCTAAGTTTAAAGACCCAGGTAGTCCAACTATCACATGCATTATAGGTGACCATACGGTCGATAGGGCTTTGCTTGACTTAGGAGCAAGTGTGAACCTTTTGCCATATTCTGTGTATGAGCAATTAAGTCTTGGGGAGCTGAAACCCACTCCTGTAACCTACAATTAGCGGACAGATCTGTCAAAATCCCTCGTGGTATTGTTGAAGATGTGTTAATCAAGGTTGATAAATTTATTTTCATGTGGACTTTATTGTTCTAGATACTCAACCGGTGCAAAACTCAGACTGCCACATTCTTATCATTTTAGGACGTCCTTTTCTGGCGACATCCAATGCTATCATAAATTGTCGTAATGGAGTGTTGAACCTGTTATTTGGAAACATGACTGTGGAATTAAATATTTTTCGGGTTATCCAACAACATATGGATTTTGATGATGATGAATTGCATGAGGTTAATATGATTGAGAGTTTGGTCCAAGACTCATTGCCTGACATCTTATCTGTGGATCATTTGCAAGCATGTTTAGATAATTTTGACTTAGATATTTTTGATTCTGAGTACATTAGTGAAGTCCACTCTTTGCTTGAATCTGTACCACCTATGGATATTGCTAAATTGCAGAATGATGTAAATCCACTTCCACTTTCTGATTCCGAGTCTGCCCCATCTCTTGTTGAACCACCTAAGCTTGATTTGAAACCATTGCTTGATACTTTAAAATATGTTTTCTTAGGTTCTTCTGAGACTTTACCTGTTATTATTGCATCATGTTTAGACACGGAATAGGAAAGTAAACTTTTTGAAGTGCTTAAAGAGCATAAAGTGGCCTTAGGTTGGACCATCTCAAACCTCAAAGGTGAAATTTTGAAATTGCTTGATGTGGGTATCATATACCCAATTCCAGTAGCAAATGGGCCAGTCCCATTCAAGTTGTACCAAAAAAGTCTGGCATTACTGTAGTTCAAAATGAAATGTATGAGCTAGTCCCCACTCGTGTTACCATAGGGTGGCGAGTTTGTATTGACCATAGGAAGTTGAATACAATAACAAAGAAAAACCATTTTCCTCTTCCCTTCATTGACCAAATGCTAGAAAGGTTGTCAAGACATAGTCACTACTGTTTCTTAGATGGCCATTCGGGTTATAACCAGATTCATATAGCACCCGAGGACCAACCAAAAACCACATTCACATGTCCTTATGGAACATTTGCTTATCGCCGTATGCCTTTTGGGTTGTGTAATGCACCCGCTACTTTTCAACGTTGCATGATGAGCATCTTTTCTGACATGGTAGATAAGTTTCTTGAAATTTTCATGGATGATTTTTCTGTCTTTGGGTCTTCTTTTGATGAATGTTTGCATCATCTTACTCTTGTGCTGATTCAATGTTAAGAAAAGAATTTGGTTTTAAATTGAGAAAAATGTCATTTCATGGTTAACTCAGGCATCGTTCTAGAGCATATCATTTCTGAAAAAGGCATAGAAGTAGATAAAGCTAAAGTTGACCTCATTCAACACTTGCCTCAACCTCGCTCTGTGAGGGAGATAAGGTCATTCTTGGTCCATCTTGGGTTTACCAAACTGATTCATCAAAGATATTAGTAAAATTCAAGACCCTTGTGTAGTCTTCTTGCAAAAGATGTTTTATTTGTCTTTGATGATGCTTGTAAGGAAGTGTTTTTGGGTGAAAACGGTTTCTGCCGATTTTGGTAATTTTGGGTATGTGGGTGAGAAACAAATTTAAACCCTAAACAATGTAATCGCAGGGAGTACTTTTGATTCGAGAGATCAATCTGTACAATCCTGGCCTAAACCAAGAAATGGTCGTTCCAGGCTTGCTTCGGTCACAAAGTGAAGGAAAAGGGTTGGTCTTAGGGAGGGAAGCGAAGAAAGTGTTGAGACCAGAATAGTTGATTCGGAAGTGTGGGTGTTTCGTGACTTGTATCGAAAGTTAATCGGCTGTTTGAATGGAAAGCTATCGAGATAATTTCTCGGATGTTGTATTGTTCTCCGACCAAAACTTGTTGTTTGGTGGAAAATAGGTGAGACCTATTTATACAAGTCGCAACAAAATGTACCCTGGTCTCTCAGGAAGTGGAAACGATTGAGTGGTGGAAGAAGGGAGTATCGGGTAACACCTAGAATTTATGTTTCCATAATGAAGGATACGTTTACACCATTACTTCTTGCCATTACTAACCGCCCCGCTTTATGACACTTTCTGTAACGGGCGTATTGCACGCCGCACGCTATAAAACCGCCATACCAATACCATGATGAGTGTCCCCCAGTTTGTGACATGTTTTTATGTCTCGAGTGTTTTCGTGGAAAAATGTAACACTTTGCTACGTGTGGCAAGTTTAAAATTGAGAGGCTTGCCATATGTAAATAGCATATGTGATGCTAGGCTCGTTTTGGCTAGTCGCCTAAAACTTGTCACGAGCTGAACGGCTCGGTGGTGAATTTCGATGGCTGAGATTACATCTCATGAGGAAGAGTGGTCATTGATTATGGCCACATCTTGTTGTATAGCGAAGTGGCGCCATTGGCATAGTAGCTCCTGGTGGAGCCATGGCATAACGGCATGCAAGTGGCATGCCAGTGGCGTAGCAATGACATAGTGGCATGCCAATAGCGTAGCCGCGACATAGCGACATGCTAGTATCCGTGGCATAGCGGCATGCTAGTAGATGTATCATGGTGGCATGTTAGTGGTCGTGGCATAACGGCATGCTAGTAGCTGTGGCATAGCGGCATGCTAGTAGTTGGGGCTTGGTGGCATGCTAGTGGCCGTGGCATAGCGGCATGCTAGTGGCCGTGGCATAGCGACATGCTAGTAGCTGTGGCATGGTGGCATGCCAGTAGCTGTGGCATAGTGGCATGCTAGTAGCCGTGTCATAGAGGCATGCTAGTAGCTATGGCATGGTGGCATGCCAGTGGCCGTGGCATAGCGACATGCTAGTAGTTGTGGCATGGTGGCATGCCAGTGGCCGTGGCATAGCGACATGCTAGTAGTTGTGGCATGGTGGCATGCAGTGGTCGTGGCCTAGCGACATGCTAGTAGCTGTATCATGGTGGCATGCCAGTGGCCGTGGCCTAGCGACATGCTAGTAGCTATGGCATGGTGGCATGCCAGTGGCCGAGGTGTTGTAGCATGGCCAAAGTTTAAGATTTGGCTCCGTGACTAAATTTAGGGCTTGGCGCACGACCAAGGCTAGGTCTTGGCGACATGGCCAAGGTCAGGGCTTGGCGCCGTGGCCAATTTAGGGTTTGATGCCGCGACTAAAGTTTAGGGTTTGGCGGCATGGTCGCTCAAAAATTTACCACAAGCCTGTTAGTTTGGTGGCGAACTTGGATGGTTAAGATTGCATCTCAGGAGGAAAGGTAGCCGTCGATCATGGCTGCCTTTAGGGCTTGATCTTTAGGCCGTTTCCCATCAAAATTGACTCCTCTTGAGCTAAATTACGACACTCGGGTTTTTAGCCTATGTCGAACGCCTTGATAGGAAGTACGAAATCCAAGGAATGAAATGCAACTAGCCTCATCAAATGTGGCCACAATCATCTCTTGCCTCGAGCTGCCGAGCCAGATGATATGATAGGCCAAAGTGCCGCAATCATCTCTAAATTAGATGATATGAGCGACAACGTCTTTGGACCTAAGCAATCTTTGCAACTCATTGCGGCTGCCTACGTACCCCTCCCTACTCCAAAGGGATCAAGCACAGACCGTAGTTCATCCCGAAGGGACAAGCAACTTATTCCAACTCGTTTGCTAGGCCGTGGCCAAGCAATAATGGAAATGGCCTAGTCCGTATAGGCCGTTTTGTGGAATGCATCCAAGTGATGCATGTTTGGTCCGCAATATGGCTTAATGATGCCTAAGCATCAAATGCCCTCTTCGCGAGGCTACGCAACTATAAATGATCCTTAGGCATCATTTATACTCTTCCGGCGAAGCTATGAAGCTTACTTGGTACATAGTCCGCATATGCACCTTCAACCAACTACCCCTCCCTATATATGTCTTAATGGAATTTCTACAAGTATGAAAAGGGGACCAAAAATCTTTCATCAACTCCCCATTTACTATTCATGGCCATTGCCGTGTATTTTCCTGATATCCGGCCATGTTGGCCGTACTCTGCCAACCCGATGTCCGACCATGTTGGCCGTACACTGCCAACCCGATGTCCGGCCATGTTGGTCGTCCACTGCCAACCCGATGTCCGGCCATGTTGGCCGTCCACTTCCAACCCGATGTCACTTCCAACTCCATGTTGGCTGCGTCCTGCCAACCCGATGTCCGGCCATGTTGGCCGTCCACTTCCAACCCGATGTCCGGCCATGTTGGCCGTCCACTGCCAACCCGATGTCCGACCTTGTTGGCCGTACACTTCCAACCTGATGTCCGGCCATGTTGGCCGTATATTTTCAAGGTCATCTACCCAACTGACCTAATGCATCATTTGATGCAAGATTGGCTCTTGGACAATGTAGCTTCCAACCAATGCCATATTGGCCCTAGACAATATGCATATGCGATGTGCCTTACTTGGCACCAGATATGTCCCAGGCCCAATTGCATCTCACCATGCAAAGGAAGCTTTGGATGAAGCTTCATCACAAGCAAATGGTGCATCTTTTAGCATGCGCCATGCTAAAAATACGGGGTGTTACAAATATTATCTTTGTTTTTAGTGTATTTTTATTTTCAAGTCTGAAATCAAATCCTTACAAGTCTGAGTTGAACGAACTTTTACTACAACTTTCAAAATCTCATAAATTTTTGGCGTCGGCGACGCGGACTTGTATTTAGATTTGTTTTAGGTTTATTTTTATTTTTTGTTCCTTTTTACGCCTTTGGTATTTTTTTTTGATTCTTTTCAAATTTGGAGCGAAGCTACAAGGATTAAAAAAGTGCTATAAAAGGAAAGCATCGCCAAAGAAGGAAAGAAAACAGGAGTCCAAGGAGTGAAGAAGAAGATTTTGTATATAGTTATTTTGTTTTATTTTTAGAAACTGTAAATAGGGTTGTATTTTTGTAATTTTTCTTTTTATTTTTGGAAACTTTTTGGACTTTATTACTGGACTTGGACATTATTTTTAAAACCCTAAGGAAGGGTTAAAAGTTAAATAAAATTGTTTGCAGGGAAGGACGACGGTTACGATACTGTCTCGGCCCATCGGGTTCGTACACTGACATATGAGTCGGTGGCCTGAGTCGACTTCAACGGTTCATCGCCCGTATGGTACGGGAGGTAAGACTCTATCCACCCGCGAAACCCCTGTCAGTGGGTTTTATTTTGTTTGACAACTCACACCCCTGCCATAGAATGTCGAACTGGTATTACAATAACCAATACAACGAATATCCGACTGAGATTCAAAATGGACGTTACTTTGACCATAATGTGAATAGTAGTTGGGAACATCAGCCTTATCAAGGTTATGGCTCATACCATGATGAGCCCAATTACTATCCACACACGCACGGGTCATACGAGCAAAATTCCTCTCTACTAGAGTCCGCACGTAAGTTAGCTGAGTCAACACAAAAGTTACTTGAGTCGACACGTAGTTCAGATGAAATGAATAACTTAGTTTTGGACGAAAGCAATGCAACATGTGAACCTTCTTTCCTAGATAGAATCAGGAAGTCATGTGAGTCGACTCAGAAAATGTTGTTAGAGGCCCAGGAAAGAACTGCTCAAGATAATCTTAATTTCCAATATAGTGTTTCCAATAGTACCTTTGAAAATGAGGATAGTTATTTGCATAATCAAGATGACGAGGTTAGAATTGGTAACACTACTTTAGATGAGGTTCAACCACTTTCATGTTATTATAATGATGATTATGATGAGGATAGTGTTGATGAAGAATTTGAAATAAGTAGGCATAGTGATCAGAAATTTGTTACTCCAATTGAGCTTAACAACGATAATATTATTTCTAGTTTGAATCCAAATAATTTTAATAATTATTCACCTATTCAAAAGGACGAGGATTTGACTAGAGATACCACCGTTTTAGACGATGTAGTTTTTCCTTATGATTACGAAGCTGATTATGGTTTAGAGGAACGGGTATATTTTGAGTCTAGCTATTTAGAAACAACAGACTTAGAAAAAGAAAATGAACTCGTAGAGATGAGTGAGGATGAACCCGACTTAGAAGAATCAATTGACCATTTTCAGGAATCAGGTGACCTTGAAATTAGGGAAGTTGTGACTAGTCTTTCTATAGACACTGAAAACTCTAAGTTTGGGGGTGATTATCATTCTCCATGTGCCTTAACTCTTAGAAAGGTCCCTCACTTGGGACTTGACATATGTGCCTCAACCATTTTAAAAGATTATCTTCATACACGTTTTCCTGAGCCTAGTGATGTCCATAGGGAAGTTCAGTTGTTAGAAACCCATCCTCTGGTTGATGTGGTTATCCCAGGCTATGATACCCAAATTGACTTTGTTTTCCCACCAAATATTTTCAACCAAATGTGGGAACGTATAAGTTTCAGATGTGTCAATTATTTAGTTTTGAGACTAAACCTAAGTACTTTAGGAGATTAGAATTGACACATTTGCCTAAAATTGACCACCACTTTCATCATGGTCAATTGTGTGAGTCAAACCTGATTGACTTTAAGGATCCACAGTTATTTAGGTTATTATTATGTGCTTCTAAGTTTTTACTTGAGTTTTTCCAGACTCTAATACCTAAATCGGATCTTAGCTATGAGGAAGTGCAGCCCAAAGAAATTTATTTAGACCCTTTCATAGAGCCTGAACCTGAACCACAGCTAGATGTAGTTGTTTTAAACAGGAAACTAGACAAGGGTGTTCTTTGTTCGTTTAATTTCTTGGCAGGTTGCATATACCTTTTATTTGTGATAGCTTTATTTGGTTTTGATGACCCACAGAAATTTCAGCTATTACTTTATGATTCTATGAGGTGACTAATCCTTTGTTAGTCTGGCTGAAGACGTTAAACTTAGCACTTCTTGGGAGGTAACCCAATATTCATGCGACTCGGTAATATCTTTCCTTAACTCTTTTACTTCAAATGGTAACAGTTTCTCCTTGTTCATGCTTTTAATTTTATCTTTAGAACATTGAGGACAATGTTAGATTTAAGTTTGGGGGTTTGGGAGAAACATTTTAGTTGCATTGTTAAACTCCAGAGCCTAGAAATTTATGCTTATTAAGGATGGCACTAACCAATCTAAGTGGATGGAAGCATTTTGGTTGTAGGAGTTAAGGAACCAATGCGATTAGATGGCAACATCTAAAGAGTCTATTCATAAAAGCACGAGCTCGGGTGTTAGAAATAACATGATAGTTTCACCATATCTCGTTGAGTCCTTTTCACTTCTGTTTTTATTTTGTTTTGTTTTTAAACTATGTTTCTCTAAGTGATTGGGTATGGCTCACGATTCAAGTTGTTACCAATGCTAGGGTGAATTAGAGTGATTTGAGATACAAAAAAAAAAAAAAAAAAAAAGTGAAAAAGAAAAAAAGAGAAGTTAAAAAAAAAAAAAAAAAGAAATTGAGACCAGACCATTAGACCAACTGGAATAAATTCAATAAACTCGACCACTGGAACCTTGTATATGCCAGTTGTGTTGACCTAGAGTTAGGATTATCGACCACTGGTTCCCTTGTATATGCCAGTGTGTTGATATTAGTCAGACTAGTATCTCAGTCCATTAGGATAGGTTCATTTTGGCGGAGGCCTTGAGACGAGATATGGGAAACACCGTTCACTTAGTAAACATCAAAACCATCTATGTTTTTCTCTATATCCATCTTCTTGATCTATCCATGTGATTAGTTTTGACCCGGGGTATTGATGTCCATAGTGCGACTATCCGAGTAGAGCTCGTGACTTATATATGAATTTTAGTATGCTTGAGTGCAAACTCGTGTACATCAATGGAATTTCGCATCGGGGTACTTCCTTTCGTAGTCAATAAGTATGCCAACCAAGGAGATTCTTTAGTGCCTTCCAAGGTTCTGCGTAGATAGCTAGGGTATGGAGTGTAAAGGTTTTGTGGGTATATCTCTTGTAAACCCTCCCGAGACTATAACTCGGCCACTAGGGCCACCTAGGGGTTTAAAGGCTTGTTTCATACGCTAAATGCAATCGACGATGCCTGCGACAGTGAGTTAGGATTTTATTTTGTAGATTTGATTTGCTCGAGGACTAGCAAATAATAAGTTTGGGGGTATTTGATAGACGCATTTATGTGTCTATATTAGTCTCAATTTTCTGTAATGTTAGTACTCGATTTTGCGCTTATTTTGATATTTTATGTTTTTGTAGGTGTTTTTGGAGAAATAAGCTTTTGCAGGAAAATTGGCTCGAAAAGTGGTATTTGCGCTCGTGGGAAAAAACTACTATTCGGACCCCTCATTTGGATAAGGGGTACCTCAATTACTAAGGGGCACCCTCAGGACACCCCCAAAGGCATCTGCTAAACGCACCCCTACTCTGGTTAGGGGGCCACCCTTCTTCTTCACGGTTTCAAATTCAATTTGGCGGGAAACTTTTGTTCATGCTGCAGATTCAGGGATCGAAAGTTGGACGTGATTTAAAGAGATTCAATCGTTGATTCTCATGGATTGAACTTGTTAGAGCATAACAGGGATGGTAAGAGTGTTCCATTGAAGAGAAATTGGCTGCATCATCAAATCTCGATAAAACATGGGTGGATATTATTCTGGGTTTGATTTGGAGGAGTTTTGGTCGGACTTTTTCATGGTAATGATATGGTATTACCCTGTTACATCAAAACAGGGTAGGTAGTGGTTTCAGGATCGGAAAGAATGGAAGTTTCCATACTTATTTCATTATACAGGGAGAGTAAGCTATTCTCGGAGATTGTCCGAGTTATGCATGGCAATAACGTGCGAAAGAGAAGTCAATATTCTCAGAAGATACGTACATATCAATTCTACAGAGATTTTGAGACAAAACAACGCGTGAGAAAATGCCGGTGAAAGAAAAGAAATCTCGTGACTTGGGAACAAAGAAAAAAAAGAATAATCGAGGATATCATGGGAGATTAAACCGGCATGTGATATATAAATAGCTAGCTTAAGTTCAATAGAGAGGAGTCGAGAGTTTGGGGCACCAGTAGGGATAATTGGGAGGCTACAGAGCCGAACAAATCAAGTTGCAGAAAGGTATTCTGCTGGTGTATAGGAAGAAGACGACGAAGAACAGACTCACAGAGTCAGTCACAGAGAACCGTGGTAAAAACTACTGCAGAACATAACTATCGTTTAATGGCGAGTCTTATTTTCTCAGAATGATTAAGTTGCAACTTTTATAAACATTGCAGTTTCACGATTTCTTCTTTTCATATATTTTCATCCCGTAAACACTTTGCGAGCTATGAATATCAATTTTGAGTGTGTTTTGACCATGAGGAGCTAAACCCCATCACTGGGATGACGGAGGAAGCCTTATCACAATTGTTTGGTAACTATAATTGATTCTTTATGACTTTTGGCACTTATTTTAATTGATTTATGATTTTCACTAATTAGTTGTGATTTCGTTTGATGGTGTATGCTTATACGAACGAGCTTTTGATACATCATGCTTGTGATTTACATCTAATCTTTTAGAAATCTACTTTTGGCAAAGAAAAGAGTCAACAAAAGAGCTAGAATTGTTATGAGTCATTATATGAACCAATTAAATGTGATTAATGGTGGAATCCGAAGTCCTAGTATCCCTCGTTATCGTGACAAACTTGTGTAAATATTATCTTTGTTTTTAGTGTATTTTATTTTCAAGTCTGAAATCAAATCTTTACAAGTCTGAGTTGAACGAACTTTTACTACAACTTTCAAAATCTCATAAGACGCGGTTGGAGTTGGCTTGGGATGCGGATAGCACTTGTAAGGAGTGGAAAAGTTGGCGCTGAGATGGATGCAGGTGCATCGCTATCGAGCAGAGAGGCTAGCGCTGGGAGGATGCAAGCTGTTGGTGCTGGCTAGGGCGCGGAGCCGTTGGCGCTGCTGGCTTGGCTTGGCTTGGCCGTGAAGCCGTTGGCGCTGCTGGCTTGGCTTGGGCGTGAAGCTGTTGGCATTGCTCAGGTTGCGCGCTTGGGATGGAAGGATGGCGCGGGCTAAGTCATAGAACGGTAGGGACGGCTGCTGACTTGGATGCCAAACCCTAATTATCCCGTTGTTTGTGGGTGAAAATGGTTTCTGCTGATTTCGGTAATTTCGAGTGTGTGTGGGTGAGAAACGAATTTAAACCCTAAACAATGTACTGCAAGGGAGTACTTTAGATTCGAGAGATCAATCTGTACAAGTCAGGCCTAAACCAAGAAATGGTCGTTCCAGACTTGCTTCGGCCACAAAGTGGAGGAGAATGGGTTAGTTTTGGGGAGGGAAGCAAGGAAAGTGATGAGACCAGAATAGTTGATTCTGGAAGAGTAGTTGTGTTACGACTTGTATCATAAAGTGGGAAGCTAATATATGGGAAAGTTAGCAAACATTTCCTGACTGAACTTGTTCTTCGGTGGAAATAGGTAAGACCTATTTATAGAAGTCGAAGTGAAACGTACTCTGGTCTCATTAAGGAATGGAAAAATGGGTGAATAAATGGGAGGAGGTGGTAACGTTAACGCATGGAATTGATGTTCCATAAAACCGTTAACGCGTGGAATTGATGTTCCATAAAACCGTTAACGCATGGAATTGATGTTCCATAAAAAGAACGTTTCACCGTTAACTCCCTGTATTTACTAACCGCCTCATCCTTATGACACTTCCTTATGGGGCGTAGTGTACGCCGCACGACGTCAAACCGCCAAACCAATACCCAAACGGGGATCCTCCGGTTGTGATATGTGTTGATGTCTCGAATGTTTTTGTGAAAAACATGTAGCATGTCGTTGTTGCCTGGCAAGTCATACTGGGGAGACTTGCTAGCTTGGTGACCTTCGACGGTCGAGATTATGCATCTCAAGAGGAAATATAGCCGTTGATCATTGCACGCTTTCGTTTTGGTAGCCGCGTATAGGTTCGCATGCCGTTGGCATGACATGGTTTGGTATGGCCAAACTTAGGTTTACGGGCCAAAGGTTACCATGCATCGTCTGGTAACCTTGAATGGCTAGGATTTGCTCCTGGGATTGAAGGGGGACCATTAATCGTTGTACGCCTTCGTTTTTGGTAGCCGCGTAGGGAAGGCCAGCATGGTGGCGCGGCTAGGTTGTCATGCCGTTGGCATGGCATGGTTTGGCGTGGCTAAACTTAGGTTTTCGGGCCAAAGGTCACTATGCGTCGTCTGGTAACCTTGGAAGGCTAAGATTTGCTCATGGGATTGAAGGGGGACTATTGATCGTCGCACGCCTTCATTTTTGGTAGCCGCGTAGGGAAGGCCAGCATGGTGGCGCGGCTAGGTTTTCGGTCCAAAGGTTACCATGCGTCGTCTGGTAACCTTGGATGGCTAGGATTAGCTCCCGGGATTAAAGGTGGACCGTTGATCGTCGCACGCCTTCATTTTTGGTAGTCGCGTAGGGAAGGCCAGCATGGTGGCGTGGCTAGGTTGGCATGCCATTGGCATGGCATGGTTTGGCGTGGACAAACTTAGGTTTTCGGGCCAAAGGTTACCATGCGTCATCTGGTAACCTTGGATGGCTAGGATTTTCTCCTGGGATTGAAGGGGGGCCGTTGATCGTCGCACGCCTTCGTTTGGTAGCCGCGTAGGGAAGGCCAGCATGGTGACGCGACGAGGTTGACATGCCGTTAGCATGGCATGGTTTGGCGTGGCCAAACTTAAGTTTTCGGGCCAAAGGGTACCATGCGTCGTCTGGTAACCTTGGATGGCTAGGATTTGCTCCTGGGATTGAAGGGGGACTGTTGATCATCGCACGTCTTCATTTTTGGTAGCCGCGTAGAGAAGGCCAGCATGGTGGCGCGGCTAGGTTGGCATGTCGTTGGCATGGCATGGTTTGGCGTGGCCAAACTTAGGTTTACGGGCCAAAGGTTACCATGCATCGTCTGGTAACCTTGGATGGCTAGGATTTGCTCCTGGGATTGAAGGGGGTCGTTGATCGTCACACACCATCGTTTTTGGTAGCCGCGTATGGAAGGCCAGCATGGTGGCGTAGCTAGGTTGGCATGGTTTGGCGTGGCCAAACTTAGGTTTTCGGGCCAAAGGTTACCTTGCGTCGTCTGATAACCTTGGATGGTTAGGATTTGCTCCTGGGATTGAAGGGGGGCCTTTGATCGTCGCACGCCTTCGTTTTAGTCAGCAGCGTAGGGAACGCCAGCATGGTGGCGCGGCTAGGTTGGCATGCAGTTGGCATGGCATGGTTTGGCGTGGCCAAACTTAGGTTTACGGGCCAAAGGTTACCATGCGTCGTCTGGTAACCTTGGATGGCTAGGATTTGCTCCTGGAATTGAAGGGGGACCGTTGATCTTCGCACACCTTCGTTTTTGGTAGCCGCGTATGGAAGGCCAGCATGGTGGCGTAGCTAGGTTGGCATGTCGTTGGCATGGCATGGTTTGGCGTGGCCAAACTTAGGTTTTCGGGCCAAAGGTTACCATGCGTCGTCTGGTAACCTTGGATGGCTAGGATTTGCTCATGCGATTAAAGGGGGGTCGTTGATCGTCGCACTCCTTTGTTTTTGGTAGCCGCGTAGGGAAGTCCAGCATGGTGGCGCGGCTAGGGTGGCATGCCATTGTTTGGCGTGGCCAAACTTAGGTTTTCGGGCCAAAGGTTACCATGCGTCGTCAAGTAGCCTTGGATGGCTAGGATTTTCTCCTGGGAATGAAGGGGGACCGTTGATCGTCACATGCCTTCATTTTTGGTAGCCGCGTTTGGAAGGCCAGCATGGTGGCGTGGCTAAGTGATTTTGGCATGGTGGGGCCAAGGGTTTGGCATGCCGTTGGCACATGGCACAGCCAGCACGACTAGGGCCAAGGCAAGGTGCGGTTTGGCTTGGCATGGTGGGGCCAAGGGTTTGGCATGCCATTGGCACATGGTACGTCTAACATGGCTAGGGCCAAGGCAAGGTGCGGTTTGGCTTGGCATGTGGGGCCAATGGTTTAGCATGTCGTTGGCACATGGTGCGACTAACATGGTTAGGGCCAAGGAAAGGTGCGGTTTGGCTTGGCATGGTGGGGCCAAGGGTTTGGCATGCCGTTGGTACATGGTGCGGCTAGCATGGCTAGGGCCAAGGCAAGGTGCGGTTTGGCTTGGCATGTGGGGCCAAGGGTTTGGAATGTCGTTGGCTCATGGCGCGGCTAGCACGGCTAGGGCCAAGGAAAGATGCGGTTTGGCTTGGAATGTGGGGCCAAGGGTTTGGCGTGGATGGTTTGGCTTGGCATGGCGGGGCCAAGGGCTTGGCATGCCATGGGAGCATGGTGCGGCTAGCATGGCTAGGGCCAAGGGAAGGTGCGGTTTGGCTTGGCATGTGGGGCCAAGGGTTTTGGTAGGTGTGGTTGGCATGGTTTTCCATTGGCACAGGGGTGCGACTAGCATGGCTTGCATGCCTTGGCGCGGTAGGTGTGGCTGGCATGGTTTGTCATTGGCCTAGGGGTGCGACTAGCATGGTTGGCATGCCTTGGAGCAGCGATAGCTGTGTCTGGCATGATTTGCCACTGGCACAAGGGTGCAGCTAGCATGGTTGGCATGCCTTGGCACGGTAGGATGTGGCTGGAATGATGAGCCATTGGCACAGGGGTGCGGCTAGCATGGTTGGCATGCCTTGGCGCGGTAGGATGTGGCTGGCATGATGAGCCATTGGCACGCGCGGTGTGAGAATTAGAGTTTTCGCTTGTCGAAACCCTAATTAGCATTTTAAAAAAATGAACCTTGGTATTTTTATCGCAGAAAAATTAAAGGGTTCAATAAATGTGCTTGGTTTGGACATTATTACTCAAGTTCTTTGACGTCACTGTCTGACTAGGGTTTTACGACTTTATCCCTAAGTTAAAAACCACCATCAACATTAAGTCCCCTGCTTAGCTCGGAACAGGTGCCTTCTTGCGAGGTAAGCATATGCTGGTGACAGACGAGGACAGAATCGAAACGCAGGACATGCAATATGGTCAGGAAAGTCCGACTAACCTTATTCGAGAGGTAAGGAGAGTTCATGATCCCGTGTTTGGTGACCTTGCATAAATTGTACTGGTGGTGCGGACCATGGAGTGGTAGAGGCGTTTGTTGGCAGTGATGCAAATAGTTGGTGTTGACTTGGCTTGGCCGTGCGCCATCTTGGCTAGGATAGGAAACGCGGAGTTGTTGGCTTAGCGATCCATTGGCATTGCTGGTTTGTCTTGGCAAGCCGTTGGCATTGAGCTGGCTTAAAGTGGAGCCGCAGACGTTGTACTCGCTAAGAATGGAGCTGCAAATGTTGGATTGCCTTGGGATGGAGCCGTAGACGTTGACTGGCTAGGAATGGAGCTGCAAATATTGGATTGGCTTGGGATGGAGCCGCAGACGTTGTACTAGCTAGGAATGAATCCGCAGACGTTGGATTGTCTTGGGATGGGCGCTGGCTCGGCTTTATATGGCGCGGAATTCTTGGCTTTGTGAAGCGCTTGCTAGCGAAACCCGGTTGCTTTCTTCCATGCGTGGCTCAGATAGGAAATCCTTTCCTTATTCAAATCCCAAAGCATCACGTTCATATGAAAGGTGTTAGCTCTCTTCCTTATGTCATATCGCGGTTTCGTGGAATGATCGTGACTTGCTTCAGTTCCGTGGAAGGATTAAGACTGGCTTCAGTTCCGTGGGATGATGGCAACTTTGTCTAAATTAGGGTTTGGCATGCCGAAACCCTAATTAACGCCCATTTACTAAAATCGTTGTAGAATTCTCATACGAACTCGGATGTTGACGTTCCGCCCCTCCATCTGACCGGAAAATAATTTCCTATCTCCGTAAGCGGGAATATTTAGGTTTTGAGCTCGCTTAATTAGGAGGTGAAAACGGCCAGACAATGAAACTCAGGAAGAATTCAGAAGGGATGTTGCGGGCCCAAGTAGCATAGTCGTGCCGAGTCATCTATTCCCGTTCATGGAGCAATAAGGAATTTTTATTTTGTTCAAACTCTAGAAACTCCGTCCACATGAAAAGAGGTATTGACCCTCTTCTGTTTTTTGTTGCTCGTCTGAGTCCGTGCTTTCATTCGCAGTGTCTCTCCAGTGGATTCCAAAATTTACCAAACTCTATTGCATTCTTGGGATGTATGGATGAAACATATGCTCGACAGCGATCATGTCAGGGCTAACCTTGGAGATTGTGGTTGCGTTGTCGGTCCATCCTTGAATTTAGGTTGTTCAGGTGTGGACCTTATGATCAGGATGATGATATGCCGTGGATGATTGTATGGTATAAACCTCCCAAAGTCACATGATGAAATAGATGAGTTGGGAGACATTATGTTGCCGATGTGCTGATATCAAGTCTTCAAGTACTTTGTACCAAGAGACATCCTTTGAACCAGCTTCTGAATCTTGTACTGTCGTATGAAATAGGATGCAATGAGCAGTCCCTAGTTATCTTCTAATTAAATCCGACGACATGGCCGAATATGTGAATGTGTCCTTGTGGCGTGCTTTTGGAGTCTTCGATGCACATGTACGGCTCCGTGTTGAGAAATTCTTGCGGATCGTAAAACTTCGGCAGCGATGATGTTGAAATCAAAAGTAACCAAGTTGAGGGAAGTGAAAGCGTCCGATGCTAGTAGTCCCCATGTGTTGCTTGCTTTCATTGCATCACCCCGAATCCACGTCTACGGGATTTGATACGAGCTTATTGTACTCTTCTGGATGTGACGCATGGCTCCCTTTGTTTCTTCAGGATAATGTCTCAGCCGCGTCTCTTATGAGCCTTTGATAGTGAAGGGATTCCGTGTAAATCCTCAGTCCCCAAGTATGCTTACATGTTTTCATCTTTGTAGTGATTGCTACCGTGGTGAAGCTCTGGCTGGTATCAACAAATGAGCAGTAACAGTTCTTGGTAGTAGATGTAGTCAAACGAGACCACATTGTCGTGAAAAAAAGGTAGGTTGGCTGGAATTGTATGGGCATACATGGAAGTAAAAGGATTGGATGGATGCGTAATCGTGCAAACTGTCCATGATCACGAGTTTTGGCGAGATAGGTCAAAAGCTGGCCATGACTACGAAGATTGGCTGGCTGCGATCATGATCCTTGACATGGTGAGTGTGGTGGCACGACCATTTGCAGGAAGGAGTAGCGTTGAAGCGGCTTCGGCTCTTGGAGAGGATGTTGAAACTTAAATAGCCAAGCGCTAAAGTTTCGGCTTTGGATCCTGGAGAAGCTTATGGAGAGAACGCTGAAGTGGAGCGGCTACTCGAGTGAACGTTGAAGCGGAGCGGTTGCCGGAGAACGTGGAAGCGGAGAGGTTGTGTCAATCAACGTGCCGTGAAATTGAACACTCTGTACATGAACAGTGGTTAGGAGTCCCCAGTTTTATTTATCAATCGTACTTTCCAGAAGAGGTTGGGGTTTTGGAACGACTTCCTTGGCTGGAAACACTTGCTTTCTTGATGCGGTGAAGTTGAGGGATGCAAATATGTCTTAATGCTACGCCTTGGAGAAAAATAGAATCTCGCATAACTGTTTCATCACAGACTGCGCAACTTTGTGGGCGAAGTCCCCATCATGCGGGTCCTGACGGAAAGTGGGCCTCTGTGAACTTAGGAGGGTTACTGATTCCCCTTGCTTTCGATTTTGGAGAAGTCGTTCCTGATCTTTACGTGTGATGAAATTAGATTTCTGATCCCTTCTATGGGGCGTTCAAGAGCAACGCGAGCCTCTTGATCACAAGCGCACGTCTGCTTTGAAGTGCCTTTTGTCTTTTCATCAAATAAACGGTGGTAAAAGGAGGACGGCTTCTTCGGCTCTTCGAGTATCTTGCCTGTGGGTAGCAGCGTCTCTAGTGACGATTGGAGCTATCATGCTTGAAGAAGCGTTGGGGTGGCGGAGCGGCTGCGGTTCCGGTGATCGTGGGTGTATAGTGCGAGATGGCATGGTTTTGATCACGAGTCTTTGGAGCCATGGCGGCTGTTTCGAAGGGTGAGGATGGCGTTGCTTTGTTTGGTTGTGGAGCAAAGAAGATGGCGTTTGGAAGGGGCGCAAGGCTGTGTTATTTGGAAATGATGCAATTTGTTGGTGTTGGCCATCGAGCAAAAGCTAGCACTAGAAGGATGCAAGGCTGCCGGGTGCGACCAGAGGTGCGTATTATCATTTGGCATGTCGCTGGCATGCGCGTCAGTAAGTGCGTCCCAGTGAGCGCATCCCAGTGTTGTCTTGGGCCCGCGATTTGTTGGCGTCGGGACTTTGGGTACCAAGCGGTGATGATAGCGTTGGTGGCTTCAGTCCGTGGGACGATGGAAACGGTACTTGGAAGGCTTGCAGGGTGGATCACAAAATGTTGGTGTTAGCGGTAGCGTGGTAGCAACAAAGTGGGCAAGCATATTCCAGCTATGTACTCCAGCGTTTCTCTTTCAATTTTTTCTCCTTTTTTTTGTGCAAACCCTAACCATAGGTGTGCCTTTCATAAACTTGTGAAAATACTTCATCATAAACAATTCCTCTTCGAATACCACCGTAGTGACGTCGGCTACCTCATGCATAGCAACGGGTAATCATTATTATGCAAAGTAGGCGTGTACGGGTAGTGACTGTTTTTTTTTTGAAAGGCAAACAAAGCGCACTGGTTTATGGTTCGGTTTTTTAGTTTTTGTATCGGTAGATGATTGCTTTTTATAAGAGTTTTGGATTATTTTGGAATAATGGTTTTTTGATATGCTAAAGGCTGAATTGGAAGTGTAAGTAGCAAATCATCTGGGAAAGTTGTGGAGCCGTGAATATTGCATGATGATGGAAATCATGGGAACAGTATGGCTATCGGTTTTTATTATCTCTGTAAATATTTGAAGTAGTAAACCACGTATCTTGTCTAGGTAAGACTTACTCGGTTTCTCAGGTCTCCTGATGAAAAGGGAACCTTCCGGGTGTAATACTGAGTTTTATGGGAAGCGCCGCCGTCACTAGTACAATCCTTCACATAGGCAACGTTTTTGGTTTTACAGCCCAACCACGTTTCGGGTTATTTGCGTGGCTACTTGTCATCTGTATAACTATAGCCACGTTTTGTGTTATCATGTAGCCATAGTGCACCATTTGGTCATGGTTTTAATCCTAAACCCATAAATTGTAGCTATAGGGCATGGTTTGGTCATGGTTTTCGGTCTAATCCCATCACGTGTAGCCGTAGATGCATATATGGCCACATTAAGCAATTATGTATGTGTCGAATGTGTAGGGTGGTAATCGACACCTATTAACTTTAATGACGAAAAGGGAATTTATTTAGCCACCTTGGTTTGTTTATGTGTCCATAATATATGGTTTATTAGACACGGATATACTAAGAAATGGACACATTTTATAAATATGACAAAAGATTAACATATGGCTACACCATTTATTTATTTTGGGTTGATGATTATGTGGCCACACGAAGCTTTTGTTTATGTGACCAACACACTAGTTATTACTGAGCCTTTTCTTGCCAACTAGTTCAACGCTTAATGTTTCTGGTATGCTTAATTTTGTACCATTATATGCCAACAATTCTCTATTGTTATATTGCATTACACTGAACCGATCGAAGTGTTGGTCATTGAAAAGATACATTGTAAGTGATTGTGTCTTGCAAGGGAATTGCAATTGCATCTGGGTATTTTCTGGAAATAAGATATTCAGGGTGGAGATTTACTGTGCCACTTTCTCGGGAGTTGAGCAAAATATCTAACAATGCGTAAAATTCATGAAAAAAAAATGAAAACTTAAAGACAAGCTTCTCACACAATGCAATAATGAACCTTACAAAAGAAATTAGAATAATGTTTTACATTAAGTAATTTTCAATCCCATAGGCTCAAACTACTTCATTTAATCTGTTTTATGAAAATGAAGACTAGTTTTTATAATTGCAGTAACTGTCAAAGAGATTTCAATCACAGTTTTGAGATTTGGGATGCTGCATCGCACCTCATTGTTATGAATAACCTCTTCAATTAGGGCTTCCGCTGATTCAATCAGGCCTTCAACAGTGTACCCATCATCGTGGAGATCCTTAAGGACAAAGTAAATAGAAGAACACACATTTAGAAAAGCAGCAGTTTCAACATTTCCTTTGGCGAAAAGCTGAAAAACCGTGAGTGCTAGCCTCTTCTCTGCCAATATTTTGAATTTTAAAAGTATTAGACAAAGATATTGTTCGCTTAAATTGTAATTAATTTTTCTTATTTGAATTCAAGAGGGATTTCAAGTACATGGACATTCAATATGAATTAATCAGTTTCAATGAGAAGATACGAATTAATTATAATATATAGGCTATTTTTTTTTTCAAGTACATGGACATTCAGCTGCTTACCAAAAAGTAAAGAAGTTCTTGAAATGAGAACAGAGAACATGTTACACTCTAAACAAAACTATGAACTCAAGTAGCAATACAATCACTAACAGTTGAAAAAAAAAGGTAAAACATCCTGGTTTTTTACGAATTAATGATGCTCAAATTTAAGAAATTGGAAAGACTAACTTTGCAATATCAGATCATAATAACTCCTAGAGCAGTAAGTTCGATAGTTGATATACTTGGAAAATTTTATGTGGCTCTACACGAACTCAAATTTGCTTTCTTTTGACAAATGTGAAGTCACACCAGTAAGAAAGATTCTAATGTTCATGAAGTATGATTTAACAATGAAAAAGAGTAATAAACTACAACAGGTAACAGGAGTATGAATGAGCTCAAGCAAAGAACTACCTTTGTATTCCATTTCAGTTTAGCCCAATTGATTGCTCTTGTGCAAAGCTTTTCAATCCTCTTATCAACAACGTGCGACTTTCTTGCAAGAAAATTTATATATAAGAAGTTAGTTAACTCCCCGTGCTTTAGAACTAACTTTTAAAAAAGTTCCTAACACCAGTCAATAATAGAAGTTAGTTAAGTATGCAACCAAAACACGTAAAACAATAGAAGAAGACACATTGAATAACCACAGATTAAAGGAAACAAAGCGACGTACCAGCGGGAGTGTGTCATTTTGGCTTGCGTATAAGTAAACCCGGCAGACCAATTCGGAAGTAATCATTTCGGGATTCTTTACCCAAGTGTGGATCTAGAGACGGCAAGATATTATCATTCCCGGGGAAAGATTATTGTCTTGAATTCCTCATCGTTTCCATCATCATACGCATCTCATAATTTTTTGGGAGGTTTCACAAAAACAATAGACTTTTTCTTATCTAACTGGTCTTTGACATAAAATACTTGCCTAGCTTGTGAGGCTAAAATAAAAGGATCATTTTTGTATTCCAAAATAGTAAGGTCAACAATCTTGTAGCCAAGAGCATCTCTTTTGACCCCACGTTTATTATCAATCCAATTGCACTTGAGCAGAGATGAACTTTTCTTTCACGGTAATATAACTCCCATATCTCTTGCAAGACACCATAATAAGAGGCTTTACCATATGTAACGCCATCATCTCTAGATATGTGCATGTCATTTATTTGACGCTAACCCACTATTACGGTAAATTTTACCATCACGGGATCTTGTGCGGAATAGATATCCATTGATGCGATATACGGTGTATTTCGTTACCTCGTAGTGTGGGCCATGTGATATCCATCTTAAGTTCTTTGAGATACTTTCTCTGTAGATGCACCGACTCTTTTCCACACTGAAATTCATTATTAGGATGAACCTTGACTTTAAAGGAATATAACAAATCAAATAAGACTCTTTTTCTACAATCTATTACCTCATTTTTAACCACTCGCCAAAAGAGTTAGAGTGCTCTTTCTCGACCATGCTCGCTTTTAGTAGAATATTTAGTTTCCAAATAGAGCTTGTGTCGGGTGGTATGTACAATAACCAATGTTATTATACTTTGTACCAAAAAAAAAAAAATACGGGGAAAATAAACAAATTAATACTTACTCTATGTAGGCTCAATTTCAGGCGTGTTCTGCATTACATAGAAATGTGCTTGTCTCAACTGTTGGGGTAACTATACACGACTCTTCAGCTGATAGCGGTTCTCCCTCCTGAGATGTATTATGCCTATCCAGTGGAATACCTATTGTCACAAGAACGCGTGATTGTAGAAAGTCCCTAGTCGTTACTGAGTTGCATGATAACCGAGTTGCTGATTCTCGGGCGGATCGTTTGCTTCAATTTTAGGAAGTCCCGGTCATCCCTTAGTCGTGTCATGGTGATAATCGAGCCGTCCCAGTAGGCGGAGTCGTCGATCCTTAAGCGGATCGCAACTTCTACCATCTTGATGTGGGTCGAAGCATGAGATCGATGGTCGAAGATTGACATTGTAACCAAAAGATCAATCTCCCACTGTGGTCGCCAATTATTTGTGGGTGAAAATGGTTTCTGCTGATTTCGGTAATTTCGGGTGTGTGTGGGTGAGTGTTGATGGTGGATTTTCATTTAAGGTTAAGTTTGTAAAAACCAGAAAAATTATGCGCTGACATCTTGTAAAAGATAAAGTCGTTAATAAGTGTTGGATACTCCCTCACTTAATTCACCAAGAATGGAGCATGTGGCAACAATCCCATTGCAGTGAATACATGAAATTCCTCAGGTTGGAGCATGTGGCAACAATCCCATCTGTGAATTTCTAATCGGCCTTGTATTTCTGTACTCATTATCGGTGCGGCATGACGGCGAGTGTTACTCTTACAGAGCAACACGAACCTCAAGCATTATAATGAAACCATGTACGAAATACCCGTCAGGGTGACTCTCGGTGTGTTATACTAGCCCGATTGAGCCCCTCTCGGTGTGTTATACTAGCCGATTGAGCATCAGGACTGGTAGTATCGGTCAGGATATGATCGCATGATCATCCGACTCAACAAGCATGATTGGATGACCCCGGATCAATTCCATCACCCCTAGCGGTATGGAATATCCCTTTGCTGGGGTTGGCAGAAGTATCGGTCCGGATATGATCGCTTGATCATCCAACTCCACAAGCATGATTGGATGACCCGGATCAATTTATCACCCCCAGCCCCAGGTATGGAATATCCCACTGCCGGTTTGGCCGTATCGATTCGGATATGATCATGATCATCGACTCCACAAGCATGATTGGATGACCCGGATCAATTCCATCACCCCCAAGCGGTATGGAATATCCCATGTCGAACCAACGCGGACCCCGCACAGTCGGCCTTTGGCCTAGCTTGCTAAAAAACGTCCATACCAGAGCAGTATGGATGGAAATCCCTAAATTAGGGTTTGCGGCATGTTACATGTGTCGCAAAACAGTCTATACCATCCATCTTCGCAGGTATAGATGGAGGGTGTAGATGTAGATTCAAAGGGCCCCGAGCATGTCAACACAATCACAGAGTGGGCCGCCTACATACCTGACCAGCGGTCAAGACCAACCATGTTTGGTCGTAACAAATTCGTGCGCCCAAACAAGGGGTGACGCACGACCTTGAAACCCAAAATTAGGGTTTTGAGCATCACGGCGTCCATCTTCTCCGGCACGAATGAAGGGTCCAAGATTAGATTAAGCAGGTCCGGTCATACCAACATGACCACCGTGGCTAATCCAAACTAGCGTGGCCACACCTCCCAAACCACAAACTGATCTCGACCGCTCAACTTCGCCGGACGATTTGGATGGCTCAGATCATGTTTTTATGGGATATTCAGGTATAGGCGTGAACACCAGCCTACCACCTTCACACCAGGAGCCAATCGTCAAGGCCAGGCCAAGATTGGTCGTCTTGGAACGTGTGCTGAAGTGGGCGTGACGTGCGGTCCTTGCGGCACTAGTTTTCTGTCGCAAATTGATCTCGACCACTCGATTTCTTAGGATGAATTGAGTGACCCGGATCATACTTTCGTGAGTAATGGGGTACGAGAGCCTACACCATCATGCCATCTACACGCATGTACGGTCGGCTAGGCCAAAGTTGTATCCCATGCTTGGTTTCGACCAAGGCGAAGAGTGATGCCGCGCGCCTCTTCAAAACCCTAACTTCATCAACGGTCGCAGATGAGTGTCTCAAAGATCATCTTATCCGTCCAACTTCACCAGCTTGATTATACAACCCTGGTCAGGAGTTAATTGGTCAGTGAGGCGTCATTACCCATCACTTTACCATACCACACCAACGCACAACTCCACTACTCCATCACTCCACTTCCTCCACTTCCCACGAGAGACGTGAATAAGGCTCAAATGACTTGTATAAATAGGTTCTCCGCCCTATTTCCAAAAAACAGAGGAAAATAACAAGAAAACACCCAGAGCCTGCTTACACCAATCGTAAGTTTGTTTACTTTCTGTTGCAAGTCATAAGCAAGTCACACACCTTCACAATCTCAACACCTTCTTCGCTTCCCTCCTAAGATCAACCCCATCTCCTTCACTTTGTGGCCAAAACAAGTCTGGAACGGCCATTTCTTGGTTTAGGCCGGACTTGCACCAATTGATCTCTCGAATCTACAAGCACTCATCGCGCGGTGTATTTGTTTAAGGTTTAGATTCATTCCTCATCCACCCCAAATTACCAAATTCTGCAGGAATAGTTTTCACCCATAAACAATTGGCGACCACAGTGGGAGGTTAATCTCTCGGTTGTAAAGTCAATTTCTTCAAAATCCGATTCAATTTTATCAATTTCAAAAAGGGTGGATCTTAGGATCAATTCAATCATCAATCCATTTCAAGTTGGTAGAACTCAGTCGGATCGGCAATCAATTACGAGTGGAGCTAGTGTGGATAACACTCCGTGTCGATGTACTGTCGGTGGAGCTACCGTGGTCAATACATCTCTGGAGCCGTCACTTCTATCACCAAAGCGCTAACGGAGCGGGAAACATTCCGGTAGGTGTAACGCCTCCCATCACGAGCCGAGAGAGAGCGCGAATCCGGCGTCTCCTCAAGTGCGCCCGGTGAGTCACCGAGCAACAACTTCCACTCCTTCATCGGGACGAGGAGCTAGGAGAGACGAGAGGAGGACCATCTTCCATTACCATTGCGGACTTGGTGGAGAAGCAAGAAGTTCTTGCTAAGACTCAAACGGATATGGCGTAACTCGGAAAAGAGGTACTCACTTTTCTTAAGACATTAAGCGATCGATTTCCACAAGATGCGCAATGCGGCCCCCGGAGCCAACAAGGAATGCATTCAACGCACGGAATAGGTACTTGGTGGCGCGAGACCTACATGAACACGATCAAATAAGCGACATCGAGATATAAGCGGTCTGTCATGGAGACTCCTGCGGACTGATCCTCACAACGATCCTCCTCAAATCAATAGTTTCACTATGAACCAGAGGCCGGTGGATCGGGAAGCACTTTCTCTAGTGGAAAGTTTATGCGAACTTTCACACCTCTCGAAGAATCAACGGGCAGAGACGTTTGCTGCAATTAATAAAATAGCTCTGGACGTACTTCACGTCCAGAAGTCCTAACTGTGCCGGAAACATCTGTAAATAATGTTACATTTACAAAAGACGACATGATGGCAGAGGAAGGTCATAACCGGGCCCTACATGTTACCGCATATCAGGGGTTCAGAGTTCAGGAGGGCCCTCATCGACACAGGAGCATCTTCGAATGTGATTACTCTCAAGACTCTCAGGACAGCCAAGGTTAGCCCATGCAAGATTGTACGTCAGCCCACCACAATGAGCCGGACTTTGAAGGAAACCGGACCGGCACATACGGGGAGGCCGTGGCTTCATGACAATAAGGTCATCCCTTCAACGTATCACCAATGCACGAAGACCATGCTAAATGAGGAGATCATCAGTATTCTGCATCATTGTCTCCATACGCACTTGAGTATGCGGAGTGTAACCATGTTTGAGCCTGAAGAAACTCGCAAGAAAAGCGGACAAAGTCTGTGCACCCCCTACCCGTGGGATTCAATCGGGGAAGAAGACCGACTTGCATCACTGAAGGCTAAGCACCACGACACACCTTTTCTGACGAGGCGTCCATATTTATCCGGTGAAACTTCAACCCATACTCACACCAAAAGGGAGCGCTCTTTCGAGGCAAGCCGTGATCAGAAGGGGAAGACAATATACCGGCGCCGCTGTTAGCAATTAGCAGGAGAGACCACCCAGTCTCTCCACCCAATGTAATGCTACAACAACAACGAACCACAAGAACAAGTGCTAGATGCTCCACAACAGCTGCAAAATGGCACCATCTCCACAACTGATGAGACTGAAATCGTTGAAGAATCTCCTAGGCCTATCTCCATCAGCTCAACCTTGTGTACAGATAAACGCACGAAGCTCGTGGAACTTCTCAAAGAGTACCACTAGAGCTGTCAATTTTCAACCCGGCTTGCGGGTTGGACCTAGCTTGGCTTGTTTCAACCCGGCTCGGCTTGTCCCGTTGGCTAAACAAGCCGGGCTAGGGTTAGCATATCTAGCCCTAGTAGAAAACAAGCCAAGCTAGGGTCGGCCGCGGGTTACCCGTCAACCCGTGAGTATATGCTCATATAGTCGCTCATATAGTCATATGTCTGATTTTTTGGTTGATGTGAGACACAAAAAAAAATTCCCGTGATATCATTTTATATTTTTTCAATAATCTGAAATTTATATCTTATTTACAATTGAATGACAACCAATAACTTGAAATTTACATTCAATAGAACCAAAGAAGCCTACACCTAAAAATAAAAAATACATTTTACGTTTATTATATACATATTAACGAATAACAATTAGTAATTAAATCCTTTGTATTATTTTAGATCATCAATCCCTTCATATTCCATATCAATAAAATAGAGATATCAAATCCAAAATAAATTGATTCATTAGCACCAAAAAAATAAAATTATTTTTAAATAGAAATACTTGAATTTTATGTGGCTTAGTAAAACAAGCCAACCCGTGAACCCGCCAAGCCAACCCGTCTAGGGCTAGGGTTGAGATTTTGGGCTTGTAGATGAATAGTATTAGGGTTAGGGTTGACCCTAGATTGTCAACGGGTTGACAAGCTAGGGCCGGGTTGACCCTAGCTTGGCCCGTTGACAGCTCTAAGTACCACGACATATTCGCTTGGAGATATGAAGAAATGTCGGATTTAGATGAAAATTGGTCACCCATCATCTACATGTCATACCTGGATCCAAGTCGGTTAAACAGTTGTAGTTCAGACACGAGGAAAATGAAAAGATCAGGTGCTGCATAGACTTCAGAGACTTGAACAGGTGTTGCTCCAAAAACGATCCTCCTCAACCTTGTAGTAGCAGGAAATCCCACACTACACCCCTCGTTGTATTTTGCTTAATTAATCCATTAATAGATGTATGATCAAGAATATTTATTGATTGATTTCATGAAATGTATACACCCTAAAATAGAATTACACTTTAGAAATTAGAACACTCTTAAACTTTCTCTCTCCTAATGACTTGCTTAACCATTCAAAAGACCTCCCCCTACAACGGACTCACTCACCCCTTTATATAGGGTAATACATAGTGGATGCCAGCTAAGCTATCCTTTATTTTCGGGAATGTCTCGCGAAGTGTCGCAGATGTACAATGGTTCCTTCTCGCGACACTTCTTAACCCTCGCCAAGTATTATGTATTCCTTATGTTTTGTTTGTCGTTATTCCTTGCGTCGTTAATTTTAGCTCCCTGCGACTTCCTCGCGGCGCCGTCGTTTAT
The DNA here is from genome assembly GCA_023531295.1 of Papaver armeniacum. Lineage (NCBI taxonomy): Eukaryota > Viridiplantae > Streptophyta > Magnoliopsida > Ranunculales > Papaveraceae > Papaver > Papaver armeniacum. The sequence continues at coordinate 412,631 of JAJJWW010002817.1, forward strand.
TAATCTCGCGAACCTTGTATGTTGCGATATTATGATCCTACATCTTGCCTCTTTTTCCTTGAATATTGCTTGAAGAGTGATTTTAAGGAAAAATTCATTGTGGTAATAATCCTTGGTCTTAATTGGTGAAGGAACGAGCGAAAGAATACTTTTCTTGAAAAGTACGTACTTGCCTCTATTCTTTTGGCGAAGTTCCGTAGCTTCTTTGTAATATATGTGAAGTGTTATTTCTTGCCTCCTGAGTTACGGAAAGCAATCAATCTCGCAAGATCTTCTCGCCTGTTAGGAAATATGTTGTGCGATATTTGTATCCCACTAAGATTCCTTTCGCCAGGTTTCTTTGGATTTAGTAGTGACCGTTTACACGTGTCTATATTTACCCCTTTTACCGGTGCATTTAATGTTATCCGGTCGTAACATTTTTTCTCGTCTATTTATAGGAGTGTCCCCTGTGAAGAATTTACCCTTTCTTTTTCGTCTTCTTCATCGTCTGCAAGTGTTCTTCCTCTTCATCGTTCTGCAAGTGTTCTTCCTCTTCATCGTTATGCAAGTGTTTGCCTACTATTTTCTCTCACCATCCTCTTCACCACTTTTGCTATTTCCTACCAGTTGTTGTTTTCATGGCATCCAGGTTTGTTAATCTTGCCATATCTGATTGATTTTGTGATTGATTATCTTTGAGATTAGCTTTTCTTGTTGAAATCACACTGTTATGATTAACTTTGTAATTCTCTTTCTGCCATTGTTGTTTAGCAAGAACCAATCCAAAACCAAATTTACCGTGAAGGACCCTCTTCTTTCTTTGGGCTCGCTGCCGAAACCTACTTCGCAACAAGAATCCCTTGTGCAATCAAAGTCCTCTTCGCGAGTAAAATCTATGGCTTCAAAAAGAAAGCCTGCGAGTGACAAGGTATCTAAGAAACATTTATTTTTCATTAACAATATATTGTTGCCTCTGTTTCTTATTTAGCTTGTTATTCGCAGGATGATGGAAGTATTGACAAAACTCCTAAAAAACCTCGCCATCTCAAGCCAGTTACTCCTAGTGTTTCTTTTCCCTCCTTTGCACCTCCTTCTCCGGTCGCGAAGTCATTGCAAGATGATTTTTTGGCTGATCCTCGCGAGAATATTCCTAATGACGGCATTCCTGCACCTGAACTCTTCGTCGATCAAGCTCCCCATAATAGTCCTACTACTCATGCCTCTGGCATTTCTCCAGTTATCTTCCTTCCCGGGACTTCCTTTCCTTCTGACGTCGCCTTGATGAAAGATGGCTCGTCTCCTCCTTCCACTGCTATTATTGCATCTTCATCCGAGCAAATCCCTCTTACCAAAGAAAATTTGGAAGGGATAGAAGTGGCTCTCAAAGTCCTTTCAGATCTTGTGAACGATGCTAAGAAGACTTCTGTCGATCCTGTCAAGTCTAATGTTTGCGAGATTCTAAGTAAACATCTGGGTCCTGATAGGATTTCGCAAGCATCTTTGGTTCAAGAAATCACTAGGTTGAGGAATGATCTCCAAGCTATGATCGAGAGATGTAACGGCTTCCATCTTGAAAATCAAAAATTTCACAACATCTCATTTGGACCGTGATAATCTTCGCGGGAAGAATGAGGAGTTAAAAGGTATACTCTCGCCACCCCATTAATTTTTTTTTTTTTTTTTTTTTTTTTTTTTTTTTTTTTATCTCAAGCCCTTGTCTGCTCTTCAAGCCCAAAACCAGAAACGAACAATGGAGATATATCAATTGGAGTCCATTGGTGAAGAAGTTCGTGTTGAGAGAGATGCTTGGATGGAGCAATATAACTACTTGAATAATCTTCATACATATGCTGCCGATCAAATAAATAATTTGTCTAGAGAAAACATTGCGTTAGCTCAGAGTCAAGATTCATTAAGTAATGATTTATCTCGCCTCTCTTATTCTTTGAATAAAGCTAATTTGGAAATTGAAACTTTATCAGATGAGAACGGAACTCTTTCTCAAGAAAAGCGTTCTCTATTAAACAAATTGGCGACCTGTTCGCAACAATATAATGCTTGTCAAAAATTATGTGAAGAACAAGAACGAGCTATTCACACGCTGAGGAGTCAGCTTGAAGAGGTTATGACCGCGAGAGATAAACTTATTCAAGGTAGAATATCCTTTGAGTGTAAAAAGCGAACCAATTCAAGGATCAATGTTCTCGGCTAGAAAAATCCAATTCTTCGCTTATTCACGAGAATGCCATACTTATTTCCAATGAAAAAACCTTGCGATCTCGCCTGAAGGGCTTAATTGGAGACACATTCGATGACGCCATGGACCGATTGGGAAATAGTTGTTCGTCTTTTATTCAGCATCTTGTTTCCCAAAAAGAAGGTAGTCATATTATTTGACTACCTTTAGTCATTTATGTATCCCAGTATCTTTTAAGAGTTTCTTTTAATTTCTATTTGTTCAATTGTTATGCAGATTCTGAGAAAAAGCTTCGTTCTGTTGTTTCTACTCTCAAATCGGACAACTTGAAACTTCGCAGAGAAAATGGGTCGCTCGCTACTTCCCTTGCTCATTCTCGCGATCGTGCGAAAGGAGATTTGACTATATGTCTGATTGTAAGGACATAGATAGTAAAAATCAGCAGAAGGCGCTTCTTCGTCAATTTCATCTCAAGGCCGAGGTCATTGTGAATGACATTTTATTGTCTAAATCTCTTGATCCCGTTCGTGTCAAGCCTCTGGAAGTAAGTGATGATGAAGTTCTCCCCTCTCCTGATGAGGATTATGATTATGAAAGCTGCGAGGATGTCGCCAATGCTGAAGTTGTCAATAAAGATCTTCCTGAAAAAGTTTCTGACGAAGTTCCATCCTCTGGCGAAGGTGGAGCTGAAAAAGTTATTGGCGAAGAGGGTGCTGAGAAAATTACTGGTGAAGATGATAACATTGATGTAGAGAATTAACTGCTTTTGTAACTTTTGCTGCAACTTTTTCTTTTTTGTCTTGAAAGATTAAATCCCTTGTTGAATAATTCTCTCATTTTCTTCTCCTTGATTATGACTATAATCTCGCAAGCTTACTTGCTTACATTTTTATGAAATGATTTTATTTAGTCATCATTCTACTAGGAGATTATTCTTCTGGAATCATTTTTGAAATATATTCTTCATTGGTGTCAAACTTTATCATTGCGACGAAGTCGCAGGATATTTTATTTTGAAACATTAGGAAGTAATTAGAAATATCATCTATTTGAAGTACCGAAGTATGAAGTATCCTTGAAGAAATATATAAGAAGTACTTAACCCTCTAAACATAAAAATATTGCCTCTGTTCATGCGAAGTTATTATTCCATTTTTGGTGAGGATTCTTGTTGTTCATTGGTAAACATCTTCTTTGGAAAAATTCTTGCCAAGGAGATAAAGAACACAAAATGTTTTTTCCGTAATCCATTGTTTCCTCTGATCTTTATCTACGAAGGCAGAATTGTGGAAAAGGTGTTGAATGAGTGAATTACTTCTTCATTCTTATCTTTCCTCTATCTCCTGCGTTGTGCTCATGCGATAGTATAATGTCTTCATTGCTTTATGATGAATTTTATCCTTGCGACAAGATCGCAGGACGTCTTTACATTTTCACGTAATGACCCATTGATCTTGTCTTATCATTTTTGTATGGTCTTCTAAGTAAGACCTTCCTAGTTAAAGGTCTTACTTTGCCATTTCTTATTTGCGACAAGATCGCAGGACGTCTTTACACTTTCATGTAACGACCCATTGACCTTGCCTTATCTGAGTATTTTTGCCTCTGCAGGATACTTTGTTTGCGACAATATGACAGGTCTACATTTTCTTGCGAGAATGTAGTCCCATGACATTGGCGTCTTTGCGACGAGATCGCACGACGTCTTTGCACTTGCATGCAAAAACCCATTGATCTCGCCTTACCCTCGCGTTAGTATTGTTGCCTCTTCAGGATTCATTGCACAAATATGACAAGCCTAAGTCTCCTTGCGAAAACAAAGCCTCATGACATTTGCGTCTTTGTTGGCACTTCCCTAATGGATAGTGCCGCCCTTATCTTCTCCCTGGTTGCCCCTTCAAGGAGGCGAAACATCGGCCATACAAGACTAGCTCCTCCCATCCGGTCTTAACAACAACCGGTTGCTTTGCAGCCTCTTATCCCTTATACCTATAGGGTTTATGGTTACGAGACCGCACCCTAAGTGGAGTTTTCTTCGGGCGAGTGCAACATATGCCAAGACTTGCCAAGAATGGCCAGGGTAGGTTCATCCATCCCGGGCACTCGGCTCAACCGTGTACCTCGGCGCCTTGAGCATACATCGACTCCTTGGAAGAGACCCTCGGTCGCCCAACCAGGGGTATAACCTTATATATATAGTTGGGAATCCAAGGTACCTCTTCCGGATAGGCTTTCATGGGCCCAAATTTTCATGACTCGGGCTTCGGGAGCGGTGTAACCTTCCCCCGAGCCATGTCGAGAGATACCCCCTTATATGACGCACTTTAGGTCTTACATTTGCCTCTTACGAAATGTTATTCGCGAACTAGGGTGTACGCCATAAAGGTTCGTCCCATTCTTTGCTCGTTCATTTTTGTTAAGCCATACATGACTTTTTGTTATTCTTATCGCGAGGTCTTCGCGGATTTTTTCTGCATTTTATTGGATTTCGTAAATATTTTGCGTGGAAGTATTTCATCTGGATTCATTTTTTCCCTCCCATTTTTATGGGTAATATTTCTTTAGATATAATCTATTCCAAGGTCTGCCCAGTCTCTGTCCCACATCTTTTCCTTCGGGATCCATCAATCTATATGCCCCTGTACCAACTATTTCTTTTATGATATAAGGTCCATCCCATTTTCTCGCCAGCTTGCCCCCACTTTCACGTTGATATATTGGTGTTTCTCGCAGCACCAAATCTCCTGGTTGGAATTCACGTATTTTGACACGCTTGTTATATTCTCTAGCCAACCTTCGCTGATAATTCTCCATGTGTCGCAATGCCTTTTCTCGTTTTTCTTCCAATTCATCCAACTTGATTAGAATATTGCCTGCGCTAAGATTTTTCTCCCAAGCCTCTTTTTTGGTTGTCGGGATCGTAACCTCTGTCGGGAGCACTGCTTCAACTCCATAAGTTAAGCAAAAGGGGGACATTCCTGTGGCTTCTCTTCTGGTTGTGTTATAAGCCCATACTGCATTGTGGACTTGCTCGCACCATCCTCTGTTGTGTCCTTCCAACTTTTTCTTCAGTATATCTGCAATTGTTTTGTTTGTTGCTTCTGCTTGGCCATTAGCTTGCGGATATAATGGAGTTGATTTCCCACATCTTATCTGAAATGCATTAAGCAGCAACTCTATGTTTTGCCCTTCAAACTGCTTCCCATTATCAGATACCAATTGTGCTGGAACCCCAAATCTGCATATGATATTTTCAAATATGAAAGTAAAGACATCCTTATCGCGAATGTGTTGGACCGCTTTCACCTCTGCCCATTTTGTGAAATAATCTGTTGCGACAATTAAGTATCTTCTTTGTCCTGTTCCTGGTAAAAATGGTCCCACAATATCTAATCCCCACTTTCCAAAAGGCCATACACTTGTGGAAGAATTTAACGGTACCCCTGGCGCGTGTATCTTTTTCCCATGTCTTTGACAGTCCTCGCAGCGTCTCGATATTGCTTTTGCGTCTTCATGCATATATGGCCAATAATATCCTTGCGTCTTTGCCTTGTATGCCAAAGATCTTCCGCCGCTATGATTCCCTGCATCTCCACTATGCAGCATCTTCAATATGGTTTCTCCTTCTTTCCTTGTCAGACATCGAAGGGAAGGCCCATCAAAAGATCGCCGATAAAGCACGCCATCTCGTAATTCATAATTTGTTGCCCGGCTCTTTAACTTATGTGCCTCCAATCTATTTCTTGGTACCTCTCCTTTCATTAAATACGCGTGAAGTTCTACTCTCCAGTCTTCCTCACGACACTGCATTTCATCTTCTACCATCATTGTATCTGCTTCTTGTTCTTCCTCTTTATTAATTGATGGTGCCAGTAGTGTTTGTATTTTGACATTCCTCGCAGTCGGGTCTGTCATCATACTTGATATAAAGGCAAAGGCGTCTGCGAGTCTATTATTTCTCCTTGATATGTGCCTCCACTTTATTTTCGGTATCTGTGCCGATAATTCTTCGACATACTTCTTATACTTTTTCAAAGATGTATTATTTGTGGTGTATTTCTCTATTACCTGGTGGATTGCTAGTTGCGAATCACTGGTAATCCTTATATTGTCCAATTTCATTTCTATTGCAAGTCGCAGAGCATGTATTATAGCTTCATACTCTGTTTCATTATTAGTGGATTCAAACTCCAATCTAAAAGAGAAAGCTAATTTATTGCCTTCCGGTGAGATCATAACAATTCCCACTCCATTACCTTCTCCATTTGATGATCCGTCTACTAATATTTCCCACCTATCTGGCTCAGTTAGCAGATCTTTTGGGTTTCCATATTCTTCTTCTACATCCATCATCTCATCCACTGCTTCATCTTCTTCCAAGGGGAATTCTGCTAAGAAGTCTGCGACAACCTGTGATTTTGTTGAAGATAATATTTCATATTTGAGTTTGCAATGGCTTATTTGAGCGTTCCATCTTTCAACTCTTCCCGACCTTTTTGAGTGTTTCATTACTGACTCAATTGGTACTTTTGTCACTACCCTCACAGTATGCGCTTGAAAATATATGCGTAACTTGAACGTTGCATAAACTAACGCCAGGATTAACTTCTCGATCTTTGAATAGTTTCTTTCTGCGGCATTAAAGGTTTTGCTAATGTAATAGATTGGTTTTTCTACTCCTGCATCCGTTCGCAGTAAGACTGCACTTAAGGCATGCGAAGTTGTCGCAAGGTATATTAACAATTCCTCTCCTGGTTCTGCTTTTTGCATAATGGATACATCCATTAGATGCTCTTTGATTCCTTGTAAAGCCTTCTCACATTCGTCCGTCCACTTGAATTTCGATCCCTTCTTCAAAATGCTGAAAAAATGTTTACACTTATCAGATGACCGCGAGATGAATCTTCCTAGTGATGTTAATAACCCATTCAATTTTTGAACATCCTTTACTGTCGCGGGCGTCGGCATATCACGAACTGCTTTCACTTTCTCCGGGTCGACGTGTATTCCTTCCTTTGATACAATGTAACCCAAAAACTTCCCTGACGCAACGCCAAAGGTACATTTTTCTGGATTAACTTTGATGTTGAAACGCCTCATTTGCTCAAAAATTTCTTTCAAGTCTCGCACATGATCTTCTGCTTTCTTACTCTTTACCAGCATGTCCTCTACGTATACCTCTAGCGTTTTATGTATCCATTCTGCGAACACCTCTTCTACCATCCTTTGATATGTTGCTCCAGCATTTCGCAGACCGAACGGCATTTTAGTATAGCAATATAATCCTCTTGGAGCGAAGAAAGCAGTATGCTCTTGATCTTCCTCGGCGAGAGGAATCTGGTTGTACCCTTTGTACCCGTCCAAAGATGATACTCTTTCATTCCCTGCTGCTGATTCAACCAATTGTGGAATATCTGGTAACGGAAAACTATCTTTTGGACAAGCCTTGTTTAAATCAGTGAAATCTATGCATATCCTTATTCCCTTATTCTTCTTTGGAACTATAACCATATTCGCTATCCATTCAGGATATTTTGCTTGTCTAATAATTCCGCATCCAGCATCTTGAGAGTTCTTCTTCATCTCGAGGGTGATATGTTGTTGCTATCTTTCTAATTCTTTGTTTGAATGGCTTCACGTTTTTATCAATTTCCAATTTGTGACAGGCTATCGATGGATCTATACCAGGCATTTCATCCATATCCCACGCGAAGATATCTTTATAATCTCGCAACAGATCGACAGTTCTTTTCTCTTCATCCGCTCCCATGTTAGTTCCAATCTTTAGCATCTTGGGCTCTTCCTTGGTTCCAACATTTACTTCTTTAGTTTGTTCTGCCGCGACGTAACTGGCCTTCGGTTCTCCCATAGGGGTCGGTCCTTTTGGTTCTTTCGCGAGCCCATCTTCTTCTCCCGAGATCTCGCTAGGTATCCCTTTTCCTTCCTTTGCTCTTATCATGTAAACTCTGAACTCTTCTTCTTTCTTAGCCGCCTTCGCCATCTTTTTGCGATGCTTTGATATATTCTTTCGCTTGTTTACTCGTTCCTCGCAACACTTTACTTCTATTTGATAATATATTCTTCCTTTAGTAGCATCTCCTTTAATCTCGCCAATTCCAGTTGGTGTAGGAAACTTGATACATTGATGAAGCGTCGACGCCACAGCCTTTATTGCATGTACCCATGGTCTTCCTAGTAATATGTTGTACGGTGACTCCATATCCACTACACTCAATGTCACCTGTGTTTCGATTCCTCCTAACGGAATTCGTATTTTTATTTCCCCTTTAACCTTTGTTATGGATTTACCAAAACCTTGAATATTGTATGCCGCGGAAATCATATCTTCGTCTTTGTATCCCATCTTTTTGTAAGCGTGATAGAACATGATGTTCACCAGACTCCCTGTATCGATTAAAACTCCATTTACTACCCATGTTTTCATCGTGTTCTCTGATTTCACTCCTTCTTTGTACACGTTTACTGCGATCACCAGTGGAGATGTGTGATCCAAATTTTCTTTAGATATTTCCTCCGCGGTGAACGTTATCTCTTGCTTTTCCCATTCTTTCAACGGTGATGCCATTTCTCTATCTATAATCTTCTTCCCTTCAAAATCTCGTTTGTGTATTCTACCTCTGATATTTTCATGGAATTCACTAATCATTGCTCTTGTGTCTGTGCTGCATGCCATATCTTTTTCCTCTGTCTCACCCGATTTAAGATTTTCCTTTCTCATTTTCCTGATTCAAACAACTTTAATTGCAATCTTCCCTTTTTTACAAATGATTCGTCCCTGTTTCTAGCGCATATGTAGTAGCAGGAAATCCCACACTACACCCCTCGTTGTATTTTGCTTAATTAATCCATTAATAGATGTATGATCAAGAATATTTATTGATTGATTTCATGAAATGTATACACCCTAAAATAGAATTACACTTTAGAAATTAGAACACTCTTAAACTTTCTCTCTCCTAATGACTTGCTTAACCATTCAAAAAGACCTCCCCCCTACAACGGACTCACTCACCCCTTTATATAGGGTAATACATAGTGGATGCCAGCTAAGCTATCCTTTATTTTCGGGAATGTCTCGCGAAGTGTCGCAGATGTACAATGGTTCCTTCTCGCGACACTTCTTAACCCTCGCCAAATATCATGTATTCCTTATGTTTTGTTTGTCGTTATTCCTTGCGTCGTTAATTTTAGCTCCCTGCGACTTCCTCGCGACGCCGTCGTTTATTAATCTCGCGAACCTTGTATGTTGCGATATTATGATCCTACAAACCTAACATCGACATGTTAGTAGATACAACCAACGGACACGACATGTTCTCCTCCATGGATGGATGTAGCGGCTACAACCAGATAAGGATGTACGAGCATGACGCAAGTAAGATAGCTTTTCGAAATCCTCTCAGAAATTTTTTATTATACCATACTGCCATTTAGTTTAAAGAATGCCGGTGCAACGTATCAACGCTCTGACAATCTTCCACTGGAGTCGATACCTCAAGAGAACAGCCTCAAGAAGATAATAATGTCCAGTGTCATATCGAGCAAGATCCGGGCGAGCCACTCTATCAGGCAGTGGTCGAACAAGATTCAGGCGAGTCATTTTATCAGACAGTGGTACCTGTCTATCATGTTATATTGGAGAATCTGCACTTTTGGTCATCCTATGGAGCTGTTGAACGCTCATCTACAACAACATATGCCCCGATAGAAAGAACCAGGCCTGCCGGTAATGAAGAGCCTCATAATGTTCGTAGGGGCATATATATCACCAATAGGCGATACAACCTTCAGCCTTCTGCAAGCAGTTCCGTGAAGCACCAAGAGGAAAACTACTGAGATACAACATCCTGCGCGTCCGCCAACTCCAACTCCAGTACCACATGCACGACTCCCACAATGATGAAACAACGTCCAAGATATTCCATACCTGGCTCGACAACCACTACGGACAAACCATGTAAACCACGCCTGGGGACTGAGGCTCAGCATGAAGTTCCTTCACCATCAGTCAAGGACTTCTTCAACACGAGAAAGATGGTCAGTCAAGAATCATGGAATTCGCAAGTGTAAATCGAACTGGAGAGGAAGCCACTTCAACGCTCCCTCCAGCAGAAGCTGCTTCAATGGTCTATTCAAGAGCCGCCTCAATGCTCTCTCCGGACCCCTCGTTCGCTTCGAGAATCCCTTCAACACTCTCTCCAGGATCTACCTCAACGTTCGCACCAGAAGCCACTTTAACATCCTCTCGAGTCGTTTCAACACTCAAGCTACATCAATAATCTGCGCTCTGGTCAAGTTATCTTTGATGTACTCATTGCTCAACGTGTGTCTCATCCATCCGAATACCCAGCGGAGCATGAAAAACCCGAAGTCGATAGGAGGAGGGTTGTCCTGTGGAACAGATATTTTCATATAGTTGAAAGGGAGTGGTAAACAACTCATCATCAATGTTTGGAATATCTTTGAAGCTGTCAACACCTCCTGACTTGGCACCAGCATTATTCCCAGAAGATATCTCAACAGGATTTCTTTTCTTCATTCTACAATAAAAGACAAGGAGTCAGTACTTGTATAAAAACGCGTGAGATGTGTAGTCACACACGACAGATCACACATTCACTTTGGAGTACACAAGGCTGGTATTGGGTCCAAACACCGGTGCTGATCAAGTCACAAGTACGGTGTTGATCAAGTTTCCAAGTCCGGTGTTGATCAAGTTTCAAGTCTGGTATTGCTCAAGTTTCAAGACCGGTATTGATCAAGTCACAAGTCCGGTATTGCTCAAGTTTAAAGTCTGGTGTTGGTCAAGGGCACAAGGCTGGTATTGCTCAAGTCGCAAAGGCTGGTGTTAATCAGGACATAAGGCCAGTATAATAGGCGCGCACAGCAGGGATGGTTTCAGTCGAAGCACATGGCCGACGTTTGAAACATGTACACAGTGGACCCACATTCAATCGAAGCAGACACAACAAGCCCACGTTCGATCAAGCAGGCGCAGTAGCCCCACGAACGAAGCAGGCGCAACAGTCAGTCGATTAGGCACAACCCCACGATTGAACGAAGTAGGCGTAATAGCCCCTCGACCTAATCAGGCATAACAAGGTCGATCCGGCAAGACCGACATTCAAACGGAGTAAGCACGGAGCGGGCCCTCGACCAAGCTGCATAGCAAGGTCGATCGGCGCGTCAAGACCGAAATCATGCTAGGGGAACACTTTCCTGGACGTCTCTTGAACGTGACATGCTCGAAGGACAGGACGACCCGTCTCTCCTGGTAACATCTAACTTTGTCTAATAAGTTTTATCTTTAACTGTCACCATCTCATGCCTACCACAAAATAGTGTAACCATTATGTGCTAGGCAGGGGACTTAATGTTGATGGTGGATTTTCATTTAAGGTTAAGTTTGTAAAAACCAGAAAAATTATGCGCTGACATCTTGTAAAAGATAAAGCCGTTAATAAGTGTTGGATACACCCTCACTTAATTCACCAAGAATGGAGCATGTGGCAACAATCCCATTCTCGTGAATACATGAAATTCCTCCAGGTTGGAGCATGTGGCAACAATCCCATCCTCGCGGAATTTCTAATCAGCCTTGTATTTCAAAGTACTCATTATCGGTGCGGCATGACGGTAGAGTGTTACTCTTACGAGCAACACGAACCTCCAAGCATTATAATGAAACCATGTACGAAATACCCGCACAGTGACTCTCGGTGTGTTATACTAACCCGATTGAGCATCCGGACCGATTGTATTAGTAGGATATGATCGCAGATCATCCAACTCCACAAGCATGATTGGATGACCCAGATCAATTCCATCACCCCAAGGTGTATGGAATATCCACCTGGGACCGACCGTGATCGGTCCGGATATGATCGCATGATCATCCAACTCCACAAGCATGATTGGATGACCCGGATCAATTCCATCACCCCTAGCGGTATGGAATATCCACTCACGGGATCGACCGTATCGTCCGGATATGATCCATGATCATCCAACTCCACAAGCATGATTGGATGACCCATATCAATTCCATCACCCCCAAGCAGGTATGGAATATCCCCTGCCGAACCAACGCAGACCCCGCACGGTCGGCCTTTGGCCTAGCTTGCCCAAAAACGTCCATACCAGAGCAGTATGGACGGAAAACCCTAAATTAGGGTTTGCGGCATGTTACATGTGTCGCAAAACAGTCTATACCATCCATCTTCGCAGGTATAGATGGAGGGTGTAGATGTAGATTCAAAGGGCCCAGAGCATGTCAACAAAATCACCGTGGGCCCGCCTACATACCTGACCAACCATGTTTGGTCGTAACAAATTCGTGCGCCCAAACAAGGGGTGACGCACGACCTTGAAACCCAAAATTAGGGTTTTAAGCATCACGAGCGTCCATCTTCTCCGACACGAATGGAGGGTCCAAGATTAGATTAAGCAGGTCCGGTTATACCAACATGACCACCGTGGGCCCATCTATCCCATCGCCCGATCGTCCAAGGCATACCATGCCTGGCGAATCCAAAACGCACGCCCAACCTAGCGTGGCCACACCTCCCAAACCACAAACTGATCTCGACCGCTCAACTTCGCCGGACGATTTGGATGGCTCAGATCACGTTTTTATGGGATATTCAGGTATAGGTGTGAACACCAGCCTACCACCTTCACACCTGGCCAATCGGCCAAGACCGACCAAGATTGGTCTTCTTGGAACGTGTGCCTGAAGTGGGCGTGACGTGCGGTCCTTGCGGCACTAGTTTTCTGTCGCAAATTGATCTCGAACACTCGATTTCACCGGATGAATTGAGTGACCCAGATCATACTTTCGTGAGGTAATGGGGTACAGACGCCTACACCATCATGCCATCTACACGCATGTACGGTCGGCTAGGCCAAAGTTGTATCCCATGCTTGGTTTCGACCAAGCTAAAGAGTGATGCCTGCGCACCTCTTCAAAACCCTAACTTCATCAACGGTCGCAGATGAGTGTCTCAAAGATCATCTCATCCGTCCAACTTCACCGACTTGATTATACAACCCCGGTCGGGGAGTTAATTGGTCAGTGAGGCGTCATTACCCATCACTTTACCACACCATGGTGCAAGATCGCATAAAATACACACGATACTTTCACAAGTATCGACTTCCCGAATAACTTGATTATTCAATCCAAAGATTACATGCTATCTTTCGTGGATCCACGATCCACACATTCCGACATCAATCATGTCACAAACTGGGGGATACATACGGGGTATTGGTCCGGCGGTTTCGGCGTGCGGCAGGCAACGCGCCATCACAAGAACGTGTTAGGAAGTCATGGACGGTTAGAGATGAACAGGAGAAGTGGACAAGACTGGTCGTGTGGCACCAACGCACAACTCCACTACTCCATCACTCCACTTCCTCCACTTCCCACGAGAGACGTGAATAAGGCTCAAATGACTTGTATAAATAGGTTCTCCGCCCTATTTCCAAACAACAGAGGAAAACAACAAGAAAACACCCAGAGCCTGCTTACACCAATCGTAAGTTTGTTTACTTTCCTGTTGCAAGTCATAAGAAAGTCTACACCTTCACAATATCAACACCTTCTTCGCTTCCCTCCCTAAGATCAACCCCATCTCCTTCACTTTGTGACCGAAACAAGTCTGGAACGGCCATTTCTTGGTTTAGGCCGGACTTGCACAGATTGATCTCTCGAATCTACAAGCACTCATCGCGCAGTGCATTTGTTTAAGGTTTAGATTCATTCCTCGTCCACACCCCAAATTACCAAATTCTGCAGGAATATTTTTCACCCATAAACAGTGAGAAACGAATTTAAACCCTAAACAATGTTCTACAAGAGAGTACTTTAGATTCGAGATATGAATCTGTACAAGTCCGTCCTAAACCAAGAAATGGCCGTTCCAGACTTGCTTCGGTCACAAAGTGGAGGACAATGGGTTGGTTTTAGGGAGGGAAGCAAGGAAAGTGATGAGACCAGATTAGTTGATTCTGGAAGAGTAGTTGTGTTACGACTTGTATCAGAAAGTGGGAAGCTAACATATGGGAAACTTAGCAAACGTTTTTGAGTGGTGTATGCTCCTAACTGAACTTGTTGTTCGGTGGAAATAGGTAAGACCTATTAATACAAGTCGAAGTGAAACGTACTCTGGTCTCATTAAGGAATGGAAAAATGGGTGAATAAATGGGAGGAGGTGGTAACGTTAACGCATGGAATTAAATGTTCCATAAAACCGTTAACACATGGAATTGATGTTCCATAAAAAGAACGCTTCACCATTAACTACCTGTATTTACTAACCGCCTCATTCTTATGATGGGCGTAGTGTACGCCGCACGCTGTAAACCGCCAAACCAATACCCGAAGAGGATCCCCCAGTTTGTGATATGTGTTGATGTCTCGAATGTTTTTGTGAAAAACATGTAGCATGTTGTTGTTGCCTGGCAAGTCGTACTGGGGAGACTTGCTAGCTTGGTGACCTTCGACGGTCGAGATTTTGCATCTCAAAAGGAAAGATAGTTGTTGATCGTTGCACGCTTTCGTTTTGATAGCTGCGTAGGGAAGGACAGCATGGTGACGCGGTTAGGTTAGCATGGCGTTGGCATGGCATGGTTTGGCGTGGTCAAACTTAGGTTTTCGGGCCAAAGGTTACCATGCGTCGTCTGGTAACCTTGGATAGCTAGGATTTGCTCCTGGGATTGAAGGGGGACCATTGATCCTCGCACGCCTTCATTTTTGGTAGCCGCGTAGGGAAGGTCAGTATGGTGGCGCGGCTAGGTTGTCATGCCTTGGCATGGCATGGTTTGGCGTGGTCAAACTTAGGTTTTCGGGCCAAAGGTTACCATGCGTCGTCTGGTAACCTTGGAAGGCTAGGATTTTCTCCCCGGGATTGAAGGGGACCATTGATCGTCGCACGCCTTCGTTTTTGGTAGCCGCGTAGGGGAAGGACAAAGCATCTTCATGCGGCTAGGTTGTCATGCCGTTGGCATGGCATGGTTTTGCATGGCCAAACTTAGGTTTTCGGGCCAAAGGTTACCATGCGTCGTCTGGTAACCTTGGATGGCTAGAATTTGCTCCTGGGATTGAAGGGGGACCATTGATCGTTGCACGCCTTCGTTTTTGGTAGCCGCGTAGGAAAGGCCAGCATGGTAGCGCTGTTAAGTTGTCATGGCATGGTTTGGCGTGGCCAAACTTAGGTTTTCGGGCCAAAGGTTACCATGCGTCGTTTGGTAACCTTGGATGGCTAGGATTTTCTACAGGGATTAAATGGGGACCATTAATCGTCGCACGCCTTCATTTTTGGTAGCCGCGTAGGGAAGGCCAGCATGGTGGCGCGGCTAAGTTGTCATGCCGTTGGCATGGCATGGTTTGGCGTGGCCAAACTTAGGTTTTCGGGTTAAAGGTTACCATGCGTCGTCTGGTAACCTTGGATGGCTAGGATTTGCTCCTGGGATTGAAAGGGGACCGTTGATCGTCGCACGCCTTCGTTTGGTAGCCGCGTAGGGAAGGTCAGCATGGTGGCGCGGCTAGGTTGGCATGCCATTGGCATGGCATGGTTTGGCGTGGCCAAACTTAGGTTTTCGAGCCAAAGGTTACCATGGTCATCTGGTAACCTTGGATGGCTAGGATTTGCTCTTGGGATCGAAGGGGGACAGTTGATCTTCGCACACTTCATTTTTGGTAGCCGCGTAAGGAAGGCCAGCATGGTGGCGCGGCTAGGTTTTCATGCCGTTGGCATGGCATGGTTTGGTGTGGCCAAACTTAGGTTTTCGAGCCAAAAGTTACCATGCGCCGTCTAGTAACCTTGGATGGCTAGGATTTGCTCCTGGGATTGAAGGAGGATCGTTGATCGTTGCACACCTTCGTTTTTGGTAGCCGCGTAGGGAAGGCCAGCATGGTGGAGCTGCTAGGTTGTCATGCCGTTGGCATGGCATGGTTTGGCGTGGCCAAACTTAGGTTTTCGGGCCAAAGGTTTCCATGCGTCGTTTGGCAACCTTGGATGGCTAGAATTTGCTTCTGGGATTGAAGGGGGACCGTGGATCGTCGCACGCCTTCATTTGGTAGCCGCGTAGGGAAGGCCAGCATGGTGGCACGGCTAGGTTGGCATGCCGTTGGCATGGCATGGTTTGGCGTGGCTAAACTTAGGTTTTCGGGCCAAAGGTTACCATGCTTCGTCTGGTAACCTTGGATGGCTAGGATTTTCTCGTGGGATTGAAAGGGGACCATTGATTATCGCACGCTTTTGTTTTGGTAGCCGCGTAGGGAAGGCCAGCATGGTGGCGCGGCTAGGTTTTCATGTTGTTGGCTTGGCATGGTTTGGCGTGGCCAAACTTAGGTTTTCGGACCAAAGGTTACCATGCGTCGTCTGGTAACCTTGGATGGTTTGGATTTGCTCCTGGGATTGAAGGGGAATTATTGATCGTTGCACGCCTTCGTTTTTGGTAGCCGGGTAGGGAAGGCCAGCATGATGGCGTGGCTAGGTTGTCATGCCGTTGGCATGGCATGGTTTGGCGTGGCCAAACTTAGGTTTTCGGGCCAAAGGTTACCATGCGTCGTCTGGTAACCTTGGATGGCTAGAATTTGCTCCTGGGGTTGAAGGGGGGCCATTGATCGTTGCACGCCTTCGTTTTTGGTAGCCGCGTAGGGAAGGCCAGCATTGTGGCGCTGCTAGGTTGTCATGTCGTTGACATGGCATGGTTTGGCGTGGCCAAACTTAGGTTTTCGGGCCAAAGGTTACCATGCGTCGTCTGGTAACCTTGGATGGCTAGGATTTGCTCCTGGGATTGAAGGGGGACCATTGATCGTCGCACACCTTCATTTTTGGTAGCCGCGTAGAGAAGGCCAATATAGTGGCGCGGCTAGGTGGTCATGCCGTTGGCATGGCATGGTTTGGCGTGGCCAAACTTAGGTTTTCGGGCCAAAGGTTACCATGCGTCGTCTGGTAACCTTGGATGGCTAGGATTTGCTCCTGGGATTAAAGGGGGGCCGTTGATCGCACGCCTTCGTTTGGTAGCCGCGTAGGGAAGGCCATCATGGTGGCGCGATTAGGTTGGCATGTCGTTGGCATGGCATGGTTTGGCATGGCCAAACTTAGGTTTTCGGGCCAAAGGTTACCATGCCTCGTATGGTAACCTTGGATGGCTAGGATTTGCTTCTGGGATTGAAGGGGGACCGTTGATCGTCGCACGCCTTCATTTTTTGTAGACGCGTAGGGAAGGCCAGCATGGTGGCGCGGCTAGGTTGTCATGTCGTTGGCATGGCCAAACTTAGGTTTTCGGGCCAAAAGTTACCATGCATCGTCTGGTAACCTTGGATGGCTAGGATTTGCTCTTGGGATTGAAGGGGGACCGTTGATCGTCGCACACCTTCGTTTGGTAGCCGCGTAGGGAAGGCCAGCATGGTGGCGCGACTAGGTTGGCATGTCGTTGGCATGACATGGTTTGACGTGGCCAAACTTAGGTATTTGGGCCAAAGGTTACCATGCATCGTCTGGTAACCTTGGATGGCTTGGATTTGCTCCTGGGATTGAAGGGGGACCATTGATCGTCGCATGCCTTCATTTTTGGTAGCCGCGTAGGGAAGGCCAGCATGGTGGCACGTCTAAGTGCGTTTGGCATGGTGGGGCCAAGGGTTTGGTATGTCGTTGGCACATGGCGCGGCTAGCACGGGTATTGCCAAGGCAAGGTGCGGTTTGGCTTGGCATGGTGGGGCCAAGAGTTTGGCATGCTGTTGGCACATGGCGCGGCTAGCACGGCTAGTGCCAAGGCAAGGTGCGGTTTGACTTGGCATGTGGGGCCAAGGGTTTAGCATGCCGTTGGCACATGGAGCGGCTAACATGGTTACGGCCAAGGCAAGGTGCGGTTTGGCTTGGCATGGTGAGGCTAAGGGTTTGGCATGCCGTTGGCACATGGTGCGGCTAGCATGGCTAGGGCAATGGAAAGGTGTGGTTTGGCTTGCATGTGGGGCCAAGGGTTGGGGATGCCGTTGGCACATGGCGCGGCTAGCACGGCTTGGGCCAAGGCAAGGTGCGGTTTGGCTTGGCATGTGGGGCCAAGGGTTTGGCGTGAATGGATTGGCTTGGCATGGCGGGGCCAAGGGCTTGGAATGCCATGGGCGCATGGTGCGGCTAGCATGGCTAGGGCCAAGGCAAGGTGCGGTTTGGCTTGGCATGTGGGGCCAAGGGTTTGGTAGGTGTGGCTGTCATGGTTTTCCATTGGCACAAGGGTGTGGCTAGCATGGTTGGCATGCCTTGGTGCGGTAGGTGTGGTTGGCATGGTTTGCCATTGGCTCAGGGGTGCGGATAGCATGGTTGGCATGCCTTGGCGCGGTATGTGTGGCTGGCATGATTTGCCACTGGCACAGGGTTGTAGCTAGCATGGCTGGCATGCCTTGGAGCGGTAGGATGTGGCTGGCATGATGAGCCATTGGCACAGTGGTGCGGCTAGCATGGTTGGCATGCCTTGGCGCGGTAGGATGTTGCTGGCTTGATGAGCCATTGACACAGGGGTACGGCTAGCATGGTTGGCATGCCTTGGCGCGGTAGGATGTGGCTGGCATGATGAGTCATTGGAACGTGCGGTGTGAGAATTAGGGTTTTGGCTTGTCGAAACCCTAATTAGCATTAAAAAAAAGGTACCCTGGTAATTTTCTCGCAGACAAATTAAAGGGTTCAATAAATGTGCTTGGTTTGGACATTATTACTCAAGTTCTTTGTTGTCACTGTCTGACTAGGGTTTTACGACTTTACCCATAAGTTAAAAACCACCATCAACCCCCGTATAAGAAAATATCTAATCCAGCTGGTATCACGCGTTTGAAGCCTTAATTCACGGTTGGTAAAAGGGTTTTCCTTCTTAGGCTTCATTAATCCGCTGAATATAAGAGGTGATCTTGAACCCTTCGCTCATACAAATCATCATAAAATCGTGTCCACCCTCTTCACGTGTATTATCTTGTGTTTCTTCTCCTAGTTCCCATTTTGTCATCTTCATCATGTAGATTGCCGGTGCAGACATGGTAATTTTTTTTTGTAGCATATAATGGGATATTTCAGTGACGATCGTACCTCTGACTCTTCAGAGAGAAATTTTGAAGTCAACAAAACCCAGTTTTCTTATCATGAGGAGGTATTAGACAGAATTGATTTTCTGTTCCGTGAGGCTGACGAAATTATACAAGGCATGTCTCTCGCCCATCTATGCAGAGTGCGGATGTGTGTTCAGACTCTCATGGCTTCGATGAATATGGAGGAAGTGGAGATATGATGAAGCATCTTAGCATGTCGGGAGATCTCATAATAATGAAGTTTCTCTATAACCCAGTACTAGGGCTGGACGATTCGCCTCTCGGTTGAAACGACGAAAGACTGAGTCCATGAAACTTTTAGGTAAGAGCCAGTTTAATTACCCTGTCCATGACGGGATCGTAATCCTTGACTTTGATGCGGAAGAACCGGGACATACTTAAGAAGCTGCTAGAAAAGCTCGTGAGGAAGATGTCGACACAGTTTGCGAAACTGAAGCAACTTCTGGAGTGGACGCCGAAACTGCTATCAGGGATATTGAAGCGACTGCTGAGGATGCCATCGAGGCGGACGAGGAGGCGGAGGCAACATGTGTTGGATCCATTGGAGAAGCCATGGAAACATACACAAACGCCGGACATGATGTGAAAGCTGCTGCGAAAGCGACTGGATGGGATCTTTGAAGTTCTTCTGCCGAGGCGCTTCGATGGGATGCTTGAGATTCTTTTAGCTGCCGAGGCGGCGTCTGGGTGGAACGTTTGCTGCCAGAGAGGGTGCTGGGGAAAGTGCTTGAAAAAGCTCTGATGGAGGCGTTGTTGATCCAGGCATCTGCCATTGACGACCAATTTTTTCCACTTTTGCTATTTCTCCTTGGCGTGTAGCCGCTTTTGATATTTCAAAGATTTACTTTCACTTTCTTGTTTTCATGGCGGAGTTAGGGCTTCGCCAAGTAACATTCCGTTATTCAGCTCTTATGGTTTCACATCTCTGAATGAATTAATAAAACCTTCATACTGAAAAGATCCAAAAACCCTTTATGCGAAAATAAGTCGCTCGACCCTCCTGGCCATCCAGTAGACGGATAAACACCGTACACAAATAATGTGGATGGAATTTGCCACAGATACAAGCCGGCATGCTGTATTCGCAGCCAATGCCTCCGAACGTCGACATCACCCATAATAACTCAAAATAGGGGAAATAACAACAACAGTTAAATGTTCGACCGGCCTGTTTCTTGGCTCTCCCTTGTAGTAGCATCATTTTCACACATCCCGAAAACCAGAGAAGCGTTAGGTGAGATTCGAAGCCGGATATTTTTGAAGAAGATATCTGTTCTGCCGCCTGATGATCATCTTCCTTGCATATTCCCTTTTTCAGTATCTTTGAATAGATTTTTTTTTTTGTGGTGGTTTGGGAAAACTTTTTAAGGAAAGATGTTATTTAATTGAAATCGAAAACTCTACTCATGAATGCAAGCAGTGCAATCAATTTAGAGAAGTTACAAATATTGCATGAAAAGGGAAAATGCTGAAGGAAATGTTGAAAGGGGAATGCTGGAGGTGAAGGTAGCACAGCGTTTTAGGTATCGAAGGGTTTGAGCCATCGCGAGTGAATCGTCACACCTTCCAATTTGTCGGCATTGATGAGCTTACAGTAACCACCCAAGATAACATCTGCCACCAGATATGGCTCATCTTCCTTTTCTTTAGGTGAACCGGGTCAAGTGGCTATCTTCACTGTTATGTCTCCAACTTGAAACGAGGTCGTCTTGACTAGTACATCTCCAATTTGAAACAGGTTTGAGCGTTGCGCAACCACTTAATTTTTGAACTCGTCATCTTTGACTGTGACAACTTTCAAATTTTTGACAAAGCACTTGAAAGGCCCAACGTCCCATTCACATATCCTAATGACGCTGGGTTGATAATCCGACCGAGTCCCCATGCCTGGCCGATTGGAGAGGTGACTGGGTGCGGAAAGGGTTGTTTAACCAGACTTACTTGTGTTTGGAATCTATGGATGAACGTCGACGGGCTTTCTCCAGACAATCGAGTTACATTGGTAAGTTGTTGATACGACAACATGTAATCTTCAAAGTTGGACGACTTGTTGGAGATTCTTTAGGGTATCGACATCGGCAGAGGAGATACTCTTAACTTCGCTTTGTTGCCGTGTACCCATGCACGCCCCAGAATCATGTCGTAATTTGAGAGTTCTTTGACAATATGGAATTTTCCATGTGTTAGAGTGTCTCCCACCTTGATTTCAAGGTTGATGTAGCCATATTCGTCCATCGCCTCTCCTTCCAAGTTTTTGACCACGGTTGGGGAACGGGTAGCCTCCTGCTTCGAAACTCCCGCAGATCTCATAGTTTTGATGGTAACGATGTTGAAGTCAGAGGCCGCGTCGATTAATGTGTTGTCGAGCTCGGCGTCCCTCAGACAAACCGTGATCAGCAGTCCCCAGTTGTATTTTACAGCACCGCTTCCCGAGAGAGTTTGGGGTTTTGGCGTGGTTTCTTCAGTAGGAAAAAGTCGCTTGCCCGATACAACACGATTAAGGGATGTGAAGATATCTTGACGTTGTGTCTTGGAGAGATAGAGAATTTCACATACATGTTGCATCATGGATTGCACAGTTTCGTGTACAGTCCCTAGAGACCATGCAACTCCTGACTGGAAGTGGATCTCTGTGAACTCTTTCATTGTCCAGTCGAAGCTCCCATGCTTCTATCTTTTCTTTCAAGATATGCTTTACCCTATTGCAGTCACTGGTCGGGTGGTGGACAAATCTGTGGTAGCGGCAGTATTTGGGGTTTGCCATTTCTACTTCGGTTGGTGGGCGCCTGGTAGGAGGTAGCCTGATGGCGTCGTCTTGGATCCACGCTTCCAAGAGTTCAATCACTTCCTCGATTGGGAACGGGAAATCCAAGACATTTTCTCCAGCTTCTTGATGTCGCATGGGAGCTTTAGCGGTGGTCTTCCGTGGCGGAACTGCCTGTCGTGTTGGTGTTGCGCGCTTGGGTTGCTGTTCTGCCACTGGAGCCTTCCTTTTTCCTCCTTTGTCTACCACGCTCAAAGAGGAGGGACCAGTGTTTTATTGCATATTGATGAGGCATATATTTCCTCGAGTTTCACGTCCTCGCCTCTGGTTGGCCTGGTTCTTTCCAACAACGCTGGTGCTGTTGTGGCTGACCGTTTCGCAGCTTCATGAAGTTCAAAGAATGTCTGGAATCGCAGATTCTCTGGTAAGGCGCGGTAGATGGGAATCATGCCATCGATGCAATAATCCACCAATTACTGTTTGATCACTTTTGGGTCATGACAATCCAGTGCTTGAATTCTGAATCTTTTGACAAAATCATTCGGATGTTCGTTGTTTCGTTGGAACATCCTTCCTAGATCTGAGAAGGTAATTTGCTCAGACACAAAGAAGTACTTCTTGTAGAAAGCCGTAACCATATACGACCAGTTAGAGATGCTGCTTGGCGTAATGCTGTTGTACCATGTGTATGCTCTTCCAGTAAGTGATTTCGAAAATTCCCTCAAACGGAGAACGTGATTGTATTCGTGCTCTCCCAGGGACTCCAAGAATCGATAAACATGTTCACGCGCATTACCGGTGCAGTCATACAGATAGAATTGAGGGGAAGAGTAACCCATTGGAAGAGGGATTCTTTGTACTTCCGGAGGATATGGGGGTTTATGCTGATGCATGTCCATGGAATCGCTTTTGTCCCGGTTTCAGAGAAGTCGTTCAAAATCTTCTCGCGTGACAAAATTGGACGATTGATTTCTCTTCAATTGAGTTCCGGGAGAGTCTCTTCGTCTACAAAGGTGTGCCCTGTTGAGGTGATGGTGCCAGGGGTATTGGAGGTGTTCCTCATTGGCTCTGGCTGGCGTGATTCTTGCGGTAGCCGTTCTGTTAGTACCTTGAGAAAAACAAGTACCTCCTTCTGAGTAGAGGCCATGTCCGTTTGGGCTCTAGTGATAACCTCATGTCTTTCCATCAAATCAGCAATAGTAATATAGGATCGGCTTCCTCTGGCTCCTCCAGTTTCTCGTCCTGACGGAGGAGTAGTTGCGGCTCTGGTGACGGTTAAAGGTGTCATACTTGACGAAACATTGGGAGTGGCGGCAGCGGCTCTGGCTCTGGTGATTGGAGGTGTAACACCTGAAGGAGCATTTTCCGCGACATAGGCTCTGGCTCTGGTAATCGAAGGCATGATGCCTGAAGGAATATTCTCCATGTTGCTGGTGTTGACATGTGGCGTATTAAAACCACTAGAAAGAACGTTAACACCGGGAATAATTTCAGCGCCAGTGTTCTCAAGGTTTGTTGTTGATCCGGACCTGAGTTCTACCATCTTGATATCGGGGTTGAAAGATAGAATCGGGGATTGAGAAATTGATATTGTAACCGAGAGATTAATCTCCCACTGTAGTCGACAATTGTTTGTGGGTGAAAACAGTTTCTGCAGATTATGGTAATTTTGGGTGTGTGGGTGAGAAACAAATTTAAACCCTAAACAATGTACTGTATGGGAGTACTTTTGATTCGAGAGATCAATCTGTACAATCCTGGCCTAAATCAAGAAATGGTCGTTCCAGGCTTGCTTTGGTCACAAAGTGAAGGAGAAGGGTTGGTCTTAGGGAGGGAAGCGAAGAAAGTGTTGAGACCATAATAGTTGATTCAGGAAGTGCGGGTGTTTCGTGACTTGTATCAGAAAGTTGAACTGGCTAGTTGAATGGAAAGCTATCAGATGATTTCTGGATGTTGTATTGTTCTCCTGACCAAAACTTGTTGTTTGGTGGAAAATAGGTGAGACCTATTTATACAAGTAGCAACAAAACGTACCCTGGTCTCTCAGGAAGTGGAAACGATTGAGTGGTGAAAGAACGGAGTAACGGGTAATGCCTGGAATTTATGTTTCCATAATGAAGGATATAAATACACCATTACTTCTTGCCATTACTAACCGCCCCGCTTTATGACATTTTCTGTAACGGGCGTATTGCACGCTGATAGACACATATATGTGTCTATTTTAGTCTCAATTCTCTGTAATGTTAGTACGCGATTTTGCGCTTATTTTGGTATTTTATGTCTTTGTAGGTGTTTTTGGAGAAAAAAGCTTTTGCGGGAAAATTGGCTCGAAGAGTGGTATTTGCGCTCGTGGGAGAAAATTACTATTCGGACCCCTCATTTGGATAAGGGGCACTCAATTACTAAGGGGCGACCAGGTATACTATTTGCACCCCATGGCTAATGTCACCCTACTCTGGTTAGGGGGGCATTTCTTCTTCACGATTTAAACACAAATTTTGGCGGGAAATTTTGCTTTTTACCTGCGAAAAGTTTTGGAAGAGCTCAAATGAGATTCAAACACGAAATTTGGTTGGGATGGATTTGTTTCAGCTAAACATGGATTTTATGGTTGATTGGATCGATTATATTGGGCTGTATCATTGGATTTTCATTAAACCAAGGAAAGAAAAGATACTCGGGTTTCTGTTTTGGGATAATTCGAATATTTAAGGAAGCTACGTGAGTTATGGGATGTAATACATTCCATGTACGAGTCAATAGAGATTTTGGACATCTCAAAAGCCGTGTAGAGAATTTCTTGTGACTTCAAGTGAAGGAAATATCCGTAACATGCAAGGAAAGTTTTCATACTTATCTCGACGAGACAAGGTGGAGAAAGTCTCGGGTAGTTATTTATATTTGGCAGTTGTTTTACGTGGAGTTTGGGAGAGTTTGGATTGGACAGAGAAGCCGCGTAGAGGAGAGGAATACAAGGGAAGTCCGTGACTTTTGGGTAAAGAAAAGAAGAGATTTCTTGGAGAGTTAATCGACCTGTTGAATTTATATAGGATGCTTGGAGTCCCAAAAAAGGTTGTCGAGACTTTGGGGGTCCGGACAGAGGTGTAGTCGGAGGGTTTGGAGGAGTTGCAGAGACGATCATCATCAGCAGGGAAGTAGAAGGAAGAAGAACAGAGAACAACACTCAGAACCAGTCGCATAAACTGTTGCGTTTTCTTTCAAATCCAACACTTTTGTAACAGTATTCCAACAATTATATGCATCTTCGTAACAGTGATGTTACTATTTCTTTGTAACAGTAGGCTCTGTAATAGCTATAATAGTTACAAACCCGCTGCTTTATTATTTTCCTCTCTTTTAATCAACTTTTAAGCTATGAACCAATATTTTGAGCAAGTGATTAATATGAGGAGCTAAACCCCAACACTGGGATGACGGAGGAAGCCATATTTCATGCGTGTGGAAATTATATTTAATTCTTTCATGACTTTTTGCATGGATTGTTAATTGTGTTATGGTTTTTATTGAATGGTTGTGATTTCAATTGATGGGTTATACTTAGGTTAAGTCTTTTGATATCCCATGATTTAGATATACAGTCGTTGCTTTTCAAAAATCTACCTTGGCAAAACATAGAGTCAATATTTTATTATTATTTGAGCTATAATTGTCTAGAATAAATATATGAATCGCATGAATGAATTTTATGGTGGAATCCTGAGTCCTAGTGCCTCTCGATATTTGTGACAAACTTGTGTATATATTTTATGTATTTTGTTTTCAAATCTTAAACCAATCTCATCAAGTCCGAGTTGAACGAACTTTTCTTACCACTTTACAAACAACTTTCAAAAATCATATCACACGCCGCACGCTGTAAAACCGCCAGACCAATACCCTGATGAGTATCCCCCAGTTTGTGACATGTTTTGATGTCTCGAGTGTTTTCGTGGAAAACATGTAGCACTTTGCTACGTGTGCCAAGTTTAAAATTGAGAGGCTTGCCGTATGTAAATAGCATATGTGATTGGCTAGTCGCCTAAAACTTGTCACGAGCTGAACGGCTCGGTGGCGAATTTCGATGGCTGAGATTACATCTCATGAGGAAGAGTGGCCATTGATTATGGCCGCAACTTGTTTTATAGCGAAGTAGCGCCATTGGCATAGTAGCACCTGGTGGAGCCATGACATAACGACATGCTAGTGGCATGCCAGTGGCATAGTGGCATTCCAATGGCGTAGCCGCGGCATAGCGACATGCTAGTAGCCGTGGCATAGCGGCATTCTAGTAGCCGTGGCATAGCGGTATGCTAGTAGCTGTGGCATGGTGGCATGCCAGTGGCCGTGGCATAGCGGCATGCTAGTAGCTGTGGCATGGTGGCATGCTAGTGGCCGTGGCATAGCGACATGCTAGTAGATGTGGCATGGCGACATGCTAGTAGCCGTGGCATAGCGGCATGCTAGTAGCTGTGGCATGGTGGCATGCCAGTGGTCGTGGCATAGTGACATGTTAGTAGATGTGGCATGGTTGCATGCTAGTGGCAGCGGCCTAGCGACATGCTAGTAGCTGTGGCATGGTGGCATGCCAGAGGTCGTGACCTAGCGACATGCTAGTAGCTGTGGCATGGTGGCATGTCAGTGGCCGTGGTGTTGTAGCCTGGCCAAAGTTTAAGATTTGTCTCGGTTGCTAAAGTTATGGATTGGCGGCATGCCCAAGGTTAGGGATTGTCGCCGTGGCCAAGGATAGGGCTTGGCGACATGACCAAGGTTAGGGCTTGGCGCATGTCCAAGGCTAGGTCTTGGCGGCATGACCAAGGTCAGGGCTTGGCGTCGTGGCCAATTTAGGATTTGATGCGGCGGCCAAAGTTTAGGGTTTGGCGACATGGTCGCTCAAAAGGTTTCCACAATCCTGTTAGTTTGGTGGCGAACTTGGATGGCTGAGATTGCATCTCAGGAGGAAAGGTATCCGTCGATCATGGATACCTTCAATTGGAAGTGCCGCCTTTAACTTGCGCTAGCGGCATGACTAGCATGGCTCGTGCATGCCTTCGACGCGGTTGCGCGCGTATCCATAGCCACTGAAACTTTGGCACTTTGGTGTGGAAATCTTGCCTAAATTATGGTTTAGCTTGTCGAAACCCTAATTAACCTATATGGCACGTCGCATGGGGTGAGTGGCCATGTTTGGCGTGTTTGGCATGTGCATCTGGCATGTGTGTCTGGTATGTGTGTTTGGCATGTTTGGCATGATGCTTGGCATGCTGGTGCGTTTTTGGGAAGCCAATTGGCTTTGCAGTCATCTGGCGTGGTTTCCTTCTCTTCAACACTGTGGCGAGTTTAAAGTAACCTGGTTTGGTTAATGTAAGAGGGCCGGCCAGGCATGGGTGTGGCTAAACTTCTGTGTGAGTGTGGTGGATTTAAGGCAACCTGATTGGTCGATGGGAAGTGGGGCCGACAAGCTAGGGCGTGGCCACACTTCCAGTGCAATGTGGCGGATTTAATTACCTAGTTTGGCTAAGCATAGTTTTTCGACCAATGGGGTCTAGTGTACGCGAAACCCTAATTTTGCAAATTAGTCGGGTTTATGAGCTTTTTGTGAGTTATCACAATAATTGGCTGGATTTTGTATGATGCCACAAAAATCCTTATCTACAGAATGCAGTGTGCTTTCCGTCTGAGCATTTCGTGCGATGGCCTTAACTTTGGTACTTGGAGGTTCATGCTACTCCGCTGCGAGTGAACATAAATCCGTATGCCATACCGATATTAAGGGTTCTGTCGGGGAACATAGCACAAGAAAGTACTCAGTGAGTCTTGTATTGGCGAGGTGCCGAAATTTACAAAGTGTTTGGGATGGTTGCTACATTCGCCAGTCTGGATAAATTTCATGTAAATATATCGAATGGCTCAATAAATATGATGGTGGAGAGGTTAGCACTCACGGCACCGTTTTCTTGCAGGGTGACGTCAGATGCAAGGTTTTATGATTTTAACCCTAAGATAAAAACCACCATCATCAAGAAGCATGGGAGCAGCTGAAAGCTCTTCTCACACCTGCTCCTATAGTTAGACCACCCGACTGGACTTTACCATTTGAAATTATGTGTGATGTATCCGACTATGTTGTAGGAGCTGTTATAGGAAAACGGATAGATAAACTCCCTTATGTGATCTACTATGCTAGTAAAACACTTAATGATGCTCAACTGAACTATTCAACCACTGAAAAAGAATTGCTAGCTGTAGTGTTTGCATTAGACAAGTTTAGATATTATTTGATAGGATCCAAAGTCATCATATATACTGACCATGCTGCATTGAAATATCTTCTGCCTAAGAAAGATGCTAAAGCTCGTCTAATTTGATGGATACTCTTGTTACAAGAGTTTAATCTCGAAATTCGAGATAAGAAAGGGTCAGAAAATGTTGTTGCTGATCACTTGTCTAGGTTGAATGTTGAATCTGTTGATGAATCTTTGCTTATTAGAGAATCATTCCCTGATGAACAATTGATGCTTGTGTCTGAAATGCCTTGGTTTGCTGATATTGTCAACTATTTTGTTACTAGAAGAATGCCCTTGCATTGATCTAAACAAGACTGTTCTAAATTCTTGGCTGAAGTGAAATATTTATTTTGGGATGACCCATACTTGTTTAAATACTACCATGACCAACTCATTAGGAGATGTGTCCCCAATTCTGAACAAAGAAATGTCATCTCTTTCTGTCATGACCATGCTTGTGGAGGCCATTTTAGTGCTAAGAAAACTGCTGCAAAGATCTTGCAGAGTGGTTTCTATTGGCCATCATTGTTCAAAGATAGTCATGCTTTTTGTGTTTCTTGTGACCGATGCCAGAAATTAGGAAGTATCTCAAGAAGAAACATGATGCCCTTACAACCTATTCTGATTGTTTAACTATTTGATATATGGGGTATTGACTTCATGGGTCCCTTTCCTAACTCTGGGGGTATGATATACATTCTTGTTGATGCTGATTATGTCTCTAAGTGGATAATAGAAGTCATTGCCTCCAAAATAAATGACCATAAAGTTGTTCTTTCCTTTCTTAAAGAAAACATTTTCTCTCGTTTTGGCACACCTAGAGCTATAATCAGTGACGGTGGTTCACACTTTTGCAATAAGCCTTTTGAGTTATTAGTTCGTAGGTATGGCATAACTCATAAAGTCGCAATCACATACCATCCACAGACCAGTGGCCAAGTAGAGGTTTCTAATAGGGAGATTAAGCATATTCTTGAGAAGAAGGTTAACCCGTCTAGAAAAGATTGGTCTTTGAGATTGAATGATGCTTTATGGGCTTATAGAACAACATATAAAACCCCTATTGGCATGTCCCCTTACCGACTTGTGTATGGAAAGCCTTGTCATTTACCCGTTGAACTAGAACATCGTGCATATTGGGCTATCAAAAAACTTAACTTTTCTCTTGATAATGCATGTACTCAACGGAAAATCCAACTCAATGAGTTGGAAGAATTGCAAAATGATGCTTATGACAATGCTAAGCTGTACAAGAACAAAATGAAAGTGTTCCATGACAATCACATTTTGCGCAAGTCATTTACACCTGGCCAAAAGGTTTTGTTGTACAACTCTCGCTTACATCTTTTTCCGGGTAAATTGCGTTCACGATGGTACGAACCATTTTTGGTACGTACTGTATTCCCTCATGGAGCTGTAGAACTCGAAGATGTAGCAAATCAGAACGTCTTCAAAGTCAATGGTCAAAGATTGAAACCATTCCTGGAGCCACTTCCACCAGATGATACCACTGACTTGGAAGACCCTATTTATGTGGACTAAACCAGCTCACTTGTGTACATACTTATGGATTAACCGTCCATTTTATTTCCCTTTTATTTTATCTCTGTATAATTTTTTTTATGTGTGCTAACCCATCTTTTTGTCTTATTTCTAATGTTGTTTGCTTTCAAAAGCATTCATCCATTTCTGGTTTAGCACCATTCTTATTTGCATCTGGTAATCTCTTTCCTTTAAATCTACTCTGCACTGTTCTCCTGGTATGTTGTTATACTTACCTTATATGTTGAAACATTGAGGACAATGTTAGATTTAGGTTTGGGGGAGTGTTTTGCATGTAGAGTTTTTAGTCTTTTGCATTTAAAAAAATCAAAAAAATCAAAATCTTTGTAAATACTTGCATAAAACCTCCAACTTTTAGAGATCTTAGAGTCACTAGCATGCTTCTAGCTATGTTTACATAGAGAGTCTGACCAAAATAACTGAACTTGGAAGTACTGGAGAACACGATCGGGTTTCTTGTTTGTCTGAGCGTTAAAGTTGGATTTAACCATGCCGGTGGGCGAATTAGGTGTTGCAAAGATATTTGGTAGTAGAGTTGTGATCACCCTTAGTGGAGACTACCTATTTTTACATCAAGCGAGGCACCCACCTTCAATTTTTGTGACTATCTAAAAGTCCTTTTAGAGTGTGTGTCATCAGACGTAAATTCCAGGTAGGATTGGTGAGCTACCCAACCTCGCACCACTTTCAAAGACTATTTTTGATCTCTTGAGTGCTAATTCCATCAATCATGAGGATGGCGTCTAAAGATGAAAACTCTTGTAGTTTGATTTGCAGTTAGCACCATTCTCTCTCTCTCTCTCTCTCTCTCTCTCTCGACAACATCAACAGATCCATAGAAACACATCATCATCAACGAGCAGAGCAACATCAAATTCTATGAAGAAAGTTGAAATAGTCCAAGGTTTACATGCAACGGTTCAAGGAAAAAAAAAATCTTATTCAAAAGTGAAGATACAGTACAAAGAGCAGAATATACACATTTGAAGAGGTAATTTACAAGAGCAAAGAAAAATAGAAAAAGATGAGAATTAGTGAAGTTCATAAATCAAGACAATACATGTTGTGAAGAATTAAGTGATAAAGTCCTTCCTACATGGCTTTAGTAGTTTCATTATTTATTTTGTTATTTTTAGTTTTTCATTTGTAATATGATCAAAAAAATAAAATAAATAATAAATAAATATTGTAATTTGTTTTTAGTTTTGTTTAATAAACACCATGGTAAAGAAGAATTTAAGAGGACATTTCAAGCGACAAGGAATTTGAAGAGAAGAATTAGAAATTGTCAAGGTTCTAAGAAGTTCAAGAGTTCATCATCAACAGTTGAAGACCGAAGACCGAAGATTGAAGACGTTTCTATGGATGCTATGAGAGTGGTGTTGATTGTCGATCAGATGTGAAGGTAAGTGAGTACTCCCATCCTTGCTAATGATTGATTTCCTTTCTTAGAGATCATCAGAAAAAGATTCTTTTTGTCCACGATTCTGTGGAGTCTCCAGAAATTATTTCGGAAGGTTTTCCTTCCCACCGTTCAACGTGTGCAGGATTTCTCTCTTTATTCCTACACGCACACATGAGAGACTAAAAAAGCGGTATTTTTTGAGTGCAATTATCATAAAACCATGTTGGTGAGGCAGAAGTCGAGGATTGTGATAACTCTCGAATCCGAATTCTTTCATATGGTATGGTTACTTCTCGCTCATATGGTTACTTCTCGCTCCGAATTCTTGTATTTCCTGTACTCATTATCAATGCGGCATGACGACTGAGTGTTACTCTTAGCAGAGCAACACGAATCTCCAAGCATTATAATGAAAGCATGTACGAAATACCCGTACATGCTGACTCTCAGTATGTTATACTAGCCCGATTGAGTAACTCTCGGTGTGTAATACTAGCCCGATTGAGCATCCAGAC
This sequence comes from Papaver armeniacum, assembly GCA_023531295.1. Classification (NCBI taxonomy): domain Eukaryota; kingdom Viridiplantae; phylum Streptophyta; class Magnoliopsida; order Ranunculales; family Papaveraceae; genus Papaver; species Papaver armeniacum. The sequence continues at coordinate 444,472 of JAJJWW010002817.1, forward strand.
TGACCGTATCAGTCTGGAAATGATCATGGTCATCCAACTCCACCAGCATGATTGGATGACCCAGATCAATTCCATAACCCCCAAGCAGGTATGGAATATTCACTTTTGAACCAACGCGGGCCCCGTATGGTCGGCCTCCACAAAAGATTGGCATAGCTTGCCAAAACGTCCAAACCAGAGCGGTATGGACGGGAAACCCTAAATTAGGGTTTGCGGCATATTACATGTGTTGCAAAACAGTCTCAACCATCCATCTTCGCAGGTATAGATGGAGGGTGTAGATGTAGATTCAAAGGGCCAAAAGCATGTCAATACAATCACCGTGGGCCCGCCTACATACCTGACCAATCGGTGAGGACCAACCACGGTTGGTCATCCCAATTCGTGCGCCCGAACAGAGCATGACGCACGACCGTGAAAACCAAAATCAGGGTTTTAAACATCACGAGCGTCCATCTTCTCCGGCACAAATGGAGGGTCCAAGATTAGATTAAGCAGGTCCGGTCATACCAACATGACCACCGTGGACCCATTTATCCCCTCACCTGGTCGGCCAAGGCATACCATGCCTGGTTATCCCAAATCGTCCGCCCAAACTAGCGTGGTCACACTTCCCAAACTGCAAACTGATCTCGACCACTCAACTTCACCGGACGATTTGAGTGGCTTGGATCACGTTTCCATGGGACAGTCAGGTATAGGCATGAACACCAGCCTACCACCCACACGCCGGACCGATCGTCCAAGATCGACCAAGATTGGTCATGATGCGCGGCTTTTGCAACACCAGATTTCTATTGCAAAATCGATCTCAACCACTCCTCTTTGCCGTTTAAATTGAGTGGCCTAGATCACACCTTCATGGGATAGTGAGGTACGGACGTTACACCGGCATGCTGTCTACACGCATGCCCGGTCGGTCCTTTCCAAAATAATTCCCATGCTTGGTTTCGACCAAGCTGAAGAGTGATGCCTACGCACCTCTTCAAAACCCTAATTCCATCAACGGTCGCAGATGAGGGTCTCAAAGATCATCTCGTCCGTCCAACTTCACCTGCTTGATTATACAACCCTGGTCAGGAGTTAATTGGTCAGTGAGGCGTCATGGTAATCATCACCCGTCACTTTACCACACCATGATGCAGTACCTGCATAAAATACACACGATACTTCACAAGTATCAACTTCCTGAATAACGCAGTTATTCAATTTAGCATTACATGCTACTTTTGTGGGTCCCACGATCCACACATTCCAGACATCAATCATGTCACAAACTAGGGATACATACTGGGGTATTGGTCTGGAGGTTTACAGCGTGCAGCGTGCAACGCGCCATCACAAGAACGTGCTAGGAAGTCATGGACGGTTAGAGATGACAGGAGAAGTGGGCGAGACTGGTCGTGTAACACCAACACACAACTCCATTACTCCATCACTCCACTTCCTCCACTTCCAACGAGAGACGTGAATAAGGCTCAATGACTTGTATAAATAGGTTCTCCTCCCTATTTACAACAAAAAAACAGAACAAGTCGAGACAAGACAGAAACCAAGTGTTAATACAAAACGTATTCAAACACCCAGAGCCTACTTTCATAAATCGTAAGCTTGGTCACTTTTCTGTTACAAGTCATAAACAAGCCTACACCTTCACAATCTCAACACCTTCTTCGCTTCCCTCCCTAAGATCAACCTCATCTCCTGCACTTTGTGACCGAAACAAGTCTGGAACGACCATTTCTTGGTTTAGGCCGGACTTGCACAGATTGATCTCTCGAATCTACAAGCACTCACCGCGCAGTGCATTTGTTTAGGGTTTAGATTCATTCCTCATCCACACACCCCAAATTACCAAATCCGGCAGGATTAGTTTTCACCCATAAACAATAGTGAAGGACAACTAATAAAGCCCCTATTTACATTGACTCTTCTCGCACATACTCTACAACGTCGCATGGCTCTTCACACTTTTCTCGTGATTAAGATGACGTCATGCGATGCGCCATTTTGGATATGCTATATGCGGTCGTCTTTGCTCAGTCCTGATGATCTTTACTTCACATGCTTGATTGGTGTGCGGTATTTTGTATCTACAAGGATTATGAAAACAAGACAAATACAAGTATGAAAAACATCTGACTAAATTAAAGGAATAATGGTTTTCTCGGAATTATATTCTACCATACTGTTTGTTTTTCTTCTTTAGAAAAATGTGTTCCCAAAATGTGAAGGATGTGCTCGAATGTCTTGCACATATAAGTAGAAGAATCATTTGATTTTATTGCATCAAAGTTTATATTGAGTTTATATAGACCATCAGTCTTGTAACCCTTACCCACATAATATTTTCCCTTAGTCACTAAAACATTTCCATATTTCATTACGATTTTAAAAGGGGTATTTTTCGTTACCTATCTTGTAAAGATTGATAATTTGCATTACCACCCCTACATAAATAAAATTAGCAAAACCTCATTCGTTATATATTATGTCCAAAGGTCAGTTAGCTGAATCACCAGTTGTGTACAAGTGTACAAAAATAAACACATGGCATTGCCCTTAAGTGGGTAATCTATATATTTTTTTGCTTTTTGCTAAGAAACATAAATGCCATTAAACCCAGAACCCAAGAAATTATAAGTGTTATGACAGGAAGGGATGGATTGTACCTAACCATTCACCATGTACTCTCACTCTTAAGTTATGACAATACTTAGATGTAGTATCAGCAAGATTGTTGAAATTTCTTTTTAAAAATCCTACTATAGAAAATACAAAGATTGTTGTGAACCAACTTGCAATCATCTACTATTGTTTTATTATACCAAAAAATTTAGTTATTTTTAGAATTGAAACATCTTACTACTAATTGAGCATCAATAAAGAAACACACTTTGGTGTTGCTCCTTTCTTTCTCCCAAATACTAGCTTCCAGCAAGACTAAGCATTCAGCTTCTTCAGCGTTTCTGGCTACTCATGGGATGACTTTGCATCCAATGTAGTTACCTGTTATATTATTCATAATCAAATCAATTCCAGAAAGATTAGTATTAAAGTCAAAAGAAGCGGTACTGTATAAATAATGCAGTCCTCTAACAATGAAAAAACTATGGAATTTAAATCTTTTTCGATAGTAAAATTGTTTGCAGGTATATTTTTTAATTGCAGTGGAAACACATCTAAGACAAGTATCACTATCATTCATAAGTTTAAGAGCTAATCTCGCAGTAGTGATATTATTTATAAATTTTTCCCTAAAAAATAAAAATAAAAAAACAATAAAATCATCACCAATTTCGCCCAAAGTGGAAAAATCCAAAACCCGAAAACCATACTCATGCGCAGAAAATTTATCTAAATATTTTTTGCACTTGCGAGTGATAGCAGCAACAATGGCTTGACCCGGCGTTTAGTTACCCCTACTCCCCCATGTGAAAGGTGAGATACTTGTGACACCGAAACAAACATCTAAACAATTATCCCAGTTGTATACCATGACGTCTGCAGGCCTCAAGGCGGTATTAGTATCCCATAAGAAACCCAGTGCCACTTCTTTTCTACCTGTCACACCGGATTCGTACCAAATTTCAGCTAATGCCTATTCTTATGCACATGGCAAACATCAGATTTTGCCAAATATGCACCCACTATGGGTATGCCCAAAGGGCCAAACATATATGGTTATATGTCTATTATAAGGCGTACACGACAGACTTTCCAGCGAGCGATAGAGTGACCATCGCTAGATGGTCATATTCTCGCTCTTTGGTCAGTCTAGCGCCAGTGCTAGTCAAGATGTCGCCCGCTGGTCTGATCATAGCTCATCAGTTCCTCATCCAACGGCTACTATTTCCCCTATAAATACCAATTTCAACTCACACTATCTCAACTTCAAATTCATTTCAACATGCCTAGTGCTCGCATAACCAAAGTGGATTTCACTCGAGAAGAAGATGTTTCTCTAATTCTATGTTGGGTTTCAGTTGCAAGCGATGGAGATTTCAATTTAGAGACTTTTAACTTATAGGACACTGTGTTTCAAAGGTTTATGATGTTAATTCACGTAAATTCAAGAAGAACAATTGAGTGTCTTCAAAATCGTTATTATTTCATCAATAACGATGTGAGAAAGTTTCAATAAATTATGTGGTTGATAAAAGGGGGTAATCCTGGGTTGTCAACTGAAGAACTAAAAATTAGAGCACATACCAAATTTTCCGAAAACAACAGAATATGGTTTAGTCATGGCGAATGTTATGAACTCTACAAGGTTCACGTGCAGGTATTCAATTTTTAAGTATTGTGTTATGCAATTAAGGTTAATTTTTAATAAAATGTAAAACTAGTTTCTATTTGAATATTAGTCTAAAATATAGTTTCCATTAATACCCATGTAAAACTAGTTTCTATTTGAATATTAGTCTAAAATATAGTTTCCATTAATTAAAATAAAAACATTACATTTGAAATATTTAAACTAACTTACGTCCATAAACTACTCATTTCTTTAGCCATTTCCTTCCTGACCAAAGTCCCAATTGACCGCATTTTCTGGATCAACAGTGTTGTTCAACATATCAGTTAGCGAGCCAGTTTGAGACTTACTTGGTGGTTGAGTCTCATCAGAATCACCATAACCTTGATAAAATAATGGGTTCAAGGCGCAGGGGAACATGATACAAATCTTGAAATGCGTGTTGTTGATATCTTGTAGGAGAGTTTGTTGAAATGGTTGCTGGAATTGTTGAAATGCTGATAAGCTTGAGGCAATTAAGGGGTGAGTCTATTGGGGTATACAAAGTCGTTTGCCTAATTGCTTCCATGTTCACAGCACCACCATGAGTCATTATGTCAGTTGGCATTTGCCTAAACAGACGTGCATGAGTTGTATCCAAGCCAACGTTTTCATCACCTTCACGTACTACTTGAGTATCTAACACTTCATTTGGAGTTGAAATTTCTGGTACCTCTTGCATAAAATGAAGTTTCAAACTTCTTTCACTTCCACGAATTCGTTGACTTGATCGACTGAGACTCATGCCTCTACCACTGAGACTCATTCCTCTACCACCGGGGCTCATTCCTCTACTACTACATGTACCATCATGACCGGAAAATCCTTGACTCATGTCAAACATCATGCTTTCCCTCATTTTTGCAACTCATCCGGTGGAATCTCTGAAATCCATGTAATAGATCATGATAATCGTTCAACTGGGTTTGATACTCTGGTGTAGCATTGACCCCTCAGTATGGATAAGTCTGATTAAGTGCACTAGAAATAATTGGATAAGTAACAATCTCTCCATATGTGGTGGATATAGTTTGTATATCCCAAGAAAATGGTGGCATAGTTGACGATGAATCCGCTTGAGAAGGATATGCAAATGTGTCGCCCGTCTCTGGTGGAAATTGAGAAGGAAGAAATTCATCGCCAACTGGCATCCTACCTAAAGCTGGGAAATCCATCCGACCCAAACTTTATGGTTACCTGGAAATATTGGGTTTGCAAATAGTGTTAATATAGGTGGTCAGTTATGTCCATCGGCTCCTGGATCAATTCATCAGCTTCTTGCTAATAATAACCTTCCCTTATCAATTTCAAGTAGTTGCCTTCATAAACCTCTTCACTTGGATAGGTATGTTGACGGTTATCATTGTTCTTCCCTGCAACTAAAGAAGTAGTCTTTCACCATAATACCAAACACCCTTTTCAGAAATAAGGTTGTATAACACAATCCTTTTAAGGCTTAGCTAAACCATTCTCTGAGCTTGTTCTTCTTCGAACTCATGGATTGATTCACACGACTAGGATACAAGGTTAAGGTTTGTTCTACACAACTGTTGAATCCTCTGAACAATAGCAATATGTTGACCATTTTTAACCTGTTCTGCTTGCCAATTCTCGGAATCGTACTTCAGTATGACCGTAAAAACATTGGTGTTATTCTTAAGAGAAAGTTCCAAAACACGGAATTATGTATACCACTAATACTGAAAATAATATTATTATTAGTTAGTAAATTTTTCTTGTCAAAATAAAATAAATAGTGTGTAAAAATATTGATTCTTACCTCCAACACTCCCCAAAAAGCATTCAAACCATCTTTGAAACACGTCGAGAAATTACCGAGGTGTATGTATGATCGCTGTCGTAGGCGTCAAAAATAATTTACACTTTCTTACTACTCAAAATATATAATGAAGCAAGGGCAAGAAAGGATTGTTCCCACAGAGAGGTCTAGGTTGTCAATATGTTATGGTTTCCTATAAGTAACACCGGGAGGTTTTCTGATTGTGTAAATAAAAATAAACAAAAAGCAAACAAAAGAAATAACTCACGCAAAACAAGGATGTGAAAATATTGGATAAAGGTTTCATCTTCAATTGTAAACAAGTTTATGAATATATGAATATAATTCGTATTTAATCTCGCTATCATCAAAAGCCATAGAATACCTTATTGCAAGAATACTCCGTAAATTTCCTAAGTCATCAACACACACATTAGAGCTGCGTATGTGAATTCTACCTAAAGAATAACCTAACGCCTTGCGCTAATTAAGTTCAATTCCTAGGAGCATTAAGTTTCGGAAATAGGCTAATCAATGCAACTATCACACATTGCGCATGACAATTCGGACAAAGGTCAATTTCTACATATGATTACGAGAGTGTATCACTACAAACCCTAATCATATCATGCTACTCGTATTCAAGGTTATCGCTTGATGAAAAACCCTAAAATAGCTATAGATATGGATGTGAGTTCAATCAATTCTAGACTCAACTAAACAAACATTCAATCATATTGCAATACATCAATCATGCAATTATTATAACCCGCGTAAATCAAACGATAATATTGAGAGAAAACTAATTCATAGAAATCATAACTTGGTTGCAAAATCCAACTACATCTTCAACCAATAATAAAAACTTAGTTACTCGTGTTTTTGGAAATCATCATAGAAAGCATAGAAGAAAACTATCATGTGAAACCCTAGACAAAAGTAGAAGTCTCCCTAATGGAGATATTAGGTTTAGAGAAAGAGTTTTCTATATATATATTTCTCCAATTCCACAAGGATACTCCTTCCAATATTAGGTCTTCTCAAAACCCATCTCCAACTAGTCCACCAAGCCCATGTGTGAGAAAATACCCATGTAAAAATTATGTCCAAAATCCGTCGCCGGAAAACTGGGAGGATGGTAGGAATCGGCCGAATCCGTCAGCACGGTCACGGCCGTCCGAATTTGTTTCCGACCACCTGAACCATTGGAAGCTGTCACCAGCAAGTGCGCACTCCCAGCAGCTCATCTCCATATCTCTCGCAATTCAAACGATCACAAAATACCATCTAAACCAATTCCTTGTTTCTTGAAACGTACCCAAAAGCGTGACCCGTAGCTCATATGTCCCGCCGTCGACTCTTGCATCCAACACATACCCCCTTCGTGATTCACTGAAATATTATGATCAACACTCTCGTTCAGAAATCCGATAGCTGGAACTAGTACCATCGCCGCACCAATTCTGCTCCGTTTTCGCACAATTTCTGCAGCTTTAAATCCATTCCCTGCACAGTTCCATCAGTTCCACCACAAGCAGCATCATCTCCTGTCCTAACATTCAAATTGCAGCATCTTGCACAAGTCCATACATTCCCCGTAATTGATTTTCTTCAACGGAGTTCTTGCCTTAACTTCGTCTCATCATTTTCTTACCCATTCTGATTCATTCATTTGTAGGTTTCAATCCTAACATCATTCCACAGTCTGTTTGAACGCCAGCTTCCACCATTTCTGTCACGGCCGCAACTCTACCAGAATCATTGCTTCCAATATATTGCGTTGCACCAGGTTGCGGCACACTTCACGGCCCGGTCGTACTGCAATTACTGACTAGCCCTCAGCTCTGCCATAGCCCAGCATCACCACCATCTCTTCCTTAGATGCAAAGTCCTGTCTTTCGCAACCCGAACATTCATGTCAGCATCTCACCACCAGCTGCACATGACTTCCAGTTCTGGTACCTGCTACCTGCTCGCATGAGCTTTAACCGTGCAAACCGCTGCCATCCATTTCAGCGCCCATTCCTTTAGCTTCACATAAACAGCAGCTCAGCCAGTACACCATTGCAGCTTCAACAGCATAACCTGTAACTCTCACATTCATCTAAGCATATTCATATTGTTGTAGCTTCCCTACAAAGTCCATCGCCTCGACTTGTGCCCCGAATCCAACCTCCTCTGCATTAACAATATTTCTCTAAAACCAAGTCATATCGCCATTTCACGACTAGCCGACAATCAATCATGAGCAACAAAGATCCGCCAAATCTCACCCATTATTCGACTTCATTGCCAACTCGCCACAACTCCATTGCTGTTCCCCGACCTTCCTCGTATCTTCTCAAGTTGCATTCACTAGATTTGACTTTCCTTGCAATCTCAGATTCAGCATCAAACCAATTCCAGGCATTTTATCAAGCACTCAGTGTGCGTTTCATGAACTGCTGAAGGATGTGCAATGGCTGCAACTTGGAGAATACCAGAATTCCTTCCCTGCAACAATCAAGTTTAATACACATTCAACACAGACCCACAACCATTCTAATGCTAAAACATCTCTGAATTCTCTTCACATCTTCAAATGTCAATGGCAGTAAGCTCGTCTTCATCCCTGTCTTGTCTCGGCTAACAACCATATCTGCATCTTCTCCAGGTTCTCAAAATAACACAATATGCCTTCGCAACCGATGAGCCATCGTGACATAAAGCTTGCTTGGCGAGAAGGGCTTGGTTCAGAGGTGGTCTTCATTATTGAGTGGGAGCAGAATCACCGAGTTATGAATCTCGACCAACTTCTTTAGTTATAGGAAGTAAAGTAGAAGCAGGTGGCCCTTAGTAAATTGATTGGGTGCTTATAACAGTTCTGTAGGTTCTAGTTTTCGACAACTTCTGCTTGCTTCAGATGCTTCCAGATTCTTCATACGATGTCGGATTGACTCCATTCTTTCGCCATTGGCTTTGTCTTTTCGTGCTCTTCGAGATGATGAGAAGAAATCTTGGATTTGAGCGATTCCACTTCCTTTTGCCCCAATGACTCCAAAACACCTATAAAGCTCAAAAGCAAATATAAGATACAAAATTTACATGAAAACTCGCAAAGAAAGCATCAATAATAGATAAATATCTAGGTGTTTACAACACCTATCAGATTCCCCCACACTTAGACTTTGCTAGTCCTCGAGCAAATCAAACAAAACAATAAAATACAACAACTCCGTGTCGTCGAGGCTACGTTCACTTTTAGCATAAATAACAAGCCAACCCCTAGGTGTCCCTAGTGGACGAGTTATAGTCTCTGTAGGATCATAATATCGCAACATACAAGGTTCGCGAGATTAATAAATGACGGCGTCGCGAGGAAGTCGCAGGGATCTAAAATTAACGACGCAATGAATAACGACAAACAAAACATAAGGAATACATGATACTTGGCGAGGGTTAAGAAGTGTCGCGAGAAGAAACCATTGTACATCTGCGACACTTCGCGAGACATTCCCGAAAATAAAGGATAGCTTAGTGGCATCCACTATGTATTACCCTATATAAAGGGGTGAGTGAGTCCGTTGTAAGGAGAGGTCTTTTTGAATTGTTAAGCAAGTCATTAGGAGAGAGAAAGTTTAAGAGTGTTTTAATTTCTAAAGTGTAATTCTATTTTCTGGTATATACATTTCATGAAATCAATTAATAAATATTCTTGATCATACATCTATCAATGAATTAATTAAGCAAAATACAACGAGGGGTGTAGTGTGGGATTTCCTGCTACTACATATGCGCTAGAAACAGGGACGAATCATTTGTAAAAGAAATCAGAGATTGACACAGAGATTGGAAAGAATTTGGATTAACAGAGAAAAGATTTGAAGTGATTATCAAGAATTCATTGAAAAAGAAAAATGGCTAGAAGAAGGAACGTACAAGGGCAACCAACAATCGTGAGAAGAAGTGGGAGACTTGCTGGAGAAAGGAGGAATGAAACAGGAGAATCATCAAGGATGAATATGAGAAATGATGAAGAAAATCAAAATCAGCCACCGATCTCCCAAGTAGCAAACGCAGCTGTGGATTACGATAGAGTAAGTGTACATACTTGGAGATCTGATTCCGAAGATGAAAGAGGAGAAGCGCAGCAGTTGGTGAACAACGGACAAGGAGAAGGAGAGCAAGGAATGAATGGAGAGGTGAATCCAGGAAATGAAGAAATCGCGGCATTAGAGAGGCTGAGGCAAACGATACATGAAGAAAGGCGACTAGAAGCAGAGGAACGAGCAAACTTGACAAGACAAAACCATGAACTGAGGATGGAAAATATAAGACTGCAAAATAGAAGATCAAGAAGTATCGCGAGATCAAGTTCAAGGTCAACTAGGGAAGAAAGAAGGAGAGTTTTACCGACAGAAAGTACCGAAGAAGAAAACCAACAAGAAACGCAAAATCCAAGCATAGAGCATGGCGAAAGAAGAGAGGAAATGGAAGATCGCTATATTCCTCATCCCGAAAATTTTCAAGATGAGCAGAATGGGGAAAATCAAGGAAACATGCAACTCCAAAGGCCGAATGACCCAGCTGCCGAAGGGAGAGTAATTTTGCACGGGAGAGAAGCATTGAGAAGAAACAGAGAAATTGAGGATGACATTGAGAGGCATTATATTGAACAAGCACGGTTAGCTCGCGAGAGAGAAAGGGTAAGAGCAGAAATGGAAAATCAAGAGATGGAAGAAGCAATCAGACAGAATAACCACGACAACCGAGAAAGAAGGAGGGAACAAAATCGTACCAATAGAAATATTAATGAAGAGTATGAGAGGGTGCAGAGGAGAGCTGAGAGACAGCCAAGAAGAGAGAACAACGAGATATAATGGTGTGCGAATTGAAGAAAGAAACGAAGAAGAAGGTCGCAGGGAAAGGAGAGAAGAAAATAACGAGCAAGAAGGTCAAAACAGGCACGAACGTAGAAGGAGAGAGGCAGAATTAAAACGACCAGTAGAACCAAATTCTGAGGCAAATGAACAAATCTTAAGAGAACTGGTGAAATGAGAGGATTCTTGAATAATGAAGGGAAGGAGGAAGGAGACAATTGGACGAAGCCATCGCAGCTGCGAAGAATCCTTTCACGTTAGAAGTACAATTGGGAGGGATACCTCCTAAATGCAACTTGCCTACATTAGCCAGACATTTTTGATGGAACAACACATGCGATACAACATATTAAAGCTTAAATGAGGTGTATGTCAAAAGTGGGAGAGTCATGATGCTATATTGTGCAAGTACTTCGCGTCAAGCCTAACGGGAGAAGCATTAAAATGGTTTGAAGGTTTGCCCAGGAACACGATCACATCGTTTAACCATTTACAAGCTACATTCTTAGGAGCATATATAAGCAACAACTTCACGCGACCAGGAATTGAAGACGTATTCGGATTGAAACAAAGAGTTGGCGAGAGTTTAAGGCAGTTGACAATAAGATGGAGGACTATGTGTAGCGAAATGGCAGGGCGAGTTGAGGAAAGATATCTCATTCTTTCATTTGTAAATGCTCTCTTCGCGACTAACTTGCTATACGTCCAAATTTTTAGAATCAAAAATACAATCACGATGGCAGAACTGCGAGAACTACAGGAAGAATATATTGCCTTGGAAGAAAGACAGAATGAAATGGAATCTTATCCAGTCGCGAACACAAATTCGAATGCTGCGAACGCAAGCTTGTTACCTAAATTCATAAATGCAGTGGCGAGTACTTCGCAAGGACAGCAAGAAAGAAAGGCTGATGATGGACAGCGGAAGGTAGTAGCCATGGGAAGTCGCGACCAAGAAGAGTTTGAACGAGAAAGAAACTACTACAGCCGCGGCAGCAATAATAAGATTCAAAGGCTAGATCATATGCAAGAAACCTACGGTGGGCGAAGACAGAATAATCATGGAGGGCAGAGAAGTCGCAGAATAATATGGGAAGAGATTAAGATGCCTCCATTGAATGCTAGTGTGGAAAAGATCTGGGAAGCTATACTTGTGATGGAAGATGTACCGGCACCTTGGAACGTGGGGATGGAACCACCGTCAGGAGAGAGAAGCCATGAGTTTTGCTCTTATCACCGCTTTCACGGACATAAAACAAATGATTGCAGAAACTTAAAGAGAATTATTCTTAGAATGATTGATCAGGGAAAGCTGAATCACTTTCTAAAAGATGAAGAAAAAGGTCAGACATTGCCACCCCCACCAGAGATGCACAGAACCGTTTCAGCAAAGGGAAAAGAAACATTTGTGATAGAAGTAGGAACAAAAGCTAAAAATTTGAATTGCAATTCTATCGTCCACTCATATCGCACAGTCGAAGATTTTCATGACAATGTGCTCAGTAGAGTCTTTGCGAGAGATGCTAATGATAAAGAAATAATGAGCCTGGCGAAAACGACGCAGTTAGAAAAGTGGCAGGTGAAGACTATTTCTTTTTCTGCATATGAAATACCAAAGGGAAGAGAAACACATGATAGCCCGCTGGTTGTGAGACTCGAGATTAACCCAAAACCAGTTGATGGAGAAGATGATGAAGCAGAGGATTGTTGGGCAATCAACCGAATCCTAATCGATACTGGAAGTTCGGTGAATATTCTTTTTTACCATACTTACAAGACGATGGGAGGAAAGGATGAGGATTTGATTCCCTCAACGTACAAAATATATGGCTTTAATGGCACTGTAAACAAACCAAATGGAGAGGTTCGCATGAGAATACCTCTACAAGGGTTATCAACTGATGTTTTATTCTGTGTGGTTGACGTGGAGTCTCCGTATAATGCATTGATTGGAAGACCATGGCTTCATGAAATCTTGGGGGTCGCATCCACGTACCACCAATGTATAAAATTTCCCCATCCAAATGGCATTGGTATTATACAGGGAGATTGGAAGGAGTCGCAGCAATGTCATGAGGTCGATGTAGAAAGCTGCGAAGAAAGAAATGCCAAAAGAAAAGGTTGGAAGCAACATGTGAGAGATGAACAGAGAAAGGAAAAACTGATGGTAGATGCTATAGAAGTAAGGACTGAACATACCTCGCGAGGTGAATGCCTAGAGACAGGCGAATATTATGATAATAAAGTGGCGAAGGATATGAAGAACAAAAGGCACAAGAAGTGAATAATCAACAAAGGCAGGAGAATAGAAGCAGTTGAAGTAATGATGTGCGAGAATCTCGCAGTCAAGAGTATATGAGAATTTGATTAAGAAAGAAAAATGAAAATACAACAAATGAAACGGAATTCCGCGAATGCTTCGCAGACAAATATCAATAAACAATGAAACATGAATGATTGAATGATTTAGCAAAAATAAATGAGTAAAAGAATGGGACGAACCTTTATGGCGTACACCCTAGTTCGCGAATAACATTTCGTAAGAGGCAAATGTAAGACCTAAAGTGCGTCATATAAGGGGGTATCTCTCGACATGGCTCGGGGAAGGTTACACCGCTCTGAAGCCTGAGTCATGAAAATTTGGGGCCCATGAAAGCCTATCCGGAAGAGGTACCTTGGATTCCCAACTATATATATAAGGTTATACCCTGGTTGGGCGACCGAGGGTCTCTTCCAAGGAGTCAGTGTATGCTCAAGGCGCCGAGGTACACGGTTGAGCGAGTGTCCGGGATGGATGAACCTACCTGGCCATTCTTGGCAAGTCTTGGCATATGTTGCACTCGCTTAGAAGAAAACTCCACTTAGGGTGCGGTCTTGTAACCATAAACCATATAGGTATAAGGGATAAGAGGTTGTGAAAACAACTGGTTGTTGTTAAGACCGGATGGGAGGAGCTAGTCTTGTATGGCCGATGTTTCGCCTCCTTGAAGGGGCAACCGGGGAGATGATAAGGGCGACGCTCTCCAATAGGGGGAGTGTCAAAACAGACGCAAATGTCATAAGGCTATATTTTCGCAAGAGAATTTAGGCTCGTCATATTTGTGCAATGATCCTGCAGAGGCAATAATACTAACGCGAGGGTAAGGCGAGATCAATGGGTCTTTACACGAAAGTGTACGGACGTCCTGCGATTTCGTCGCACAACGGCAATGTCACGGGGCTTTATGTTCGCAAGGATATCTAGGCCTGTCATATTGTCGCAACTAAAACAGCCTGCAGAGGCAAAAATACTTGGAAAATGATAAGGCAAGATCAATGGGTCTTTACATGCGAGTGTAAAGACGTCCTGCGATTTTGTCGCAATAAAAGGTGGCAGGGGAAGACCTCTAATTAGGGAGGTCTAACTCGGAAGACCACACAAAAATGATAAGGCAGGGTCAATGGGCCCTTGCTTGAAAATGTAAGGGCGGCTTGCGACCTTGTCGCGATGAGAAGAGATAAAATACATTTATGAAGATGAGGCAAGGCAAGTAGAATTCTTGATTTATGAAGATATCAGCGACCTCGTCGCAACAATACATTTCAATAACAATAAAATTATTATTCAACCACATACATGATGACAACTAAAATCTTCCATCTGAAGATAAATAACAGAGGCAAGTATGGGAATGGGAAAGATGGAACATTGTTATTCATCTTCTGATGAAAGAGTTATACATCAATAATGTTAGCCAATTATATTACAAGGAAGAACTACCAAAAGGGGAGTGAAGATTGAATTCGTGGGGAAAAATCCAAGAAATACACTATAATAAGGATACAAAAATGTACGAGATATTACAAGCGAGAGAAAGAAAACAAAAAAGTTATCTCTTTGGTGATTCTTCTTCTTCATCCGATCCTTGATCCTATTATTCTCATCGCTGAGAATTTTCTTCTTCGCCGACCTCGCTATCGAAACGTCTCGAGACAGGCAGATTCTCGGGAACCTTTTCAAGGAGCCAGGGATATGAATGCGAGAGGATATTGTGGTCCTTACAAACATACTCCATGGCTCCATTGCGAAAACGAACAGCATCATTATTAAAGTTCTCCACCGTCGTTAGAAATTGTTTCTTCAATTTGGAATATTTATTCTCGCGAAGAGAGAGACTCTTTGCTGTTGTTCTTTTTCGGTTTCGAGTTCTTCAATTCTCGTTTGGAAAATTCTGGCGAGTTGTTCTTTTCAGATTCAAGCTCTCTAATTCTAACTTGAAGCCTCTTCTCAGATTCTGCAGATAAGAAACAACAAGTTAATAATTTACAAGCAATACTACAGAAGTAAGAAGCAGTAAGGTATAATAAATAACCTTCTCTATCAGATATCATATCTTTAATTAAGGAAGTATGCTCGGCATGAAGACTAACATCAACACCTAGGTTATTCCTGGCATTATCTAAAACCTTCGCAGCCCAAGCGAATTCATCATCACTATTAATAACGAGAAGAGAACGAACTTGCTCTTCTCGCTGTTTAAGCATGGTATTCTGATGAAGGAGTTCATCTAGTTCAAATTGCACACCAAGAAGAGACTTATGGAATTCTGCTAATGCCTGTGCACCTCTGTTAGTAATGCGATCGTTCTCATCTATGAGATCACTAATTTTCTTCCTTAAAGTCTTGATTTTCTTCTCGGAATCAAGGTACATTCGTTTAAAGCGATTAGTTAAATTTAAGCTAGATCTGTGTTCGATCTCCAAGAGATGATATTTGGATTGAAGATCCTTTAATGAAAGGAGGTTAGTTTTATTTGAGGAACTACTTAGAGATTGATTGAGGTGAGCGAGAAGAAGATCATTATCCATAGGTTCAGGAAATGTATGGAGAAGAATAGCCTCATCGGAAAGATTATATACATCTGCGAAGGTAATAAGTTAGGTAATAAGTTAATTAAAATAGAAATACTAAAAGGAGGTAAAATCTCATACCATAAAGTTGTTGATTAGCGTTCTGAAGAGTGGACACCCTATCCCTTTGGGAGTCAAGTTCGGTATTTAACTTTTGAATTCTCTCGTCTTTATCGCGAGATGACGCAGCTTCAATTTCTAAGTCTCGAATCTTCTTGTTCAATTGCGAATTCTTCTTTTCAAGATTGTTGCGTCTTCTCTCGAGATCTGAGGCAACTACAAAAGAAGTTCTTCCAACCTATGAAAGAAAATAGAAAAACCGTTAATACTTAAAAAAAAAAAAAAAAAAAAAAAAAAAAAAAAAATGATGACTGCATGCCTACCAAAGACCCAAGTGCGTTCAAAAGGTCGGGAGACACAGTTCTAGAGGCTCCATTGAAAGAATTATTGCCCTCTAGCAAAGCAGCATTACACACATTTGCGAGAATCCCGCAAAGGGAAGCTAGGGGAGCATCTCCCATTCCTTGGAAAGAATCTGAGAAGATGCTAGATAACTGATCCATAGGAGAGCCGGCCAACGGAATCTCTTTAGCGAGAGAAGAATTTGAATTATGGTTATCCTCGTCAGAAGATTCGGAGCTCGAGCTAAGGCGAGAAGAAGATTGGATCTTTCGCTTCTTAGTTAATGGAGCAGAAGATTTACCCTTGCAAACGACAGTTTTACCTTTACTTTTAACCTTCGCGGCTACAGCTTCTTCGACTTCAACCTTCGCATACGGTTAAAGATAAGAAACAGAGGCAACAATATTGTTTCAAATAACAAAGGAAATGTTTCTTACTTCATCCGTAAGCGATCGAAGTATCGCCAGGGTACTGTCCAACGGATTATCCTTGTATTTTCTTCTCAATTTGGAGATCTGAAAAATTTCACAAACTTAGCAAATATAAAAAGAAAATTGCGAAAGCAAGATTGGAAGTAGAAAACATACCTCTTTTGCCTTATCAGGCCATTTGAATTCCCAAGGATGATATCCTGCGAGATTCGCAGGAAGAACGTGCAAGCCCGCGATATAAGGGCCATTTAAAATCAAAGGTACAACCCACCATTTCTCATCTTTGGAGTGGCGAGGAGTAGTATTATTGCCCGGGTGCCAATCAATATCCTGCATGAGCAATTTATCCTCAGGGACATTATCCTTCTTTTTCAGACGAATGCCCCAGCGAGATTTCGCATTCCTCATCTTTATTACTGAATAATTTTCAAAGAAACTCTCTACAGTGTACTTCTCAGCAGCTATTTCCAAGTCTGCGAAGTCAGGGTGTCTAACAGTAGTAGAGTATAAAGATCCTTTGCCAGCACCGCGATTCGCGAACTCAAGCATTAGGCGAATGCAATCGCCACTTAATTGATAAACAGCCCGAGAGAATTTTTCATGGGCCAAGATTTCATAAAACAGAGGCATCTCGGGATTGTATAAGGGAATGGGAAGTCTGCGAGGAGTGACCAAGCGAGACTATAATCTTTTGATCATCACATTGATGATCAGAAAACAACTTTGCAGAAAGAACGGATGAAGATTCTTGACCAGGAATGGTCGATAGAGTAAAACCCTTCTCGAGCAACTTCTGTTGAACTTCATCAAAAGAAGCTTTGTATGCACGACTAATGGAAGCCATTATCAGTATGGGAATGGATGAAAGACTGGAGATTAGAATCAGCGTGAAAGGGAAGAAGAAAAAATTTGCAGTAGCAGGAGCGCAAATTGCGGAAGGAGAGAGTCAGAGAAAGGTTGCAGAGAGAAACTAAAAGAAGAAAAGAAAAGGAAGAGAAAGCTATATATAGAGAAAAAAGATCCTCGAGAAAAACGAGGGCATTTAATGCGAAGAGACATGAACGGTCGAGAATAAACGGTTGAGAGTGACGTGTCGATAAAGGACTTTAATAGTCAAAATCTGTGTAAAAGTACGGAACTGAAATGGATAAAGATAAGTAGTCGCGGCAAATCAAAACATTGATTCTCATGACATTCTCTCCCTCGCAGAGGAAATGGAGACGATACTTCATGTATATCCCAAAGAAGCTTAAAACTTCGCCAAAGAGAAGAGGCAGCAGGCGAGAAGAGCATGCGAGATTGATTATTTTTCATAACTCAGGAGGCAAGAAATAACACTTCACATATATTACAAAGAAGCTACGGAACTTCGCCAAAAGAATAGAGGCAAGTACGTACTTTTCAAGAAAAGTATTCTTTCGCTCGTTCCTTCACCAATTAAGACCAAGGATTATAATCACAATGAATTTTTCCTTAAAATTACTCTTCAAGCAATATTCAAGGAAAAAGAGGCAAGATGTAGGATCATAATATCGCAACATACAAGGTTCGCGAGATTAATAAACGACGGCGTCGCGAGGAAGTCGCAGGGATCTAAAATTAACGACGCAATGAATAACGACAAACAAAACATAAGGAATACATGATACTTGGCGAGGGTTAAGAAGTGTCGCGAGAAGAAACCATTGTACATCTGCGACACTTCGCGAGACATTCCCGAAAATAAAGGATAGCTTAGCTGGCATCCACTATGTATTACCCTATATAAAGGGGTGAGTGAGTCCGTTGTAAGGAGAGGTCTTTTTGAATTGTTAAGCAAGTCATTAGGAGAGAGAAAGTTTAAGAGTGTTTTAATTTCTAAAGTGTAATTCTATTCTTCTAATGTATACATTTCATGAAATCAATTAATAAATATTCTTGATCATACATCTATCAATGAATTAATTAAGCAAAATACAACGAGGGGTGTAGTGTGGGATTTCCTGCTACTACAGTCTCGTGAAGGTTTACAAGAGATATACCTACAAAACCTATATTTCAAACTCCGTCTATTCGTGACAAATCAATGAACGAATCCAAAATGACTACAGGAGGAGGTACCTTGCAAATTCAATTCATATATTAGTAAATAAACTCTAATTAGATAGTCGAACAAGCCACAATACTCGGAAACTAACAAACCACAATCACAATGAAAAGATTAAGAAGATGGATAAAGATGTAGATGTTGGCGAATGTTCACAAGTGTTCGATGTTTCCCATATATGTCTGAAGGTCACTGCCAAGATGAACCTATGCCTATTGGATTGAGCTACTTGGTCAATTCTAGTGTCAACACACTGGCATATACAAGGGAACCAGTGGTCAACAAACTTATTTCTACATCAACTCACTGGCATATACAAGGGAACCAGGAGTGACTTTATTCACCAAATATAATAATTTTTTTTTTTTTTTTTTCTTTTTCACTTTTTGTTTCTTTTTCCTTTTTTTTTTTAGACGGCATGATTAGATCAAACTGGATCCAAGCGCATGCTTCTTGTCAGCAAGTACGTGATAGTTGTCTTGGATCCTTCATTCCACGCTTGTTTAGGCGACGGAGACAGGGACTACGTTTCACACATACTGCTATTCCCAAGTGTCATTCTTATTCCGTTTTGGTCTAATTGGTCGGTCTCTTCTTTTTTTTTTTTTCTTTTTTTTTTTCTTTTTTCTTAGCAACTCAATCACTCTAATTCATCTTAGCAGTAATAACAACTCGATTTTTAGTGACCCACCAAAGCACTTAGAGAACAATAGATAAATATGGAAAAATCAAAATAGAACGTGATATGGTGATATTCCAAGATATGGTAACAACTATCATGGTATTTATGATTCATGAGCTATGTTCGTCCCTTTTAGTTAATTGGTTCCTCAACTCCTGCATTCAAAATGGTTCCATCCACTAATGGTGTCATCCTAAAGGCACAAGTTTCTAGATTTCGGAGTTCAAAAAGCACAAATTTTTTTCTTGGTTTTTTCTATTTTTCTGATTTTTTTTTTATAATGGCATAAAACAAACTAAAACAAACTATACAAACATATAAATGCTCCCCCACACTTAAACTTTACATTGTCCTCAATGTAAATTGAATCGTCCAAAGAAAGTCAAGGTCGGAAATCCATAACATGATATATATACAAATGTATAATAAAAACGGATACTCCAACTCATAGTTATTTCTGAACAATAGAGAATAAACACTAAACTAGCTATTTAGTTGGCATCTAATCCCAACTCAGCCAATATGTATACCTCACCGCCAAGAAAAAAAATCCATCTACTTAGAAAGGCTAGTGTTTATTCTAGATTGTTCACAAATCTCTAAAAGTTGGAGTTTTGATATGCAAATATCCAAAATACGAAAATAAAGATAAAAGGCTTAGAAATAAAATAAAAAGATAGAGATAGATACACAAAACCAGTGGGTTGCCTCCCTTTAGCGCTTGGTTTAAAGTCATCATCCCGACATGCAAGTTGAATTCCCCATACACCAATAATCGGAAAAGTTGGGGATCCTTCCATGGTACCTGTTTTGTAAACACTAGCTCCGCACAAATATTGGTAATATAAAACAGAAACAAAGCTATTAACCGATAAAAGTTTCCCCCACACTTATTCTTGTCCACACATGGAAGTGGGTAAAGAATATAGAAATCGGGGACTACCACGGTTTCTTGTTCACAAACCTGCATAGTATGAGAATCAAGTATCTCTAATGGAGGAAATCGAGAAACAAAATCATTCAACAATGTTCTCGAAGCACATATATTCAAACCAATAAGAGGTAAAGGAGAAGAAACAATATGCAAAGGGTTAGACAAACCTTGCACAATCTCTTTTATTACGAAATCCTCTTCATCCTTGAAAAACTCAAGTGAATTATTCACCTCTTGTATATCATGGTCCTCTATCAAACCTTGCAACCATTCTTCATCTGTTTCTGCCGTAACCAAAGTCTCGACATAAACATCATCATTACAATCGTTCACAAGTTCAATTGGGTCTTCCATAATATTGGTCATATCGGTCTCATTCTCGACACACTCCTCTTTGTTGTAAGGCACATACTCCACTGCGGATCCAAATTTCACTATAAGAAACTGTTTTAGAACACTCAAAAATGCTTCATCCTCAAGCTCTGCCCTTTGATTAGGCTCTTGATCATTATTAAGATCAATGCTTGAGCAAGCTGCATTAGTGTCACCATATTCCTCTTCATCTTCATCTTGATCCCAAAAAGATTCCATTGTACACTCCTCTTTGTTGCCACCATGAGTTGTTTCAAGCAATGTATCATAATCACCGTCACTTTCATAGTTAACATAAGGCTCTTCGTCGCTGATTTTGGTGTTGCTAAACTCGAACTCATCCTTTTGAATAGGTGAATGATCATTAGTAAGATCAAGAGTTGAGTTAGCTACACAATCATCAACACAAGTGTCCAAGGATTGGCCCTTTTCAACATTAGCATCAATCAAATATTCATCACAAACCATATGCACATTAGAATTATACATATCTTCCTTACATTGATCAATACCTCTTCGCAAGTTAGAAATACCTTCACGAAGTTCTTGGAGTTGCTCGTTTGTAGTCTCTTTTGTTTTTTGAAGTTCTTCTTGGAAAAAGTTGGAAACTTGATCTATAAAGTTAGAGACTTTTTGTTCACGAGCATAAGAATCCTCCCATCCTTGTGTTTGTTCACACACATACCCGCCATAAGGTTGTTGAGGAAAACCATAAGGTTCCATGGAATATTGGTCATAACCAATGAATTGGTTTTGATTATACCCCTGGAATTGGTAGTTGTCATATTGTTGAGGTTGTTGAAAACCGTATCCATTGTTCCAATATGCTCCGTCCATAGAAATTGGTACCTGAAATAAGATTCTCAAACCAAGGTTAAAAACCAGAAAATAAGAAAAACAAAAATAAGACTAAAAACAAAAACAAAACAAAAATAAGAAACCAAAAACAAGTGACAACCGTTGCCTCCCCGGCAACGGCGCCAAAATTTGATCGCTGTCGTAGGCGTCAAAAATAATTTACACTTTCTTACTACTCAAAATATATAATGAAGCAAGGGCAAGAAAGGATCGTTCCCACAGAGAGGTCTAGGTTGTCAATATGTTATGGTTTCCTATAAGTAACACCGGGAGGTTTTCTGATTGTGTAAATAAAAATAAACAAAAAGCAAACAAAAGAAATAACTCACGCAAAACAAGGATGTGAAAATATTGGATAAAGGTTTCATCTTCAATTGTAAACAAGTTTATGAATATATGAATATAATTCGTATTTAATCTCGCTATCATCAAAAGCCATAGAATACCTTATTGCAAGAATACTAAAGTAAATTTCCTAAGTCATCAACACACACATTAGAGTTGCGTATGTGAATTCTACCTAAAGAATAACCTAACGCCTTGCGCTAATTAAGTTCAATTCCTAGGAGCATTAAGTTTCGGAAATAGGCTAATCAATGCAACTATCACACATTGCGCATGACAATTCGGACAAAGGTCAATTTCTACGTATGATTACGAGAGTGTATCACTACAAACCCTAATCATATCATGCTACTCGTATTCAAGGTTATCGCTTGATGAAAAACCCTAAAATAGCTATAGATATGGATGTGAGTTCAATCAATTCTAGACTCAACTAAACAAACATTCAATCATATTGCAATACATCAATCATGCAATTATTATAACCCGCAGAAATCAAACGATAATATTGAGAGAAAACTAATTCATAGAAATCATAACTTGGTTGCAAAATCCAACTACATCTTCAACCAATAATAAAAACTTAGTTACTCGTATTTTTGGAAATCATCATAGAAAGCATAGAAGAAAACTATCATGTGAAACCCTAGACAAAAGTAGAAGTCTCCCTAATGGAGATATTAGGTTTAGAGAAAGAGTTTTCTATATATATATTTCTCCAATTCCACAAGGATACTCCTTCCAATATTAGGTCTTCTCAAAACCCATCTCCAACTAGTCCACCAAGCCCATGTGTGAGAAAATACCCATGTAAAAATTATGTCCAAAATCCGTCGCCGGAAAACTGGGATGATGGCCGGAAATCGGCCGGAATCCGGTCGCCGGTCGCCGGTCGCCAGAATTTGTTTCCGACCACCTGAACCATTGGAAACTGTCACCAGCAAGTGCGCACTCCCAGCAGCTCATCTCCATATCTCTGCAATTCAAACGATCACAAAATACCATCTAAACCAATTCCTTGTTTCTTGCGAAAACGTACCCAAAAGCGTGACCCGTAGCTCATATGTCCGGCCGTCGACTCTTGCATCCAACACATACCCCCTTCGTGATTCACTGAAATATTATGATCAACACTCTCGTTCAGAAATCCGATAGCTGGAACTAGTACCATCGCCGCACCACCCCGCTCCGTTTCTGCACAATTTCGCAGACTTTAAATCCATTCCCCGCACAAGTGCCATCGGTTCCACCACAAGCAAAGATCATCTCCCGTCCTAACATTCAAATTGCAAGCATCTTGCACAAGTCCATACATTCCTCGTAATTGATTTTCTTCAACGGAGTTCTTGCCTTAACCCGTCTCATCTGTTCTTACCCATTCTGATGATTCATTTGTAGGTTTCAATCCTAACATCATTCCACAATTCTATTTGAACGCCAGCTTCCACCAGTTCCTGTCACGGCCGCAACTCCACCAGAATCATTGCTTCCAATATATTGCGTTGCACCAGTTGCGGCACACTTCACAGCTTCAGTGCAGCTGCAATTACAGCTAGCCCTCAGCTCTGCCATAGCCCAGCATCACCACCATCTCTTCCTTAGATGCAAAGTCCTGTCTTTCGTAACCCGCACATTCATGTCAGCATCTCACCACCAGCTGCACATGACTTCCAGTTCTGGTACCTGCTACCTGCTCGCATGAGCTTTAACCGTGCAAACCGCTGCCATCCATTTCAGCGCCCATTCCTTTAGCTTCACATAAACAAAGCTCGGCCCGATACACCATTGCGGCTTCAACAAAGATAACCTGTAACTCTCACATTCATCTAAGCATATTCATATTGTTGTAGCTTCCCTACAAAGTCCATCTGCCTCAGCTTGTGCCCCGAATCCAACCTCCTCTGCATTAACAATATTTCTCTAAAACCAAGTCATATCGCCATTTCCCTGACTAGCCGACAATCAACTGCGAGCAACAGCATCCGCCAAATCTCACCCATTATTCGACTTCATTTCCAACTCTGGCCACAACTCCAGCTGTTGTTCCCTGACCTTCCTCGTATCTTCTCAAGCTGCATTCACTAGATTTCAGCTTTCCTTGCAATCTCAGATTCAACATCAAACCAATTTCAGGCATTTTATCAAGCACTCAGTGTGCGTTTCATGAACTGCTGAAGGATGTGCAATGGCTGCAACTTGGAGAATACCAGAATTCCTACCCTGCAACAATCAAGTTTAATACACATTCAACACAGACCCACAACCATTCTAATGCTAAAACATCTCTGAATTCTCTTCACATCTTCAAATGTCAATGGCGAAGCTCGTCTTCATCCCTGTCTTGTCTCGGCTAACAACCATATCTCGCATCTTCTCCAGGTTCTCAAAATAACACAATATGCCTTCGCAACCGATGAGCCATCGTGACATAAAGCTTGCCGGCGAGAAGGGCTTGGTTGGAGGTGGTCTTCATTATTGAGCCGGAACAGAACACCGAGTTATGAATCTCGACCAACTTCTTTAGTTATAGGAAGTAAAAAAAAAAGCAGGTGGCCCTTAGTAAATTGATTGGGTGCTTATAACGATTCAGTAGGTTCTAGTTTTCGACAACTTCTGCTTGCTTCAGATGCTTCCAGATTCTTCATACGATGTCGGATTGACTCCATTCTTTCGCCATTGGCTTTGTCTTTTCGTGCTCTTCGAGATGATGAGAAGAAATCTTGGATTTGAGCGATTCCACTTTCTTTTGCCCCAATGACTCCAAAACACCTATAAAGCTCAAAAGCAAATATAAGATACAAAATTTACATGAAAACTCGCAAAGAAAGCATCAATAATAGATAAATATCAAGGTGTTTACAACACCTATCAGATTCCCCCACACTTAGACTTTGCTAGTCCTCGAGCAAATCAAACAAAACAATAAAATACAACAACTCCGTGTCGTCGAGGCTACGGTCACTTTTAGCATAAATAACAAGCCTTTAAACCCCTAGGTGTCCCTAGTGGACGAGTTATAGTCTCGTGAAGGTTTACAAGAGATATACCTACAAAACCTATATTTCAAACTCCGTCTATTCGTGACAAATCAATGAACGAATCCAAAATGACTACAGGAGGAGGTACCTTGCAAATTCAATTCATATATTAGTAAATAAACTCTAATTAGATAGTCGAACAAGCCACAATACTCGGAAACTAACAAACCACAATCACAATGAAAAGATTAAGAAGATGGATAAAGATGTAGATGTTGGCGAATGTTCACAAGTGTTCGATGTTTCCCATATCTGTCTGAAGGTCACTGCCAAGATGAGCCTATGCCTATTGGATTGAGCTACTTGGTCAATTCTAGTGTCAACACACTGGCATATACAAGGGAACCAGTGGTCAACAAACTTATTTCTACATCAACTCACTGGCATATACAAGGGAACCAGGAGTGACTTTATTCACCAAATATAATACTTTCTTTCTTTTTTTCTTTTTCACTTTTTTTTTCTTTTTCCTTTTTTTTTTAGATGGCATGATTAGATCAAACTGGATCCAAGCGCATGCTTCTTGTCAGCAAGTACGTGATAGTTGTCTTGGATCCTGCATTCCACGCTTGTTTAGGCGACGGAGACAGGGACTACGTTTCACACATACTGCTATTCCCAAGTGTCATTCTTATTCCGTTTTGGTCTAATTGGTCGGTCTCTTCTTTTTTTTTTTTTCTTTTTTTTTTCTTTTTTCTTAGCAACTCAATCACTCTAATTCATCTTAGCAGTAATAACAACTCGATTTTTAGTGACCCACCAAAGCACTTAGAGAACAATAGATAAATATGGAAAAATCAAAATAGAACGTGATATGGTGATATTCCGAGATATGGTAACAACTATCATGGTATTTATGATTCATGAGCTATGTTCGTCCCTTTTAGTTAATTGGTTCCTCAACTCCTGCATTCAAAATGGTTCCATCCACTAATGGTGTCATCCTAAAGGCACAAGTTTCTAGATTTCGGAGTTCAAAAAGCACAAATTTTTTTCTTGGTTTTTTCTATTTTTCTGATTTTTTTTTTATAATGGCATAAAACAAACTAAAACAAACTATACAAACATATAAATGCTCCCCCACACTTAAACTTTACATTGTCCTCAATGTAAATTGAATAAATCCAAAGAAAGTCAAGGTCGGAAATCCATAACATGATATATATACAAATGTATAATAAAAACGGATACTCCAACTCATAGTTATTTCTGAACAATAGAGAATAAACACTAAACTAGCTATTTAGTTGGCATCTAATCCCAACTCAGCCAATATGTATACCTCACCGCCAAGAAAAAAAATCCATCTACTTAGAAAGGCTAGTGTTTATTCTAGATTGTTCACAAATCTCTAAAAGTTGGAGTTTTGATATGCAAATATCCAAAATACGAAAATAAAGATAAAAGGCTTAGAAATAAAATAAAAAGATAGAGATAGATACACAAAACCAGTGGGTTGCCTCCCTTTAGCGCTTGGTTTAAAGTCATCAGCCCGACATGCAAGTTGAATTCCCCATACACCAATAATCGGAAAAGTTGGGGATCCTTCCATGGTACCTGTTTTGTAAACACTAGCTCCGCACAAATATTGGTAATATAAAACAGAAACAAAGCTATTAACCGATAAAAGTTTCCCCCACACTTATTCTTGTCCACACATGGAAGTGGGTAAAGAATATAGAAATCGGGGACTACCACGGTTTCTTGTTCACAAACCTGCATAGTATGAGAATCAAGTATCTCTAATGGAGGAAATCGAGAAACAAAATCATTCAACAATGTTCTCGAAGCACATATATTCAAACCAATAAGAGGTAAAGGAGAAGAAACAATATGCAAAGGGTTAGACAAACCTTGCACAATCTCTTTTATTACGAAATCCTCTTCATCCTTGAAAAACTCAAGTGAATTATTCACCTCTTGTATATCATGGTCCTCTATCAAACCTTGCAACCATTCTTCATCTGTTTCTGTCGTAACCAAAGTCTCGACATAAACATCATCATTACAATCGTTCACAAGTTCAATTGGGTCTTCCATAATATTGGTCATATCGGTCTCATTCTCAACACACTCCTCTTTGTTGTAAGGCACATACTCCACTGCGGATCCAAATTTCACTATAAGGAACTGTTTTAGAACACTCAAAAATGCTTCATCCTCAAGCTCTGCCCTTTGATTAGGCTCTTGATCATTATTAAGATCAATGCTTGAGCAAGCTGCATTAGTGTCACCATATTCCTCTTCATCTTCATCTTGATCCCAAAAAGATTCCATTGTACACTCCTCTTTGTTGCCACCATGAGTTGTTTCAAGCAATGTATCATAATCACCGTCACTTTCATAGTTAACATAAGGCTCTTCGTCGCTGATTTTGGTGTTGCTAAACTCGAACTCATCCTTTTGAATAGGTGAATGATCATTAGTAAGATCAAGAGTTGAGTTAGCTACACAATCATCAACACAAGTGTCCAAGGATTGGCCTTTTTCAACATTAGCATCAATCAAATATTCATCACAAACCATATGCACATTAGAATTATACATATCTTCCTTACATTGATCAATACCTCTTCGCAAGTTAGAAATACCTTCACGAAGTTCTTGGAGTTGCTCGTTTGTAGTCTCTTTTGCTTTTTGAAGTTCTTCTTGGAAAAAGTTGGAAACTTGATCTATAAAGTTAGAGACTTTTTGTTCACGAGCATAAGAATCCTCCCATCCTTGTGTTTGTTCACACACATACCCGCCATAAGGTTGTTGAGGAAAACCATAAGGTTCCATGGAATATTGGTCATAACCAATGAATTGGTTTTGATTATACCCCTGGAATTGGTAGTTGTCATATTGTTGAGGTTGTTGAAAACCGTATCCATTGTTCCAATATGCTCCGTCCATAGAAATTGGTACCTGAAATAAGATTCTCAAACCAAGGTCAAAAACCAGAAAATAAGAAAAACAACACAAAAAACAAAAACAAAACAAAAATAAGAAACCAAAAACAAGTGACAACCGTTGCCTCCCCGGCAACGGCGCCAAAATTTGATCGTTGTCGTAGGCGTCAAAAATAATTTACACTTTCTTACTACTCAAAATATATAATGAAGCAAGGGCAAGAAAGGATCGTTCCCACAGAGAGGTCTAGGTTGTCAATATGTTATGGTTTCCTATAAGTAACACCGGGAGGTTTTCTGATTGTGTAAATAAAAATAAACAAAAAGCAAACAAAAGAAATAACTCACGCAAAACAAGGATGTGAAAATATTGGATAAAGGTTTCATCTTCAATTGTAAACAAGTTTATGAATATATGAATATAATTCGTATTTAATCTCGCTATCATCAAAAGCCATAGAATACCTTATTGCAAGAATACTCCAGTAAATTTCCTAAGTCATCAACACACACATTAGAGTTGCGTATGTGAATTCTACCTAAAGAATAACCTAACGCCTTGCGCTAATTAAGTTCAATTCCTAGGAGCATTAAGTTTCGGAAATAGGCTAATCAATGCAACTATCACACATTGCGCATGACAATTCGGACAAAGGTCAATTTCTACGTATGATTACGAGAGTGTATCACTACAAACCCTAATCATATCATGCTACTCGTATTCAAGGTTATCGCTTGATGAAAAACCCTAAAATAGCTATAGATATGGATGTGAGTTCAATCAATTCTAGACTCAACTAAACAAACATTCAATCATATTGCAATACATCAATAATGCAATTATTATAACCCGCAGAAATCAAACGATAATATTGAGAGAAAACTAATTCATAGAAATCATAACTTGGTTGCAAAATCCAACTACATCTTCAACCAATAATAAAAACTTAGTTACTCGTGTTTTTGGAAATCATCATAGAAAGCATAGAAGAAAACTATCATGTGAAACCCTAGACAAAAGTAGAAGTCTCCCTAATGGAGATATTAGGTTTAGAGAAAGAGTTTTCTATATATATATTTCTCCAATTCCACAAGGATACTCCTTCCAATATTAGGTCTTCTCAAAACCCATCTCCAACTAGTCCACCAAGCCCATGTGTGAGAAAATACCCATGTAAAAATTATGTCCAAAATCCGTCGCCGGAAAACTGGGATGATGGCCGGAAATCGGCCGGAATCCGGTCGCCGGTCGCTGAATTTGTTTCCGACCACAGAACCATTGAAACTGTCACCCAGCAAGTGCGCACTCCCAGCAGCTCATCTCCATATCTCTGCAATTCAAACGATCACAAAATACCATTTAAACCAATTCCTTGTTTCTTGAGAAAACGTACCCAAAAGCGTGACCCGTAGCTCATATGTCCGGCCGTCGACTCTTGCATCCAACACATACCCCCTTCGTGATTCACTGAAATATTATGATCAACACTCTCGTTCAGAAATCCGATAGCTGGAACTAGTACCATCGCCGCACCAATTCTGCTCCGTTTTCGCACAATTTCTGCAGCTTTAAATCCATTCCCTGCACAGTGCCATCAGTTCCACCACAAGCAGCATCATCTCCTGTCCTAACATTCAAATTGCAGCATCTTGCACAAGTCCATACATTCCCTGTAATTGATTTTCTTCAACGGAGTTCTTGCCTTAACTTCGTCTCATCTGTTCTTACCCATTACAGATTCATTCGCTGTAGGTTTCAATCCTAACATCATTCCACAATTCTGTTTGAACGCCAACTTCCACCATTTCCTGTCACGGCCGCAACTCTACCAGAATCATTGCTTCCAATATATTGCGTTGCACCAGTTGCGGCACACTTCACAGCTTCAGTGCAGCTGCAATTACAGCTAGCCCTCAGCTCTGCCATAGCCCAGCATCACCACCATCTCTTCCTTAGATGCAAAGTCCTGTCTTTCGCAACCCGCACATTCATGTCAGCATCTCACCACCAGCTGCACATGACTTCCGGTCCCAGTACACCAAGCACTGCCTTCGCATGAGCTTTAACAGGTGCAAACCGCTTGCCATCCATTTCAGCGCCCATTCCTTTAGCTTCACATAAACAGCAGCTCAGCCAGTCCACCATTGCAGCTTCAACAGCATAACCTGTAACTCTCACATTCATCTAAGCATATTCATATTGTTGTAGCTTCCCTACAAAGTCCATCTGCCTTAGCTTGTGCCCCGAATCCAACCTCCTCTGCATTAACAATATTTCTCTAAAACCAAGTCATATCGCCATTTCCCTGACTAGCCGACAATCAACTGCGAGCAACAGCATCCGCCAAATCTCACCCATTATTCGACTTCATTGCCAAATCTGGCCACAACTCCAGCTGTTGTTCCCTGACCTTCCTCGTATCTTCTCAAGCTGCATTCACTAGATTTCAGCTTTCCTTGCAATCTCAGATTCAGCATCAAACCAATTTCAGGCATTTTATCAAGCACTCAGTGTGCGTTTCATGAACTGCTGAGGGATGTGCAATGGCTGCAACTTGGAGAATACCATAATTCCTTCCCTGCAACAATCAAGTTTAATACACATTCAACACAGACCCACAACCATTCTAATGCTAAAACAGCTCTGAATTCTCTTCACATCTTCAAATGTCAATGGCAGTAAGCTCGTCTTCATCCCTGTCTTGTCTCGGCTAACAACCATATCTGCATCTTCTCCAGGTTCTCAAAATAACACAATATGCCTTCGCAACCGATGAGCCATCGTGACATAAAGCTTGCCGGCGAGAAGGGCTTGGTTCAGAGGTGGTCTTCATTATTGAGCTGGAACAGAACACTGAGTTATGAATCTCGACCAACTTCTTTAGTTATAGGAAGTAAAGTAGAAGCAGGTGGCCCTTAGTAAATTGATTGGGTGCTTATAACAGTTCTGCAGGTTCTAGTTTTCGACAACTTCTGCTTGCTTCCGGATGCTTCCGATTCTTCATACGATGTCGGATTGACTCCATTCTTTCGCCATTGGCTTTGTCTTTTCGTGCTCTTCGAGATGATGAGAAGAAATCTTGGATTTGAGCGATTCCACTTCCTTTTGCCCCAATGACTCCAAAACACCTATAAAGCTCAAAAGAAAATATAAGATACAAAATTTACATGAAAACTCGCAAAGAAAGCATCAATAATAGATAAATATCAAGGTGTTTACAACACCTATCAATGTAAAGCTCTGATAAAATTGGAGACCCCCAATCATATGTTGGTGCTTGCTCTAAATATTTTAATGCTTTGAGAAAACCAATTAACGCCAATGAGCTAGCATTTGGAAATAGATATTGGCTTAGTGTCCACAACATAAACTGATGTTCAAGCTCCTCATAATGATCAGGGAACAAATATGGTTGGTTATTTGGCCTCAACCGTTCCATTCTCCTAGCATAACGTTGTAATAAACTTTTCAACCCAGCCACTTTAAATCCATTTGATTTTATTAGTCTATATGAAGCATTTCCTTCTATATCATTTGAGTATAAAGGAAGTCTTACTTTCCATCTATCTTTAGATACCCAATTTAGTCTGTTAAATGGAAGTAAGGTTCCTTTACATGGAATTCCCGTTAACATGTACAAATGTGTCGGTGTAACTCCTACTTAACAATATATTCATAATTAGAGTTGGTTGAATTTCATAAAACAAAAAACATAATCTAAAAATTTAATTATTAAAAAAAAATAACTTAACGCATTTGAACTCTTTTAGAAAGAACGTGTGTGTATTCTTCCACAATCGTTCTAATATAACTTGAACTACTTGAGCCATGTGATTTCTAGGATGTATATGTTATAAATGTCGCGAAGGAAATCTTCGGACTCTCTCTTGAACAACAGGGGGAAGTAACCCAAACATCGTACGGAACTCAAACCATCCACCTCTTAGAAATACTGCATTAACTCGCTCCGGATATTCAGATATGTGATTAGGGAGCACACCATCACCGGCTAATTGTCTAACATTTTGAAACTCATATTCTTTATCTACAACATAACTTAATCCACTGGCTGGGGTACTAGTAGATCCTTTGACTTTTTTGTTTCTTTTTATTTTCTCACTCAAGAAAATTTTGTTAAACTATAGAAGAAAAGAGAATAGGTTTTAAAAGGGAGGGGGAGGTGTGAAGGGGAAGAAGAAACATGGTGGTATTTATATGCGTTAGAAAGTCGAGCGTTGACGATATTAATTATAAAGATGGCGCTAGAATCAATATCGAGCGATATTCATGGTAACACCGGAGATAAATACTTTATACGGGGCGATATTGCCAATATTGTTCGCTAGAAACTCTGTCGTTCAGTGGTTTTCCCATAGTAGCGCAACTCGTTTTCCATGCCACCGGGTATGCCAAACAATATTTTTTTGGCATGTGCATAGGAATAGGCGACCGTTGTCATATGCATCAAAAATAAATTCACTTTCTCACTTACAAAAAGTATAAATTAAGTATATGGTAAGAAAGAGTTCGTTCCACGGGAGGCTTATGTTGTTATAGGATTTCAGTTTCTAATGTAACTAAGGGGGATTTTGTTTATATCAATGCAATAAAATAAAGCAAAATAAAATAATTGGAATAATCAATAAGGAGAAGATATTGGTCACGGGATATTATCTTTCAAAAACGTGTATCCTCATCAATGACCAGAATTGCTAATTTAATCTCGCAATTATCAAAAGTCATAGTGTTAGAGCACTGCTCGGTCGAACTCGCATGCGTTGCTATCTCAAGCATGTTTGTCAATATTAGTGATCAAAACTATATGTCTTGATTTCTAGTTTACTTATGACTAAGTCTCGGTATAAGATAATTAAGTATAGTTGAGCTCCAGACTCCATGGCGATCATCTTACGAAGACGAAGAACTACTCGAGGAACAAGTGGAACTTCATCCGACAAAAAGGTATGTGGAAACTTGAACTTATCTATCACTCAAAAGTATATTCTATCTCCTACTCTTGAGACAATAGTCGTATAAGTATGATAGTTTTCATACATACACATTTGTTATTTCGAGACGAGTTTACTCTCCTATCTTTTTCTCGAAATATGTGTTGGTGAGCTTTCGCTTTAACCATTTTCATCTTTACCCATGACGAAAGTCATGATGACGTTTCAATCTTGAAAATAGCTTTGATGACGATAGTTGTGAATAACGATTGTTATAACATTATAGAAGAGTGTTTCAATGATTGAAATGTAGAGTTGAGATTAAAAACTATGGATATAAGCATATATAGTGTGTTTGCACATTAGTGTATAAATCCATGTGCCGGAAACCAAGTGCGTGCATATGTGTGCATGCGGTATTGGTGAAAGAGATAGGTTGAGTATGTATACCCGTACACGTACCCACACAAGTTTTCATACCGAAAATTTCTGTTGGAGTTTGTAAGTTTGCAAACTAGTAAACCCGTCACCTTAGGTACGCATACCCGTACGCGTACCCAAGCTGGTTATTTCTCAAATCGGTAGTTCATGAACTTAAAACAATAAATTTTAAGGAATGCAATCTTTGCAAACCGTGGTTATATTGTACATGAATTGATTCAAGTGGGTCAAACCGATTTTGTTTCAATTGTGTCTATGAATAAAGACCTATGAAATTGAACAACTCTTGAACTAGTTCTTATGAGTCATTTGAACTAGTTATGAGAAAGATGAATACGGTTAATATGAAAGTGCACATATGGCTAACCGTTGGTTAACTATTTGTGAACCAACTAAGTGTACACTTTTAGGTACGGTTACTCAAACCTAAATGAATACATTTCATTTGTGTGTGACAAGCTAAGTTTCGATCTAACAGTTGAAAGATATTAGCTTGGTTGAATCAAGTTTTTCATCTAACAGTGAATATTGAATGCTTTGTTACCAAGGTAACTTAGATTGCAAACCCTGATTTGAAAACTATATAAGGGGAACTCTAGCAACTGGAAAAACTAATCCCCACACCTCCTGTGTGATACTAGTTGGTTTTGCTAGAGTCGATTCTCCTTTAACCTTAGGTTTCTTTTCGAGACCCTGTAGGTTAACGACTGAAAGACTTCATTGGGATTGTGAAGCCAGATGAAACCATTTCTCTTGTAGTTGAGCGATCTGATCTTACCATTTTCTATCATACGAGTTCAATTGAATAATTGACTTGAGATTATATCTCTGATAGGGCAAGATAAAAAGAAATCACAAACATCTTCGTCTCATCGTTTGTGATTCCACAATATCTAGTTTCGCTACCATACAATTTAGATTATTGTGAGGTGATTGCTAATACTAGGTTGTTCTTCGGAAATATAAGTCCGGGTTATCAATTAGTTCCTGTTCACCTTGATTTATCAAACGACGGAACAAAATCTCATAGTTTTATCTGTAGGAGACAGATTTATCTATCACCATAGACTTTTTTGTGTGATACAAATTTGTTTATTAAAGTCTTCGAGTTTGGGTCATAGCAACTCTTAGTTGTGGGTGAGATCAGCTAAGGGAATCAAGTGCGTAGTATCCTGCTGGGATCAGAGACGTAAGGAGCGCAATTGTACCTTGAATCAGTGTGAGATTGATTAGGGTTCAACTACAGTCCAGACCGAAGTTAGTTTGTAGTAGGCTAGTGTATGTAGCGGCTTAATAGAGTGTGGTGTTCAATCTGGACTAGGTCTCGGGGTTTTTCTGCATTTGCGGTTTCCTCGTTAACAAAACTTCTGGTGTCTGTGTTATTTCTATTCCGCATTATATTTTGTTATATAATTGAAATATCACAGGTTATGCGTTGAGATCAATCAATTAGAATATCCAACCTTTGGTTGTTGATTTACATTGATTGACACTTGGATATTGGTCTTTGGTACCATCCAAGTTTATCTCTCTAGTATTTGATAAAGACTCATGATTTCCATTTGCTTGAGTAAAGATCAAATCGAGAGATAGAGATATTAACTCCTTGATATACTTTTTATTAAGATTGAGTCACGACTGTCTAGTTGATTCTCTTAAAAGTATATTAGAGTTAGCTCATACAGATTGCTAATCGAAATATTGGGGGAGGTTGTTGTACCCTCGCTTTTTCAATTGGTATCAGAGCAAGCAAACACGTTTAGACCTTACAAGTCTGTGTTTGTAGCAATCTGATTCTGTGTACAAAGTAGTATCTCACATCTACGCATAGTCTATGTCTTCCCATACTTTTGACTATGTCAGGTGTCTTGGTTTTTCCTCAAAGGATTATTCCTTAGCTGATTCTTCCGAATCCAGAGAAAGAAATGAGACAATTGACAGGATGTCATAAGTAGAAAGGAATATCACCAAAACCAAAGAAAATCCAACTGAGACGATTGATTTACACAATCATTCTCAACTCTTGGATGAATTTGAGAAGTCTCTTAGTCGAGAACGTGAACTCTATAAAATCATTGAATCATTTTCTAACAATATTAAAAGACTCACTCGAGAAAATACGCCACAACAAGAAAAAATTAGCATCCTTGAGAATATTGTTAAAGAGGGAACAATTAGAGAAAAACGTTTGATTGAGACACACTTCTCTGATTTTAACAACCTTCATGTTGAAACAGAGAATATTGCTGCATATCTTCACCTAGCCCAAAACAGTTTGTCTCCTTAACAAAGGAAATCACTGTAATGAGAAATTCTTCTGTGTCACGTGCTGAGTTACCTGACATAAAGAAAAACTCACCAAAGAAAGTCCCTGCAAAATATAAACGGCAAACTTCCAAACGGGACATGGGTTTGAATCAAATATCCTTCAACAATTCTCTTCCACGAAATTGTTCCTTCCGTGGGAAAAGGAATCATAGCGCTAAACATTGTTTTGCTATGAAGAAACAGATCTCCGATCTTCAAAATCTTCTTCTATTTACCGTCAACCGAGTCAATCATCTGGCAGCATCAACAATGGATTTCACTCTCACAGAAAACCAGAATTCTCATAAAAAGATTTTTAAAGATCACTCTTTTCAAAAAATTTACAAGAATCGTGTTTTTACTCATGGTGCAAACTACACCACAAAAACACAGCTTCCCAGTGTCTATGAGAATAAAACTGGTAAATCTAAGTCTAGAAGGTGGAGACCTATCTCAGTTAATCCTCTAGAACCAATCTCTAGAGGTCCTAGACTTAGTCATCAAAAGGTTCCATTTAATGGATTCTCTCAAAGGGATGTAAGAAACTTCTATGGAGTTAAAAATAGTCAAAGAGAGAAAAGGAATACAAAAATCAAACTAACTGATGATATCTCTAAATCTCTAAACACTCATGGTGAGATTGTATCTCATCCTGCTACCTAACTGTAGGTATTCACATCCTTGTATCTAACTTGAGAGTTACAAGGATGTTTGTTTATGATATGCTCAAGTCTTAAAACTATTATCATCTGTTCTGATGGTTTGATTGTTGTTTTACAGGTTGAGATTATTCTCCTACTATCTCTGTATCTAATGTATCTCTTTTGCTCTACTTGTTCGGATATTGAGCCTTGTTTGAAAAGAGACATTTTAAGAAACATTATGTATTTTCTCTTGGGTCCTTCTTGTTTCTGATATCTTCTCCGGGTCCACGAACGTCCAAGTCTTATTTAAATAAATCTAGGGTGTCTATCAAGGGTGCCTCCCCTGGTTAACAACATATATATGTCTTATATGTGTTTATCCTGTTCCCAAAAAAAAGATGTCTATGGGAACCTCTGTTGAACCTCAAAAACAAGTAAACATTTAGATGGAAGAAGACTTCAAAGGATGTGATTCAGCTCAAGATCTGATTCTGAAAAGGATGATTGAAAGAAAAGAGTATAACTCTTGGATATGAGAATCTGTCAAGGATTTAATCTTCGTTCAGACTGAGGTTAAGAACGAGTTTGCTAACCATCAGTTGCAGATAAACCAACTCATTGATGGACAAGCAAAAATCCTTGATAATCAAAACATCTTGATCAGGAACCAGAAGAAGGTTATCCTTGATTGCGTCAAATCTAGGCATATTGCTCGCATCGTTGACCGAAAAACTAATGTTCTAACTCATGAACATGGTGTCTCTATGGTCAAGAAAATCAAGGATATCAGTGACTCCTATTTTGATGGACCTTTTCAAAGGTATGAAATAATCAAACAAAACTGATTTTTTATCTAGGAAACTTCTTAAAAGAATTTATTCTTGTTTTTGTTTAAGAAGGATAACTAGGGTTTGGAATAGCCATTATTGTGAGTTCACATAGCTATGTCCAACGTTTTCATCTTCATGTTTTTAGATTTATTTGTTTAAATTCTAAAGTTTGGTTTGGAAGATGATTTTTGCAGTATTAATCTTTATGGTTTTGTATATTGCAGTATGTTATCGGATATGTGTGTTTGCGTCCGTGAACTATTATTGTCCCATATAATGTCAAAAGTTATCTTGTTTATATGTCGATATGCATGTATTGATACAAGATCGATGAACTTTTGACAAACAAAAGTTAAGCCTATTATGTCATTTATTAATGGAAGATATGTTAAAATATTTTGTTTACAAGGATTATGTCTATTATATGTCATTTCGAAAATAGTGATGGAAAATAGAATGAATCATTGTATATTCTGAAGTACTGATCTTCCCTCATCCATATTTTATGTATATACTGTGCGGCTCCATAAGTCTTCTTGTGTGATCATTTCCAACTAGGTTAATCATAGATTCGTTTGTGGTTATTTTGGTTGTGTATTCCGATTAAATTAATCATGGGTTCTCTTGTGGTTAATTTAATTGAGAATTTTGGATACAAAATCATTTTATGGTTTTTGGTGTCTAAAGAAATCCTTATTTTCTTGTAAAAGTAAGGTCGCTCTTGTTTTTCTTTCGGGAATGACATCAAATGGGGGAGAGTTCTTTTGAACTTGTGCTTAATTGCCATATCTTTGTGGGGAGTGCGGCTGTGGAATATTTGGGGAGTTATCTTGTATCTTTATAAACTCCGTGGTGAATGCATTTAGCTTCGGCTTTATGATTGCATCAAAACAAAGTTGATATGTACTTTTCTTTGGTCCTGAAGTGTCTCCATGAAAATTTCATTAGGATCCCGTTTTCGTACCTTTGCCAATTTTATTGAAAAAAGGGGGGAGAATTTATATGTAGTTCACACTACAAATACATATGGCTTTCGGATCATTATGTAAGGGGGAATGGTTTTTGTGTTGAGACGAAGTATCGACTAAGGGGAAGTGATACATATCACCATAGTATTGTTGTCGAAATTATGATATGAGAACTTTGATGCTGTGTAATAATACTATGACATTGTATAACAATGATCGAGAGCTTTTGTTTTCTCATTCTTATGGCTACGGAACTTCAACAACTATGATGTTGAACTGAACATCTATGGAATCATAGGAGTATTTGGAAAAGACGAAGTTTTCGAGTAATGTTGAAGCACCAAGGAGATCAAGCATGTGGACGACAAGCTACAAAGTTTTATCTATTTTGTAATCCATATGTATTGATAGTTTTGTCACTAAAATTGACAAAGGGGGAGATTGTTAGAGCACTACTCGGCCGAACTCGCATGCGTTGCTATCTCAAGCATGTTTGTCAATATTAGTGATCAAAACTATATATCTTGATTTCTAGTTTACTTATGACTAAGTCTCGGTCTAGGATAGTTAAGTGTAGTTGAGCTCCAGACTCCATGGCAATCATCTTAGGAAGACGAAGAACTACTCGAGGAACAAGTGGAACTTCATCCGACAAAAAGGTATGTGGAGATTTGAACTTATCTATCACTCAAAAGTCTATTCTATCTCCTACTCTTGAGACAATAGTCCTATAAGTATGATAGTTTTCATACATACACATTTGCTATTTCGAGACGAGTTTACTCGCCTATATTTTTCTCAAAATATGTGTTGGTGAGATTTCGTTTTAACCATTTTCATCTTTACCCGTGACGAAAGTCATGATGACGTTACAATCTTGAAAATAGCTTTGATGACGATAGTCGTGAATAACGATAGTTATAACATTATAGAAGAATGTTTGAATGATTGAAATGTAGAGTTGAGATTACAAACTATGTATATAAGCATATATAGTGTGTTTGTACATTAGTGTATAAATCCATGTGCCGGAAAGCAAGTGCGTGCATGCGGTATTGGTGAAGGAGACAGGTTGAGTACGCGTACCCACAGAAGTTTTCATACCAAAAATTTCTGCTGGAGTTTGTAAGTTTGCAAACTAGTAATTAGTCACCTTAGGTACGCGTACCCACAGAAGTTTTCGAACCGGAAATTTCTGCTGAGTTTGTAAACTCAAACCCGGTAGCTAAGGTACACATACCCGTACGCGTACCCAAGATGGTTATTTCTCAAATCGGTAGTTCATGAACTTAAAATAATAAATTATAAGGAATGCAATCTTTGCAAACCGTGGCTATATTATTCATGAATTGATTCAAGTGGATCAAACCGATTTTGTTTCAATTGTGTGTATGAATAAAGACCTAAGCAACTCTTGAACTAGTTTTTATGAGTCATTTGAACTAGTTATGAGAAAGATGAATACGGTTAATATGAAAGTGCTCATATGGCTAACCATTGGTTAACTATTTGTGAACCAACTAAGTGTACACGTTTAGGTACGGATACTCAAACCTAAATGAATACATTTTATTTGTGTGTGACAAGCTAAGTTTCGATCTAACGGTTGAAAGATATTAGCTTATTTGAATCAGGTTTTTCATCTAACGGTGAATATTGAATGCTGTGTTACCAAGGTAAATTAGATTGCAAACCCTGATTTGAAAACTATATAAGACGAACTCTAGCAACTGGAAAAACTAATCCCCACACCTCCTGTGTGATACTAGTTGGTTTTGCTAGAGTCGATTCTCCTTTAACCTTAGGTTTCTTTTTGAGACCTTGTAGGTTAACGACTGAAAGAATTCATTAGGATTGTGAAGCCAGACGAAACTACTTCTCTTGTAGTTGATCGATCTGATCTTGCCATTTTCTATCGTACAAGTTCAATTGAATAATTGACTTGAGATTATATCTCCGATAGGGCAAGATAAAAAGAAATCACAAACATCTTCGTCTCATCGTTTGTGATTCCACAATATCTAGTTTCGCTACCATACGATTTAGATTATTGTGAGGTGATTGATAATACTAGGATGTTCTTCGGGAATATAAGTCCGGGTTATAAATTAGTTCCTGTTCACCTTGATTTATGAAAATATGTAACAAAAACTCATAGGTTTATCTGTGGGAGACAGATTTATCTATCACCATAGACTTTTCTGTGTGATACAAATTTGTTTATTAAAGTCTTCGACTTTGGGTCGTAGCAACTCTTAGTTGTGGGTGAGATCAACTAAGGGAATCAAGTGCGTAGTATCCTGCTGGGATCGAGGCGTAAGGGCGCAACTGTACCTTGAATCAGTGTGAGATTGATTAAGGTTCAACTACAGTCCAGACCGAAGTTATTTTGTAGTAGGCTAGTGTCTGTAGCGGCTTAATACAATTTGGAGTTCAATCTGGACTAGGTCCCGAGGTTTTTTTGCATTTGCGGTTTCCTCGTTAACAAAACTTCTGGTGTCTGTGTTATTTCTATTATGTATTATATTTTGTTATATAATTGAAATATCACAGGTTATGCGTTCAGATCAATCAATTAGAATATCCAACCTTTGGTTGTTGATTTATATTGATTGACACTTGGATATTGGTCTTTGGTACCATCCAAGTTTATCTCTCTAGTATTTGATAAAGACTCGCAGATTTCCATTTGCTTGAGTAAAGATCAAATCAAGAGATAGAGATATTAACTCCTTGATATACTTTTTATTAAGATTGAGTCTGACCGTCTAGTTGATTCTCTTAAAAGTATATTAGAGTTAGTCCATACAGATTGCTAATAAAAATATTGGGTGAGGTTGTTGTACCCCGCTTTTTCACCTAGGATATCTTTGATCACAAGAGTATCCCATTTATTTCCTGATTTTATCAAAAACAACATTAAAAGATGCTATTGTTAAATCTACCTAGAAAGTAACCTAAAGTGTAAAAGCACAATTAAGGTTAACTTCCAAAGAGCATTAAGTTTTATGAAATAAGAAAATCAAAGCAATTGAACGTGTAAAAGCACTAATCCAATTTAACCAAGGTTATGATTAATAAGATGTATCACTACAAGAAATAACCACAAGATGTTACTAGAAATCAGAGATTAACAACTTTTACGTATTGAAAACTCTAATATAGCTATAGAGATGAAAACAAATACAATTGATTCCGGACTCAACCAAACTATCATTCAAATCATATGATAATATAAAAACTGAATCATAAAAGATAAAACTGAGATAAAACTAATTCATTGAATCAAATAGCATGTTTGATGAAATCAACTTTATCGAACCAATAATAGTATTTAACTACTCATAGCTTTGGAGTTCATCATAATCATAAATTGAATAAAGAAGATGAAAATAAATACGAAAGCGAACTCTAGCAGTGGCTCTCTCCAAAATCTCCAAGTCGAATAGAATACGTGATTTTTTTCAAAGAAGTAGAAGACTTCCCTTTTGTATCTTTTCTCCAACTTCTAAAACTAGGTAAATTCTTCAAGAGCCTATCGCCAAAAATTCTACCAAGCCCATAAAACAATGTGTAGAAATAACCCAATAAAAATCTTGCCTAAAAGTAGTTGCTAGAAAACTGGGGTCATCACCAGCCCAAATTTGGTCGTAAAATTAACTAGAAAACATCTCAGGTGACCGGCAAAGTCAAACAGGTCAAATCGGACCAGCTTAGTCAAAGTCTCTGAGTCAGCTCATCGAGTCACCTGGTTGAATCAGTGTCTAAGTTAGGTTGAGTCAGTTAGCTAACTCATCTTAGTAGTCTGACTTGTCAGGCCAAAACTGTGCTGCGCAATCATAGTGTATTATCACTGCTCATCTAGCCATGATGGTTGTTTCCTGTAACCTTCTCTGCTCCTAAACATTCATCTATTGCAACCATCAGCTCTCTGAAATTTTATGCACACTCTTATGTTCAACATCCATGCCAACATCAGTAATACCATTGTTAGAGCACTGCTCGGTCGAACTCACAAGTGTTGCTATCTCAAGCTTGTTTTTCAAGTTTGGGTGTCAAAACTATAAGTCTTGATTTCTAGTCTACTTATAGCTACTTCTCGGATTATGATAAAATGTGTAGTTGAGCTTTAGACTTCACGATGTTCATCGATTGAAGACCAAGATCTAATAAGGAGAGCTTGGAAGAACTCCATCAACAAAAGGTATGTGGGGACTTAAACTCATATATCACTCAGAAATCTATTCTATTTTATCTCCTATTGAGACTAAGTCGTATAGCTATATAGACTCTAACATTATACACATTTGATATTTCGAGCCAAGTTTAACTCGCTTATATCTTTCTCTAAATATGTGTTGGAAAGCTTTTTGCTTTAACTACGTTCATCATTATTCTTGACGAGTTTAGTTGAAAACAATTTATTTGTTGGAAACTAAATAATGAGTTAAAAATGATCATGTGAAAATCGCCTTGTAACATCTTACATGGTTTGTGTGAGATAGTTATTTGATGTAGACTTGGAATATTCGTATTGATCATTTGATCACTTGAAAATTGCTTATAAGCTAATTGTTTGTGTGAGACAGCTATTGTCGTCTTCTAAGAATGTTTCAATGATTGAAATGGGAGTTTAGAACAATTAATCATTGTCTGGATATATCACAATATGCATACATGTATGCAAACTGTTGTAAGAATGATTCGGGTTCCGGAACCAAGTATGCATACCCGTATGCGAACAGTTTTAACTGTCAAAGTACGGGAACTAAGTTTGCATACCCATTTGCAAACTTTTTTACCTGAATTCGGTCTGTAATGACAGTATGTGTACCCGTTTGCGAACTTTCGGAAAAGATCAAAGTTCGGAACTTAGGTTTACGTACCCGTTTGCAAACTTATGTGGTTAAGTTCTAAAATCGGTTAAGTATGATTTCATACTCATTAAAAAATACATTTATAAATTAAGGAATGCAATCTTTGCAAACCGTGGCTAAAATATTCATGAACCGATTCTTTTGAATCAATCCGATTTTGCTTCAATTGTGTCTTGTATACTTCTATGAGAATATAAACAATTGAACAACTTTATGAGTAACACAATTAGATTCATTTTATTATCATTTGATTTAGAGGTGTTAAGATAAATGTGGTTAATATAAAAGTGTTCATATGGCTAACTTCGGTTAACTGTTATTGAGCCAACTTAATATACACGTTCAGGTACGGTTATCCATATCTAAATGAAGGTATATTTCATTGTGTGTAACAATCTAAGACCATCTAACAGTGGAGAGATATTTCTTTGGTTTTAAGCAAATACAGCTTGAATCTTAAATCAGGATTTCATCTAACGGTGAATATTGATTGCTTTGTTTGAAAGCTATCAAACCCTGATTTGAAGACTATATAAGGGAGAACTTTAGCAACCTGGAAACCTAATCCCCACACCTCCTGTGTGATACTAGTTGCGACTAGAGTCGATTCTCCTTTAACCTAGGTTTTTCCTAAAACCATTATAGGTTAACGACTTAAAGACTTCATTGGGATTCTGAAGCCAGACCCAACTATTTTCTCTCTAGTTGCGTGTTCTGATCTTACTTGCTGTATTGTATTGAGTACTATCTTCTCTAAGATTTTCTCGAGATTTATCTCTGATAGGTAAGATATAAAAAGCAATCACAAAGCTATTCGTCTCATTCTTTGTGATTCCACATGTGGATGGGGAAAAACGGTTCACTGGTTTTTTAGTAAAGTGAAGAGTCGAGCGTGTTGTCGAGACTCCTCGACCAAGCAAACAACTTAACCTCACAGAGATTCACTGTAAAGGGAGTGCTTAGATTCGAGAGATCAATCTGTAGGAATCCGGCCTAAACCAAGTCAATGGCCGTTCCAGAGTCAATTCGGCCGCAATGAGGGAGATGGGTTGATCTGTAGGAGGGAAGCTGAAATATGTGTGGAATCAATGATGATCAAGGATTGTGGATGTGTTGAAGGTTTCTGCAATAATTGGTGAACTGTTGGGTTCGAATAAGTTCTGATAGATTGATGAATTCTTGAGAGTAGTTACTCGAGAAATTCTGTGTGGACAAGTGCTGATAGCTAGTGATCATTCATTGTCCTCAATCATGGATTCAGAGACTTATTTATATTGTCAGAGTTGTGAACACCTTGATTCCTGTAAGTGTGACGGTTTCATGAGTGGAAGAGTGGGGAAGTGGAAGATCGTGGTAAAGTCAGTTCCATGTCGTGTGGAGACTTGAAAGATAGTGGACCTACTACTTTGATAATTCCTTCAACCGTTTACACAACTTACGCACATTTCTCGTCGTGGATGAAATCCAGGTGTTGTAGGCCGCCAGGCCAAAACCCCAGTAGTTATCCACCAATTTGACGTGATTGATGTCTCACGAATCATGGAGTCTGCATGATAGACGTGTATTTAGTTT
Organism: Papaver armeniacum; assembly: GCA_023531295.1. Taxonomy (NCBI): domain Eukaryota; kingdom Viridiplantae; phylum Streptophyta; class Magnoliopsida; order Ranunculales; family Papaveraceae; genus Papaver; species Papaver armeniacum. Next base: position 488,926 of record JAJJWW010002817.1, read on the forward strand.
GTCAGTTGTTGACTGATTAGACAATGAGTCTAGGTTTTTTTAAACAGAGCATGTTTAACAAATGCTCAGCGATTCATGAATGTTAATGTTGCTCGTCTGAGATTATATCGTAAATTCGACGAGTTGTTGAATATTGATGAGTTACTAAATATATGTGGATTATTTGAGCAGCTGAGCAAGTATTGCTCGATTTGACGAAATACTGATAAATTACTGAATATTGATAGTTGGATCAATATTCGAGCAACTGATCAAGTATTGCTCAATTCGACGAATTACTGAATATCGAGAATTTGACGAGCAATTGAGCAAGTATTGCTCAATTTGACAAAATAATGAATGTTGATGATTTGACGTACAATTGAGCAAGTATCGCTCAATTGGGCAAATTACTGAATGTTGATAATTTGTCGTGCAATTGAGCAAGTATTGCTCAATTCGACAAATTATCGATAAATTACCAAATATTGATATTTTGGATCAATATTTGAGCAATCGAGCAAGTATTGCTCGATTCGACGAAACATTTATTGGTGACGTGACCCAATAAAATATTAAAATATTAGTAAGATACCAAATATTATATGATTAATTAAGATGTTGGTTGTTGAATCCATCATAAATTCATTAGTGTTTGAATCGTGCTCAGAGTGATGATTCGTGGAGCATTTATTCAAAACCCTAATTTTAGATCATAGTTGATGAATTGCTGAAAATAGGTCATTAGTGATAGATGGACAGACCACATGGGATGATGGGTGACCATGTGGTTCCCGGTGCTCGAGTGAGCATGCACCAGGGTTCTCAGTTTGAGGATTGGTGAAAGAATGATGATTAAATGTTGGTTTCATCATTTATTGAAATATTGTTGGGTTCAACATTAGGTGATAAAACCTAGGTATGAAAGATGGGGACCGACCAAGAGAGCATGGGACCTGCTCTTGGTGATCACGGGACTAGTTGTTGGTCATTTGAAGGATCCCCAGTTGGTTGGAGAGAGTTTGGGCCCAGTATGAGCAATTAAGCAAATTAGGTCAGAATTATGAAAACATGTGGGACCGGCTTTGTGCAAGCCCTAGGAATGACTCTGGTCAGTCATGAAGGCATGCACGTGTTGCCGTGGTGTCCATGTATCCATGCTGAGAGTTTCAGTATTTTCTGATGCGCGTTCGAGCAACATTGTGAATTTTCAGAAGAGTTTCATCTTGACTGAAATTCTTGATTTTTGTTGGAATGAGCATGTATGCTCAATTCATCAATATTTTGAAAATATTAAAATAAAAGTGTTTTAATATTTAAAATTGTCGTGAGAGGCTAGCCAGTCGTGTGACTATGTTGGCCTTTGGTTTTTCGTGATTTGAGCAATATTTGAGAAAATATGAAGAAATCATGAATTTTGCTCAAACCCAGGAGTTTCATGAATTGAGGGAAATAACTATAAAAGACTGGGGATTGCAAGGTGTGGGACCAGCCACGGCTAGGGCATGGCCGCCCGGCTAGGTTGCCCGGTCCAGCACACCTTTCCCTATTTTATAATACTCCCTCTGTTTTTGGAAAAGAGATACTTTCACTTTTTCAATTTGGCCTATGTTTTAGGCTAAAATGAAAAAGTGAAAGTATCTCTTTTCCAGAAACGAATGGAGTATTATTTTTCATGAATCCTTGAAGTTATGGAGAATCCTTGGAGTTATGGAGAATCCATGAGCTTTTGTTGAAACAAAGGAGTTTCATGACATTAGGTAATAAAAATTATTAAAGCTAAGGATTGTGAGGTGTGGGACCGACCACGGCTCGGGCATGGATGGCCGGCTAGGTTGCCCGATCCCGCACACCTTTCCTTATTTTATAACATTATTTTATGAATCCATGAAGTTATGGAGGATTCATGAGTTTTTGCAAAAACAAGGAAAGTTGCTAAAACCAAGGAGTTTTCATGAGTTCATAAAATAACAAAAAATAAGGAAAATAATGGGAGAGGCATGGACAGACCATGGCTAGGGCATGACCGGCCGGCGGTGGGCCTGGCCCTGGGTGCCTCTTATTATTTTATTAATATTTATTGTTTTCTCCTGTTTTGCGTAGGATTCCTCATTGTTTCATATTTTTTGGATGCTCGTTCGTGCATACGGGTGATCAGTCGTGCATCATTGTCGAATACACTTGCACCATTTTTGTGGGGCTTACTCAGTGATGATCTAGATGCCCGGTTATTGAGTATTTATTACTAATTTATGAAATTCAGTGGAGAATAATTCATGAAACTGAGTAATAATAATGAATAGTTGTTTATTATTAATTCATAGGATCAGCTGTGGATTCGACTACGAATTCAGAATAATAAAGCAAGCATTACCATCCTATGGGATCGTGGATGCGACCATAAAATCAGAGTAATTAAAATTATCTATCACCACTTCATGAGATCAACCGTGGATTCGATCATGAAATCAGAATAATGAGATAATGTAGTAGTTTATTGCCATTCTATGAGATCAAGCCGTGGATTCGATCATGGAATCAGAGCAATTGTTATTGCCATTACATGGGATCATGCCGTGGATTCGACCATGGAATAGGAGCAATAATAGATTATTCTGGGAATTCAGTGGTGAATGTCGCGGCAGAATTAATCTATTGCAGAAAAGATATTAGCCAGTTAAAGCGTCACATCTATTCTGAATGGTGCATAGTCAGGGAGTCACGATGTTGTTTACGACCTGAAAGCGTTAGTGCTCTAAATCTACGGAGAACCGCCTGAATCTATACATGGTCTCTCCACATAGTCAGGGAACGGTGAGTGTCACCGACGTCCTGAAGGCGTCCGCCGCCCAACTATTCTTCTATGTGGAGGTGGGTCTCTCTCCGTGATCGGGGAACAAAGTGAGTGTCACCGACGTCTGAAAGGCGTTAAGCTCTCAATCTACGGAGAACCGCCCAAATACGTTCTGCATAGAGGTCACGACGAAATGCCAGGCATCGAACGCTCAACTAGTGGAGGCTTTTCGAAAACATATTCATCATGGCTTCGTAAAATATGAATCGTTGCATGCCTGAAATTCATGTCAAAAACATGCCTCATGATTTTATGGTTTTGCCCTTTGTTGAAAATCCACCATCAACACCACAATAACTTGTTCTACTACCATATAATTAAGTTATTATGAGGTGATTGATATTTCTAGGTTGTTCTTCGAGAATATAAGACCGGATTATCAATTGGTTCATGTTCACCTTGATTTATCAAAAAACAGAACAAAAACTTCGTAGGTATTTTTGTGGGATAAAGATTTATCTATCAGAATAGAATTTTCTATGGGAGACAGATTTTTTCATCAAATCTTCAACTTTGGGTAATAGCAACTCTTAGTTGTAGGTGAGATCAGCTAAGGGAATCAAGTGCGTAGAGTCCTGCTGGGATTCAGAGGCATAAGGACAACGATTGTACCTTAATCAGTGTGAGACTTGGTTAGGGCTCAACTACATTCCATTCTGAAGTTAACTTGTAGTAGGCTAGAGTCTGTGGCGGCTTAATACAGTGTGGTGTTGAAATCTGGACTAAGTCCCGGGGTTATTCTGCATTGGCGGTTTCCTCGTTAACAAAACTTCTGGTGTCTGTGTTATTTTTTTTCTGCATTATATTTTTTATATAATTGAAATATCACAGGTTGTTCGTGGTTCAAAAATTGGTGAATCCAACCTTTGGATGTTGATTGAAATTCATTGACACTTGAATATTGGTCTTTGATATTGTTCAAGTTGTTTTTCATAATAATCAGGCTTGCGGATTTCTATCTGTATGATTTACTGATTACATTGAGAAACAGAGACATAACTCTTGGATATATTTCATTGATTGAGTTTGACTGTCTAGTTGATTCTCTTGGACTTATATTGGAGTTAGTCCATACAGATTTCCTAAACCAAATATTGGGTGTGGCTGTTAGACCCTCGCTTTTTCAGAAACCACCCCCCCCTTACATAATGATCCGTAAACTATATGTATGTAGTGTGCACTACAAAATAATTCTCCCCCTTTTTGTCAATATAAATTGGCAAAGGTACGAAAAATAGCGGGTTCATAATGAAATTCTCAAAGAGATACTTCATGATTAAAAGAGAACATATCAACTCTTTCGATGATTTCACATAGACGAAACTTAGTGTATTCGTCAAGGAGTTTATAAAGATACAAGATAACTCGTACAATATTCCACAGCCGTACTCCCACAAAGATTTAGCAATTAAGAACAAGTGCAATTAAGAACTCCCCCCCCCCCCCCCCCACCCCGTAAAATGTCATTCCAGAAAGAACAACAAGAGCGGCCTTACTTTTACAAGAAAAGAAGAATTTCTTTGGACATTAACAAATCACATGAAACATGAATTTATATCCTGAAAACTCAATTAAATTAACTACAAAGTAACCTTAATGATTAATTTAATCGAAAATGTTCAAAATAAGAAAACTTATGAATCCATACAGTACTTTCACATAGAAGTGGATCAGGGGAAGATCAATACTACGGAATACACAAAAGTTCATTCTATATTTCATCAATATTTGCATAATGACATAATAGACTTAACTTTTGACATGTGTGGGACAATCATATTTCACGGACGTAAACATACATATCCTATAATATTATTTGCAATATATGAAACCAATAAAGATTAATACTTCAAAAATCATCTTCCAATAATAACTTAGAATTTAAATAAATAAATCTAAAACATTGCAAGATGAAAATCGTTGGCAGTAGCTATTTGTAATAACAATATTTGCTATTCCAAACCCTAGTTATCCTTCTTAAAACACAAGAATAAATTCTCATAAGATGTTTCCTAGACATTAAGATTCTTGAAAAATGATTTATCGTCCCTGAACTCATTGTCGTCAACATACATTGGAACATAAGGTTCATGAAGAAAGGAGTCAATTCCAACAAACCTTCTAGACTGATGCCGAACCAGGGACTTCTGAATTTCAAGAGTTCTTAAAACAATAGCCTTTATTTGCTGAATCTCTTTCCTTGTTTCCTTCAACTCTTCAAGAACACCAGAAAACTTCTGAAGATTAGAGGGGATAGCCCTTGGTTTCTTCGTATTCTTCCTTTTTCTCTTCAAAGTTGTAGAGGAAAGAGACTTATCTTTATACTTCATGATTGATGGCTAAACAATCGTATTAACATCTTCACCATCAGAAGATATGATGCTTGTAGTCTCCATTCAAATATGGGATTGTGAGAGAAATACACAAATCAAGCTCTACAAGCAGTCTTGTGATAAAAAAGAATTTTCAGGGAAGGAAAAAGGAATGTAGGGTTACGGAACCTTTATAAAAGTAAAAAGGATTCACGTACGACCAATTCACATCCCTAAATAAAGGTAGAATTATTGATTTTAACCCTCTTTCAATAATCAAAAGGGAAATCCTTTTCAATACCAATTTATGATATGAAAAGATCAATAGAATTCCAGAAAAACACAAAAAAAAAGGAAAAAAGATAAAACAAGAATTTATTTTCCTAAAGCCTGATCTGTGCTCATGTCTTGTCTCTTTGAACCAAGGCATATGAGACAAGATGCACCTTCAGCACAATTAAAATGTGTTGGGGTGAACAATAATTTGTGCACCATACACTTCTTGTACAAAATTCTTAATACCCGTTTTCACATAATGTTTAGACCTTGGTGTTTTATGTAGAGGTCTAATTTTTCCTTTAGATTTTAACTTCTTCGGAGTCGAGTTAATTTTACATACCTCAGATGAATTCGACTTCTGAACAAGTTTGAGCTTGTTTGCAAATCGATTTGCTCTCCGTTGAAGTTTGTTGACATATCTTATTTTATGTTTGTACTTGAAACACTTAGAGAGTTCATGTTCCTTAAGAGTACAATAAGAACATGTCAATGTGGAGGATGGTTCAGACACCACAGTTGAGCATGCTGCTAAACAAATTGAGGTACCTGAAAAATTTGAGATAGAATTTTTAGTAGACAGAGAACAATCCATTTCATCCTCCAAAGTGGTTGAAGAAGTTTCTACAGAAAGAATATCAAAATTGATGTACGTATTGCTACAATTATCAAAATCAATATTTTCACCAAGAAGTGCAACACTTCACTTTTCATCTTCATTTGAATCATAGTGATCAAACATTTCATCAAGAGTTGCAGCAAGACCTTTGTTGCCAGTGTATTTCTCCGATTTGGACACTCATTAGCTAAATGACCAAAACCTTTACACTTGAAGCACTGTGGCATATTCTCGTCATCAATAACGACAATGTCCTTGTGTTTAGGAGGGCCACGGTCATGAGGTTTTACTGATGTCCTGGGTTTATCTCTGATGAACCGTTTACTTCTCTTCAAAATAAGATCTCTAATCTGTCTTGTGATCAGTGAGACTGAGTTGTCAAGATCTTCATCTGATGAATCAGTCTCAATGGGATCAATCACATAGTTGCCAACACTTTTACTTTTTTCAAGTAATTTAGTGTTCTTTTGTGCTTTGAAAGCAATATCCTTTCCAGATTTGGATGCATGCTCATGATCAAAGATCTTTAACTTCCCAACAAGAGTATTTCTGGAAAGTGTATCAAGGTTATTTCCTTCAACGATGGCATGTTTTTTAGAGTCGCATTTAGATGGCAACAATCTGAGAATTTTCTTCACAATGTCCTTTTCAGGAATAGTCTTACCTAATGCAAAAGATGCATTAAAAATTTCAGACACTTTGTGATTAAACTCATCAAATGGATCTTCATCAGCCATAAGAAGGTTTTCCCAATCAGAATTTAGGTTTTGAAGCCTGGATTCTTTTTAGAAGTATCCCCTTCGAATACGGTTTCTAAGATATCTCAAGCATCTTTAGACCGAGTGCACGTAGTCACATGGTGCTGAATATCTGGGGTAACGGCATGTATGATAGCATTTAAGCCGTCAGAATTTTTCTTTATAGCAAGGATTTCATCTGGCTCATACCTACCAATATTCTTTGCAACAATTACATCGTTTACTGTAACCTTGGTAAGATTATAGCCATTAACAACATAAACCCATGATTAAAAATCACGTGCTTGGAGAAAGGCACGTATAGCAATATTCCACCATAAGTAATTCGAGACATCGAAGATTGGCGGTAAGTTTATAAAGATAGCGCTTTTGTCCATAGATTCAGATTTCTATTAACACAAACTTATGAGGTCTGAAACGTGTTTGCCTGCTCTGATACCAATTGAAAAGCGGGGGTCTAACAACCACATCCAATATTTCGTTAGGCAATCTGTATGGACTAACTCCAATATAATTCCAAGAGAATCAACTAGACAGTCAGACTTAATTAAGGAAAATATATCCAAGAGTTTTATCTCTATTTATCAACGTAATCAACAAATCAAACAGATAGAAATCCGGAAGCCTGATTATTATGAGAAACAACTTGAACGGTACCAAATACCAATGTTCAAGTATCAATCAATTTCAATCAACAACTAAAGGTTGGATTTACCAATTGATTGAACTACGCACAACATGTGATACTTTAATTATATAAACAAATATAATGCGGAAAAGAAATAACACAGACACCAGAAGTTTTGTTAAGCAGGAAACCGAAAATGCAGAAAAACCACGGGACCTAGTCCAGATTTGAACACCATACTGTATTAAGCCGCCACAGACTCTAGCCTACTACAAGTTAACTTCGGACTGGAATGTAGTTGAGCCATAACCAATCTCACACTGATTAAGGTACAGTCGCATTCCTTATGTCTCTGAATACCAGCACGACTCTACGCACTTGAATCCCTTAGCTGATCTCACCCAGAACTAAGAGTTGCTACGACTCAAAGTCGAAGACTTTATAAACAAATCTGTCACCCACAGAAAAGTCTATTACGATAGATAAATATGTCTCCACGAAATACCTACGAAGTTTTTATTCCGTCTTTTGATAAATCAAGATGAACAAGAACCAATTGATAATCCGGTATTATATTCCCGAAAAGTAGCCTAGAAATATCAATCACCTCACAATAACTTAACTATATGGTAGTAGAACAAGTTATTGTGGAATCACAAAGAATGAGACGAAGAGATTTGTGATTATTTTTTATATCTTACCTATCAGAGATAAATCTCAAGCAAATCTTAGGGAAGATAGTACTCAATACGATAGAACAAGTAAGATCAGAAAAAGAAACAACGAGAGAAAATAGTTGGGTCATCTTGAGAATCCCAATGAAGTCTTTAAGTCGTTGACCTATAATGGATTTAGGAAAAACCTAGGTTAATTAATGAGAATTGACTCTAGTCGCAACTAGTATCACACAGGATATATGGGGATTAGGTTTCCTAGATGCTAGAGTTATCCCTTATATAGTCTTCAAATCAGGGTTTGATAACTTTGTAACAAAGAAATCAATATTCATCGTTGGATGAAACCTGATTTAATATTCAAGCTAATATCTTTCCACCGTTAGATGGTATTAGCTTGTTACACACAAATGAAATATACTTTAATTTAGATATGGGTAGCCGTACCTAAACATGTATATTGAGTTGGCTCAATTGCAGTTAACCGAAGTCAGCCACATGAACACTTTTGTGTTAACCATGTTCATCTTAACAATTCTAGATCAAATGATAATTAAATGAATCTAATTGTGTTAGTCATAGAGTTGTTAAATTGTTTATATTCATATAGAAGTATACAACACACAATTGAAGCAAAATCGGATTGATTCAAAAGAATCAGTTCATGAACATTTTAGCCATGGTTTGCAATGATTGCATTCCTTAATTTATAAATGTATTTATTCACGAGTATGAAAACATATTTAGACGATTTTAGAACTTAACCTCATAAGTTTTCAAAAGGGTACGCAAACTTAAGTTCCGGACTTTGGTCATGTCCGACAGTTCGCAAACTTGTACGCATACTATCGTTCCGGATCGAACTCAAGTGAAAAAGTTTGCAAACGGGTACGCAAACTTAGTTTCCGGATTTTGACAGTTAAAACCGTTTGCATACGGGTATGCATACTATGTTATATCCAGACAATGGTTAATTATTTAAAAGTCCCATTTAAATCATTGAAACATTCTTAGAAGAAGAAAATAGCTGTCTCGCACAAAATATTAGCTTATAAGCAATTTTCAATTAATCGAATAATCAATACGAAATATTTCGAGTCTACATCAAATGATTGTCTCACACAAATCATGTAAGATGTTACCAGGTGATTTTCACTTGATCATATTTTGACTTTTGTCAAGAATAATGATGAACATAGTTAAATAAAAAATCTTTCCAACACATATTTCCAGAAAGATATAAGCGAGTTAAAATCAGCTCGAATATCAAATGTGTATAATGTAAATTCTATATTGCTATATGAATTTGTCTCAATATGAGATATAATAGAATAGACTTCTAAGTGATAGATAAGTTCAAGTCTCCACATACCTTTTGTTGATGAAGTTCCACAAGCTCCCCTTAGTAGTTCTTCGTCTTCAATCGATGAACGACGTGAAGTCTAAAGCTCAACTACACATTTTATCCTAATCCGAGACATAGCTATAAGTAGACTAGAAATCAAGACTTATAGTTTTGATAACTAAACTTGACAAACAAGCTTGAGATAGCAATGCTTGCGAGTTCGACCGAGCAGTGCTCTAACAATACTATAGAGCAGTTTCAAGAGTGTTGTCTTACTTGAAGGGAAACATTGATTATGATTTGCATTATCAAGGCTATCCCGTTGTATTAGAAGGATACAATAACGCTAATTGGAATAATGTAGAATCCAAATCCAAGTCGACCAGTGGATGGATATTTACATTAGGAGGTGTTGTTGTGTTTTGGAGTTCCAAGAAGTAAACCTGTATTTTTGATTCAAAAATGTTGTCAGAATTGATAGCACTTACGAATGCATGTAAGGAGGCAGAATGGTTTAGAAACTTAGTTGAGGAGATCCCATTTTGGAAGAAGCCAAGTCCACCAGTCTTGATTAATTGTGATAATCAGGCTACGATTTTTAATGTCACTAACAAGACATATAATAGGAAGTCATGACATGCATGTCTTAGACATCAAACTGTGAGACAACTACTCAAGAGAGTAGTAGTTTCGGTTAACTTTATTGAATCAAAGAAGAACTTGGCAAACCCATTCAAAAAAAGTCTACCAAATGCAGTGTTTTCAATAAAATGTAGGGAAATGAGACTAAGGTCTGTGAAAGAAAGTTGATCACCCATAGTAGAACCCAACCTATGTTTTGAAAAAGATAAACAAGGTTCAATGTGGTACCAACAAGTTATGGATGTGGTTATGGTGCACTAATTATAAACTTCACATTTCGTATCGCAGAAGCACCTAAGAGACTTACATATATGAGTATGGAAATCAGACCATTTCCTAAGAGAAAAAGACCGCACTATGAGAGACTCATAAATCCAAGATAAGCACATCCATTAATGTACTGGCTACAAAACACACAATATCATAAAAACAGTATGTGTGGAGATTTCGGTTTTATCACATGCGATACTTGGTTCAAGACTGGTTTTACCACTGAACCCCGATAAGGATTTTAATTTCTTACACTAAGTGAAGGTTCAAATCCAAAAGATAACCATTGTAATGACCCGTCCCTCCACCGATACTGTCTCCACTTAACCACTGTGGTTATCCGACCCCACTTAGCCACCGCAGTTATCCGGTAGTGTGGGGTTTTCAACGGGCATCGCGACGGTCATCCAACAATAACTTCCCAGGAGGTCACCCATCCCTGGATTGCTCCTGCCCGAGCATGCTCAACTGCAGAGTTTTCTGCCAACTAAGGAGCCAATTGTGTTGAAAAGGCCTCGGTGTTAGGAAATGACAAATCATTACTTATATTCCATTCGTCCAACCACTGCCGAATATCGGGGTATTACAATACCACCACCTTAAATTGGAGTCGTCCACGGCTCCATAATATATTTGCAAGCCCATATCTCTAATGTTCCCTGCCCTCTTGAGAAGCACCTGGACCAACCTCGTCCAGCATACCTTCCCACCCTCGGCATGTGACCCGTCGTCGGCTCTGATACCAATTATAATGACCCGTCCAATTGTAATACCCCGCATTTGGCAGTGGTTGGCCGATTGAAATATAAGTAATGGATTGTCATCTCCTAACAGGAGGCTTGATGGGTTCACTTGATTGAGATGTGAGAAAGAACTTCTCAATTAAGCGTGCTCAGCCGGGAGTAGTCAAAGGATGGGTGACCTCTCGGGAAGCTGCTGCTAGTTATCCGCAGTAGTGTCGATAAAAATCCCACACTGCTGGATATCCGCAGTGGGTAAGTGAGAACAATATCGGTGTTAGTTGGGGTACAAATATGGACGGGTCGTTTGTGATAGGATGTGAGAGTATGCTAGGCCTCTGAGCTAGATACTGGTCTCATAAGAGGCAAGGAACGTCTGCATTATACCGAGGCCATTTTAGCACAATTGGCTCCAGAGTTGGCAGAAAACTCTGCAGTTAAGCGTGCTCGAGCGGGAGTAATCCAGTGATGGGTGACCATCTTGGAAATTGTTGCTGGATTATCGTAGAGATTCCCGTTAAAAAACCCACATTGTCGGATAACCGCAGTGGCTAAGTAGGGACAGTATCGGTGGAGGGACGGGTCATAGACGCATTTTTAGCTACGTCTAAGGCGATCATAAACTGTCAAAATGGTATCATGAATCTCTTTTTTGGTAATATGACTATTGAGCTTAATATTTTTAATGTCAATAAGCTACATTTTGAGCTAGATGACACGTGCATTGAAGAGGTGAACATGATAGGAACCTTACGTCAGGATTCATTAAGAAACATCTTATCGAGAAGATCCATTAGAGAGTTGTTTGTCCCTTTTTAGCCTGGATTTCGATGATGATAACAACATTGAATAAATAAATGTTTTGTTGTATTGTATCCATGTGTTAGATAATGATAGATGGAAAGCTAGGTTCGAACCATTACTAGCTTCTGAGTCTACCTTAATCCCCTTTTTAGAAGAGCCTCCTAAGTTGGACCCCAATTATGCATTTTTAAGCCCATACGAGACTTTGTATGCGATTATAGCTTTCGATTTGGATAATGATAAGGAGAGTAGGCCAGCGGACGTGCTTCGAGACAATAAACAAGCTTTAGGGTGGACCATAGAGGATGTTAATGACATATGTCATACAGTTTGTATCCATCAGATGCATTTAGAGGATGAACCACCTGATTATAACTTAGAAAAAACGATTGACCTTTTTCAGGAACCTGATGGTCTAGAAATTAGGAATATTGTGACTAGTCTATTTAGAGACACCCAAAATTCCAAGTTTGGGGGTGGACTTGGAATATATGCCTCTAACATTTCACAAGAGTATCTTCATAGAGAAGTTCAGATGTTAAACACCATCCTCTGGTTGATGTGGTTTACCTAAGTGATGATACCAAGATTGACTTACCAACAATTTTTCTTCCAAATGTGGGAACGTATGAGTTTCAAATGTGTCAGCTATTCAGTTTTAAGACTAAGCCTAAGTACTTTAGGAGATTAGAATCGACACATTTTCTGAAGAATGGCCATCACTTTCATTGTGGTCAACTGTGTAAGTCAAATATGATTGACTTTGAGGATCCCCCAATTATTCAGGTTATTATTTTGTGCTTCAAAGTTGTTAGTTGAGTTTCTCCAAACTCTAGAACCTGAATCGGATCTTTCACTGAGGAAATCCAGCCCAAAGAGGTTTACCTAAACCCATTTATAGAGCTTGAACCTGAACCATAGCTAGATGTAGTGGTCTTTAAGAAAATACTGGATAAGGTTGTGCTCGGTTTGTTCAATCTTTTGGAAAATTGATGTTTCCTTTTACTTGTGTCAGCTCTATTTGGTTTTGACGATCCACAGTTGTTCCGGCTATTGAGTATGATTTTATGAGGTGACTAATCCTTTCTTAGTCTGGCTGAAGACGTTAAACTTAGCACTTCTTGGGAGATAATCCATGCTCATGCAACACGGTAATATTTTTCCTCAACTATTTTGCTTAAAGTGGTAACAACTTCTCCTTGTTCGTGCTTTTAATTTCAGAACATTGAGGATAATGTTAGACTTAAGTTTGGGGTTACGAGAGAAACTTTTTAGTTGCATTATTTTAAACTCTAGAGCCTAGAAATTTATGTTCATTAACATTGCCATAACCAATCTAAGTCGATGGAAAGGATTTAAGGAACCAATCTAAGTGGATTGAAACATCTAAATAGAGTCTATTCATAAAAGCACAGAGCTCATGTGTTGTAAATAACATGATAGTTTCACCGTATCTCGGAATCATCTTATTACTTCTGTTTTAATTTTTTGTACAATTTTTATATTGATGTCTGCTGGGTTGAAATAGGGTGATTGAGTTACAAATTTTTTTAAAAAAATGAATAAAAAAAAAGTTGAAAAAAAATAAAAGAAGAAAAGAAATTGAGACCAGGCCATCAGACCAACCGGAATAAATTTTTCAATAAAATCGACCGCTGGTTCCCTTGCATATGTCGTCAGACGAGTTGATCTAGAATTAGGATTATCGACCACTGGTTCCCTTGTATATGCCAGATGCGTTGATATTAGTCCAGACCAGTATCTCAATCCATTAGCATTGACGTCCATTTGCAATCACCTATTTTTATTTCCATCTTCTTAATCTATTCATGTGTTTGTTTGATTCCGGATATTGATGTCCATAGTGAGACTATCTGAGTAGAGCTCTTTCAATTATATATGAATTTTAGTATGTGTCTGGAAACCCGTATACAATAATTGGAATTTCGTATCAGGGTACTTCCACCTGCAATCAAAGAGAGTATGCCAACCAAGGAGATTCTTTAGTGTTATTCCAAGGTTCCGCGGATATAGCTAGGGTTTGGAGTAAAGGTTTTGTGGGTATATCTCTAGTAACCCTCCCGAGACTATAACTCGGCTACTAGGGACACCTAGGGTTTAAAGGCTTGTTGCACTCGCTAAGTGCAATAGCGAAGCCTGCGACATTGAGTTAGGATTTTATTTTGTATATTTAGTTTTGCTAGATGACTAGCAAATAATAAGCTTGGTGGTATTTGACAGACGCATTTATGTGTCTATTTTGATCTCAATTGTATGTATTGTTAATGCTCGATTTTATATTTATTATGGCCTTTTGTGTCTTTGTAGGTGTTTTTGGAAAAATACACTTGTGCAGAGAAATTAGATCGAAAAGTGGAATTTGCACCACCACCACCACCACCACCACCACTACCACCCCCCCCGGGAGAAAATTACTATTGGCAGCCAGAAAATGTACTACAAGCACCCCGGAATTATGTTGGAGGCATCCTGGAGAAGCGTTGAAGGCACCCATGAGTTTTCCTATGTACACCCCCATACATTACTAAGGGGCACCCATTGCTATTCGCACCCCTACTATGGTTAGGGGCGTACCTTTCTTTTTCGCTAATGGACGAACTTTGGCGGGAAAGACTGAATTCAAAAATCCAGTTGCAGCATGATTTGTAGACGACACTACTTCGAGATTTAATTGGGTTCGCTGGTCGAATTGGATTAGGATAACCCTGTTTTGGTCAAACAGGATTGGCAGTGGTCCCGGATTCGAAAAATGAGGAAGATAAACGACTTTTTAACAAAACAGGGGAAGAAAAAAAATCAATTTTCTGTAGAATGACTTGGCAGAGTTTTGGCTGGATTCTTGGCCTCTTGTGGATATAGATGGAGTCGGTAGTCCGAAACAAGGCTGACAATCAATCCAGAAGCGAGAAAGTAGTCGTATATCTTCGGTTTTACGCAAACAAAGGGGAAGCCATATTATCGGGATTTTTAGAATTTTCGAGACGTATTGGAAAGGATTTTACGCTAGGATTGAGTGTATTTGGTACTGATTTAGTCTTAAAGGAGTACAATGAGTTTGGAAGACTCAGAAGACGTGCAGAGAAAGAAAAAAGAAGAGATAATTTTGTAACTTGCCGTAAAAATAATAATCAAGATACTCTCGAGAGATTTGGGGTCTGCTGGCTATATAAGGGTTGGTTCGAGTTTAAAACATTATCACATAACCTTAGGAGAAGTTTAGAAGAGAACAGAGACCTGAAATCACGAGTTGAATAATTATTCATGCTGCTACAATATCAAGAACACGAAGAACATTAGACGCACAAAACCTGTCGCAAAAACTATCATTATTCAACAACAAAGACTATATATCATTTATCAACAGTGGTAGCATTAGGTCTTTAGCCACTGTTTCTTCTTTGTAACAGAGATTCTGCATCACTTTCACACTGTTGCAAATCGGCTGTGTTATTACTTTTCCAACTCCTTGTACACTTTTGAGCTATAGATATATATTTTGAGAACATGATTAATATTAAGAGATAAACCCCTTTGCTGAGGCGACAGAGGAAGCGATTTTTCCAACAAAAAGTAGTATATTCTATTTTATCTATTTATTGTAATTATTTTATGATTATTTGCCTTGATTGAACATTGTTTGAATAATTTTTGTTAAACAATTATTATTTATTATGGTAGAGCATGCTTGGCCATAGGTTTTTGATGTTCTACACTTTGGATTTACAGTTGTTATTCCGAAAATCTACTTGTTGCAATATTTTAGAATGAATTTAAACGCAAAGATTCCATAAATATAAATATTGGATTTAATCACTTCGAAATTGGGAAATAGTGGAATCCTGGTCTCAGCGTACTTTTTATATTGATAAAAACTTTGTCCGAGTTTGCTATAATTTTTAGTGAGTTTTTTATTGTAGTTTTGGACTTCACAAGTTCGAGAATCGAATCGTTTTTACCACTATCTACAAATCACATCAATTTTTGCGCCGCCGACGTTGACTTGTTTTTAGGGTTTTAGGTTTATTTTTCTTTTTAGGTTTAGTTTTTTTTTTTATTATTTTTTTTATTTTACGTTTTTGGGTATTTATCTTTTGTTTACAGGTTTCGGATCCTAAAGAAAATTGAGCCAAGGAGTTTGCAGATTTCGTAAATACTTGGAGTTAAAGATTAAAGCGAAAAGAACGGACAAAAAAAATTATTTTAGTTATTTTTATTTTTTAGGGTTTTGTTTATTTTTAGAAAAAAACTGTTTTAGGTTTTATTATTTATTATTTTTTTAGCTTTTATTTTCTTTTTGGACACTTTGGACTTTTGGACTTTGGGACATTATTATTTTAAACCTTACGGAAGGGTACCATTAAATATAAATTGTTTGCAGAGAAGGAGAACAATTACGATATTGTCTCTGCACCTTGGGTTCGTACACTAACATAGGAGTTAGTGGCCCGAGTCGACTACAACCGATTCATCCCCCGTATGGAATGGGAGGTAAGATTCTAAGCACTCGTGAATACCCTATCAGCGGGTTAATGTCTTCCTTCGTATGCTTATATGTTGAGGACTGAATACGTACATTTATTTTTCTAGTAAAGGGAAAGGCCTGGCCATACAAGATAAGGGTTCGGATTTCATCATCGTTCTCTTCTTACCCGCCTTAGGAACACGTAACCTACGCGAACCTAAGCCTTAAAATTTTGACTATAACGAGACCAATAAGATAACGAGCTTATAGGAAAGTCGTTCAAAAGGATCGTATTCGGTATCTTGTTAGTCTAGCTCAAAGTTTAGGAAGATTATTGGAAGTCGATTAGAGTCGCCTTGTGACCCAGGGCGTTGCCAAAGAGGTGGGGGTATCAAATATCCTCTAAGCTTTTCATGCTTCTCTTCGACTTAATTTATTCGGATCGTCCTACGAGGTCTGCTAAAATTGTACCTAATTGCCTCTTGGAAGAGTAGAAGCCGGTATAGAAACAATCTAAGTGGAGCCATCATGCTTTCTTGCTAGAAATCAATAGGTTTGATTTGGTTAAGTCGTCCTTGATTTTTGATTGCTTGCCCTTCCATTTAGGAAATTTATTTTGTATGCCTGAACGTAGAAAAGATGCTCTAGGTCGGTTTATTTGTTCTAAGAATATCAATTACCTTAATTTAGAAAGTCCGATTTTCGGAAAATCTATTATTGAACTTTCGTCTTTTACCGAGGACAGAATCCCTATTACTCCGATAGATTCAGAAATGACAACTTTGAAAGCTTTGTTGAATCCGACTAGGACTACTCGTCCCTCGTGTATCAGGTTAGCTGAAACGGAAGCAAATTATGAACTTAAACCTAGGACCCTACATATGCTCCCAATCTTTTTAGGGAAAGAAAATGAAAACCCCTATTTCCATGTTAGGGATTTTGAGGAAATTTGTAGTACCCTAAAAATTAGAAACCTTGATGATGATGCTTTGAAACTTAGGTTATTCCCTTTTTCCATAAAATATAAAGCCAAATCGTGGCTATATATAGTTTGGCTTCCGGGAAAATCGAAACATATGAACAACTTACATCTGCCTTTTTGAACAAGTTTTTCCCTATGCACAAAACATTGTCTATCAGGACGCAAATCTGCACGTTTTTTTCAACAGGAGGGAGAATCTTTGTATAGGTATTTGGAAAGGTTCAATGATTTGTTAACACAATGTCCTCATCATGGTTTAGAAAAGGTTAGGCTAGTTCAGATCCTTTATGAGGGTATAAATTATTCCACAACAACCATGGTCGAATCTCTGTGTACAGGTGGGTTTGAAAACCAAACAGTTGATGCGGCGATGACATTTTTGAATGACATCCAAAAAGACCCAATAATGGGAAAATAATAGGGAACCCCAGAAAACAATTCTTCTAAGTAGAGGAAACATTAATAGGGTAGAAGGAAATTTTGAATCAGATGCCAAAATTGCAGTAATAGCTAAAAGGTTAGAAGCTTTAAAATTGGGTCAAACTAGTGGTAGAGTAGAGCCTTTTTGGGAAGGCCAGACTATTGAAGAGCAAGCTAATGCTCTTTATAATAATAACACTAGGTTAGAGAACCATGAGAAATTTGACCCATATTCAGAAACCTATAATCTCGGTTGGAGAAACCATCCGAACCTCTCATGGTCTAAGGACCAGAATCAAGGTCAGTTTAGTAATTCGAATGCTCCCCCAGGTTTTGGTTATATTAAGAATCCTTCAGGACCAGCACAGTTTTAGAATCCTCCAAATAAGAAGGTCATGAGATTAGAAGAAACCCTTGCCTCATTTATTCAAAACACTGAAAAGATTCACCTATCCCTTTCACATGGCATAGTAGAAAGTAAAAATATAGTACTCTAGGCTAATTCTCGGGCTATTTCTGAGTTAAAAAACCAGATTAGTCAAATAAATGAGTATTTGAGAGAAAAATGTAAGTTTCCCTAGTCCAACACAACCCAACCCTAGAGGAATTCATGAAGTACGTTAAAAACCATCGAATCAATTGAATGCTATTATAACCCTTAGGAGTGGTAGAGTTGTAGACAATAAGGTAACCATGCCCGATAGTGAACATACTGTAGTTCACCCCTCAGGACCACCACTAGATTAAGGGACTAATAAATCTTCTGATGATGCCAATTCGGTTCCTGAGAGGTATGATTATGTGCCTAGAGCCCAATTTCCCCAGCTACTAATACCAATAAAGAAGGAATCGAACTTTAATGACATAATTGAGGTTTTTAAGAAGGTTAGCATAAACCTTTCTTTATTAGAAGTGATTAGGCAGCTTCCGGCTTATGCCAAATTCCTTAAGGATATGTGTACGTGAAAGCGCAAGCTTAGTGTACCTAAGAAAGCCTTTTTAGCTAGTCATGTCAGTTCGATCATTTAGAACACCACAACTCCTAAATATAAAGACCCAGGTGCGCCTACCATTGCTTGCAAGATAGGAAAACACATAGTAGAGAGAGCTTTACTTGACTTAGGATCTAGTGTGAACTTACTTCCGTACTATGTGTACTTACAGCTAGGACTTGGTGAATTGAAACCTACCAAGATAACACTGCAATTATCTGATATGTCTATTAAAATTCCTCGAGGTGTTGTAGAGGATGATCTTATTGAAGACGACAAGTTTATTTATCCTGTGAATTTAGTTGTCCTAGATACCCAACCTGTCCCCGACCCATAGAACCAGATACATGTGATTTTAGGTCGCCCATTTTTAGCTACGTCTAATGCGATCATAAACTGTCGAAATGGTATTATGAATCTATCTTTTGGTAATATGACTATTGAGCTTAATATTTTTAATGTCAATAAGCTACATTCTGAGCTAGATGACACATGCATTGAAGAGGTGAATATGATACGAACTTTAGGTCAGGATTCATTACCAAATATGCTACACTAATCCAAGGCCAAAGGCAAATATGGTTGAGTAACTTGAGAGATTTCGTATATCCACAATTTAGGTATGATATTAAGGAACCAACAAAGGGTAAGGCTAAGGGGAGGCCTCCTACCAAAAAAAAGAGGTACGTAGGAAATAAAAAAGCAAGAGAATTGGCGGAAGAATCAAAGAAAAGAGATCCTTGTGGTTATGAATGGTTGAGAAAGGAATATGAAGCGGAGGATGAGATGGAAGAGGATGATGTTCAAGGTAGAAACAAACGAAAAAGAGGTCAAGCGGATAAAGGAGAACCAAGCCGTCGAAATGTACAACAAAAATGTATCGAGCTTCCTACTCAAGAAAGTGCAACAAGCAAAATTGATGTTAAAGGAAAAGGTCCGGTATTTCGCTCTAAACTACAAGAAAGAAGCAAAGTTGTTGTTCAAGGAAATGGTCGTAAAGAAAGTGAAAAAAAGGATGATGGAGTTAAAGGTCAAGGTTCCTATGTCGGACTCGAGGTTTCCTCCCAGGATAGTTCAATAAAAAGACTTATTGGTAAAGTTGGTGTTAAACAATTAGCAAGGAACAATGGAAAGAGTCCGATGGTTGAAAAGGAGAAGGAGACGATTCATCTAAAAGGAGTGCCTAAACCACCACCTAGAGACAAGAATGGTCGATATAGCCGGAACCATTACATTCTCTATGAATATTACCTTCGTTTTTCCCCGACTATATTCGTGGTTATATCAAGGCTACGGAGGATGTTCATGGTGATGGGAATTGTGGTTACCACGTCTTCGTGGATCAACTTGGACCCTTTGAAGACGCGATAGGGTGGGATTGTGACCAAGTTACTTACGTAAGGCAAAAATGCTTAATGTAACTACGTGGTTACCGCGATTTCTATAAGCCGATGATGAGAGTTGAAAGAAACGAAACCGATGAGGTGTTAGATGAGAGCTTCAAGGAAATGGAAAGGTGGTTAACCGGTAATATATGTTTGACAAGCTAATATTGGATGCGCATGCCTATATGTGGCCAACTACTCGCCAACGCATTCAATTGCGTCATTCATTTAATCTCCAGAGACATGAGCACTACATTTGCACCAACAAGAATATCGTTTGACGAAGACTTGTCAATAAAAAAAACTGTTGTCATGGGTCACGTGGAAGGAAATCATTACATCGGCCTCCGATTGCATGAAGGAAGTCCATTACCTCCATTGTGGAGGGAATTTGGTTGTGATGGTGAACTCCCTAAGACTTGGTGCAATCAATTTAAGAAAAGGATTGAATTATGGAAGGCCATAATGTTGTCTATGCCGAAGCAATTCGTAGTTATGACCGATGATGAAGAGGATGCTTAAATGTTTTCAAGTCTTGGTGAAGCCCATTATATAATTTGTATTTTGGTATTTTGACTAAATGTGATATGATTAAAAGTGACAATATCATGTCTATTTGATTAGATAATATATGAAGTATTTTGTTCACAAACATATCTATTTGATTTGATTAGCTAATTTGAGTGGAAATCAAGGTATCAGTGTAAACTACGGTTGGTAACAATAACATACTTAATAACCGTAAGTATGCTTAGAAACATATTGTGCCAGCCATTGTTAGTTACGGTTGGTAATGATAATATAGTTACAAACCGTAACTAACACTGAAACACAAGCTAAACAAATATAAGTCAATTAAAACCATTGAACCATCTTCATTACTAAACCAACATTACAACCATTAAACCATTACAAATATAAATGACATTACAACTCATTTTCTTTGATGCGACTTAAAAGGATACTAATATCCAGGCCTACGAGTGCGATAGAAGTCTTTAAGGATGTTGAAATGAGGTAAGTATTGAAAAATCGACCTTTTCCATCGTCTCCATTCTTGAATAGAGCTCTCTAAAACTTTAGCGTCAGTTTCACCCCTTAATCGTATTTCACCCATAATACGAATTAATGCCATAAATTCTTGAACGTTATCCCGAATAGTTCCATATCGAATATACAACATTATTCCATCGCGGTTATTAGGGTTTGTTTGAGCAAAAGTTTTCAAAAAGAGTTCTCAAATAACTTGTACTCACAAAACCACATCGGCGTCGTTCTTCTCCTCTTTTTGGATAGCATAGAACAAAGTTGCGGCAAATACATAAATCTTCTTCCAATGTAAATTCAGGGTTTGGAGCCATAATCTAGTTTAAGGTAAGAGATGATTCATGTGGAGGTGTAACTTCTATTGAGGAGGATAAGCATATATATATTACAATTTGGTTTTTTTTTATTATGTAACGGATCTATTTTTTTGAAAATAAAGTCGTTCAAGGTTTCAACGGCTATATTTTCAAATCAACCAATGAAAAATCAGTGGATAAGCTCATGAATACCCAAGAAATAAATAAGGTACGGTTGGTAATGGATAATATAGTTTCAAACCGTATACCAGATAATTGATTTTGTATCATAGTTATGGTTTGTAATTATTGTCAATTTAGAAACCGTAACTCTGCAGAAATTGCATATACCAGAGTTACGGTTCTTTACTGAAGCACAATTACCGACCTTAACTCTGCAAAATTTATTTATACCAGAGTTACGGTTCGTTAGAGTTTTAATTACCAACCGTACGTATGAGTACTCTAACTCTGGAAGTTATAGAGTAACGTACGGTTTGTAAATTTGCTTCATTACAAACCGTAGCTAGCATACGGTTTGTAATGGATTTGTTGTTATCAACCGTAACTCTGGTACGGTTTTTAATTTGCCTTTTGTTACCAACCGTAACATATAGAATAACTTCCAAAAATCTCAATTTTAATTCATTCCTAGTAACTAACCACACAGTTGATAACATGTTAATTCATTCAAAGTAATTCATAAGCTAAAATCCATAACCACACAATTCATAACATGTTCGTGATAATATCCATAAGCTAAAAACTAACCACACAACCATTAGTTCTTGATAATATCCATAAACTAAAAACAATCTCATTGGCTAAGAAATAAGAAGTTGTCCTGCTATCAAATGTCACATAACCATAACTAACCACGAGGACCACGACTTCTTTTGTTGGTAGTACCACCACCACGAGTGCGAGGGCCATCACGGCGACCACGGCGACCACGACCACCTCTTTGGCTAGTACCCACACCATGCGCATCCTATTCCAAAAGCGTCTCTTCGCTGCTAGATGACGACTGACTATGGCTAGTACTCGCACCTCCAATGGACTTTTTGCCCCTCTTTAAGCCTCTTTCTTCGGTGACCAACCCCTCATACAATTCTTTCCTGGTTGGATCATGCATGTTCCTTATTTTCTCTTGTAAGGTCCTTTGTTGAGGAGCGTTAATCACACCATTAGCACGGATGCATGAAGTCATACTATTTGCCAACTGTTGTCCTCGCTCTTTCTATTAACACATTAGAAATAGTCTTAAGAGATTATTCCATAACCCAAGAAATATAAATTAGAACTAAATTCCAAGTCATGAGGATAACAAAGTTACGTACCTTCATGAAATATAGTTTCCTCCAAGTCATACCAAATAGTCCCTTTGTCTCTTTGCTCTCCTCGGCAACCTTCCTTTTTTCTATTGCCTTTTGAATAAGTGGTTGGGCCTCCGGATCATTATTAATCACATGTGGATGACCAAAATGATAATACCAATCTATGTAATCATCGTGACTTCTTTCGTGTTGTTACAAGCCGTTGCCTCTCCCGCTTGGAGTTGGTATTCTTGTTGATGACGGTTGTTCCAAACATCAATCGTCGGAGTTGGGCGGTAGTTGAGTACAATGGTGGGGCCTCTTGTCTCGGATCCATCCTTGGATAATTTGAAGTTTTCCTTAACGACCTTTTCTTGAATATGAGCAATTTGGCGTAGAGTTCGACGAGGATTGGTCATAACATAACCTGTGGCATGATACAATGGTCCGTTGTAGCCTGAGATATGTGTGTCGACGAACATCAACTCCATTTTGAATCCTCAAATAAGGGTCAAAGATAACATCTTCAACAAAGGAAAGCATCTATTTCCGCCTCACTTGAATGAGCCTCTTTTCTTTGTTCCTTTTTTGTCTACCAGTGAACATAAACTTATTTCCTGTAGGTCTATCATCATATTCTTGTCGTTCAGTAGGAGGTCTCAAGCTCGGAAAGTTGTCATACACCCATGCCTAAAAAAAATATAAAACAATTTAAGCAATTGGGACATGAATACAAAATATAAATATAACAAACAATCATAAAATAAAAAAAATGATAAAATGTAACCAAACTTACCATTAGAAGCGCAACATTCCCAGCAATTTCAGTAGCTCCAGCCCTCGAGGCCTTTCTTAGACTTTCAAGTAGATATGCAAGCGTGTCGG
This sequence comes from Papaver armeniacum, assembly GCA_023531295.1. Classification (NCBI taxonomy): domain Eukaryota; kingdom Viridiplantae; phylum Streptophyta; class Magnoliopsida; order Ranunculales; family Papaveraceae; genus Papaver; species Papaver armeniacum. Next base: position 512,633 of record JAJJWW010002817.1, read on the forward strand.
TGCCCCACGAATACTCTCTGGTCTTCTTAAAATCCTTCAACAATTGTAGGTAATGGACATTCACCCTATTTCCCGAGTTATCGGGCATGAATACGGTCCCAATAGAATACAACAAATATGTTGTGGCTGTACACCTAGCCCTCGTGTCATCTATCACCTCACCTGCCAATTGCTTTTTGAGGGTGTCTCCAAACTTCGTCCTCAAATTTTTCAACAACAGCTTCTTTACCTTGTTAATCTTGTTTGGTTCCGAAGGGTCATAACCACCAGCCAAACTCCATCTCGGTCTCGTCTTTACCCCACCCAAGTGTTTCTTAAACAAGGCTGTAAAGATCAGTCCAAGACATGTTGTTATCAAAACCTTCATATACAGATTTTCCTTCAACTTCCAAGTCAAGAATTTGCTTCACATCGTCCGGTATTATTGTCATCTCTCCAAATGGGAGATGAAAAGTATCGTTTTCTGGCCAATATCGTTCCCTGAAGGCAGATACCATTATACTATCATACTCCAATTGGGTATTCAAAATTCCGGGCCCTAATCCTGAACTCGACACTAGAGTACGAACATCACCACATTCTTTACCTAAATGCCAATGACTAGATATTTGATGCTTGAGCAATTTGATCGCCCTTGCATGATCCTTAAAAACAATACAAACATATTTTGTTAAACTGAGATTAATTAATGAAATATACATAAATAAATAAAAAAACGAAATAACTTAAAACAAAACAATGTGTTAAGAGAAACATACCCTAGTCTCACAGACTTTTGCGGCCCAGGAATTGGTATAACCAAATAAGATTGAGGACTTATCTGGTGCCTCGCCCCAAGGTCTTTTATTCTTCTTCCTTGGCAACAACAGGTCTTTTCCTTTAGGAATATGCAACCCTTTTGGTGCAGGTTCCTTTCTCGGCTTCTTTTTTTCCTTGGTTTAGCTGGAGCTGGAGTTGTAGCTACAATAATTTCTTTCCCCTTGTTTTGTACTTCTTCTTCATCATTTGCTTCCTCTTCCTCATCTTCATCATTTGGTTCCTCTTCCTCATCTTCATTATCTCCTTCCTCTTCCTCATCTTCACCATTTCCTTCTTCATCCTCGTCTTCTTCGACATTGGATTCATCAGGATTTTCTTCCTCTTCATTATCATCAGCATCTTCAAGGTTTTTTTCAACTCCTACCTCTTCAATTTCTTGATCATTAGGTTCAGCTCCTTCTAATTCAACACCAGAGTTACCTACAGATGGTTCTCTAAGCCTAATCTCAAATTGATTCTTCTTCTTCTTCGCATTCTTGGGGACACCTCTATAATCTACCCCTAAATTCTTGTCACCGCGAGGGGTGGGTGTATGATCAATCGGAGTTAAGTTATTCCCTCTCTTTTTCTTCACCCTATCGGGATTCCTACACAAGTAATAATTTGAATGAATTCCTAAGGGTTGAACAAACAAAATGTAACAAACAAACCAAAAAAATGTGACCAAAAAAATATACGGTTTGTAACTTTACAATCGTGTCAAACCGTATCATGGATACGGTTCGTAACAAAATAATTAAACAACCCGTATATCAAATCGGTTGGTAACTTTCTTATCGTTATAAACCGTAACAATACTTGACAAAAAGTTTTCAAACACAGGATAATATACGGTTACAAATGTACACAATTATGAACCGTACCTAATACACGGTTGGTAACTTTCTTATCGTTATCAACCGTAACGATACTTGACAAAAAAAAATTCAAACACAGGATAATATACGGTTACAAATGTACACAATTATGAACCGTACCTAATACACGGTTGGTAACTTTCTTATCGTTATCAACCGTAACGATACTTGACAAAAAGTTTTCAAACACAGAATAATATACGGTTAGAAATGTACACAATTATGAACCGTACCTAGTACACGGTTGGTAACTAACATACAAATAGGCACCGTAAAAACATAATTTAACATGCAGAGAAAAAATCGGTTCGTAATTTCGTGGAAATTAGCAACCAGAATCGCAAGAAATCGAAACCTAAGAACATACGGTTGGTATTTCAAAGAAATTTCAATTGTTACAAACCGTACGAGCATCAACTGACTTCCTATACGGTTCATAATGGAACTAATTGCAACCGTAACTAACAAAAACCCAGGGTATGGAAACTTGATTTTTCACCTAAAACCCTAATTTTTGATAGAAATTGAAATTAAAACGAACAAAAAACTAAAACCTAAATGGGTTCCGCAAAACATACCTCATGTATGTCATTCCAACTGATTTCTCCGGTGGAGGGGTTTGGAGTTGAGATTTTTGTTCTTCACCTAATGGAACATTTGCTTGATTAGAATCGCTACAATCTTCGTCAACTTTCTTCTTCTTCGTCATATATAATGTAGACTTCAATCAACGATTATCAATTTTGCGAATCGTCGATTAATCGAAGACGATGAATTTCCGGACTTTAATGGAGGTGGTGCTTACGGTTACAATGGAAGTGGATAAGATGAAACAAAAAAAAAAACTGATTTTGATTCTTCTCATAATTAGGTTTATATGATGGAGGACAATTCAGTCTTTTCAATCAAAAAACAAGGGTAAATTAGACCATTTGAGGTGAAAAGGGTAATTTAGTCAAACTACACCCCCTATAGGACACCCCCTAACCAATAAGAGGGACATTGCTATCACACTTGCCGCCCCTCTACCAATTCCTCCCGCCCCTTTACCAAGCTTGATGATTAATGTCATATTTGTTGCAAAAAAAAAAAAGACAGTTTAACTGCCCACATTACTTCTTCTGTTTTCACTAAGTTGAAATCTTTAGCTATGAAATTCATTTCAAACTTCTCTGTGCTTCCAAAATCTTCACTAATCATGTATCTTTTTCTTCGTGCTACATTCCCACCAGCAGCACTAGAGTTGGTTCCGAATCACTCCTAAAGGAAATCCTGTGTCCACTCCATCGTGTTGCCCATTGGAAAGCTGCTTCATCTCCTTTTTCTAGCTCATCAATTGTTGTACTGTCAGTAGAGATTACTCTAGCTTCTCTGACTGTACCTGTATGATCCACCAAAATTAGTCAAATGCCTGATTTAAAGTTTGAGTCTGTTACATTCAAAGCAATAAGAATTTTTAGTGTCATCTCATTGTTTCCTCTTTCTTCGGGGTATTTTTTAATCTGAAGAACAACGCCATTCACAGAGTTATAATATAAGTCTTCCATTATGTTATGGCCTGAGTTGTTTACAGTATTATAGCTATTTATAAATCTAATGATCTCGTTAGCAGTTGTAATACTGTTTAGATGTTTCTTTTAAAAAACCACATCACACCTTGTCTTCCATATGAACCAAATTATAATGCTACATAGTACATTCCATTCAATTTCATAAGGACCCCTATCTGTGTTTTCAAAGCAATTCGTAAGCCAATCATGAAAAATTGTTGTACCATTTCTAACATAATTCATGTCAAAGTTGAAATGCATCCATACGGACCATACCTGTGTTGCATAGTTACAATGCAAGAAGAAATGATGTAAAGTTTTTTGGTTTTCATTACAAAGCTTGCATTTAGTATCAATGTCAGGAAGAACAACGACAACTCTCATGCTGTTAGGAAGGATTGAGTGTGCTGCCTTCCATACAAATTTCTTATCTGCAGGAGTAGTATTCATGTTCCAAATTCTACTCCATTTAGCCTCAACATTACCATTCGAGTTTATATGATTGTACAAAGATTTAACAGAAAACATACCTTTATTGTTTAGGGGTCCATCTTGGAGCATCCATTTTTTCTTCCTTTGGTATTCTAATCTGCCTGACTTTTTCTACTATATGGTTATCAAAGCATCTTACAAGTTTATCCAGGTCCCAAGTTTTGTGTTCTATTATCAGATCACTGACTTTATTGAGACCTTCAGTTATATTTATGTTTCTATGGATAGGTGGTTCAATATTCGGTATCCAACTATCATTCCAGATTTCAATATTTCTACCATCTCCTAATTCCCAGAAGCAGCATTTCTTAATTTGATTAATACCAGTTAACAAACTTTCCATATCCAACAGTCAGACTTGTTTGGCTTAGAGTTTATATGAAGAAGGTCACCGTTTGGGTAGTATTTTGCTTTCATAATAGAGGCACAAAGCGAATCAGGGTTTTTGTTTAGGTTCCATCCCATTCTAGCTATCATTGCTAAGTTAAAAATTTTCACATTTTTTATTCCCAAGCCTCCCTCTTCCAAAGTTTTACAAATAACATTCCAATTTTTGAGACAAACTCCTTTTTTCCCATTTTCATTCAGCCCTTTTTCATTTTTTTCCCCACCAATAGTTTTTATGCATTTTTGTTATTTGATCACACACCTTAACTGGTATTTTAAAGCAATTCATTTGATACACGTAAACAGACGAGGCCACATTTTTTATCATTACAGTTTTACCAGCATTGTTTAAGTTAATGTCATTCCATCCTATCATCCTAGTTCCCAAGTTATCAACTAGAGGTTCAAAACACTGAATTTTAGACCTATTAGTAAACAAAGGAGAACCCAGATACTTGTCTGTTAAAGGTATAGCAGTGACTCCTAACAATTCTTTAACCCTTCTACGAATGTTAGTTTCAGTTTTTTTACCAAATAACACTCGCGATTTACTTAGATTAATAAGTTGGCCTGATGCCAAACTGAAATTATTGAACATATTTACCAGATTAGAGCAGGTTGATTCACTTACCTTGCAGAATACTAAACAATCGTCTGCAAACAAAAGGTGGCTTAGAGAGGGAGCCCTGTGAACTAGTTTAATTCCTTTGATCAAACCCAAGTTTTATGCATTCTGAATAGTTCTAGAAAGAGCTTCTATACAAAAAAGAAAAAGATATGGGGAGATTGGGTCTCCTTGACGCAGACCCCTTGTAGGTTTAAAAAAATTAGTTGGTGAACCGTTGATCAAAACAGATAGGGAGGTAGTTGAAATGCACTGGTGTACCAGGTTACACCAGTTGTTGTTGAATCCCATTCTGGTCATAACTTTGATTAAGAAATCCCATTCAAATCTGTCGAATGCCTTCGACATATCGATTTTTAACCCCATGAAACCTTTCTTAGATTTAGAGTTTTTCATCTTATGTATGATTTCATGGGCTAAGTTAATATTTTCCGATATTTGTCTGCCAGGAATAAAGGCAGACTGATATGGCGAAATTATGTTATCTAACAACCGTTTCATTCTTCCTGCCATTAATTTAGAAATTATCTTGTAGCCGGTGTTAGCTAAGGCAATAGGTCTGAATTCCGCAGGGGAAGTAAGATTGAAGGTCTTGGGAATTAAAGAGATGAAAGAGGCATTCAATTCTTTAGAAAGGTTACCAGTTTCGAAAAAAAGTTTGAATCATTTTAGTTAGATCATTTCCTACAATCTCCCAATTCTGCTGAAAGAAATTGGGAGGAAATCCATCAGGCCCCAGACTTTTATCCGGTTCCATGGAAAAGAGGGTTTTTTTTATTTCAGTTTCAGTGGGAATGGCACATAACATTTCATTATCATTAGGAGTGACAGTAGAAGGAATAAGGTTTATTATGCTTTGGTCAATTTCAGGGTTAACTGAAGTAACAATTTTGTGGAAATGTTGAGTTATGCACTCAGCAATCTGCCTTTTAGAGTTGAGCCAAACATTTTATTCATTTCTTATTGTATCGATTTTATTTCTTCTAAATCTCTGTTTGGCTTTCGTATGGAAGTATCTTGTATTTCTGTCTCCTAGGGCTAGGTTTTGATCCCTACTTTGTCTTTCCAAAATTTTTCTTTGATGGCATACCATTTAGCAAGTTCATTCCTTAATTTGGCTAGCACTTCGGTCTTGTTAGGATAGTTTATAGTGATGTTAGTTTTTTCCATTTTTTTTATATCTTCTATGTTGCTGTTTATGTTTTCAAAATTCTTTATATTCCAAACTCTTAGAGTTTGTTTAACCTTTCCAAGTTTTTTGTTAACTTTATACGCCGGAGACCCTCTAACAGTAGAGTTCCAACTTTCCCGAATTAGGGTCTTGCAATCTCCATGTTTTAACCACTCACCAAAGTACTTAAATGGTGTTGGGCCATCATCCCAATGATTATGTAAGTTAAGAATTATAGGTACATGATCCAAGGCTAGAGGTCCTAGATTTTTTATACTAGAGTTAGGGAATTTCCTATTCCATTTGTCATTAACAATGGCCCTATCAAGTCGTTGTTCAATATTTTCATTATTAAGTCTATTGTTATTCCAAGTATAGGTGTACCCTGTGAATCCTAGATCAACAAGATTACATTTATTGATCAGATTGTTGAAAATTTTAGCCTCATTTTTCTTAAAGGCAAATCTACTTTTCTTTTCTTCCTCATGTAGAACTACATTTAGATCCCCAAATGATAATCCATGGCTTATTAACAGTAATAGCCATTTGTTTTATAATTATCCAAGAATTGAGTTTCAAATTTCTATATGGGCTACCATAGATGCATGTAAGAATCCAACTGGTGCCATCTAGTGGATTTGTTATAGTTGTATTTATATGATTATGAGCATAGTCATCTATTATGATGTTGACATTGTTTTTCCAAATAATACACAACCCTCTAGCACTCCCTCTAGGAGGAACAAGAAAGAAGTTATGCACATTAACCATTTTCAAGATAATTTTTATCTCGTTGTTCTGTTGTTTGGTTTCGGACAAAAAAAGAATATCTGGGTTCTCTTTATTAAGGATATCTAGCAGACTGTATCTAGTCTCTAATTTACCCATCCCCTGACAATTCCAAGAAATCAAACTAACAAACTGCCAAAAATAAGAAATCTCAGGGTAGCTAAATTCTCTTAGATGTAAAGATGTAATTAGTTTATGAGCAGTATTTAAGCATAGCAAAGTTATAACTAGTTTATGAGCAATACTTAAGCATGGTTCAGTAATTGTGCACAGTATTGCAGTGTCAAAGATGTTCATGAAGTATGTTATGAATTTAATCTGAGGATAATAGTGACATACCTCTTTTGTAGCCTCCAGGTAGATATCAATGGTAGGATTGAAAATGATTTTCGCCTCCAGTTTAGCCATATCTTCTTCCATTTGTTCGTTTCTGCTTCTAATCTTCTTTGAGCAATTGATTTGCAGTTCATCTTCTCTCTTTTTCTAAATCAGCAAGTTTTTCTTCTCAGCTTCAACAATTGAATTAGTTGGATTGTGGGATTGGCTATTGATTCTAGCCTCCCTCTTCCAATACCCTTTGTTTACCCTTTGAGTTTCACCCGAATTTGTTCAAAAATTGAGTTTAATTTGATTTTGAACCGAGAGAAAAGCAGAAAAGTTAGAGTTTTGGTAAGGCCTGAATAATGGGTGAATAAAATCATCCCCATACGCAGTTAGGTTTTTATTGTAGAAAGAGGCTTTGATTTCTCCTAACTTTCTTAGAGGATCTAATGGTTTTTTCTTCTCGTAGGAAGAATGAACTATGATACTGTGGAGAGATTCATCAAATTCACCTGGCCTTTCATGGAGTTTAGTGATATTAAAATAGTAGAGATTGAACCTAATACTTTTATCTTCAAATTCAACAACTGGAATCTATTGAACTAAGTCATAGAACACATGCCATGGAGTGTTAACAAGAAATTGTTGGTGGTGCATGATTACATCCAAGGTATGATCTATACAGAAAAGCACCGGGGTTTCCAGCAATTTTGGATTCAGCTGAAATATCTGCTTCCATAACATATGAATACTTTTGCAGTTACTAAGATTGGTGAAGTTATGAGAGAAGTTTGTGGAATTGAACCAAAAGATGCACTTCCAATTGGTACTGATCTTGTTAAGGTTTGTATCAATGTTAATCTCACAATTCCTCTAAGGAGAGGAGTTAAATGCATCACAAATGTAGGAATCACTAAATGGCAGCAATTCTTCTATGAAAGGCAGCCAAGAAGCATATGTACTGATTGCTATGTCATTAAGCATTGTAAGGTGGATTGTAATGATGCTGCAACCTATCTAGCAAAGGCCCGTGAGAAGCCATACTTTTTTGGCAATCCTAATAATCTTAGGAAAGATATCACCAAGAGGAATCCTAATGAGGCTCATGTGTCAAAGAAAAATCAAGGAAATTTTGTCAAAGCTGTTGTTTTTGTCCCTCCAAAAGATAGTGAGGTTATTAATTTGGATTTTCTTCTGAAGAACAGTTCTGATGGTGAATCTGATGAAATTAGACTTGGTAAAAGGACTAGAATTTCTCTAGACAAAGGTTCTACTGATGTTGAGTCTTATTCCCAACATAACATCTTGGATAGCAACACAAACCTTCAGGAAACTCATATGGTCACAATCGGAGATCAGCAAATTGGAAATACAAATATGGGGGTTCAGGTCTACATAACTATTCACCTTAATCTCCTTTTTTCTTTTCAATATTTTCATTATCCTATTCACTTTGCTCTCAATTTTCTTATTTTGTTTCTCAATATTTTCTTGGATTTAATCATTTTTGGTTTTTTTATTTCTAAGCTCTATGTAATAATACATTCTAATAACTTTCAAAATAGTTTAGGTAGACTTATCTTTCGTGACAGTCATATAGTAAGCACCAATTATAGAAATTCAGACACTGCATTATATATAGCTTATTTCTCTTAGTTTTAGTGTTTGATTACAATCACTCTCAAAACATGAAAATCATATCTTGGAATGTTCAAGGCTTCAAAAATATCAATACTAGAGACCATTTAAGAGATCTAGTTAGGTCCCAAAATCCTGACATGATTTTTTTATGTGAAACCAAACTTGAGGAAAATAAACTTAGTCCTTTACTTAAGTCTATTAACTTCCCAAATATTCAATACTTGGATCCAGTTGGTCTTTCAGGAGGTTTGGTTCACATGTGGAAAAATGGTTTCAGTTGTGAAATTCTTAGTTGTGAAGATAACATGATTCATGCTCTCATTCAAGATGATCCCAGTCAACCAGAATGGATTCTTTCTTGTGTTTATGGGTATTGTACTGCTGACAAAAAGAAAAGACAGTGGAGTTTCATAGAAGAAGTTGGTAATAATATATGGTTCAACCCTGGATACTTATGGGTGATTTAAATATTCATCTTATTTCTTCAAATACTTCTTCTACATCAAGAGATGGTTGGATTAATTCTATGCTTCAATACATTGGTTTAGAAGACATTGGTTTCATTGGCAAAGAGCACACTTGGACTAGTAGTAATCTGGGAACAGGAAGAAAGATATCCAGAATAGACATGGCATTAGGGAATGGTGAATGAAATACCAACTTTCCTGATTCTAAATTACTTCATCTTGTCCAAGCTGGGAGTGATCATTGCCCCATAATGTTAGTCAATGATTACAATCAACCTAAACTCTGGAAACCATTCAAATTCTTTCTTACATGGCTATATGATAAAACATGTGATGTAGAGATTGCAAAGGCTTGGGATAAAGAGGTTCAAGGGTCAGTTGGGTTCAAGCTAATCAAGAAACTTCAGTTTACAAGAGTAGCTCTATCCAGATGGAATAAATATCATTTTGGAGATATAAATCAAAAAGTTGATATTCTGCAAGGTCAGCTAAATGAGATACAACAATTACCTTATTCTTCTGACAATACTTCTAAAGCTTTGGAAATTGGTGAAGAGCTAAAAAAGTGGCATCAAATTCAACATGACTTTCATAAACAAAAGTCATGAGATTATTTCTTGAAAGATATGGACAACAACACCAAATACTTCTACACTTTAACAAAGAGGAAAATAGCAAGGAATATCATCAATTCTTTAAAGGATTCTGCAGGCAATTGGTTGCATTATAGGGAAGACATATCTAATCTGTTAACCAATCACTTCAAAGATATTAGTACTTCTTCTTCTCCAGTTATTCAAGAGCAGTATTATAATCATTTGCCTACTCTAGTCACTGAAGATGATAACGGATTACTTATTATTCCTCCAACTAATGAGGAAATTCTAAGTACTGTCAAGAGCATGGAAAATTGGTCTACTCCAGGACCTGAGGGTTTTCAGGCAGGGTTTTACAAGTCTCAGTGGAGTACAGTTGGTCCTGAAGTTTGTGCAATGGTTAAAAAATTCTTCTCTTCTATTTTTTTGCTCAAATCATTGAACAAGACTTACATCTCTTTAATTCCAAATACCAAGAAACCTACAACTCCTTCTGAGTTCAGACCAATAGGATTGTGCAATACTTCCTACAAGATAATCTCCAAAATCTTGGTTACAAAAATGAAGCCACTTATTTCTAAAATTGTTTCACCATATCAAGCTGCATATGTCTCAGACAGACTTATCAATTATAATACTATAATAGCTCATGAGCTTATTCATTCAATGAAGAAAAAAGAAGGAGAAAGTGGTTGGTTAGCTTTGAAAGTTGATATGAGTAAAGCTTTTGACAGACTGGAATGGGGTTTTATTCTCAAGGTCTTAGAAAGTTTTGGTTTCTATATAATGAATGGATTCACCTTATTCATCAATGCATAAGTACTACTTCTCTATCTGTGTTTCTTAATGGTTTACCCTGTGATGAATTCAAACCTACAAGAGGCATAAGGCAAGGAGATCCTCTTTCTCCTTACTTGTTTATTCTATCCATGGAATGGTTTTCAAGAACTCTCAATGCAGCTCATCATTCTAAGGAAGTCAAGGGCATCAAAGCTGCTAGAGGAGCACCTCCCATTAATCATCTCTTGTTTGCAGATGATTGTCTTATATTTACCCAAGAAAATTTAACCATTGTGAATAATCTCAAGCAAATTTTGCAAGATTTTAGCTCACAATCTGGTCAGGTCATTAATTATGACAAGTCTTCCATTTTGTTTAGTAACAATATGGATTCTGCTGGATGTGATATTACTAAGAACATCCTTGGTGTTAAATATATGGATAACAAAGAGAAATATCTTGGCTCACCATTTCTCATTGGAAAGTCTAAAGTTCAGTCTTTTAATGAAGTGAATGCTGCTTTTGAAAGAAGGTTATCCAACTGGAATGGAATTAATTTATGTCAAGCTGGTAGGTCCACAATGGTTAAAGTTGTTCTCAACTCAGTTCCAGTATATCAGATGAGTACATTCAAAATGCCAAAAACATTGATTAAGAAGCTTGATACTCGGCAAAGGATTGGTGGGGTCATAAGAATAACGAAGGCACAAAATTCATCTCTTGGCAAAGTTTATGTATTCCAGAGGATTTGGGTGGATTAGCTTTCAGAGATCTTAAAATACTGAATCATGCACTTTTAACCAAACTGGCATGGAGAATAAGTACTCAGAAAGATCAACTTGTTTGTCAAGTCCTCAAGGCCAAGTACTTCAAACAAGAAGATTTCTTACACATTCATACTAAGAAACATAATTCCTCTTGGGTATGGAAAAGTATTGAAACTGGTTTACATATTCTACAAGAAAACTATTGTATGGAAATCAACAATGGGAAAGGTACTAGGATCTGGATGGATAATTGGACTATTGGTTTAGATGTTAAACCAACACCTATAGATCCTTCTCACCTTTCTTACATTATGGTTAGTGAACTAATTCTGCCTGATTTTGCAGCTTGGAATATTCCTTTACTATCTACTCTCTTTTCACCTGAAATTGTAGATAGAGTGAAGTGTATGGTAATCTCTCCTGATAGAGAAGATGAAGTTAAATGGAAGCATACAAAAGATGGAATCTTTAATAAAAGAGTGCCTACAACAAGTTAGCTGAAACAAGAATAAATAATCAAGCAGCAGTCAACACTGTGCCCAAAAAGACTTGGAAGGATCTATGGAATATGAATCTTCCACACAGAGTGAAGCTTTTTATTTGGAAGTGTCTGAAATTTATTGTTCCTACAAAGCTAAGATTATCTCAGTACAACAAGGACAGAGACACTGTTTGTAGCATCTGTGATAATGAAATGAATCTCTTTATCATCTTCTCATTACTTGTGCTCATGCCAGAGCTGTTTAGAGAATGGTCAACATTGATATTGATCAAATAAGGTATAATTGTTCATCAGTTCAGGAATGGATCCTCTCATGGTTTACTAACACTAATAATGTTGGAGTTGAAGATTTGATTAAGTGGAGGGATACACTCATGGTGGGCTGCTGGGTTATGGAAGGAGAGATGTGAACACATATTTCAGGACAAAATACTCAACCCTATTTCAACTACCTCCAGAATTAATCACCATCTGAATAATATCAATCTTGCTATGCACCCTGTTATTAAGAATTCTACTGTCACTAACTTTGTATTGCAGGGAACAAATTTTCAGTTTACATTATTTGTTGATGCTTCTTTTAATCATCTTCCTAATGACTCTGGCACTGGCATGGTGCTCTTTTCTAATACAGGGGGTTGTGAAAGAGTCAAGGGCTCCTATGCAAGTGGAGTAATGGATGCAGAGGCATGAAAAAGCATGGCCATACTAGAAGCTTTGAGATGGTGCAAAGGTTTAAAGCTGGACAACTTTCACCTGATTGTTGATTCAGAAGTAGTAGTCAATTTCATAACCACTGATAATGTTCAGATCAGATGGGAAAATAACAAACTCTTACAAGAGATTAAAAATATTCTATCTAGTTTCAGTTTTTGGAAAATCTTTCATGTCAAAAGAGATTACAATAATTTAGCAGACAGTACTTCTAGGAAGGTTAGATTAGATAAGTTGATGTTAGAGGAGTTTAAAGATTTTTCTCCTTGGATTGAAGCTGTTATTTCAAGGCATATTATGTCTATCCCTCATTAATAAAATTCTTATTACTATCAAAAAAATAAAATACAGTAATAATTAGTCATTTCGTTTTGGACAGTGAGGAGGACACGTTTTCTTTAAGCAACTACTGTAATTAGATATTATCTGTTCATAATTTGCTATCCCAAGTTCCCAACCAATTAGATACCTTGTTTTCCTACAAGACAAACAAATGCTAGTAAAAAATGACATCCTAATAATTTCGCAGTAAATACTAACCAACTAATTATTACTAGGGATTCGTGCCTCATCACACCATTGGGTGTACACTCTACTCTATTTTGGCTTCAATTTCTCTTTCTTTCTTTCACCGCACCAGGGTTTACCGTGAGGAAACACAAAAGCTAGATCAGATTGAAAACCCTTAGGGTTACTTTCTTTTCTCCTTGCAATTCTTCAAGAGCTGCATTTTCTTGAGAGTAAGGTTCATCATTCTCCTCCACCTGATTTGTTGCCCTTTCTTTTTACTCTTTTCTTTTTTTCTTTTTGCTAATAAAAATTGGTGCTCAGATGGGGTCTCTGGTGGGGAACAAGGAAGTAAAATCCGAGTCTTATAAGCTGAATATAGAAGGGGTAAGTTGCTTTTGTACTAGTACTATTTTGAGTTTTCTATGGTGGGATCATAATCCAAACATTTTAGGACTTATTATTCCTTACTTGGGTACCCAATAATTAAAGATGGATCTGGTTCTAAAAAGTATTAAGACTGAGGTTTCAATTTGTATGTGTTGATGATGCATCCATTGTTTTGTAATTCTAAGCTGTTTTTTCATTTAATCTTAATACTTTTTAACATTTCCACTAGTACCTGCTATTTTCAATGTGAGTGAAACCAGCAAAACCATTAGTTACCAGGAATTCTTGAATGATTAGATTTATGCTTGCTAATTGTGCTTTTACACTGACTAGTGCTTCAATTCACCCATTCAATGTAATTTTTCATGCTCAAGTCACAGGGAAAAGCATCACAAGGCAGTTTTCACTAAGATCTGTGAAACTCATTTTTCAATTTCTGTTCTTAAAGAGTACTACGTTAATGCATCATAATAAACACTGCTACAAGTAAACCTTAACACACCAACCTTGATGCCAAGTTTTTGGAACCAATGTGCAACTCTAACATGACAGTTTATAAACACTTGGAATTGTTAGTCTGTTTGGCTAGTAAGAAACCGACCACAAACCACGCGGACAGACAGAAATGTCAGAGATTTTAACCGCACAAAAGTCGAAATAATCAAGGGATGCAAGCTGTTACTAAGAGAAAACAATTTTGAACATCAGAACTAAACTAAAACACTAGCAACAGAAAATATTGGCAAAAAACAAGATAACAAAGGAGTAACTCAAGTGTTAGAAGATTGAAAATACCCATTAAGTAAAGATGGATCTTCCATTTATGTTTTTGATGATACTTGTATTTTCACTGCCTTTAGATTTCTCTCCTAATTCCCTTACCCAAAAGTGTAGTCAATATATTTTCTGGATTGATTTTGATTATTTGACCAGTTAATAAGTGTACAACCTTTCTATCTTGGCTGGTTTTATGTACTCCTACATGCCTAAATATCTGGTCACATGCTATCTAAACTATAGATTCTAAAGGTTCACTATTACAAAGATTGGGTGGATTTTACTGTCTATGTTGTCAAGAACAGCAGTTGAAGCCTCATTTTGTCAATTGATTTAGCCTTTGATGTGATAGTGGGTTAGATGTATCAGAGTTTTTGGTATACCTCTCACCCATATAATTTGAAAACATTCTAACTTTTTATACATTTGCTTTAATTTTATGGTTGTTTAGATAGAGTTTATATGCCATGAGACATTGGTATTAGCATTGCAAGGAGGAGGAGCAAAAAAGGGTCATAAATACATTCTTGTTGCTGGTGACGGCTTAACAACTCTACCATATGACCATCGTGTAAAATGTTGTGAAAGGAGAGAAACTAATCAGAATAAACTTAAAGTCTTCAAAGAGAAAGTTTGTGGTGGCTTTGCCGGTCCCTGGCGCTTCAATAATACGACGGAAGCGTACATAAAGTCTGAAATAGCTAATGTGGAGAATCCAACAGTTGTGGACATTGAAAGAGCCATTCGTAATCAGAAAAAATCAAAATCAGCAGAGGCCAAAATAGCAAGAAAAGATGATTATCAGATGGTGTTTGGGAGTTTCCATACTGAGGACCAGCCAGCTATCATGGGGTTCAACAGAGATGTAAGTCTTTCTTATTTAGTGATGTAACTGTAACATAATACTCTTTTGTTTAAGTTGTTAATTCCCCATAATGATACCTAAACTTTGAATTTGTTTATAAATGCTTTATGGATTGCATAAAATTTTTGAAATTTCAGGCAAATGGAAGAGTCAAAAATAAGAATCCCATGGGATTACATTCCACAAAGTTTGTGACTTATGGATCAGGTTGTACCGCCGCCGATTACATTCTCAAGAAAATACGTGGGAGGTTGTCTAAAAACGAAGCCCTAAAATGGATGGAGCTTGCATTCGTTTTCGGCGCTCTTGGATGTGCCTATACTGGTGGTAACATAACATGTAAGTATTAGTTTTTCTTTTAGCTTTTACTAAGTCAATTTTTTTCACGTCTCGTCCAGAAAATTAAAACATAAAGCTTATCGAAAGATATACATAAGTTATGTCGAACTATACTTTATTACTCAATCTTGGTATAGGGGCGGCAAGAAATGGTAGAGGGGCGGCAACCTAATAAGACAAAAAAAAAGGTCATTACAAAGTAATTCAAGTGCCCCTTATCAAAGAAAAATCTGGAAATGACTAATTAGCCCTTATTGTTAATAATCAAGATTAGTAATGATAATCAAGATTAGTGTTGATAATTAATTTTCACTTATTATAATTCTAAAATCAGATTTTTAGAGTTATAAAAAAAAACGTTTAAAGGAGAAGAAAAAGAAAACTTATGTGATATTTGTGAAATCCAAGATTTTGATTCACTCAACCAAAATGAGTAATTCCGGTGACCCCGGTATACTTCTACATTAGTTCCCATTAGCTTTTTCTCGCTCAAAATTATCTAAAGTACATAACAAAATCAAAACTTTGAATTTTGAAGAACTTACGATTTGCAATTTTGCTCGTGACCAATAGTAACTCTTAGTTACTGATTTGTAAGTAATCGAATACCAAGCGAATCTGGTTAAATTTGGGGAAAATCCAATCGTAAAACCAGTTACGGTTGGTAACTAAATGCTCGATACCAATCGTAATTCAGTTACGGTTGGTAACTAAATGCTCGATACCAACCGTAACTCAGCATTTTAGTTTACCAACCATAACTCAGTTACGGTTGGTAATTAAATGCTCGATACCAACCGTAACTGAAGAAAATTCTCAGATATAAGAACATACGGTTGGTAATTGAACTATTACCAACCGTATTAACATCAAAATCTCCAGTAATTGAGTTAAAATCAACCGTAACTCACATAAACCCAGAAATTTCAATTTCAATTTTCATACAAAACCCTAATTTTTGATACAAAATTAACTTAAATCCAACACGATAAACTAAACCCTAACTAGGTTTTTTCAAACATTTTTCAAATCGCCGATTAATCGAAGACGATAAAATTTTCAGTTTTAATGGAGGTTACGGTTGATGGAGGAGAAGAGAAGATGATGAAGAAGATGGAAAAAAAAAACTGATTTGATTTTTTCTTATTCACTAGGTTTAAAAAAAAATTGATTTGATTTTGGTTGATTTAAGGTGAAAAGGGTAATCTAGTCAATCTACACCCCTATAGGACACCTCCTAACCAATAAGAGAGACATTGCTATCATACTTGCCGCCCCTCTTCCATTTCTTGCCGCCCCTATACCAAGATTGTTTATTATGGATTATTATTATACTCTGTTCAGAGGTGGTGTTTGAGAACGATACTTTATTGTTTGTCGAATTATAGTATTCTTTAAGGGCTTAATTGTCTATGTTCTTTTGTTATTTCAGTTAGGGAAATAACCTGGAAAAATGGTACCCCAGTTGTATCTCAACCAAGGAGACGCAGAATCTTTCCAGAATTATGGAATAAGCACAAAAAATGGTTAAAGAACCCAATGCTTAAGTATTTCGGTTACAATTATGATAACTGCACTGATGAAGAGAAGGAAGAGTGGCAGAGTACATCTGCAAAGCCTAAAGTTGACTGGTGGGTGAAGTTAAAAGAGCGTGATGAGGAAAACAAGGGTGGTGGTGGTGGGGATGATGAGGATGGCGAGGATGAGGACGAGGAGAACGGCGAGGATGATGATGAGGATGGCCAGGATGATGATGACTATGCTGATGGGAATGGCGAGGATGATGATGGGGACGATGAGGATGGCGAGGATGATGATGAGGACGATGATGATGGGAGTGGCGAGGATGATGATGAGGACGATGCTGATGGGAATGGCGAGGATGATGATGGGGACGACGAGGATGATGAGGACGATGTTGATGGGAGTGGCGAGGATGTTGATGGGAGTGGCGAGGATGATGATGAGGATGGCGAGGATGATGATGAGGAGGATTGAGCTTGTGGAGGAGGAGGAAGCAAGAGGAGAACAAAGTAGATATATTTGAGAGTGAAAACAATGATTTTCTTTTCCTTCTATATTTGAAAGTGGACAAATAGAGTGCTCAAGCTAGACTTAGTTAGCTAGAGCTTAGTGATGTTTATATAAGTTAAAACCCCAAACTCCAAATGGTTGCTTTCTTACCATGATAGCTCATATTTGTGTTTCATTGGACAAACACGATAATAACTGAAGTTGTGAGCTATGTTCAGTATAGCATGAGCGGACTAAGTTTGAATTATTGTTTCCTGTACTTTTTAGAAGCTTGACAGTTTGGTGAAATCTGACTTGAACATATCCTGTAAAACAAATGAAGGAAGAAAAAAGTTACCTTCTAGATATGAGAGCATATAGCTTCTATAAACAGGTCACTTAGTGTTGGATTTCAGTCATCATAATAACATCATACCCCCTTGTCCTAAATCGGACTCTTTGCCCGTCTCCCATGCTTGGCTTCCAAATTTCCTAAATCTCCTTGAAGACCATTCTTTTCCCACTCAAAATGCTTGCATTTTGACTGCTGCAAAATCTTCTTCAGAAAAACACCGACTCTTCTCAGTATTAATACCATCCTTGATCCTTCCTAACAACAAATAAAACAATGTCGAGCTCTTCAAATTACCAGTGGTCAATGACTGCCTTGAAAGACTTTTGGGCTCTCCGTTTCAGGTTCCCAGCTTTGTCTGTCGAGCCTGCTCAAGATTGGCAACCGCAATCTGTATTGCTGTACATCTAACTGTTTCCGCATATGGATACAGAAAATGTAGCTTTTCTTCCCTTGGACGAATAGGGAAGCACAGGTAGTCTGTGCTTAATATATGTATCAGTCTTAAGAAATCAAAAATGATAGGGGCGGACATTCTTGGCATATTAGAGAACTAAATGGTCAAATTGATAAGATTGTATCCATCTATATGTGTTGAATCTGCTCGCTGATAATATACCTTTAGATTGAGCTTTAGAGGCAGCTGCTGATAAGGCAGCCAATGCTGCAACAGTTGCTGAGGTTGCAGGTTCGTCATCTTTCAGCACAACAGTGGCTGCATCTTGGACTGTTGCAGATGAAGGTGGAATTTGTAATGAAGTGATATCAGACTTTCCGGAAGTGGAAACATCAAGCTCAGCATTTATTACTGGTAATGAGCTGTATTTAGACTTTTCATTGCCCTGATGAGATTCGGACTGATCAGAAGCAGCTGTATGCGGGTAATTTGAAGTACCTGACGCGGCATAGACATATGGAAGCTGGATAGTGCTTGATAGAGGGTACTGTTCCACTAGGATCATAATAAACAATAGGCTCGACAGGATTAACCATGTTAGAAAACTGATCTGACGTAGATTCATAACATTGAGATGGTTGAGGCTCATTGATCTGTAACTGGACAGAAAATAATCAGGGTAGGAAGCCAGATTTTGTTGCCAACGAAAAAGCATGACTTCCACATTTTAACTTCTCTGACATTTTATTCCTTACATTATTATCTGTACGGGAACAAGGATATTCTCTTGCAGCATCATTGTTATGACACTAATGATGATCTTACTAATCTACTATATTGGTCATGCCCAGGGTGGGGAAATAAGCAAAAAAAATATTTTGGAAATACATATATTACAAAGTGGGAAAGAAACATTACCTTTAATCAAGCAAAGATCCTCGCAAATCCATAGCAACAATTGCAACCAGATTACATCCATAGTACGTGAGAATATATCTTCACACCTAGTTGAGAAACTGATGAATCTGGAAAACAAGGTCATTGAGCGGTGGTGGAGCCAGAATTTCAGAATGGGGGGCTAAATTTCTTTTTTCGTTTCTCACAGTTAGATCAGTGACTAGTTATTTTTTGAATAGTCTACATAGAACTAGTTGTTTTTAAATAGTTAACATAGAATATTGAAACCGAAATTAGGAATCGCCATCGCAAGCATGTAAGTTTCAGCCTATTCAAGTAAAAATGCCATCTGTGGGAGTTGAACCCACAACTACATGGTTGAAAACCATGTGCTCTTCCTTTTGAGTTAAGATAGCCAGTACCATCTCCTAATGTAAGGCGAATCATTCATAAGCATAAAAGGATAGCAAGAAGAGAGTTTACCTGATCCTCTACAGCATAACTCCAAAGCTGAATACATCAAACCCAAAAGAAAGTTTAAACACATTTCTCATCTGCTGGTTCATCATGAGTAACCTCCGGAGTTATCCACATCGACTGCAAAAAACACAGCAGGATCGCCTTTCATTTTCAAATGAAGAATGAAGCAATTAACTCTTTGAAATTCAGTACCTTTTATTACCCAATTCTTGTTGTAAGAGTGCCGCATGTTTGAGTCGTGCGAGGCCGTAAATATCACCAACCTAAAAGAGAACGATTTACTAAGAAGACAAAAAGAAAATCCATATTCAGTCAACCAATGGTCTTTAAATAGAATTATTATTACATAAAGTAGCTAAAGATTTGTTAAGTAGAGACCAGTGAAGCTGGTAAAGTCCCGCTGAAAATGGATTGAGACAATCAAGATAATCCTTAAAGGCTGAAATGACATTCTCACAACCAATACTCCATGGTAAAGCTGCAAACTAGATTGCAACAGCTCCCTCCGCTCCTGGATCTTTTTACTTTATTTCCTCGACGAATCTAAAACGACGTGATAATGGTGAGTAGTTTGCATATATTACCCCAGCAGAAAAAATCAAGTCTAAGAGATAGAGACTCATTAAAAAGTTGTGTCATGCTAAATACCTTCTTCCTAGGAGGAGAACTGACAAGTAAAGATATGAAATCTGTTTAAGTGCCAAGTATGCGTCACCTAAAGCTTTCACAAGGCCTAGTTTACGCCCCATTTGTAAAGAAGCTCGGGCAAACTTCATGCTGCATTACTGGAATACATGATCCAGGGAAACCCCTAAATTCATCCATAAAAAATCTTCAACTTCATTCAAATAGCTCCATCAAAACCCAAAGACTAGAAAATTACACACCAGTAAGCAGTAACAATGTCAATGACTCAATGTCATTGTATCAATCTTAGAAAAGCAATAACTCTCATCTCTCAATCAAAATCAAACCCAAAAAAAGCAACAAACCAAACCTTAGAAAACAGTACCCATAAATAAAATCCTTGAAACATGATTAAGCAACAGTAAACAATTGAGGTATTTGGGCACCGGCACCGCTCCTATGAATAATAACAGATAGTATACAAGAGAAATTGATTACCTAATGAGAATCGGTCTTGTGAGGCTGTGAATAATACTTGCATCCAGAAACCAGAATTTCAGAGTGCCTCGGCTAAAGTAAACTCTCCCTCTTTTTTTCTTTTTTTCTTCTCGTACTCTGCAAGTGAACACCTCAAACCACCGATCCAATTTGGGGGAAAGAATTTTGGACTAAAAGAACTAAGTATTGAGCACGTGTGATGCATGTTGGCAACATTATTTTTTTTATTAATTTTTCCTTAAAAGGTAGTACTTTCATTTTATTTTTCAATTTGGTTTATTGTTAGGTAAAATGAAAGAAATGAAAATATCACTTTTAATGAAACGGAGACAATCATTCGTATCCGAAACTAAAATCTATAAGTAATTTTATAGTATATCAATGAAATATTTGAGCATCATATAAGCAACATGTAAAAAATATATAGGCTCTTTCAATTTACCTTTAAATTATAACTATTTTTTTGGAGAATTACAAATATATTCAAAAATAAAAATTTGATATAGTTGTTTATACTCGTTGCGTAGGTGATTCAAAGAGTTTTCCAAATATATAAAATTCATAAAGATCCGACATACCATTTAGAAGATATAAAGTTTTAAAATACTTATCATCATTTTTATAAAAAAATGGCATTTATATAAATAAACGATTTCATATATTATTAATTTTAAATCCCTATTATGTTAGGTATTTCAGTCCATATTGAGATTTGTCAACCAAATGGTCCCTATTCCGTTAAGCATTTTGGTACCTATTCCGTTTGGTGAACCAAATTCCGTTAGGTGAATCAAAAATGAGTAAGGATTTTTGATTTAGCTTGCTTGCATTAAAGAGGGGGGAGATGAACTCGGTGGACTAACTGGTAAATTTCATGGTAATAAGGGTTAAATTACCATTACGTACATAAGAAAAAGGGACTGTAAAACATTTTGCACTTTTGAGTAATCTTAAATGGAGCTTCTTTTTTTTTTTCTCGAAAAAGAGGATTAAACCTCATTCATTCCATAAAACTCCTCCTACCTCATTGAAGCGAGGAAGATGGTTGATTACAGTTGCATTCCAGGATTGGAATTCTAAATTGTTTAAAAGGGTTACAAAATTTTCTCCTGTCCAATATTTGGTGATGCCAAATCTATTACAATAAGTAGAAATATTGGTTGCTTGAGCTATATCAAGTCTATTTATCAATATGAAACCTTGCACTTTAAAGTTTATGCAATTGTTGGCATTAAAGCCAAAATCTTTACTAGTCTTGAATCTATATTCTCTAGCTTTCGCATACATTCCCACCAACAACTTGAGTATAGGCTCAGAATCGCTTTGAAAAATGATGTTATGACCGTTCCATTGTGATGCCCACTGAAAAGCAGCTTCTGCTGTGAAAACTTGGGCACAACAACTTGGGCAAATTTACTCAAAAGAGCTTAAGTTGTAGGCCTCCTCGTTTGCTCACTTACCCATCACTTCATATTTTTGCACATTGTTAGAAGTAGACACTTACATTTTGGCTAATTTTTTTACCCAGCTGTGAAAACATAGGCTCAACACCGTTTTGTAAACCACACTTTTGGACTCCCACATCATATAGTTGGTGCACATTTCTTCTCTCTTCTGTCTAACCAGAGACAACCCAAAAATTAATCGGATTGAGTAATAATTCACATTGGGTTTTCCAAAGACATGGGTCTGAGTTTGTTTACTTAAATTCTACTTAAAAGTTACTAATAGACTCTTCTTAATTGATTCTTCTTCCTTATTCTTCATCTTACCTGAATCCAAAGATGGATTTTAAGCCTTTAGCTTTCACTTTAAATTTGTTAGACAACTCTGAAGCCTTCTTCTCACACTGGTTCTTCACTTCTTTCTTCTTCGACTCTTCGCTCATGCAGATTCTCCCCCTCTTAACTGTACGTATGATGAAAGAAAATTCTATCTGTTTATTCATTTTATGAATGATTCACTAAATTGATTTGATTTTTGGTCTTTGACTTGAATCAGTGTTATGATAAAATTGGGGTTCCTTTAGAAAAATCCCTTGTGTATAGAAAATCAAAACTTTTGATGGGTTTTTATCTCCAATTCATATTCTGATGCTTTTGAATTTGAACTGTTTGAGGAAGACCCAGAGAATCTAAAGACTGTAGTAGCAACAACACCAAATCAGATTACTAGTCCATGGATTGATTCTTCTGCATTGATAGGATTAGGCGTGGTCTATTTGGTGATGTTTGGTTAGCGACTCATCATCGTTCAAATGAAGATTATGATGAGCATCATGAAGTAGTTGTTGGGGTTCAAAGCCATCTACATGCTAATACTGCGGAAACAAAATAGCTAACAAAAAACACTTGATACTCCATGAACCTCACTACGATCTAGGATAAGAAGAAGAAAAAGAGAACCACACAGATGCAAGCTATAAACAAAAGCAACAAGAATAAAAGTACTCACCGATTTAACGTGGTTCAACAATATACACAATGTGTGAATATTGTCTACATCCACCAAACGGCTACGACCTGTTTCTTTATTATAGAACTAATTGAGAATTACACAAGAATTGAATAATAAATTATCTATTCACCATAATGTGACCGAACAACTCTCAAAAACGCCCTATAAATCCAAAGTAGTGTCTTCACCCATATGAGATAATATTTACCGTATTATCTACCACAACGAGATGATCTTCTCTGCACACCCTGACATAGATTACCATGAACGATTACAGCTCAACAGCAATAATCTAATCCAGCACCACCAAGATGATCTTCTCCATAACAAGATGTCTTACCAACATCTAAACGCGAATACTCCATAACGACATATCTCTCAACATCGATAAGTACTCCAGAAACACCACAATGATATGCACTCCTTCCACCATTAGGTATCTCACATTCCACCCCACGAGGTGTGGTGAATTCTTCAAATCTCCATTGAGAATTTCATAGCTAAAACTCATAGCCTATGCCTCCTTATATAATAGACATATTACTTATTCTACAAGTTTAGGGTTTCCTAACTTAGCTATTAAGATCCTAGACTTTAGGAATAAGTAAACCCAGACATATTAAGATAAGTAATATATCTACTATATAATACTATGTCTAATATGTCTACTATATTAAGATCTTAATATGTTTAGACTTTAGGAATAAATAAACAAAATTTGGCTTAATCCCAAATATGTGACCGACTTAGTTTTGGTTTTCCTAAACCTAACTAATCGACCCAAACAAGTTTAAGTTTATCTTAAACTTCTCACTGACCTACGTTAGTGTTTTCTCAAACTGAAAACTCGAACCGTCCGTCCCTACAGTAGCTGCCAAAATGCTTCATCCTATTAAGGAAGATCGCATGCAAGCAGTTGTGGATAGGTTTCAAAATCTCATCTCTACCACAAATGGGAAGGTAATGACGTTTCTTCATATTAGTTTTTGTTGTTATCAGTTTCGTATATGTTTTGATGAGTGTAAACATATATTCTTAGAGCTTAACATCTTATTTATTGTAATTCATTGTGGCTTGTGATGTGCTTCTAGATGTGCGTTGTCATGAAGTTTTATGAGGGATCCATAGGAAATAGAATGGCGCGCCTTAAAGGAGGCAAACTTCTATTACCTGATGTTTTGAGGTGATGTTGAACTTGATAAATAACAAGATCTGTCTCTAACCTTTTGTTTATGTTTAAGTGATAGATTATTGTATCTGGTTTTTCATCCTCAAGTGTATATTGATGTCAACAGGTATGGGATTGAATTGGCTCAAGGAACTAGAGAACTTCACTTGAAAGGAATCCTTATTCTTAATATCAAGCCATGTAACTTCCTTTTAAATGAAAATGATCAAGTATTCCTTGGAGATATGGGTATCCCACAACTGCTGCTTGGTATTCACTCCAGATATGGCTTTAAGGCTTGGAACTTCCAAATTACATGGCTCCTGAACAATGGTAGCCAGATGTTAGAGGTCTAATATCTTTTGAGACAATTCGTGGGGTTTGGATGCATCATTGTAGAGATGGTGAGTGGAGTTCAACTTTGGTGTGGGAGATCGATGGAGGAAATCTTTCAGTCAATCTATATAAAACAAGAAAAACCACTATTTGAGGGTGAAAATGGTTTCTACTGATTTTGGTGATTTCGGGTGTGTGGGTGAGAAACTTAAACCCTAAACAATGTACTGCACGTGAGTACTTTAGATTCGAGAGATTAATCTGTACAAATCCGGCCTAAACCGATAAATGGTCGTAACAGACTTGCTTCGGTCACACAGTGAAGGAGAATGGGTTGGTTTTGGGGAGGGAAGCGAAGGAAGTGTTGAGACCAGGTTGATTCTGGAAGAGTATTTGTTTCCACGACTTGTATCAGAAAATGGGAAGCTAACCGATGGAAAGCTATCAAATGTTTCTGAGTGTTGTATGCTCCTGACTGAACTTGTTCTTCGGTGGAAATAGGTAAGACCTATTTATACAAGTCGGAGTGAAACGTACTCTGGTCTCATTAAGGAATGGATAATGGGTGAGTAAATGGGAGGAAGTGGTAACCGTTAACGCATGGAATTGATGTTCCATAAAAGAAAAGCTTTTCACCATTACTTCCCTATTGACTTAACCGCTTCATCCTTATTATAGGTGTAGTGTACGCCGCACGCTGTAAACCGCCAAACCAAAACCCAAAGAAGATCCCCCAGTTTGTGATTTTATGTATCGAACTTTTTCATGAAAACATGTAACAAGGTTGTTACCTGGCAAGTCGATCTTGGGAGACTTGCTAGCTTGGTGACCTTCGACGGTCGAGATTTTGCATCTTAAGCGGAAAGGTAGCCGTTGATCGTTGCACGCTTTCGTTTTTTGATAGTCGAGAAGGGAATGCCAGCATGGTGGCACGGCTAGGTTGGCATGCCGTGGGCATGGCATGCCTTGGCGCGATTTGGCGTGGCCAAACTTAGGTTTTTGGGCCAAAGGTTACCACGCGTTGTCTGGTAACCTTGGATGGCTAGGATTTGATCCCGGGATTGAAGGGCGACCGTTGATTGTCGTACGCCTTCGTTTTAGTATCCGCATAGGGAAGGCCGGCATGGTGGCGTAGCTAGGTTGGCATGCCATTGGCGTGGCATTCCTTGGCGCGGTTTGGGCGCGGCCAAACTAGGGTTTCAGGCCAAAGGTTACCATGCGATGTCTGGTAACCTTGGATGGCTAGGATTCGATCCTGGGATTGAAGGGCGACCGTTGATTGTCGCACGCCTTCGTTTTAGTAGCCGCATAGGGAAGGCCATCATGGTGGCGTGGCTAGGTTGGCATGCCTTGGCGCGGTCTGGGTGTGGCCAAACTTAGGATTTCGGGCCAAAGGTTACCATGCGTTGTCCGGTAACCTTGGATGGCTAGGATTTGATCTTGGGATTGAAGGGGACCGTTGATTGTCGCACGCCTTCGTTTTGGTAGCCGCGTAGGGAAGGCCAGCATGGTGGCACGGCTAGGTTGGCATGCCGTTGGCATGGCATGGTTTGGCGTGGCCAAACTTAGGTTTTCGGGCCAAAGGTTACCATGCGTCGTCTGGTAACCTTGGATGACTTATTTGTAGCCACATGGTGCGGCTAGCATGGCTAGCATGCCTTGGTGCGGAGACGTGGCTTGCGCGGTTTGCCACTGGCATGCCTTGGCGCGAAGACGTGGATGGCACGGTTTTCCACTGGCACAGTGGTGCGGCTGGCATGCCTTGGCGCGGAGACGTGGCTGGCACGGCTTTCCACTGGCACGGCTTGCGGCTGGCATGGCTGACACGCATTGGCGCGGAGACGTGGCTGGCACGGTTTGCCACTGGCACAGTAGTGCGGCTGGCATGGCTGGCATGCCTTGGCGCGGAGACGTGGCTGGCACGGTTTGTCTCTGGCACAATGGTGCGGCTGGCATGGATGGCATGCCTTGGCGCGGAGACATGGCTGGCACGGTTTTCAGCACGTGGTGCGGGTGCTGCATACTGGCATGCCTTGGCGCGGTAGCATGAGAATTTCAGGGTTTTGTACAGGTGATGTCAATCAATGTTAGGGCTTCTGCCGTGGAACATGATACATAGAAAGAAAAAAGGTACCCTGGTAATTCTTATGTAAGCATGCTGATTGATTCGATAAATGTTCCAATGGTCATAGTGACGTCATGCCAGATGTGCGGTTTTAAGATTTTAACCCTAGGCCAAAAACCACCATCAACATTAAGTCCCCTGCTTAGCTCGGAACAGGAGCATCGTTGTGAGGTAAGCATAAGATGGTGCCAGACTAGGAAAAGAAATCGAAACAAGTCGTGATAAGATGGTCATGAAAGTCCGACTAACCTTTTCGAGAGGTAAAGAGAGTTTGTGCTTCCCGTGTTGGCGGCCTTGCATAAATTGTACTGGTGGTGCGGACCGTGGTGTGGCGAGATAAAAAATTTCAGCTTAGTCTGGCTATGTATCACCTTGGCTGGGCTATGGAACATCGTGTCATTTGGGTGTGAGTGTTGGCGTCAGTATGGTTTGGAAAGGAGGGGCAGGCGTTGTGCTGGCTTGGACTTGGCGTGGCAACGCATGGCGCGGGCAACTTGGAGAGACCAAGCATGACGGTCGGCTTTGGCATGTGGGGCCATTGGCTTGGCGCGGTCTTGGAAAGGAAAGCATGGCGTGGACGGTCTTGGCGTTATAACTTTTCCTCGCGGGACCGGTTTCCTTTTCTCACTTTAACTCAAACAGGAATTTGTTGCCTTATTTTGTTGTCAAACATCGCATCCCTCCGTCTCGTCCGGTTTTCATTAAGGTTTTGATGAGGGGATCCGTTTGAGGCTATTTTCCCTGTCATGATGTAATCGCGTTCCGTTTCTCTTTCATTCTTTAGGGTTTCCTTGGTATTTATGCCGGCTGAATTGCATCGTCTTCCATGTTTTATAACAAAGCTTTCATCTGGTTGAGTTCGTATTTTTCAGCATGCCGACTAGAAGTGAATCATCCTCAAGCCAGCTAGATTCTCCAGTCAAACGCCTGATATCGGATTCTTGCGGCAATTCCCCCGTCCGGGTTATTCGAGTCAAGAAGATCATACTGGTACGTTTTTTTTATTGATCAACATGTATTTCATTGTTTGTCGATGAATGACAAAAGTTTTCTTTTGTGTAGAGATATCTTGTCGGAGCATGCGTCACCATCATTGATGAGGATGATTTGGCTGCCCCCTTTCCTTCGAGTCCGATCCCGCCAACCGCTGCAGATCTGGAGGACGCCGACTTAGGGATGTCTTGCCATGAGTATCCCAACGTAGGTCTGTCGTTTGGAAATCGTATGAGGTGTCTTTCCTCTAACTACCGGAACGTTTGTGGGTCTCAGGTACAGAAAGAATTCGTGACTCTTTACTCAAAGATATGGAGGACATATGGCCATATCGCTACCAGGAACGTGGTGCAATATTGTTCGTCTGCTTTAGTCTCCATAGTGAATTGCCTGCTGCCGATAGTCGTCGAGATGGAAGGCATGTCCATCCGTGCTGTCACGGAATCAACTATTCAAAAGTGGGAGAACATGGTGTCTACCTGTAAATCCCTGAAGTTCAACGTCAGTTGGTTGCGGCATCGTCTTGACATTGTGAAATTTGACAGAGCCGGTATTCTTGTTGGGGCGGTTCCTGCCACGAAAGATATTCTGGAAGAGGAGAAAACCCTGGCCGCAGAGTCACAAAAGGTGGAAGAGTTAACTCGGAACTTGAAAAGTAGGACTGAAAGGTATCAAAGCCGGTTAAAGATGATGCTTTCGAGGGATTACAATCTGTTGGATGGGCTTTTTTGTGTTATATAGTTGAGAGATGTTTGGTTTCTTTCTGGGAACTTTGATATTTTTTGCCTTTCTTTTGTATTTTTTTTTTGAATAAATACGAGAACTTTATTGATTTTTTTAATCAAACAAAGGACGACAAACTTGATAATTGAGATGTGGGGTAAAAGTGGAAAAATTCCTGGCCATCCGTTTCTGCGACATGGCGAGGCACAAGGTGGTGGTCGGGCGTAGTATGCTTTAAGCCACTTTTCGTCGATGACTGCTTCCAGTTTTCCTCCGTCTTCTTTAATGACTTTGTAGTACCCAATGTTGTATGCTTTGGTGACTATGTAAGGCTCTTCCCACTTTGCGGAGAATTTTGGTGCCGATGCGTCTTGTTGGATGTGTTTGGCGGTCTTCAGTACCAAATATCCCACTTGAAAAACCCGAGGCTTTACAGTTTTGTTATATGCTCTGGAAACCCTATTTTTGTATGCTTGTGCGTGTTCTTCTGCCTTGGATCTTCTGGAATCTATAATTTCCAGTTCTGCTATTCTAGCGTTCAATGCCTCAGCTTCACTCCGTCAGACCCCACTTGCTTCGGCAATCTTGGCCGACAGGATTTTAATTTCTACTGGGAGGATGGCGTCTGCGCCGTAAACAAGGGAGTAGGGAGAGGCGCCATTAGTACTTTTTGGTGACGTCCGATATGCCCAGAGTGCCATTGGTAATTGCTCATGCCATGTTCGAGGATTATCGTGCACTGTCCGACTAAGGATTCAAATCAAAGTTTTGTTAGTGCTTTCGCTCGCCCGTTTCCTTGGGGATAGTACACAGTGTAGAAGACTTGCTTAATTCCATACCCTTCAAGTAAGTCCCCTACTTGCTTGTTGGCAAAAGGAGTACCGTTGTCGGTGATGATATGTTTAGGTACGCCAAATCGGAAGATGATGTGTTCCTTGATGAATGTCGCGATCGTGGCTCCGGTAGTTCCTCGTAAAGGCATGGCTTTGACCCATTTGGTGAAATATTCGGTTATCGTGATTATGTACTCGTGATGCTTTGAGGACGGCGGATTGATCTTTCCAATGATGTCGAGTCCCCAGCTGTGAAAGGGTCACGGACTGCTTATCGAATGTAGGGGAATCGACGGTACATGGATAAGGTTTCAGTGAATCAGGCATTTTTGCACCTCTGGACAAAAACAACCACATCATCTTCCATGGTTGGCTAGTAATACTTCTCGTGTATCTGAAGAAATAATTTCTGTTTTTCTTGATGTTCGCCTTTGTGCATCTCTTTCAGTATGATTGGAATTTCTGCTTCGTTCAAGCATCGTAGCAAACTTCCTCCAAAGCTTTTACGATATAAGATTCCCTCGTGGAGTACGAATCTCTCCGATCTTTTTTTAATCTTGGTTGTATCCTTCTTATTGGTGGGGAGTACTCCGTCGCAAGGTAAGCGATATATGGCTCTGCCAGCCTGGGCGTGACCAATATTAAAAACTTCTAATTGATGCGGCGGTGCTTGACAGTTGGGACAGGTTCTTTGAAGTAAACGAGATTGAGCCTCCATTTCTAGCCAGTAGTAGCTGAGGCGTTGCAAATGGCGATAGAGTGTCACCAATAATGTTTGTCCGCAAACTTCATCATGGACGCAGTTGAGTTGTTGTTGTGCTTTTCCTTCTCCGAGACATCTTGACAATGAACCGTCCGGGTTTCGATGGTATAGCACTCCCCGGAGCATGAAGAAATTTTGAAAGGTTTTGAGACTGACCTTTCCCTGAAAAAGAGAGCTGCTAAGCTCTTGGATAATTGGTGTTCTCCAGTCGGCTTCATCTTCTTCGGGTTGCGAAAGCCATGTTGAAGCCACGGTTCGTCTCTTCACTGTTAGGGTTTCCACAAAACCTTCAAATTGCAGTTTTGATTCTAGCGTGGCTAAGCAATCGGCGTGTCGGTTGCTGCTGCGCCCGATATGTGTTATGGTTGCGTCGGCGAAGTAGTTTAGCAATTTTTGTGCCTCGGCTCTGTATGGGGCCAAGGTTACTTCCTTCAGTGTGTATATTTCGTTCACCTGGTTGACGAGTAATTTAGAGTCCCCTCTAATCTCCTGACGTGTGGCTCCAGCTCATTTAGCCAAGGACAATCCGATGAGTAAGGCTTCATATTCTGCTGAATTATTGGTGCAGGGGAAGTCTAGCTTGAAGGAGTGTGAGGATACTTTACCAGCTGGGGATACTAAAACTATGTCTGCTCCTCCAGTACCGCTATTAGGAGTAGCGGAGCCATCGAAGAACAGTAGCCATGTCTCTTCTTGAACGAAAGAGACTTTCGGAAAGTCTCCAGGGAGGCCCTCGAGTAGTGTCACGGTACTTTTCCCCGAAAATGCTGCCAGTAGATCCGCGACTGCTTGCCCTTTGATGGATCTTGGGGAAGCGCATGTTATGTCGAACTATGACATTTGGAGGAGCCATTTAGCCGGTTTTCCTATCAGGGTCGGTTTTGAGAGGAGGAACTTCACAGGGTCGTACTTAGTAACCAGTACCACTCTATTGGAAAGTAGGTAATGCCCGAATTTCTGGATGGAATAGATTAAAGCCAAGCACGCCTTTTATGCTTTGGGATATCTGAGTTCGGCATCTCTTAAAGTTCGACTGAAGTAGTAGATGGGGTGTTCAATTCCTTCGGCATCTTCTTGGGCGAGGAGAGCTCCGACGGCAGTGTCACTAAAGGCAGTGTAGAGGTTTAGCGGTCTTCCTTGTATAGGAGATCTCATGATGGCTGGGGAGGATAACGTTTGCTGAAACTTCCGGAATGCTTCCTGTTATAGCTTGGTCTAGACGAAGATTGCTCCTTTCTTCAGTAAGGGGGTGAACGAAGCAACCAGCTGAGCCAATCCAGGTATGAAGCGGCGAATGTAGTTTATTTTACCCATGAAACTCTGGATTTCTTTCACGGTTCGCGGTGGTGGCATCGTAAGGATGGCTTGTGTTTTGGCTGGGTCGACTTTAATTCCCTCGGTGGTCACCTGGAAACCTAAGAACTTGCCCGAAGAGACACCAAAAGCACACTTTAACGGATTCATCCTCAGTTTGTACTCACGGCATCTTTCGAACACCTGTCGCAGAATTTCTGCATGGGCGACCGGGTTTTGGACTTGACCACTATGTCATCTACATAATCTTCGACTTGTTTGTGCATCATATCGTGAAAAATGGTGGTCATGGCGCGTTGGTACGTGGTGCCAATATTTTTCAAACTGAAGGGCATCACCGTGTAGTAAAAGTTTCCAAGAGGAGTTCGAAAAGTCGTCTTACTTGCGTCGTGCTCGTACATCTTTATTTGGTTGTAGCCGTTGTATCCATCCATGAAAAATAACATACCATGCCCACTGGTGGCGTCTACTAGCATGTCGATGTTAGAGAGAGGAAAGTCATCTTTAGGGCAACATTTGTTCAAATCTCTAAAATCAACACAACACCTAATCTGGCCATTCTTCTTTTTTACCGGAACTACGTTGGCCAGCCAAGTAGGGTGGTGAATCGGTTTGATGAACCCAGCCACTAGCAGTTTTTGGATCTCTACTTTAATCTGTTCTTCCACATCGTGCCGAATTGTCTCGGTGTTTGCTTGGCTGGTTTGGATCCGGGTATCACGTGTAAATGATGCGTGACCAGCTTCTCGTCCAAGCCGGGCATTTCCTCGTATGTCCATGCGAACACGTCTTGATACTCCTTGAGAAGGTCTACCATCTTCACGCGTTCTTCCACGCGCAGAGTCGAGCTGATCGAGATTGGTCGTGGAGATTCTTCACTCCCGACATTAACAATCTCAAGCTCATCCATGGTAGAGTTGGTCCCGTCTTGTAGCTGTCGTGGTGCATCAGGTACCTCCTCTTGTGGCTTATTATCCCGTTTGCGTTCCATTGGGCGGAGAGACAGTGTGGTAGTCTCTCCTGTTAATTGCTAACAGCGGCGCTGGTATACGGTTTTCCCTTGTTCATCATGACTCATGATAAAGGCCCGCCCTCGCTTGGTATGAGTACAAGACGGACTCTGGTTTGGCAAATTGAGGCTGGCGCGTCTCTCTTTTAAAAGAGTGATGTGAGATCGGGTTTCTCCGTAAAGCGGTGCAGGGTTATCACTTTCATAAATGGATGTCCACTTTGGTAGTGGAGTGTGGTGAACCTCGTCGGTTGTGGCTTGTGGGCCCTTTCTTGGCTCAAAGATCTCCATGACACAGATCGGCACGTAGGGAGATAATGATGCAGTGATGCGAATGACTTCTCCGTTTAACATGGTTTTCAAACACTGGTGATACGTCGAAGGAATGATTTTGTTGTCGTGGAGCCAGGGTATTCCCAGTATCATGTGGTAATCTGGATCCTTCTCAATTACCTCGAACCTTACTTTTGACTGGACGGGTCCTACTGAAAGATTCAGGTTGACATACCCATATGTGCTGGTTTGATTGCCTTCGAAATCGGTCATTGTAGCAGATAGTCGCACAACTTCGCTTGGCCGTACCTTGGCCGTCCTGAGTGTCCTGAGAGTAACAAAGTTGGAGGACGCTCATGTGTTGATGAGAGCCCTTCTGAATTCTACGTCCTTGATACGGGTCGTGACGTGTAGGGTCCGGTTGTGTCCTTCCTCCGTCATGATGTCGTCGTCGGTAAACGTGATATTGTTGATGGACATCTCTGACGCTTTTGATGTTTCCAAGCGTGAAGGGACCAAGGATGCGCTCAATGTTATTCGATTGATGGCGGTGAATGTCTCCATCCGTTGATCTTTTGAAAGATGTAAGAGCTCACATAAATTTTCCACCAGCGAGGCCGCTTCCTGGCCTACTGGCTTCAGATTAGCGGTGAAGCGGTTGACTTGAGAGTAATCGTCTGGGATGTTAGTCCCCGGTCCCGGAGTTTCTGGGATAGGTGAATCGCTCAACTATGCCGTTAAGTTGATGAGAAAGTCCAATATGACGTTAATTGTATCTTTCATCAGACCCATGTTCTTAGTATGGATCTCCTGAATCTGCATCAAGTCGACCAACCTTGGAACCCCTTCATCGATTGCGTTGTTGGTCATTGCGTTGAGGGAGGGAACGTCGCCATTCGCCTGAGCGGAACTTGAGGACACGGATCCAGCCCTAAAACCGACCATCTTCCTGAGCTAGAAAAATGTATTCCGAAATTGGTATTGGAACCGAGAGATTGATCTCCCACTGTGGTCGCCAATTGTTTGAGGGTGAAAATGGTTTCTGTTGATTTCGGTAATTTCGGGTGTGTGGGTGAGAAACGAATTTAAACCCTAAACAATGTACTGCACGTGAGTACTTTAGATTCGAGAGATCAATATGTACAAATATGTCCTAAACCGAGAAATGGTCGTTCCAGACTTGCTTCGGTCACAAAGTGAAGGAGAACGGGTTGGTTTTTGGGAGGGAAGCGAAGGAAGTGTTGAGACCAGGTTGATTCTGGAAGAATAGTTGTTTCTACAACTTGTATCAGAATGGGAAGCTAACCGATGGAAAGCTAGCAAATATTTCTGAGTGTTGTATGCTCCTGACTGAACTTGTTCTTCGGTGGAAATAGGTAAGACCTATTTATACAAGTCGGGGTGAAACGTACTCTGGTCTCATTAAGGAATAGAATAATGGGTGAGTAAATGGGAGGAGTTGGTAACCGTTAACGCATGGAATTGATGTTCCATAAAAGAAAAGTGTTTCACCATTACTTCCCTATTTACCTAACCGCTTCATCCTTATTATACTTTCTTATTACGGGCGTTGTGTACCCCGCACGCTGTAAACCACCAAACCAAAACCCAAAGAAGATCCCCCAGTTTGTGATTTGATGTCTCGAACGTTTTTCATGAAAACATGTAACAAGGTTGTTGCCTGGCAAGTCGATCTTGGGAGACTTGCTAGCTTGGTGACCTTCGACGGTCGAGATTTTGCATCTTAAGCGGAAAGGTAGTCGTTGATCGTTGCACGCTTCCATTTTTGATAGCCGTGAAGGGAAGGCCAGCATGGTAGCGCGGCTAGGTTGGCATGTCGCGGGCATGGCATGCCTTGGCGCGGTTTGGCGTGGCCAAACTTAGGTTTTTGGGCCAAAGGTTACCACGCGTTGTCTGGTAACCTTGGATGGCTAGGATTTGATCCTGAGATTGAATAACGACCGTTGATTGTTGCACGCCTTCTTTTTAGTAGCCGCATATGGAAGGCCAGCATGGTGGCGCAGCTAGGTTGGCATGCCATTGGCGTGGCATGCCTTGGCGCGGTTTGGGCGCGGCCAAACTAGGGTTTCTGGCCAAAGGTTACCATGCGTTGTCTGGTAACCTTAGATGGCTAAGATTCGATCCTGGGATTGAAGGGCGGCCATTGATTGTCGCACGCCTTCGTTTTAGTTGCCGCATAGGGAAGGCCAGCATGGTGGCGCGGCTAGGTTGGTATGCCTTAGCGCGATTTGGGTGTGGCCAAACTTAGGATTTCGGGCCAAAGGTTACCATGCGTTGTCTGGTAACCTTGGATGGCTAGGATTTGATCCTGGGATTGAAGGGGACCGTTGATTGTCGCACGCCTTCGTTTTAATAGCCGCATAGGGAAGGCCAGCATGGTGGCGCGGCTAGGTTGGCATGTCGTGGGCATGGCATGCCTTGGCGCGGTTTGGGCGTGGCCAAACTTAGGATTTCGGGCCAAAGGTTACCATGCGTTGTCTGGTAACCTTGGATGGCTAGGATTTGATCCTAGGATTGAAGGGGGACCGTTGATTGTCGCATGCCTTCGTTTTAGTAGCCACATAGGGAAGGCCAGCATGGTGGCGCGGCTAGGTTGGCATGTCGTGGGCATGGCATGCCTTGGCGCGGTTTGGGCGTGGCCAAACTTAGGATTTCGGGCCAAAGGTTACCATACGTTGTCCGGTAACCTTGGATGGCTATGATTTGATCCTGGGATTGAAGGGGGACCGTTGATTGTCGCACGCCTTCGTTTTAGTAGCCGCATAGGGAAGGCCAGTAAGGTGGCGCGGCTAGGTTGGCATGCCGTGGGCATGGCATGCCTTGGCGTGTGGGGCTAAGGGTTGGCATACTGTTTGGCACAAGGTGCGGCTAGCATGGCTAGGGCCAAGGCAAGGTGCGGCTTGACTTGGCATGTGGGGCCAATGGCTTGGCATGCCGTTTGGCACATGGTGCGGCTGGCAAGGCTAGGGCCAAGGCAAGGTGCGGCTTGGCTTGGCATGTGGGGCCAATGGCTTGGCATGCCGTTTGGCACATGGTGCGGCTAGCATGGATAGGGCCAAGGCAAGGTGCGACTTGGCTTGGTGTGTGGGGCCAATAGCTTGGCATGCCGTTTGGCACATGGTGCGGCTAGCATGGCTAAGGCCAAGGCAAGGTACGGCTTGGCATGGCATGTGGGGCCAATGGCTTGGCATGCCGTTTGGCACATGGTACGGCTAGCATGGCTGGCATGCCTTGGTGCGGAGACGTGGCTGGCACGGTTTGTCACTGGCACAATGGTGCGGCTGGCATGGATGTCATGCCTTGCCGCGGAGACGTGGCTGGCACGGTTTGCCACTGGCACAGTGGTGCGGCTGGCATGCCTTGGCGCGGAGACGTGGCTGGCACGGCTTGCCACTGGCACAGCGGTGCGGCTGGCATGGCTGGCATGCCTTGGCGCGGAGACGTGGATGGAACGGTTTGCCACTGGCATGGCTGGCATGCCTTGGCGCGGAGACGTGGATGGCACGGTTTGCCACTGGCACAGTGGTGCGGCTGGCATAGCTGGCATGCCTTGGCGTGGTAGCATGAGAATTTCAGGGTTTTGTACAGGTGATGTCAATCAATGTTAGGGGTTCTGCCGTGGAACATGATACATAGAAAGAAAAAAGGTGCCCTGGTAATTCTTACGTAAGCATGCTGATTGATTCGATAAATGTGCTAATGGCCATAATGACGTCATGCCAGATGTGCGGTTTTACGATTTTAACCCTAGGCCAAAAACCACCATCAACAACCACATCTTCCTATTTGTTTACCTTCTGCACTAGAAAATATTCTCCGTGGTTGCTTTGAGTATGACTTTAGGAAACACCCCTTGATGGTCAATTTTCTAGAAGCTTTTAAAAGGTAATTTTCATCTCTAATCTTTCCATGCTTAGAGTCTCTAAACAAGTCAAGTTTCTTATAGATCCAACTCTTTTTTATCGTGTCATTGAACTTTATTTTTTTGTTGCTAATTTAATCCATGATCATGCCATAGACCTTATTTTAGAGACTGCATGATAAGATCTATAAAGGTACCTTCCTATTTATAGGTTGATGCAGTTGTTTAATTTTGGTTTGACCTTCCTACTTATATTTCTCAGCCGGTGTTTTTTTACTCTCGTGATAGCGGTAGACATTGATTCTACCTTAGTGGTATTGCAATTTGCTGGGTGGAGGATAACAAATAATACTACAGCAATAGGTCTTCAGTGTTACATCAATTCCACGTGTGTCATATAATTGTTAGCTTGCTTCGATTGTTTCTCTCCCTCTCTCTCTTTCTTTCTTTCTCTATCTCATGTACGTGTCAGTACCATGGTTTTGTCCTGTCTATTTCTCATGTGCAGGTAATGCTTCATGGTGCAATTTTTCTTTCTCCCTTTACTTGTTCTACTGCAAATCCATGTTTTATGCCTCCTATGAGTGTTATGCAGCATGCATTTCTTGTTAGAATATAAACTTTCTTATAGAAGAAAATGAATCTGATAATTAATATGGACTATTTAGTGACCAACAGTTTGTTTAGGATAATATGGAACCTCTTTCTTTATAAGGGTTTTAATCTAGTTCCCATCTTATTGCCATTTTACATATTTATCAGATTCATTCCACAAATGTACTGATACAACACATTATGCACTTTTATCTGGAGATGTTGCTAACTAAAACCAACAAACTAATTTTGCTGACTCGGTTGGTCTATGCAGCTCCCTGAATGTTGTTTACAACAATCACAGTTGGATTGGTCTTGGAAACAGGGCACTGGCAGATAAAAGTAACTGGTATTGGTTACACTGAGTGGCTACTGTCAAAGGATCAGCTCCAATTAGGCGAAACTGTACGTTCTCGTAAGCCACCAAATTCATGCAAAGTTGAAAACATGAATATCCTGGAAGGAACCATAGTTGGTTTGGAAACCGATGGATGTCTTCTTGTGAGAGTCCATGGAATTCACGATCCTATACGTATTCATTCATCAACCCTTGAGAGGGTAAAACTTGGGTTGGCTGCTGAAGTCTGGGTTGATGTAAAGAAAGAAAACAAGAAAAAGCATTCACCTTTTGGAATTTTTCATTCCATCCAAAGAGATGGAACACTGGTTGTTGGATTTTTGGAGTGGAAACCCTTTGGAAGGGAAATTCATCAGAGATCCAAATGGTAGAATCTTAAAGTTGGTCGGTGTAGATACCCGAAAAGTATCAAGGAAGAAGTGTGGTTTCCACATATCCGAAAGAAGGGACAAAATAGCACCCCACTCAATAAGGGGCACCAAGTTCCCCCCCTTTATCCTCAAAAGGAGCGCTACTAAGACAAGACGTGCCCCCTAAAAGGATCTAAGGTACAGTTGTACGGTTAGAAGGGACGGTAGCAAGATAAGGAAATAGAAAAGGGCACACACTTATCATTTCCATTTGAGGAAATAACTATAAATAGGGGTCCTTTCTCCAATGAAAGGACTAAGTGATATCATTGTGGGAAATTGTGTTCTACTTCTAGGAACTAGTCTCTCTCCTACGTACTTCTATCTGTACCTGTATATCCTGTACTGTGTACATTTTGGCGACCACAGTGGGAGGCTAGGTCATTAGTTTAGCACACAATTCATCACATGGACACTGAAAGGTTCACACGCTAGGCTCCGCCACGCGTGTACGGGCCGCTTACTGAGATCGAACAAATGTTGTTCGGCATAGATGAAAATGATCGCCAGAAACAAGCTCTTTTGGCGAGGCTAGCGGCTATTGATCCGCCACTTGGGGGAAATCGAGAAGAAGGATTGGACTTGCTTCGATTGAACTACGGAGGCGACTTCGATCAAGACCAAAGGTTTCGAACTCCCCAGGGGCGATCGCCAGCCGATCAGTCTGCTAACCGGCCTATGACAGATGAACAAGCCCGGATTGCCTTATCAGACGGGAAGTTTACCAAGATGCTTGAAGAGAAGTATGGTCTCGAGACCCAAGCCAATGCTTATACCATAACATCACCTATTCCACCCGAAATTCTGTCCAGATCAATGCCGGCCAAGTACAAGACGCCAAAGTTTAGGCTGTTTGAAGGGAGCGGTAATGCGACAGAGCACATGCATCGATTTACCATGTCACTCAATGAGTACGCCCAAGACGAAGTCGTGTGTATGAGGGAGTTTGGGAAAACCTTGACAGGAGATGCTTTCACTTGGTATATCTCCTTGAAACCTAACAGTATTCGATCGTGGGGTGAGATGCAGCAAGTGTTCATGCAGAAGTTTTACTCCAAACCCGTTAAGATTTCCATTTCTGACTTGGGAAACACTAAGCCACGAAGAGGAGAGCGACTTAAGCCATTTGCAGTATGCTTTAGAAGCGAGTCTCTCATATGCCGGACGGAGGTACCTGATGAGGAACTGGTGAACATCTGTATATCGATGCTTGAGCCTAAGACACGCCGGATGTTTGAAAACGCCCAGATAACCATGTTTGTTGATCTTGA
This sequence comes from Papaver armeniacum, assembly GCA_023531295.1. Taxonomy (NCBI): domain Eukaryota; kingdom Viridiplantae; phylum Streptophyta; class Magnoliopsida; order Ranunculales; family Papaveraceae; genus Papaver; species Papaver armeniacum. The sequence goes on from JAJJWW010002817.1 coordinate 551,763, forward strand.
GGATGCGTTTGCCAGGGCTGATGCGACCAATGAGGAAATCGAGGCGACAGAAAAATCATGGTCTCACTCGGTTGCCTATGCCAAGGAAGAAGGTTCAGGAGCGCCAAAGAGGCGAGGTCCGTCGGGCGACGACAATAGGCATGGGAAAAGGAGAGCGGAGCAGGAGCCGCCAGACTTCCCATGTTCTTACGAACAGGCGGTCGGCTTGCTAAAAGAATGGGTCAAAAACGGTGATATTGTTCTCCCAGAACCCAGGAAAGTGCCTACTGACGCTGACAAACGTAACCCGCGCTATTATCTTTTCCATGGAAGGGTAGACCATCCTACTAGGGAATGTAGAGTGGGCGTTCTACAACAGGCAACGGAACGGAGAAATCGAGGTCGGGGGCGACAACGGCATACAAGATGACCCGTTACCAGAACATGGGGTAGCGGCCCTAACTCACAATCCTAGAGAGGGAGAGGAGTGCCTAATGGAGGTCGCTGAAGAGGAAGAAATATATGTCGTATCGTCAGGTGGTACGACCGAGCAAATAGAGGAGACAGTGGCAAAGAAGCCCCTCTTCTCCAACTTCTTCGATGCTTTGGGTTTTGATGCCGCTCAAAGACACTTGGCGTCAATATTCTTAACTAGGATCGCAGCAAGAGAGGATGTAAATGCCTACATGGATAAGAAGTACCCATTGCCCACCAACATTATAACTTTCATCGAAGAAGATAAAGCCGTGAACAGCGATCATACACGACCAGTGTATCTCACGGCTAGAGTAAGAAAGGACACTTTCAAGCGAGCATTCATTGATACTGGGGCGTCGATCAACTTAATACCCTTACATATTTTTAAAAGCATTGGTGGAAAAGAAACAGAGATTAAGAAATTCCAGACGAGGATCCAAGGTTTTGGCGGCTTAAGCCAGCATACGATCGGAACGATCAACCTCGAAGTCAAGGTTGGCCCAATAAACGCAATTGAGCACTTTCATGTGATGGAAGTTAACACAGCGTACCACATCCTGCTAGGAAGGCCATGTCTGCACAAGCATGGAATAGTGTCGTCCACTTATCATCAATGCGTCAAATTCATCCTCAAAGGAAAACAGAAGACAGTTCGAGCCACCGAGAACCCTTTCTCTGTCGATGAGGCATGCTATGCTGAAGCAGCTTTCTTTGACGGACTGAGCGAACCAAGCGAGGTAGTGACCCGCATCCACTCCATCCCGATTCCAGATTGGGAGATGACTTACCAGCAAGGGAGTCCTAGCCAAGGGCGGAAGAAGGACTATGTCGAAACAGACAAGCGACGTTTCCGGAAGGTGTCTCGCCCGGATGGACGTCATTTGTACCGCTTATAGCAATTAGCCGGGGAGCCCCAAACAACAGAAGTCAGCATTGCAGAAGCGATGAAAACTCTGAAGGTTGAGGACACCCCACACGCCTGGGAAAGAATGACAAAGAATGCGCCCCCAAAGCACGATGAGGCAACACATAAGGTCAATTTGGGAACCAAGGAAGACCCAAAATGGATTGAACTCGGGACGGCCCTGACGGAGAAGGAGGTCTATGAGCTCCATGAATTGCTGAAAGAGTACAAGGATGTCTTCGCCTGGTCTTACGAGGACATGCCAGGATTGAACCCCGCTTTGGTCTGTCATGAACTAAAGGTTAACCCAAGCAGTAGACCCATAAGGCAATCACGACGACAGTCCCACTACGAAACCGAGGCGCAGATAAAAGCGAAAGTGACAAAGCTACTAGAAGCAGGTTATATCAAGCCTATACATTACCCAACGTGGCTGGCGAACATTGTGTCAGTGGAGAAAAAGAATGGAACCATTCGATGCTGCGTGGATTTCCGAGACCTGAATCGTGCCTGCCCCAAAGATGAATTCCCCCTCCCCAAAATCGACATGAAGGTAGACGCCACATGCGGGTATGAAATGTACGCATTCATGGATGGACACAGTGGTTACAATCAAGTAAGGATGAAAGAGAGAGACGCAGCCAAGACAGCATTTTCCACGCCTATAAGAAACTTCTACTATGTAGTCATGCCCTTCGGGTTGAAGAATGCCAGGGCGACTTACCAACGGGCGATGACGTCCATCTTTCACGATATGAACCATGAAATCGTTGAGATTTACGTGGATGATCTTGTGATTAAAGCAAAGAAGCGGGAAGACTTCACCAAACAGCTCCGTCGAGTCCTTCAACGATGTCGAAATTTCAATCTAAAGATGAACCCATCTAAATGTGTGTTCGGGGTCACCAAGGGAAAATTCTTGGGGTATCAAGTCACTAGCAAAGGGATGGAGGTGGATACTGTTAAAGCTGAGGCCATCATATCAATGCCGCCCCCGAAGAACAAACAAGAACTCCAAAAGCTAATATGAAAAGTTTCCTATGTAAGACGCTTCATCCCAGGATTGGCACAGACCCTAAATCACTTCTTCCCAATGCTTAAAAAAGATGCAGAGTTTGCATGGGGATTAGAGAAACAAGTGGATTTCGACGCAATCAAAAAATGGCTCACCCACCCGCACACCTTACGACCGCCCATTAAAGGAGAACCCCTCTACCTGTATTTGGCACATACCGAAACTGCAATCGGAGTGCCGGTCGCCCAAGATATGGGGGGAACTAATCTCATCCCCATTTATTACTTGAGCAAAACTTTGAAAGATGTTGAGCTTCGATATTCACCAATGGAGAAAGCCTGCTTACCACTAATCCTGGTAGCACAGAAGATATGCCACTATCTCCTAAAGCACAAATGTTACATTGTGGCGGCGGCCAATCCAATCGTCTATCTAACCACCAAGCCAATCCAATCAGGCAAGCTGGCGCAGTGGTCCATGCAGCTGCTGGAATTCGACTTCACACCAATACGACCCCAAGGAGTCAGGGGACAAGCAATCGCAGACCTCCTAGCGGCTTTCCCAGGATCAGACACTTCTGATATTCATACTGATCTCTCGGGCGAGATCGCTACAGCAGAAGCAATGTCGTCCCCAAAATGGAAGATGTCGTTTGACGGTTTCTCCTATGGGAGTCACGGAGGCGCAGGAATTGTTTTCGAATCACCCGAAGGCAAACTCAAACCATACGCCTACAAGCTCGACTATCCTTGCACCAACAACGCAGCGGAATATGAAAGTTTCCTCATCGGGATGCAAATGGCATTGGAAATGGGCATCCGTGACCTGGACGTCACAGGAGACTCGAGACTTCTTGTAAACCAATTGGAAGGCAACTTCCATGTGAAGGAACCAACTCTAGCAGTTTACCGTGATAAAGCTCAACGGCTAATGCGATGTTTTAACCACATCACCATCGAACACATGGGGCGCCTAGTCAATAAGCACGCATACGCGCTAGCAACGATGGCGTCAAAACTGCAAATGTCGCAAGGAGACGAGGAAATTATCACCATCATCAAGAAAACTTCACCTGTGGCCCTAGAGGAAAGAGTCGCTATGGAAGACTTGGACTGGCGGTGAGTGATAGTAGCAGACCTCAAACGCCCACCCGAAAAAAGACAACTCTCGTGGAAGATGTTGAAAACTTACACTCTACTTGATGAAGACTTGTATTTCATCACAACCGGAGGCGGGCTCTGCAGATGCCTTGTTCCGAGTGAGACCCAAGAAAAAATGGAAGAGATACATTCTCAAACCTGTGGTCACGCCACGTCCATCATGCTGCACCGACGGATACAGCGAGCAGGTTTCTACTGGCCAGACATGGCTGAACAGGCTAAAGCACTCCAAGACAATTGTCTAATTTGCCAAGGCGCTCCCCAAGAGGCAGAAGTCTGCGTCGCCGAAGAGGACTTAGATGATTGGCGAGAACCATATATCGACTATCTAACGAATGGCATACTACCAGGCGATAAAAATGCCGCTATTCGTTTAATCAAGAAGTCGGGGAGATACTTTGTCCTTGACCGCAAACTATTCCGCAGAAGCTTCAGCCAGCAAGCCCTGGCATGCCTTGATAAGGCGGAAGCCCTAAAGGTTATGGACCTAACTCATGATGGCGAGCACCAAGGGAAAGCTAGGTTGTTCACGCAAATTTATGAAGCTGGCTACTACTGGCCTACAATGGAAAGCGACACGGCGAGTATGTCCGGAAATGTGAACAATGCGATTCATGGAAACACGATACACGCCCGCATACCACGCCGCACAACGTAGCTGCTCCACAGCCCTTCCATACTTGGGGTTGGACATCATTGGACCCATCACACCAAAGTATTCTAAGCAGCATGAATACATCATAACAGCTACGGAGTGTTTAACTAAGTGGGTAGAGGCAATCCCATTAAAAAACACGACCGGCGCCACCATCGCTGCCTTCATCAAAGAGCACATCATCACACGTTTTGGAATACCTATGTGCATCGTGTCCGATAACGGTACGCCCTTCATTAATAGCGATGTCAAGGACTTGCTAGCGTCCTTCCATATCAAGCGCAAAACGTCTACTCCTTACTACCCAAAAGGAAACGGACAAGCCGAAGCTACCAACAAAATTCTGCTTTAAATTCTTAGCCGAAGCCTATACGATAATAAGAGACTATGTCATGAAGAATTACCCATGGCGCTCTGGGCGTATCGCACCGCAAAGAGATCATCTACCGGAGCCGCACCATATACCCTAGTCTATGGAGAAGACGCTACCCTACTAGCAGAAATTGTCATTGCATCCGCCCAAGTCATCGCAACAAGCGGCCTTCAACCCGAAGATAGCCAACGATTCCAAGTATTGGACACGATTGAGGAAAAACGAGATATCGCACACGCCCATGCTGAGAAATACCGTGCGCGAATGGCACGAGCTTACAACCAAAAGGTTAAACCAAGGAGCTTTAGCGTAGGCGACCTGGTCCTCGCTATTTCACATCATGTCCCTCGCAACGAGAGTGCTGGAAAATTTGCACCTAACTGGGAAGGCCCATTTAGAATTACCGAAGCGGCAAAAAGTTGCTACTACAAGATCGGGCATGCAGACGGTACGCCTATAAAGGGGAAACCCAATGACAAAATCAATGGGAAGTGGCTAAAAACCTTCTACATGTAATCAACCAGCTATATGAATAAGGCATGTTTCGACTCTTCACCATGTGCTAAATAAATCCTCAAATGCGCCCACTCTGTGGGACATGAGTGCCTAAATCCTCAATGTACCCACTCTTTGGGACATGAGTGTCTAAATCCTCTATGCGCCCACTCTTTGGGACATGAGTGTCTAAATCCTCAATGCACCCACTCTTTGGGACATGAGTGTCTAAATCCTCTATGCACCCACTCTTTGGGACATGAGTGTCTAAATCATCAATGTACCCACTCTTTGGGACATGAGTGTCTAAATCCTCTATGTGTCCACTCTTTGGGACATGAGTGTCTAAATCCTCAATGCACCCACTCTTTGGGACATGAGTGTCTAAATCCTCTATGCACCCACTCTTTGGGACATGAGTGTCTAAATCCTCAATGCACCCACTCTTTGGGACATGAGTGTTTAAATCCTCAATGCACCCACTCTTTGGGACATGAGTGTCTAAATCCTCTATGCACCCACTCTTTGGGACATGAGTGTCTAAATCCTCAATGCACCCACTCTTTGGGACATGAGTGCCTAAATCCTCTATGCGCCCACTCTTTACGACATGGGTGTCTAACTCCTCTATGCGCCCACTCTTTGGGACATGGGTGCCTAAATCCTCAATACACTCACTCTTGGGGACGTCTAAATCCTCTATGCATCCGTTATAGGGCATGAGCGTCGCAGACGCCCCGGGTACCAAAAAAAAAAGAGGGGGGAGCACACTTTCCTCGTAATAAGGGTCCCGGCATTCCTAAAAACACAGGCGCCCTTGATGACAAAAAAAAACAAGAAAATGGGAAGCACATTTCCTCTCACAATAAAGAAAGGCCCTGGCATCCCTAACAGTACATGCGTCCTTGGTAACAGTACCATTCATGAAATTCGTAAAAAACCAAAAAAAAAGGGGGGGGAGGGAGGGAGAACATTTCTCATAACATTAACATCAAATGACATAGAGTCGCCTAAGAGGTTACATCTAGAAGAGACTGAGCATCACTAACAACACTTGCTAAAATGCCAGTAAGTACATGCGCACATACATAATTATTATAACTACTATTCACTCACTCAAAACACAATTGCCGCTGCTCTAAGAGAGGAAGCGCCGCTGGAACGACATTGACAATAGCTTCTTGCAACTCTCGTTCATACCTCGCCAAGAGACGAGAATACAGTTTATTCTCTTCTACAAAGTGTTCATACATTACTCGTGCCGCCTTAGCCATGCGCTCAAGTCGCCCAACCTCCAACAACAAATCTTCTCGAGACATCACAACTAATCTAAAGAAGGGTTTGCGAGCAAAATGAATTGACAAGAAGCATCAAACCGAAGACCATTTAAAAGGGTGGGAAGGGGCCCCACCAGCAGTCACTTGTGCAAAGCAGCTAACAAGGCCCGATACTTTGCAATCTCCTCTTCCACCATAGATAAGCTACCACGAGCTCCCCGCATCGCTTCATGTGTATCCGTGCGAGCAACCCCAGCTCGTTTGAAACAACGCTCCACTTTACCAAAGGCGACTTGTGAGATGATCCCTCTCTCCGCCATATAATAAGTGTCGGCACATTCCGACCAATCTAAACACGCCTCGTCCAAGGCTTTCTCACGTCTCTACAGCTCTTGTACACATTCCTCTTTGATTCCAATCAAACGATGAATCTCTTGCTCATAAACTTCCTTCAAAGGGTGCTGAGGTACGGCAGCCAGTGTCAGAACCCATTCTTTAACAGCGCGAGCGGCAGACATCAAAAGGAGCGACAAAAAGGGGGGGAGAGAGAGAGCGGAGAACAACCCAAGGGAGAAATAGAAAAGAATAACCCCAGCAGGAATGACAACAACTGAACAAAAACACATACACGCCTATTTAAAGCCTCATGCCCAAGAATTTTCAACACGTGTATGAGTAATGAGATCAGCCAAGGCCTGAGCAAGAGCCACGTCAATAACACGACGAGCAGCTGAAACATAAGCCAAATCCAGACGAAAAGCTACCCGACGGCGTCTTAACTCGGAACGGCTGATCAATAAGCCCACAGATACCTCGTCACCGGTGCGCCTATGTTTTCCCATGTGAGATTCTGTATCCATCAGCATTCCGTGTGAATCTGCATGCCCCTGTTCAAGGTAACTACATACAATGGGGTGAATATCCAGAATTCGCCTTAATAACGATACTTCTACTACCAAGCTATAGTAGCTAGCCATTGGTCACGCGGAACATAAATGTGACTCAATAAGCTATCATATTTAAAGGCCTCTGACTCGAAGCACGAGCGTTATCCAAATAAGAGTTACAAATAAAGTCATAAAGAGAGAGAGAGAGAGAGGGGAGAAGAAAAGAGGAAAAAAAAAAGTCATAACCCGACATAAAAACAATAATAGAGAAGATTAACAGGTAAAACCGCCCCACACCGAGACCTTTAAGGCGCTCACGACTCGTTTTCTTCCGCCATTTTTGCCTTGGCATCTGACAACAATCGCTCACCCTCCTCTAGCGCCTTCTTGGCCTGAGCAATTTGGTCGACAACCTCACTCGTCTCTTTAATCAGACGTTGTTGGGTCTCTCGCAAAATCTGCAAGTTAGCCTGATCAGAAGCAACCCTCTCCTCGAGACCAGCGACGATTACTGGAAGTTGATTCCGACGGGCATTCGCCTTCGCCTCTGCCTCCCGCCAAAGAGCTTCTAGCCATCCAATGTTAAACCGCATATTGGCAGCATCATCAACGATTCGACGCCAGCTCTGCAGCTGCATACCAGAAGGGTGGTCGCCAGCCTCCACCATCTCGCCCAACACATCCAAGACATTCAAGGTATGAGACACAAGGACGTTAGCATTGGAGAAAACCGCGTCAGAGGCGATATGACCATGCTGCATCGCCACTTGAGTATATAGGGTCTCGTAGCGAGGAGGCACCCAAAACCCAAAAACCGAGACATAATTCTACCCATCTCGGATTTGGCGTTGCTCCATGGGTTTGCCTGTGAGAAGGAACGCAGGCGGATCACTACGCCCAGCACCAGCCAACAGGTTGGGTTGAACAACCTACTCGGAAGCTGGAACCTAGCGACCATGATCGCTCAAGGTTTTGGTCCTCTTTATTTTGTCACGGCCATCCCTGGCTTCTGAACGATCCTGTTTACCCATGACCTGGAAAACGATTATAAAAAATAAAAAAAAGAGCGACTTACAAATGAAGAAGTCACAACGTCTTGGCGACTAGCAGGAGGAACAGAAGAAGAGGAACTCCCAACCGAAATACTCGAGTCTACAGGCTGCCTGTCTCGTTGCCCTAGAAAGTCCAAGAAAGAGGTATAAGAAAAATGCCAGAAAGAAAGAGAACAATCTCCCTACACTTCCACCCTCTCATATGTATATATATATATGAGGCAACGCGTCATTTAATAGGGAAAGGACAATGAACAGACACGCGTCAACTTGATGGACGAAGTACCTGACGATTCTCGTTGTGACATCACCGGCTGATTCGGTAAAACACCAAGACCAGGTACAGAGCTAGAACTAGCACCAATAGGTCGATGAGGATGGTATGTTGATGATCGCCCTCTGAGCAGAGCGGCAGCCCTGTCTGAAAATGACAGTCGGGGAGATCGAGGCAACCGCGGAACAGGAACTATGCCAGCATCACGGCGTGCCTGCATCTCGGCAAACCTCGGTGGAAGATCCTTCACGTCAATATTGAACCATTCATGAGCAAAATATCGTAATGGACCATGCGGAGGGGAGGGGAGCCGAAAAGATACGGTAATGAGTGCCCAAGGAAGATCACCAAGAAAACAATAAAAGGAGAAGCAATGAAGAACTTACCTCAACCTCCCGAGGAAGAGTCCCGCAAAGGTTACGAACGACGTCCCTGATCTTCGATGAAGAGGGCGGCCTCCTATTCCCTTTGCCCCGAGATGAGGGCGCCTCAGCATGCCTGCTCTTAGCGCCAGAAACCAATCCATGAAGACGCATGACATCTGAGGGGATCCTGGTGCGCCCCAGGCGATAGAGTTCTGGCACGTTGGGTGGAGGAACCATCACGCCATCAAATGACAAGGCACGATGCACATCTTCCATTTCATTTACCCAGTACGAAAACCACTTATGCGTGACTTTCAAATCCCGTTCAAGCTGTGGGACCTTTAAAGGGTTAAAACGCGAGCTAAAGAAGCGAGGCTTTTCACCCTGAAATACAAAACGTATAAAGCTCTCCTCTACCATCCGAGGGTCCGATGGGAATGCAGGCGAAAGGTAAGAGCCAGCCCCTTGATCAAAACCCGCCTGACGAGCAATGCGATTCAAATTATAAGCCTCAGCGTAAAACTTGCCCTTGTAAAAACCTGGAAGATAACCTGGCGTCACGGCGGCCACGAAATTGCATGCGTCCAAGTTAGGAACATCTGAGTCGACATCTACAAAATCCTCTGGGAAGAGAGACACAAACCGATGGGAGGCTTCCCCACATGCGCTGTCGTCATACGGGCAGAAAGTGAACTCGTTGATATCATCCAGTAGGGGTGCCAAACGGACGGACGGCTTGGCAACAGCCTTCTCGTAGAGAGTCGTTTGATGAAAGGAAACATGGTAAGTGACAGTGTTTTCTGTACCATCCGCCGCAGTCACGACCCGCTCACTAGTAAGCCCCAAAACCTTTATTTCTGGCCTATAACGGCGGTAATACTCCCACGCCCACATCTCGCATGAAGTTTCCAGGAAGAAACATTTCGACTGTGAAGGAGGAGTTGTTAACCCTCTGAATGTCACTCACCAGCAAGTCCAAATGATGGTATAGCCCGCCCAGAAACATGGGCGCAAAAGGGAATGAGACGCCACGCGACATGAGTATCGCCATAACCATTGACTCATCCTTCACAACGTTTGTCGGAGAATGCTCAATGACCTCGTGAGAAAGAAAATAAGACAAGAAGGCGGCCAACTCGTGTCGCTCGGTAGACCCAGCCGGAGGAGAAGGGGGCTCCCAACCTGACCCGTCCGACAACTTGGGCGCCCACATTTTTACCCACAAGTTCAGGGTAGCCCGCTTGGCAGCTCTCCTGGGGACTGAAGAGGTGATAACCTCCTTTGTGGAAGCCGCATCCTTCCCCTTCCTTGATATTGCACTGGAACCTCCCTGTGTTCCAGAAGGCGCACTTGTTTTGGAGACTAATTTCCTTGACTCCGTGCGTGCCTGCTTCAAGAAATATAGTATAGATTCGTCAGCATCGGACAAACTACCCGACGCCTCTTTGAAGTCCTGACTCCCATAGAGCGGAAGATCGGTCAGTGACACCACGTATTCCAATGTGGGTGATGCTTCTCCCCAAGAAAGGAGGCATGTGTAGACCAAAGGGACCCATCTAAGAGATAGAAGAATCATATCCCGGTTGTTCCTGGTAATATGCATGTAGCGTGATGAAGAAAGAGCCTCCATCAACCCCAACTTGATGATTACATCTTTGCAATAGGGGATCGAAAGCATGTACTCGATCCATGGCTGCCATTCTGGACAGGGAGTCGCTCTGGAAAGAAATTCTATCCTCGGGAGGACGAAGTCGCCACGATTGAGACGAATCCGACAGAGGGAATTAATGGGAAGAAGAGGCGGATGCTCGATCTCTTTCTCCAAGAGCCAATCACTAGTTTCTTGGTCTGTCACTTTGGGGGTCAAAAGCGGATGTTTTACTAACCCGGAGAAGGAATCTATCGTCCAAGAGGGAGGTGAAAGATACGCCTGGGGTAGCCACCCGCCTGAGATTTTCAGCAGAACTCTGACTAGCAAATAGGGTCGCCAAGCGTTTACCCGCCCCTGGGGGAAAAAACCTTTCCTCCTCGGGTAAAATAGGAAGCAGGTGGGGCACCTCTTCCCCCTCACTGGAAGAGTCGCTATCACCAGAAGAGCTTTCAGTGTTGGAACTTTCGTATTCACTCATTGCGTGTTTGGTGTCGCCTAAAGGAAAGAAAGGTGATAAGTTAAGGATGGAGGAGGCCCGATGCCGCTCGAAAGGAAGGAGGGCGATAGGAAGGGAGAGAAGAGGGAGAGTGTTCTTGAAGGAATGAAAGTGAGTGAAACGAAAAAACAATATATATACAGCCAGTATTTATAGATGGTAAAAGGGCATGATCAAGGGTAATCGAAACGACATGACAGAATCCGAAAAGACGCTAACCCTAAAAAGTAACCGCAAGATATAACCGCTTCACCTATCCCACGTGCCACAATAATAACACGTGTCATTATGGGATCCTCGGGAAGGTGTACAAAAGAATATGATAATAGAGTGAGTTCGCATGGATACAAGGGGACTCGCAAGGAAGCAAGCCCCTTAAGGATTGATAATAACAAGGGGATTCTCCAGGGGCCAATCCTAAGAAACACGAGGACAAGGGGACCTGCAAAGAGCAAGCCCTTGGGAATCAAAGAGAGCAGAGGAGGTCTTCGAAAGAGTACAGGCGTCCCAAAAAAGGGTCGCCTCACGAGGAGAACATCTCGCTCCTAAGGATATCTTAAACAAACGGTGAGCCTATACCATTTGACGTCTTAATGGGAGGCGTCTCGTCAAAAGTCGAGGATCAAGAAAGATTGCTTAAGAGTTGCGATAGACTGTTGAGGAGGCTAATGCCTTGCCCAAACAGCCAGGGGACTTAATGTAGATACCCGAAAAGTACCAAGGAAGAAGTGTGGTTTCCCCATATCCGGAAAAAGCGACAAAATAGCACCCCCACTCAATAAGGGGGCACCAAGTTCCCCCCCTTTATCCTCAAAAGGAGTGCTACTAAGACAAGACGTGCCCCCTAAAAGGATCTAAGGTACAGTTGTACGGTTAGAAGGGACGGTAGCAAGATAAGGAAATAGAAAAGGGCACACACTTATCATTTCCATTTGAGGAAATAACTATAAATAGGGGTCCTTTCTCCAATGAAAGGACTAAGTGATATCATTGTGGGAAATTGTGTTCTACTTCTAGGAACTAGTCTCTCTCCTACCCACTTCTATTTGTACCTGTATATCCTGTACTGTGTACAGTCAGTTTTTGAAGCTGAGAGAGATTATATTGAGCCATCGGTTTGAGTGGCCTCAGAAAAGGGGAAATGAATGGTTCATTGGAAGGATATCCCAGACTCTACCAAATGGGTGTCTTGTTGTCAAGTTCCCAGATCCATCTGAAGTTGAATTGGTGTCATTCAAAACGTGTACTGGGGTTGTAAAGAAGTACCAGCATCTTGAGGCCTTCCACTGGGCAGTGAGGCCCCTTATTTTCTCCCTGGGACTTTTTACTGCAGTGAGATTGAGAGTGTTAGTTGGTGATGGGAAAAGTCCGGATGCTTAGACTGTGTGAGTGGAAGTTGGTGATGGGAAAATTTTGGATGCTCAGACAGGTAGGAAAAGTTGGAAGGTTGGGAATAATCTCTTTCGAGAATGATCAACTTCAGTTCTATCTAGGTAACTCAAGTATCTTAGCTTGCCGAGCCTACTAGGAGAAATACGGAATGTAGTTCGTGTAAGCTGCCATGTATTCTCTAAATTACGTTACAATTACTTTAAAAAATGAGCAACCATATGTTAGAGCATTGCTCGGTCGAACTGCTATCTCAAGCATGTTTGTTAATATTAGTGATCAAAACTATAAGTCTTGATTTCTAGTCTACTATAGCTAATCTCGGACTAGGATAGAAAGTGTAGTTGAGCTCAAGAACTCCATGGCGATCATCATACAAGACGAAGGACTACTCAAGGAACTGGTGGATCTTCATCGACTAAAAGGTATGTGGAGACTTGAACTTATCTATCACTCAAAAGTCTATCTACTCTATCTCCTATTTTGAGACAAAAGTCGTTTTGCTATATAGACTTTGATTATACACATTTGCTATTTCGAGCCGAGTTTATCTCGCCTATCTATTTCTCGAAATATGTGTTGGTAAGCTTTTGCTTTGGCCAAGTTCATCTTTACCTACTGACGAAAGTCATGACACGTTTCAATCATTTTGGAAATTGCTTACTTTGACGGAATGTCCTCTAAGAATGTTTCAATGATTGAAATTAGAGTTTAGATCATATAACAATGTTGGAAGTAAGCATTGTATGGCAACACATATATGTATAAGTCCTTGCTTCCTTGAACAGAAGTTTGCGAACTTTGTTGATCAAGAGAACCGGAATCGAGCCGTGAGCCAAGTTCGCGATCATGAACCGATTCAAGTGAATCAAATCGTTTTTGCTTCGATTGTGTCTTGTGTAGTTACATAAGATTTCCTTGCAATTGAACAAACTCTCTAACTAGTTCATTTGAGTCATTTGAACTAGTTATGGTGAAGAAGAATATGGTTGATATGAAAGTGCTCATATGGCTAACCATTTGGTTAACTATTTTTGAACCAACAAATGTTCATGTTTGGGTACGGTTACATAAACCCAAAATAGTACATTTCATTTGTGTGTAACAAGCTAAGTTTCGATCCAACGGTTGAAAGATATTAGCTTGAATCTAATCGAGTTTTCATCTAACGGTGAATATTGAATGCTTTGTTACCAAGCTAACATTGATTTGCAAACCCGATTTGAAAGACTATATAAGGGAGAACTCTAGTGGCTGGGAAACCTAATCCCCACACCTTCCGTGTGATACTAGTTGTATTATCTAGAGTCGATTCTCCTTTAACCTTAGGGTTCTTCTCGAAAACCAGGTTAACGACTTAAAGACTTCATTGGGATTGTGAAGCCAGACCGATACTACTTTTTCGTAGTTGTGTGATCTGATCTTGTTGATTCTATCGTTTTGAGTACAATCGTAACGATTGGCTTGAGATCTTTATCTCCGATAGGCAAGATGGAAAAGTAGTCACAAACATCTTCGTCTCATCGTTTGTGATTCCACAAATCTTTTTCCACTGCGTCGATTAGGATTATTGTGAGGTGATTGATAATACTAGGTTGTTCTTCGGGAATATAAGTCTGGGTTATCAATTGGTTCCTGTTCACCTTGATTTATCAAAACACGGAACAAAACTTGTAGGTTTATCTGTGGGAGGCAGTTTATCTATTCTCGTAGACTTTTACGTGTGATCTGATTTGTTTATTAAAGTCTTCGACTTTGGGTCGTATCAACTCTTAGTTGTGGGTGAGATCAACTAAGGGAATCAAGTGCGTACTATCCTGCTAGGATCGAGACGTAAGGAGCGCAAGCTGTACCTTGAATCAATGTGAGATTGATTGGGGTTCAACTACATCCAGATCGAAGTTAGTTTGTAGTAGGCTAGTGTCTGTAGCGGCTTAATACAGTGTGGTGTTTAATGTGGACTAGGTCCCGGGGTTTTTCTGCATTTGCGGTTTCCTCGTTAACAAAATTCTGATGTCTGTGTTATTTCTATTTCGCATTATATTTTGTTATATAATTGAAATATCACAGGTTATGCGTTTGAATCAATCAATTGGAAATCCGACATTTGGTTGTTGATTGAAATTGATTGATCCTTGAACATTGGTCTTAGGTACCGTTCAAGTGATTTCTCTTGTATTCAATTAGACTCGCAGATTTCTATTTACTTGAGAAAGAATTGAATCAAGAAAGAGAGATAAAACTCTTTGATATACTTTTTATAGATTGAGTCTTATTGATTCTCTTAAAAGTATATTGGAGTTTGTCCATACAGATTGCTAAGCGAAATAGTGGGTGTGGTTGTTGTACCCCGCTTTTTCACCATATGATCAAGTCCATGGTACATACTACTGCATAAATGATTATGGGTTCATTAGATCTAATTTTACAGTGTTTATATGGAGTTTTTCCCTTTCCAGTCAAATTTCTGTTTCTGTAAATACTGCGTTTTCACTTGATGTTTATCAATAGTAAGATCTATGGATGTCTTTAAAAACCATAAATCTCACTTTGAAACCAATTGTTCAACTATGGAATATGGAGGGATGATGAGTGAGCTTCACTATATACAAAAATAAAATAAAAAATAAAGCCCAAAATTAACAACAAAAAAACAAGAGCAAGTTCTTTACACCTGCCTGCCTAAGTTTTAAGTACAATCGGACAGATATTTAGAAGACTGATCAAAAGCTGTAATATTACTTTGTAGTTTGCAGAACCATCAAGTATTCCCGCATCCTTCACAAGTTGTTCTGTCAAGTCAGAGAGTCGGGCAATTTCATATTCTGCTTCGGAAAGACTCTTCCGGGATGATATCATCAATGCTTGCCTGTGAGGTAATGTTAGCTTTGAGTCTTCTGGGAAGATATCATCAATTTCATATCTGCTCAACATATCCTCAGCTTTGTGTCGTTGAGTTCAGATTTCATCATGTCGACTTCATTATCTTTATCCTGTAACTCCTTGCTGGTTTGGATAAGCTGTTTCTCTCTGCTGGTTAGTTCCTCAAGTTTTTCCGTGCGTGGAGAAGATCAATATCCCTCTCTTGTAAAATAAGTTGACTGGAAGTCCACTCAAATTTTAGATGCTGAATTTGAAGCCTCACCTCCACTAGTTCCGACTCTTTAACACGAAGGAGATTTTGCATTTCTTCAAATTCAGAAGTGTTTTGCTCTAGCTTAGTCTGAATGGAAATAATCTCCTGGTTTGCCAATTCAAGAGAAGATCTCTCTATATTCAACTCCTCTTGTAACTGTGATATCAACTCCTCATCCAGATTCAAGTCCCCTTAACTTCCTTATTTTGACCCTTCGCAAGGCTAATACCTGCTCGCTCGCTCTCTACTTCTACTTGTGCGTTTTCCAATTTTTTTAAGTAAGATATCATAAAACTCTTCTGTTTCTTCAGTTCTTCCAATTGGTTTCGAGTTGGTTCCCCCTGCTCTTCCCTTTTCTGCCGGGAAGATGCCAAAGACTTTTGAGAAGAAACTAGCTCGGACTTCATATATACAATAAGCTTCTCCACTCTCTTGAAATCTTCAAAAGTTTCATTAGCTTCGTCCAAATTTCTGTGTGCACTTTCCCCATGTATTTTAGTTCTTCTTTTGCTGAAAACCACTCCATAGTCCGCTTTTGTAAATGTTCTTCCGCAAGTTTCAGTCTTCCCTTCTCAAGTTCCCTCATCTTAATCGACTCCTGTAGCTCAAGTTGCTTTCAGTTAAGCATTTAGTGAAGCTCTTGGGCCTCGAGTCCTTGTCTCTTAATTACCTCAGTAGCCTCTGGAGCTGAATCCCGGAGTTCAGTTCTGAACCCATCATTGTAACCTCCTCAGTCTTTTGAGTTAACTCATTTCTCATCTTAGCGAGTTCATCTTCCTTCAAAGAGAGTGCATATTTTGCAGAACCAACATGCTGGTCCTTCTCCTTGACTGTAAGTTTAAGGCTTGAGAGCTAGACTGAAATCAACCAGCTTAAAGTCCTCTACGATTTTTTCCTGTGTCGACCGAGCTGCAAGAACTTCTTCTTGGCATTCGAACTCTACCTTTGCTTGGTTAAATTGTTCATCTTCCAACAGCATTATACTCTCCGCTTTCTTGAGATCTTCTTCCTTCTTCAGTAATACTACCAAGGCGGCTTGACAGTTTAGTTCCACAACACCAAAATAATTCAGTTTCCTGTCGTATTTTAGAGACCATAACTGTAGAAAAAAGAATACCATTTTTGTCATTATACTACTTACACTAAACTAATCCAACCAAGTAATGTAACCATAAGAACAGGCAGCTCAATGAAAATTACAAGAGCAAGAAAAATTGCTATGCCAACTGCCTTAACTAGCAATTTGTACAAAATGAACAGATAGTAAAGATATAATCCAAGCCTCCCTGATGAGTTCAGCTGCTATTCCGTCTATATGGATTTCAGAACCAGTCAAATCAACATTCTATTATAAGTGGTTTCAATCTACCTTACAGCCTGCTAGTGTAAAAGGATTTGCATCATATTATCAAATGCAATATGTAGTGAATTCTGAATTTATGAACGATAGTACAGGACAGGCATCAAACACCTATCTGCTGTGAATTATATGCATTGACAATACATTCTTGATTAGGTTTTTGAGACAAATAATAATCTTACGGATTAAAAAAACCTAATTAATACTCGTGTAATCACAACAAGCAAGAATCACACAACATTAGGGTTCTCCAGGATGGTCAATTTATTTAACCCTAATTTGACACCTAAATCCTCAAGATTAGCTCAAATCACTCACCAAAAACAAGTAAACCATTGACAACACACAATTTCTTGAGAATGTAAGGAAGACGAAATGACTCAACTTTCTGAAAAAAAGAAAAGAAAAAGAAAACTTGAGAGTTACCTTTCAAGGTCTTTGAGGAGAAGAAGTGTAAGGAAGGTTAAGATGAAAAACAGGTGATGAGATTTCCATGGTTATCATCAGCAGCAGCGTAATATTATTAGTAAATCTCATCATCATCAACCTGAGATACATAGAGAAAGGAGAGATTTCTTGGAAGTGGAGAAAGGGACTCTGGTTTGGAGGGAAAGAAAATCGGAATCCTTTTTACAGGGAGAGAAAGAAAAACAGAAGAAGAAATGAAAGTCACGGTATTTTAGGAAGGATTTACCTATTCGCCACCCATGTTTTTCCTAGTTACCACCCTTTCACAATTTCTAAAATAATTTTAGTTTTCGATTATGTTTTGTGGGAATTATATAATTATCCCTCCTTTTCACGGGCTTCACAAATACCCTTATGACACAACAAATATTTCCCTCTCAATTCAAAGCCCATCAGGGGTCCATTAAGGTTTCTGTAACATTACAAATGTACCCTTCATATATATTTATTAATCTAAACCAAAAATCTTTTAATAACGGGAAGAAAAACAGGAAGCGAGAGAGAGAGAAGTCGTTCTTCAGCTGAAAACTCAAAGGAAAAAATTTGGAAATTTTTTTCTGAGAATTCTAGGGTTTGAATCAACAGAAAATCTGCTTCTTCTTCTTCTACTGAATTTGTATTCATCAATTTAATCGATTGAATCCGTAAATCTGAGATTTGAGAGCCTTTTCTTCATCAACAACACAATCAACAAAATCTTCTCAATTTGTTTTTCTGAAACAAATTGGTAATTGTGATTCGTGATTGAACATGAACAGAATTGTATATGATATTTGCATGTTCGATTTGTAGTTTATAAATCTTCATCTTTGACTTCAGTTTGTTTGTATTTTCTGTTGCAGAGATCGTGATTTTGGAAGCTTGATTTTGTGTGTTTGATTCTACTGGATTGATTGGTTCATTTACACATTTTTTGAATTCGAGATCGTTATTCATCTCTTAAACAGGTATTATTCAATCTCCGGTTTTTTATTTTGATTTTCTGTTGTTTTACTTAAACCGGCTCATGATTTAATGTTATGTTGTTTATAATTCATGATTTTAGCTTCAATGTTCTTTCTATGAAGCAGTTATGAATCATTTTGGAGAATACTAATTGTTGACAAATTATTAGGAGAATTATTTGGAGAATACTGAGTGTTGATGAATCAGTTTTGGCATAATTAGAAGTTAGAAGTTAGTGTAATCAATTAGAAGTTAGAAAGTAGTGTTGATAAACTCAGTTTACATATCTTAGTTTACATATTTGATGTTATACATTGAATATAACTTTCACGAGGGGGCGCAACCCCCGAGAGATATGCGACATAATTTGAATTTATAGGTTAGGTTAGGTTTAGGTTGTTTTCTTATGGTTTGCAATGAAATTTTTAACATGGAGCATGTATGGTCATGTTGTATTTCATGTAGCAGGTTAACATTTGCACCGATTGCATACTAATCCGATGCGAAGTAACATATATGATATTGTTTATGTTGTTTTTTTTTTGTAGCAAATCTTGGTTGTTGACATAGTTTTTTCATAGTTGACACTGTAAATTTGTACAATATCCAGATTATTGTATCAACATTGGTTGTTGATGCAAGTTTGTTGGATCAACTTTCATTGTTGATGCAAATAACCTGGATAATTTTCTGCTTATGGTTGTTGACAGATGTTTTATTGGATCAACATCGGTTGTTGATGCAGGTTTATTGGATGAACTTTCAATGTTGATGCAAATAACTTGGATAATTTTCTGATTATGGTTGTTGACAGATGTTTTATTGGATCAACATTGGTTGTTGATGCAGGTTTGTTGGATCAACTTTCATTGTTGATGCAAATAACCTGGATAATTTTCTAATTATGGTTGTTGACAGATGTTTTATTGGATCAACATTGGTTGTTGACAGATTATGGTGTCAATATTGGTTTGTTGATCCCAAATTCTGAACACAACTTTTTTTTATGTTTTATTAGTTTTGTTGATATGTTATGGTTGTTGCAGGCCAGAGATGGTTGTTGCAGAGTTCACATTTTGCAATTTGACCATCTTGCATGTTGTTTCGGAATCATCTACTCTCAGCGAGATGATTAGTGTACCAGTGTTCCGCGAGGAGTCTATTTCCAGGATGATCAACTTTTTGAGGAGGATGTTGTTCTGAAGTTTTGTGATGCTTCTCCTATTTTTCTGAACTGCTTTTTTATGACATACATTTTGTTTAGTTTATGTCACCTTGGATGTTAGTTCTTTCATATGCTTTCCTAGTTTTCTTGTTGGATATGTTATGTTTTTAATGACATACATTTTGTTTTATTTGTTATGATGAATGTTATTCTTGTGTTTGTAAAACTTATGTAAGTTTGCAGGTTCCAGGTTTACTGGTTTTTACAGGAAAAAGTACTATGTAAACAGTATCAACATATCATTGTTGATCCTATTCATGGGATCAACTTCCATTGTTGATCCCCCATTACTGGATCAACTTCCATTGATGATGCTTAATAAAAAGGAAAAAAATTGCATGGTTTTATCTGTATATACAAGTTAACTCCATTTGTTGTACATACCTGAAATCTTTAATATTAACATTCACTCACTTGATAAGAAACCAATTACTCATTCATCCATTATTGTTGACCCATTGCTTTTTGGGATCAACTTCCATTGTTGATCCCCCATTACTGGATCAACTTCCATTGTTGATACTTAAAAAAAGGAAAAAATTGCATGGTTTTATCTGTATATACAAGTTAACTCCATTAGCTGTGCATACCTGCAATCTTTAATACCAACATTCGTTCACTTGATAACAAACCATTCATTCAATGTTTTATAGATGGATAGAAATTAGTAAACCAAACTAATAGTAATATTAATTCATAACAAACCATTACTAACACAACATCCAAATTGTTTAGAACATAAACAGACTTGCAGACATTTCTTTACAGTAACTAAGATGTATTTGCAAACTAACTTCCAATGAGCAGACCTACATTTACTTACCAAGATATGTTAAAATACACTAAGATGTTTCTTTGTCAGAGCATGAATAGTATGTTGCGCTAATATAATGTTTCAACAGAGTCTTGTAAATTGAGTATTTCTTCAAATGAGTCGGTAAGTTATTGTGCTTTCTTCTTCTTTCAATCTGTTTCTGTTCTTCAACCAATATCTTCTTGTTCATCCTCTTCCTTTTGGGTGCTACATTTTCTTGAATCGGTTGTGTGTGAATCATCTTCTTATTTACTCTTCGCACTTAACCGTGGTGATCTTCTCGTTTCTTTCACCTATTTCAAACAACAAAAATCTAGTTAGCAATCTTATTCATTTAATACACAACACAACAATAACAGTTAGTAATATTGGATCAACTTCTGTTGTTGATCCCATTGATTGTATCAACTCTTGTTGTTGATTCTATTTTATGGGATCAACTCCTGTTGTTGACACCATGTATTTATATTACAATCAGTTCATTCATTTACAATCAATTCATCAATTCATATCTAAGGAAGTGTTGCTATCTACATGATTTGACTAACACCCACTCGGCTTGTAATTTGCGATTTTTGGAACTGCAACCACATGACAATGTATACAATTAAATCGTGTTAAATGTTTTTTCCTCAATAATGGATTTAGTTGGATACAAATTCTGCAGATACGTTATGTTCCAAATAAGTTTCACACAGTTTCAAGCATAGTGCTAGTTAGAAAAACCAAAACCAAAACTGAACTAGCATTAGATTTCTAATTTCAAGCATTCAACAAGTAATAAGATCACATGTTATTGTCATAGTGAAAGAACCTATACAAAGAAGGGAATGGCATGTCCACCAACAAAAAAGGTAAAAAAAAGCTTCTAAGTAATAAGATCACTTACAATACCATTTATTTTGCGATCGACTTTGGTTGTTGAAACAATTTTATGGGATCAACTCCTATTGTTGATCCCATCTATGGTCTACCATTACCATCAACAACAACTTTAATATTGTCGATCTGTAGAATTATTATCAATATTGAAGAAATACTTTACAATCAACATGCAACACAACAATAACATGTAATCTTTGAGTTTTATGGGATCAACTCCTATTGTTGACCCTATCCATGGTGTAACATTTAGCATCAACATCAACTGAAGAACACACATTCAGAGAACAATAACTTTTTGTTTTGCAGAAACCTCAACTGTATAATTATCATGCAAATACTGATGAACACACACACAATAAAATAATTTGAAATCACTTTCTTACCTATATCAACTGCAACTGCAACTTTGAAATCAAATTAACCTAAAATCAAAATCAAACAAAAAAAATTAATTCCTTGATACTGTCCTATGAGTTCACTCTATGAGTTCCCTCGCAACTATTTACTTTGATACTGTGGTTAATTCCTTGCCTACCAGCTTCGTTATGTCAGAGCGCGATAAAGTATTATGGCAGTGTAATCAGGTCCAACATGCCCAAGATTACTTGATGGCAATCCCCATTGAAGGTATGGGTCAGACAATTGGTCCGAGATATTTCAGCGCAATTCTCAAGTACAGGTTGGGGATTCCTCTCTTTGAGGAAGATGGGATTTGTCCTAGTTGTTCTGCTGAGATCATGCGGTGCATTGCAAAAATGATCTTGGTTTGAAGTTCAGACACGACCTCATTCGTGATACTTTTGCGGATATATGTTATCGAGTGGGGGTTAGGCTAGGAAAGAAGTGGACCTTGGTTTTCTAGGCGATAATGGCACTTCGGACTAAAGCCTGCAGACATCTTGGTTTTCAACTGGGATAGAGGTCGTGATGTTTGTCTAGATGTTACGGTTGTTTCCCCTTTCACTGGGAATGGTGTTCGCTCCTTTATACCCGGTCATGCCATTGAAAAAGTTATCTCTCTCAAACGTAAGAAATATCTGGAAAAGTGTAATGCTCATGGTTTTGGTTTTGGCACCTTCGCTTTTACCACTCTTGGTGGTATTGGTGACGAGACTATCGACTTTCTTAAGAGACTACGTAATTATTCGGCTAGTCATGATGCTAATGTTAGAGTTGGAAATTTTCTTTTCCATAGGATAGGGGTGGCCCTTCAGAGAGGGATTGGTACACAACTTGTTTCTCGTGTGCCAACTAATTTTCTGAAAGAGCCTGATTTAGAGTGTTGCTTTTAGTATTATTGTAAAAGACAATTGATATTTTATACAAAACTAATTATATCCCGAACCAATTCATAGTATCTAATAACAGTAATCGACATCAAATCATACATGCAATTTTTTTTTCTTCAGAAACTGAAAATCAAACTCGAAATTAAAACCATAAGAAATCAAAATCAAAACCCTGAAAAATCATCCTCGAAAACATAATCTTCACCAATAACAATAAGTAGTTGCAGGAATCGATGACAAATCATACATGCAACAATTTTTTTTTCTTCAGAAAATGAAATCTGATTACAAAATCGAAATCGTAAATCTGTAACAAATCAAAATCAATACTAAAATCATCAACAAAATACAGTTGATATATGAGGGATTTTAGTGTTTTTACCTGTTTAAGCCTTCTTTTGTTCTTCAAACTCAGTAAACTCAGTAATACCTAATTTTCTATCATTCTTTTCACTGTTTTTTGATTTTTCTTCTAAGTAAAGATGATTCCAATGATTCGGTTATGATGATATACACAGATCGATGCTTTTGTTTCTGGTTTTGATCGATTTTCTTTTCAGTTTTTTGAAATCAAAATCCGTAGATGCAGTTACGTGAGAGAAGCAGGAGAGAAGAAACTCGAAATGAAAAGGATACTGAAGTGAATGACGTAACGTTATAAGCCTCAAATATATTGAGGGGCAAAATCGTAATCTAACAATCCGGATATTTTAGGGGAGGTATATTTATTTAGGGGAAGGGTATTTTTGTTGGGCCTCTATTCTAGGGGTATTTAATTAATGTACCCTTCTGTTTTTTCCAATTTACCACCTACAAAAGTCAAATTAAATTTACTATAACTATCATTACCATTGTTTATCTTTTTCTTCCCTAATCTCTTTTTTCATCTGAAAAACCATTAAAAAAACCTAAAAACCCTAATCTGTTTTGTCATCCGTAAACGGTATATATAGATATAAACTTAGGATTCTTCTTCTTCCTTTTAAATTAATCAAAACTAGTGGAAGTGTTAAAAAAATCATTAATCTGTTAACGAATAAATTATTGTCAATGCCTTACAAAAGTGTATATAATTAATTGATGAACAGGTTACATTCAAAGCTCTAAAATCCGAAAGAAGCTATAGGCGAAGCTATATGAGTAGTTGTCTAGCACGCTACTGTTGAGAAAAACTCTAATCGCTCGTACTACCACTCAAGCATTGATAGTCGTCCAAATATGGAGGACTACAAATTTTAGTTTTGATCTTCCCTATCCTGGATTTTTTTTTTCTTTGGTAGTGGATCATAGAGGCGGATCACTTTACCAATTTTAAAGTTTGACCATTTTAAAAAGATATTCAAAATCAAACCGGTGGGTAAAGCAAAAATAAATTAAAAGAAAAGAGAACGGAGGGTGACGATGGAGCTAAAGGTGGTCGGTGGTGGAAGAAAAGATTGGTCTACAGTAGAGATGGATTTTTTTTTCTTGCAACTTAGGGTTCTTTGTTTTGGACCTTTTGGTTGATCGGTTTGTTTATCGTTAGATGTAAACAAAAAGTCAATAGGTAGTAATTAGGATTTGTTACAAACCATATGGGTTGTAAATAGGATAAATGGAGGTGGAAACTAATGAGAGTGGCAAATAGGAAAAGTGTAGGTGACAAATAGGTGAAACCTTTAGGAAACAGAAGTGGTTTCAATCTACCTTACAACCTTTTAAGAAATACTCCTTCTAAAGCAAGAGTTATTACTAACCCAACCACTTCTTTCTCAAGGCATTAAAGTCCGAAAATTTGTTTAGCTGGTAAGCTTTTTGCTTCTGGAATCATTTTTTTTTACTCGGCAAAAGATATATAATGAAAAAGCTTACGAATAGTAAGCTGAGAAAGGATACAGACCACAACCCAAAGGGAGAGGAAGAACAGGCTCAACCTCACCAAACTCAACAGAGCCTAAACATCTTAGAAAGAACCCAAGCAAAGAGACATACGATACAAAAAGAAAAGAATCCCAATTAGTAATTACTTGATCTAGAGAGACCCCTGTCAAAGAGTCCGAGTTTTTACATCAGAAGAAAGTTTGGGTTTTTATATTTTCTATAAGTTTCGTAAAGCTCGTCGTCCCGTTGTTGAAAATGATGTCGTTCCGATAATTCCAAATACCCCAACAAATAGGCTGCTGCAAAGACTCGCCAAAGACTTTTTCTGTAATGATGATGATTTTTCACTCCCCATCCTTTGCTTCTGGAATCATGTTGGGGCAGAATGCAGAAAAAGCTGCTAAGTTTATCTGGCCTTATCTAAAGTGTAATAACAGTTGGCAACTAATAGTGAGAGCTCTTGATCCTATTAGATTCTACACAACCGATGATAAAGATGCAATTTTGTTTAGAGATACTTGGAACTTTGATGGTCATCTAATAGTTCTTAGAGATTGAGATCCTTCCTATCCTTATCAACACCTGAAATTTGACACCTCTCCTTTTTGGTTGCGATTTTAAAATCTTCTTTCTGAATTCCCTTATCCGGAAATTTTAAGGCTTTTTGCTGAAATTGTTGGAGAAACAATTGTTGTTGAACTGGATGGAGTTCATCCAACTACTTCTACAAAATTCAGAGCGATGATAATAATGAATGTTAATACTTCAATGCTAAAAGGTATTCATGTTGTTAATGATGCAGGTGTTTCTCGCTGGGTGGGTTACTTTTTTGAAAAGCAACCTTACAAACTCTGTACAGAATGTCGTGTTCCAAATCATGATTCTGAATTATGTGGTGATAGAAAGACTAGACGTACCAATATGGAAAGTAATATCAAAAAATTTGGTCCTGGTCTTGGACAAATAATTTTGCATGTTAGAAATCTAGAGGAGCTTGTTAATTTGTATATGCAACATGGCCATCAAAGAAGATCAAATCTTAGAGAACCTGTTTCTTTTGAGTCTGATTCACTAGATGGTATGCTTTTGTCTTACTTCACAGCTACAGATTCGCAGTCAATGGTATGCTTTTCTCTTACCTCACAGCTACAGATTCGCAGTCAAATTCTTATATTGCACCAGCTGACATAGCATTACCTCACCAAGATTTGGCTATGGTTGTGCCAAAGTACTACTTCTACTAATCGTACCTTTACTCGTCGTAAAAGATGTTGAAATCTCGGCATTGCAGTACTTTCAAATGATGAATCTAATCAAGCTTCTACGAGTCAGCCTCGATATGAATCTACAAGGGGTAATCACTTTACTGAAGCTAATACCAATGTTAACTTTGAGCCATCTACCTCAGACATTGCTGGTACCAATCATCTTCTGAATCGTAAGATTAAAAAAAAAAAAAAATTAAGATTTTTGGGACATGTTCCTCTTGCAAAGCTCTATATGCCTACCGAAAATGTGCGCATTCCGAAATGTATAACACTATCATCTATCGATCTTAATTTCAATGGTTAAAAATTTGTTGATTTTCAACGGCTCATTTTCAAAGTAATAAATGGTGATGTTATACATTTCGGAATACGCTCATTTTTGGTGAGAACATAAAGCTTTGTAAGGAAACATATCCTTAAAATATTTTCTTCAAATTCGTAAAGATTTGGTTTTTATCTACAAAAACGACGTCCAATGTGTGAGATAGTGTGAGAATAAAAGTGGGAGGAGATCCTCTTTTTTAATAGGAAAAAAAATTATATTGAATAGAGAAAGTTACAGATAATTTTTATCATGCTAGATTAAATGCAAACCCAATCAAGATTGTCGGATTAGATGTAAAACCCAATCAGGACTGCTTTCTATACAAGTAAGTACGTTTTTGAGACCTTGCATGCAATTGAGTTTTCAATATGGTTTGCATCTCTATGAACATGAGAGCAACACCAAAACTCAAAGTCTTTTAAAATAACAAATGCATCATAAATTAGATTAAACGTCCATCTGATTATTTACACCCATAACATTTATTACGTTGACATAGTCTCCCTCCAAGTGAATTTTCCTTTCTCCCATTTTATTTGCCCACATCACAGCTTCCAGGAGGTGGAAAATCAATAAAAAACATATTACTAGCATCAATAATGCAAGCATGCACATTATTTAAATAGGAGTCAGGATCAGGAGGTTTAGTACTTCTACTCATATCCCAAAAATGTCTCTTAAGCTCACCAATAATACCATCTCTATTAGATAACCAAATATCTAGCTCCCCAACAATACCATCTCTAATAGTTTTCTTGTTCATAATCTAGAGAAGATAAAAAAAATTTGAATCTGGTTTTCTGGTGTATATTGTTTTCTAGTTTTCGTCTATTATTATTCTGAATTCTGCATCTATAATAATATTCACCTAGGTACAGAGATCACAGTACCAAGTTGGCCTCAAGAGCAAGGTTTTTTTTTTTACGGAAGATTCCTATGGTTCATGGTTTTCACTAAATCTCTCTACATAAGTCTTGGTGAGGTACTCGAGAAGCAAGAAGACGTTAGGATAACATGGGGGACCCAGGATGACTTAGTCAGATGATGATCCTAAGACTAGTGAACCACAAACTACAGAAGAAAAGGTGGATATGCTACAAATAGACATGAACTCGATTCAAACTACCCTTAAAAAATTGACTGAATGTATTCGTTCTCATACACCCAAGTCAAAGACGAAGAAGAAAACTACGTCTTCATCTGTTCTTTCAAAATAAAAGGACGGAAAGGAAGAAGAAGAAAAAAATAGGATGAAAAGGAAAAAGCAGGCAAGTTTCTTAAAAATCATGCATCAATCAAACTTTATGGTAAGAATATGAAAATTGATTTTCGTGTTAATATTTCACTTTACGATGGGAGTGTCGATGTAGAAAAATTGGATGATTGGATAGAATATCTAGAGACTATTTTTCTTTCTTTGAATATGGTTCAAAGGAAAATATTGTTGAAGCTACAAAAGCATGCTCTAACATTGTGGAAAGCTTATCAAAGACAAAACCTAGGTAAGGGAGCATTATGGTGGAAAAGATCCAAATAAGTTTTTAAGAAACGGATTCAAGGGAGCATTATCCTGTTGTCTACCTTGAGGAGAGATGGTTCAAGTGTTACAACTTGAAGCAGTCCTATAACCAAAACACGCAAGTATATATTTTGAAGTTTCAGAATCAAGCTATGGTTTTGGATTTAGACTTAAGAGATTATGTTATATGTATGAAGTATATCTCCGGGTTCCATAAGTATATACGAAAAAGTTGAAGATGTTTTCGGTTGATATTATTTCCGAAGAAAGCATAAAAGCTAATAATATCATTGAAGGCAGGCTTAAGAAATTTAATATGGAGGGAAACACCAAGGGGAAGCCTGAATGTTTCGTCGCTAAAGGATATGAAATGAGCAAAGGGGAAGGTAAGTCTAACGACAAAGTTGGTTTAGTTTGCACTCTTTGCAAACAAAAAAGACATATTTTCGATAAGTGTTGGATGAAGTATCCTAATCTAAAACCAAAAGGGTTACAGAAAAAAGAAGCCATGATGGCAACACTAGTCGCAAAAACTCCAGAAGAAGTACAAGGACTAAAAAAACCTAATCAAAAGTTATCTATAATATATGGCAGGAGGCGTAGAAGAACTTACAAAACATAATCCTAGGGAACGACTCTTCACAGTTAAGATGAAGGTTAAGACAACACTTATAGATGTTTTTATTGACCCAGGAAGTCAGAAGATTTTACTTTCACATTACTTTCAAATATCTAAAACCCTATATAGGGTTTAAAATGAAGGTGGGCTACAGGTTTCAGAGAAGTGCACGTTCAAGTTTTCTCTAGATGAGTAACATTGACGAGATTACTTGCGACGTGGTTTCATTTGATATTGGTCATGTTGTACCTGTCCTTACTTGTGGGATCGAGATGCGGTTTTACATAGAGGGGAGCATAAGTATACCTTTACCAAAGACGGGGAAGCTTTTGTAATGCGAGCTATGAACCCTCCTCTTGAGGGGGTGAGATTGATTACAAACACTTAGTCTAAACGGTTGGTGAATGCTAGTACATAGTTCATTCTTCTTGTGTTTCGTTCTTATGAGGAGAAACTGAGTAGAGTTTGTTTGGAAATCCCAACCAAACAGCAAGAACACGACCTATGAAGGTTGAAGATGTTTTCACCACCATTACTAGATGATGATGCATATGACAAGATGATCTTGCCACATGTAGAAGATTTTTGGTTTGATGGTGAAGGACCACTCAAGGAAGATTGCATTTTGAAGTGAAGAGTAACTAATTAAGACATGACAAGGAGGGGAAAAGACTTTTTTGATTAGACGTCAAGGTCATGTTCCCATCAAGATGAGATGGCTTAAGAAGGAGAAATGAACTATCGAGTTCCCTAACCTCCGGTTTTAACTTTCACAAGAGCTCAAGTTCTTAAAGGGGGCCCATGATACAAGTGTATCTTTTCTCTTCCAGGAACTTAGTAATCCTCAAATTAGATTGTGGGTAGAATTGTAATTTAAAATGGAGTATTGACAGTAACCTAGTAAGGAAATATTCTTAGATAAGGGATTGTTTCAAGATAAGGAAATTAACAGATCGATTCCTAGGAGCTAGGAAAACCAAATTAAAATAAGGGAATATTTCTAAGTAAAGATATATTTCCTAAAAAAGGAAATAGATTCCTAGGATGTTTGGGAAACCAAACCAAGGATATAAATAAGGGTGTTTAGCTCATAAATAAGTAGAACTAAAGAAGGAGGCTTGATAAACATACCTAGAGAAAGCTTGTAGACAAACATTTATGTTATTGTCAGAACAAGCTTAGCAATCAGTTTAAGGTTATCCATTGTTTAGAGAGATTGTGAGCGTAACATAGATATAATTGTAATAACTTTTTTGTTCATAGTCTATAAAAGATAATTTCTTTGAATATGGTTTTCTGGTGTTTTCTGTTTTATAATGATAATCACCAAGGTAAAGAGAGCATATGTACCAGATATAAAGAGGCATCAAATAAGTTATCAGACTAATCAATAAAACTTATAGCTCTATCTAACATCTCTGATATGAGTTCATTCTCATTTCTATTGTATATCAGGGTAAAAGGATTTCTTATATAAGGCATATTATGCAACACATTATTCAAGCTAGCATTATTGGCATCTAATTCGGATCGAGAAAGCCTATTACCTCATTCTTTTCGTGATTAGAAAGAATAAAACTTAAATCACGTATGACTACCCAAGGATTATCTTGTTGATTTGTAATGTTACCGATTTAGTAATCCCACTGCATCTCCTATCATCCAAATTTATAGCACCACAAATGCTAATTAATAAAGTATCAATATTTTTACTATCAAAATTCACTAAATGATTGATAAATATTGAGCATTTAAGATCTTTAAATCAAAACCATCATTCCAGAACAAACAAAGTCCACTAGGCAATCCAACGGGATCCCAGAAAAATGAGTTTGGGTATTTGAATATAACAGTAAAATATTGCAATTTTTTTGTTTTATTTCTAGTCCCAAATAGAAGAGAGTATGCCAGGATCATGAGACCTAATCATCATTTGTAAATGATTCTTAGTACGCTTATTGCCAAAACCACAGACACTACAAGTGAAAAAGTGGGGGTCTAACAACCACACCCAATATTTCGCTTAGCAATCTGTGGACTAACTCCAATATACTTTCAAGAGAATCAACTAGACAGTCATACTCAATCTTAAGAAAAGTATATCAAAGAGTTATGCCTTTATTTCTCAATTCAATCTGCAATCAAACAAATAGGAATTTGCGAGCCCGATTGAATATAAAAAATAACTTGGACGGTATAAAAAACCAATATCCAAGTGTCAATCAATTTAATCAACAACCAAAGGTTAGATTCACAATTAATTGAACTTACACACAACCTGTGATATTTCAATTATATAAACAAATATAATGCGGAAAAAAAAAATAATACAAATACCAGAAGTTTTGTTAACGAGGAAACCGCAAATGCAGAAAAACCTCGGGACCTAGTCCAGATTTGAACACTACACTGAATTAAACCGCTACGCACACTGGCCTACTCCAAGTTAACTTCGGACTGGAATGTAATTGAGACCTAACCAATCTCACACTGATCAAGGTACAGTCGCAATCCTTACGCCTCTAGAACCACGCCGGATTCTGCGCACTTGATTCCCTTAGCTAATATCAACCGCAACTAAGAGTTGTTACGACCCAAAGTCGAAGACTTGATAAACCAATCTGTCTCACACAGAAAAGTATATTGAATAGATAAATCTGCCTCCCACATATATACCTATGAGTTTTGTTCGTCTTTTGATAAATCAAGGTGAACAAGAACCAATTGATATACCATACTTATATTCCCGAAGAACAACCTAGAAATATCAATCACCTCACAATAATCTTAATCTTATGGTAGTGAAACAAGATATTGTGGAATCAAAAACGATGAGACGAAGATGTTTGTGAATACTTTTTATCTTGCCTATCGGAGATTAAATCTCAAGCCAAACTTAGAGAAGATAGTACTCAATCACGATACAAAACAACAAGATCAGAACACGCAACTACAGAGAAAATAGTTGGGTCTGGCTTCACAATCCCAATGAAGTCTTCAAGTCGTTAACCTATAGGGTTTTGGAAAAACCTAAGGTTACAGGAGAATCGACTCTAGTCGCAACTAGTATCACACAGGAGGTATGGGGATTAGTTTCCCCAGTTGCTAGAGTTCTCCTTTATATAGTCTTCAAATCAGGGTTTGCAATCAATGCTACCTTGATAACAAAGCATTCAATATTCACCGTTAGATGAAAAACTGATTGGACTCAAGCTAATATCTTTCAACCGTTAGATTGAACTTATCTTGATACACACAAATGAAAAGTGACTTCATTTTGATATGAGTAACCATACCTAAATGTGTAC
The DNA here is from genome assembly GCA_023531295.1 of Papaver armeniacum. NCBI lineage: Eukaryota > Viridiplantae > Streptophyta > Magnoliopsida > Ranunculales > Papaveraceae > Papaver > Papaver armeniacum. The sequence goes on from JAJJWW010002817.1 coordinate 583,233, forward strand.
ACCTTTGTTGGCTCAACAATAATTAACCGAAGTTAGCCATATGAATACTTTCATTATCAACCATATTCATGTTAACCATAACTAGTTCAAATGACTCAAATGAAACTAGTTTTAGAGTTGTTCAATTGTTTATATTCTCATAGAAGTATACAAGACACAATTGAAGCAAAATCGATTTTGATTCAATCGAATCAATTCATGAACATTATAGCCACGGTTTGTAAAAAATTACATTCCTTATTATATAATTTTATTAGTTCATGAACACCGATTGTAGAACATAACCTAATCAATTATGCGAACATAACCTAAGTGTCCGGACTAAGTTTGGGTTTGTCAGTACGCGAAAGAGTACGCATACCACCAAACTCAGTAAAGTCCTAGAACTTGAACCTCATGCCAGTACGCATACCGGTATGCATACTCAGTTCTTGGACCTCTACTAAACCAATCAGTACGCATACGAGTATGCATACCATGATTCCCGAACTTGGAATATCTTGCAACAGTTAGCATACAAGTACGCATACTATGTTATATCCAATCATGGTTATTTGTCCTAAACTCCCATTTCAATCACTGAAACATTCTTGGAAAACGATGATAGCTGTCTCACACAAACTATTAGCTTCAAAGCAATTTTCAAGTGATCGAATGATCAATACGAAACATTCCGAGTCTACATCAAATGACTGTCTCACACAAATCATGTAAGATATTACTAGGTGATTTTCACATGATCATATTTTGACTTTCATCAAGAATATAAGATGAACTTGGTTAAATCAAAAGCTTACCAACATATATTTCGAGAAATATATAAGCGAGTTAAACTCAGCTCGAAATATCAAATGTGCATATCGAAGTCTATATAGTTATACGACTTTTGTCTCAAATAGGAGATAAAGTAGATATACTTTTGAGTGATAGATAAGTTCAAGTATCCATATACCTTTTGTTGATGAAGTTCCACAAGCTCTCCTTAGTAGTTATTCGTCTTCAATTGATGAACGCCGTGAAGGCTAATGCTCAACTACACTTTCTATCATAATCCGAGACTTATCTATAAGCAGACTAGAAATCAAGACTTATAGTTTGGCAAGTAAACTTGACAAACAAGCTTGAGATATCAACGCTTACGAGTTCGACCGAACAATGCTCTAACAACAAGCAAGTGCCATGTTTTATCGAGTAAACCAGATATTTAGAAAAGATCTATTTAAAGTCTTTAAATAGGAGCTAACTGCAAAATTTAAAATTAATTAAATTATTGTATAAAACAATGTGTTTTTTGTATGTAAACGCCAGGAAATTACCTTGTTCTGGTTATTTGTGTCACGTGATTGTGGCTCTTTGCTAATGGATCTTTGGGTTGCTGGTATAACATCAATGTTCTTCAAATTGTTGGACTGGTTGATGTTTTCTTTATTATCTTGTTTTGTGGCACCATTGCCCCTCTGTCTTTTTTCCAGTCAAGTGCTCTCATCATTTTCCCATCCACAGCTACATATTCCTAATATCAACCAATATTCCATATTTTAGAGGTACACATAGAACATGTTTTGTATTCTTCTTTGGAGATTGACTTGCAGGAATTGCATCAATTCTGACCTGAAGAACCTTCTTCTTATGTTTAATACCCACCTTTCCAAGAATATGTAACTTTTTATGTAGCGCTTCCAAGTAGTTTGCATCATATTTAAAACCCACTATGAGTGGTTGGTAATATAGTAATTTGGACAGATTTTATGAGGTCGTTTTTCATAAAAATACCTGATCAAGAGTTTTGATTTCAAAGAGGTTTAAAGTTTACATTCCTCGCAGTATTCCCTCTCATCAAGCAACAATTTTTTTTTGTGCATTAATTTCCAATATATTGATTAATTCTAGGTTGAGATGTGGAACACCTGGTTATCTTTGCAAAGGATTTTGATCAAGTTAGTTGGTCCTTCTTAGATGAAGTATTTCCAATGGAAGTTCAGAAAGGGTACTTAAGAAGTAAAAAAAAGTATTCCGCAAGTTGATCCATTGTCCCTTTTGTTGTTTTTAGTGGTGGGTGAAGCTTGACTAAACTCATGAACAAGCTCAATATCTAGGTATTTTTAGTGGTTTTCAGGTTGCTATTAAATGGTACCATGATGAGTTACCTTCATTTTTTAGATGCTTTAACTTTTCTGGGTGCTAGTACTGAGAAAGTTAAATTCCTCAAACTTTTTCTTCTTTCTTTCGATCTTATTATGGTTTGAAGATTAAATTCAACAAGAATTATAATTACGGAGGTTGTGATGTAGGTGATTTTAATAACATTTTTTTCTCCTTAAATGGGTTGTTATCAAGGTAGTTTTCGTACCATTTGTTTGGGTTACCCTTAGGTGATAAGTTTAAGGGGTAGCAAGGTGAGAAAAAATTGCTGACAGATTCAATAAGATGCTTGCAGGCAGGATATAACCGTTATTGTCAGGGGAATATGAAATAACTCTCATCAATAATATGATTTTAATTTTACCAGTGTATTATATGTCTCTTTTTAACATGCCAATCTCTGTCGTTAATAATCAAGAAAAATTTACTCGCAAGTTTTGTGGCATGATTAAAACAATAAAAGAAAATTGCATTCAAATCAATGTTATTAATTTGTTTGAAGAAAAAACATGGTGGACTTGTTGTAGGAGCCTGAAGAATACAAATGATTCTAAAATCAACGAATCGTTACAGAGATATGCTCTAATTTTTTATAGAAAAATATTAGTATAAAAGAGAAATATGGTGGGGGTGGGGGTTATATGGTTTAGTTTACTAAGGTTCCTCCTGGATTTTACAGCAATTAAGCTTTGGAAAGTATAATGCAACTGTATCTATCTTCTTACAAAAGATTCAGTACAAAGTAAATAATGGTTAGATAGTGCACTTTAGGGAAGACAATTGGTTTCTATAGGAGCCAATCTGCGCCATGTTTTTAGCCCCGTACAATGTTCTAGATTCAAGAACATGCTAGTCGTTAAAAATCAAAACAAATTACTTTGGTTCTTTAAGGCACAACTGAAAGGAGAGGGTACCAAGTATACCACCAGCTTTTCTGTTCAGAAACCTGTATGGATAAAGTTGTTACGATCAGTAAGTATTGATCGACAGTAAAGATCCTTGTACCTGATTTGTGTACAAGTTTACTTAGACGATCTCAAAAATCACCCTAGTATGTACCTGAACTGTATAAGAACCGAATTTTAACAAGTACAAGTCTAGTAATATGTTTTTTCAAGACATGAATTCACCATAGCTGTTAGGTTATGTACAGTTTGAGACTAAAAACTATCTATGTTGTTTAGCATCCAACTTGTAATATTCCTATTATAAAGATAAATATATATCTCCCTTATAAAACATAGCATGGACAACTTAGCCTATATAAAGAGCGGTCCGGATGCATTCTGGGGAAAGCTAAATCTATGGTTGTGGCTGTTTACATCATTATTGTATCATTAATTTCTTAGAATAAATACTTAATTAATCTCTTATCATAAATGTCTTATAATTATCTTAATAAATATACTTCATTAAATAAATAATAAATTTGTTAATTAAGAAACATAATAACTTTTAAAATTCTTTTTATCCAATTCCATTTTTCTAAATATATTTTTATTAAATAAATAATAATTATATTAATAATTATATCAATAGAAATTAGGGATAACCAGGGTGGTGGTAATGAGTCGTTCTGGTGGCGGTGGTGCAGGTTCAGTGCCGTAGTGAAAAATGTTTATTGTATGTAGTTGGAACAAAAATAACATTATTACGGAAGTTGTGGTTGATTTTTTCAGTAGGTCTCACTACAGGCTTCACTCGGTGGTTTCTTCGAGACATATAATTCGGTCAACCTACGTGAGAAACATAATAATTAAAAAATATGAAAAACAATTATCAGGTTATATAAAGGCAACAAAAAAAAATAAAAAGGGTTAAAATTGACATAATCTTTCTAACTTATTATGGACAATTGTCATTTTTATTCTTGCAATAGATACATCTAAGGTTGTAAGTGTTTCTCATAACTAATGATTAAAAATTTATCTAACGTCTAAAATTTATTTAACAGATTACTAATTTTTCATTTATCTTGCATAATAACCATTATATTAATTTTCCATGGTAGACGTTGCATCAAAAACGATAATAACTAAATTATTCTATTAACAAATATTTTTATTAAATAATGATATTAAATATAATTCGATTAACTAATGTCTAAATTGGCCAACATTTATTAAGTGGATCACAATGGTGTAAAGGAAGAAACGTTGTCGTGTGGTTGGAAATGGTGATGGAAGCTATTTCAGTAACAACAAAAATGGTGGATGGTGTTTTTGTAGTCGTAAATATTGGTGACCAAATTGCACCAGTGAGTAATTTCGCATCGTCTCACATATTTCTTATTAAATGGTAGAATGTTATTTTTGTTCAATAATGATGGATAACATAGTCTATTGGCATTAGGTCAAGTGGTTAACCATTTGACTACTAGCTATATTTTTAAGCAGCGAATAACCTCACATTTAGAAGATCAATGTCGTAGATTGTCTGACGATTTTGAAGAATTGGAGATATATATTTTCTGAGTCGAATGGGTTGACATTTGAAATGGCTTAACATTTTATAATACAATGACTTGGATAAATGAATTAGTATTTATTTATGTTATTCGGATTATAAAGACATACCATGTAATATGTATTGTAGAGTCCATTCTGAGTTTTAATCTTTTTTGACCATTTTTAAAGGGGACAAAATCAACAAGAATCTTGACATTGTTAATACGTACACAATTATTTACGGGACGAATGTGTTCGAGTGTTTTAAATTTTTTTAACCTACATAGTTCGATATTTTGGTTTTACGCGATCACTAAAATAAGGGAGATGCACAAGGGAAATACCGTTTCAAATGATTGATAATATTTTTTTTTTCTTTGCAAACTATAAAACATATCAAATATCGTTGGTTTTTTGTGGAAGAATATGTGAAAAATAATTCTGATTGGGTACGGCTCGGGAAGATACATTATTTGGGAGAATGTCAAACTATCAAACATACTGGAAGGAATCATATATGAATACATGATAAAACATTAGTGGACTGAAGAATAAAAATATCTATTGATTTTACATTCACTTTATAATGACAAGTAAACTCCATAATTAATAAAAATACTAAATTTAATATCAAGATGAAAATTATGCCCGTGCCGTTTCGGCACGGGTTAAGAGCTAGGATAAGTTTGCCTTTGTTAGGATAAGTTTGCCTTTGTTAGTGGTGGTCAGGATTTGTCCAGACAAGGATAAATCAAGGGCTGCGGTGCTCCATGCCACACCCTACAACTCGCATGTGTGGCGTTAATTCCAATATTATGAATTAAAAATGAATACTCAAGTCAAGATATGGATTTTCAAAAATTGTAACGGGGAGGTTCGAACTCATGACCTATTGTGTCATAAGAGTGGCTTCTAACCAGTGTTCCACCTTGGTTGGAATTAATAGAAAAGATAAATCAACGGTGGTGGTTTGTTTAACTTAAATATCATTATTGTTTTATTAATTAGTGTTTCACTCATTGCACATAATAAATAATCTATTCATTATAAAGTGTTCTTTAGTTAGTGTTACACTAATTGCTCATAATGAATGACTAATCATTTTTTAATTATAAATGTTTTCGTAATTAATTATAATATTTATTTCTATTAATAAGTAATTTTGATAAATAATATCAACAGACATTTTTGGCGACAATGAGTAGTAGAAGAGGCGGAGGCCGAAAGATTAGTGGTGGTTAAGGGCGGAACCAAGCACAATTATACTTATTTTTGTTCTTTTATCGTAAAATGGGATACAAAGTCCATTTTTCACATATATCCAACTTGCCAAGAATTTTTTCTCCCTCTTTCCTCAAAATCCTGGTTCCGCTCCTGGTTTGCGGTGGAAGAAGTAGTGACGGTGAGTGTTGGTGAGTAGTGATGGACATTATTAATTTTATGTTGTCGTTACAACATCGATAACATCGTAGTGTGGAAGATGTGGTTGGTTATTTTTAACACTTTTGATAAATGAAGGTACCATATATTTCAGAGATGATAACATACAAGACAATATTTTCATGATCGTAGTTGGATCACCCAAATGGTACCCCTGTTATCTTTGGTAGTATATCATATAAATCATGATTTTTTAATGTTAAAATAAAATTGATTGCAATACAAAAATGAATATATACACGGAAAAAAAATAATGAAACTAATCAATTGACGACATTTTATTCAATCTAAACCTCATATATGGCATTTGTGATTGGAACTTAGAATTGCGTCCAACAACCTACATGGGGTAGGTGGCAGTGATTGTGGCAGTGGTGGAGTCAAAAATTGACATTAAGGAGGCCTACTTTTTTTTTTTTAAAGAAACATGTAAACTTTGGTGGACTAAACCATAAATATATGGACAAAATACTATTTATATAATAAACTAAAAAATTTATATAGTTATTAAAAATTTAAGGGGTTAGAGCCAGGTTAGTCAACCCTTGGCTCTGCCGCTAGGTGGTGGTCGATTAAAAAAAATGGATTCATATGGTTTTACGGTGGTGGCGGGTATTGGTAAACAAAAACATATTATGCTAATTTCGTAACGCCACAAAATATGTAACGTTATATTATAAAGTATAAAACGTGGTTGATCATTCTAATGTTACAATAAACTCGATAAAACACATGTCCATTTTAAAAAATTGGTGCAATCAATTGCCATGTTATGTAATAACTAAACGAACGACACGAATCAAGATCTGAACATATGAAATTACTTATTATCGATTTGTCTATGTAAAGAGTGGTCATGATTTTTCCTTGGCAAAGATAAATTTCCCGCTGGGGTTTGTTCAACTTAACCACTTTTAAATATTTTATTAATTAGTGTCTCATTGATTGTTCACAATGATTAATTATATTTCTATTATAAATATCCCTTTAATAATCTAACATAAATACACAATTTTATTAACAAATAATTTGACTAAAAACTATATTAATTCTAATGGTGGTGGTGGAAGCAGGGTTAGTATAAATGGTGGCATGTGTTTGTGAATGGTGGAGGTGGTAACATTACTATTGGTGGAAGAAACAATGGCGGTGGATGGTTTTTATGGTGGTGGGTGTTGGTAATAGTAGTGGATAATAATAGTTTTTGCTTTTTAGTGAGTTTTATTGACCGAGTAAAAAAAAAATCTTCACAAAACATGCAACATTATATTGTGAAAGATGTAATTGGTTGTTTTTAGCACGATTGATAAGGACAAAAATCAAATATTTCGAGGATGATACCGGAATGTATAAGACAATATGATCATGACTGTTGGATCACCGAAATGATATCCGTATTATATAAACGCAATTAGTGTACCCGCGTAAGAGAACATTATCACTCTCCAAAGTACTATTACATTCTTTTTCCTGAACGACCATCAATTTCGAGTTGTTTTGTGATAACTACCTACAAAGACAACAACTTTCACTCAATTCCCGATATAAAACCTTATTGACCGGGAAACTGTATTTGCATTCTAAAATATTTATTTGAAATTTATGTTTGTTCATCAAAATCATCATAAAAAACTCTAAATCATAAATCTAAATTTCACCTCCGTTGTTTATAGAATATTTTTATATTTTACATTCTCAAATCATGCGACCTCTTGGTTACAAATCAACAATATCAAATTACGGATCAATATGTATAGGTTTCATTCATCAAGTTAGAAGGTATAGTAGATACATATGGGTAGATCACACAAAGCAGAACATGACTGAGAATAATACTTCAATAATTTGGTCAAGAAATAAGGTCAAAAACTTAAGATTAACTTTCTATAGGACTAATTAGATCGCCTTCGATAGGAGCCGACTAAAATAAGGATTAATAATAATTTCCACGTAAAACAATTGCAAAACATACTTTGGCTAACTATGCCTATGTAAAGAGTAGTCAAGATTTGTCCTTCCTCAATTGATATGTTATGTGAGAAGAAGGTGATATCTAAGATTGAGGTACAATTCAAATCTATTAGATTCATACCATCTACAACTGGACGCCTTGAAAAAAAAATTGACGTGTTGTTATTATTATTACAGGTAAGGGATACATTGACCACACTTGCGCAAATATCTCACTTCGCAAATGATTGGTGTTGCATGTAATTGTCTAGAATGCAACGAGGAATTTGAGGAAACAAGGCACGTGGCAGTGTGCCTGAGTATTTTGGATATAATAACTTAAACCCGATGTAATACTTATGTTCTTTTTTTTTTTTAGTTTTTCCACAATCTATTTATTTAAGAAAAATGAACATTGCAAATACATAACATCAACAAAAATTAGACAGACTGCGTTTGACAATAATGGCTACTGATGGTCCGGAAACGACAAAAGAAATTAATTATTGTAGAATAATTGTTGGGATATACAACAAATTACTTGATACGAATGAAAGAGGTATAACTATTTCGATTGTGAAATCACATAAAGTTCACTGTAGAAGATGACATCAAGTTTAAAGTTACTAACAAACATAATATGGCTAACTAAAATTTTAAAAACAAACAAAATATATAAACTTAGAAAGCCGGGGGACTTGAAGAGGCCAATTTTGAAAACTACAATATTAGAAAGCAACGATCCACAATACCATAAATTTTTTTTATAAATATTCAACGTAGAAGATGTCAACTTTTGGTAAAGGATCTATTGACAACCTATTAATTTGAAATAGGATCAAGGTTCTTTATGAGGTAATGTGTCCGATTGTATTCCAAGTGAAGGTAGGAACATATAGAAGTGACAAAATGTCCAGGACTTTTGAAGTTACCAAAGCCTTCGTTAAGACGAACTGCTGGGCACAATACTTTGTTGAATATTTAATGGCAGAGGTTCGCATATATACAATCCCTTCAAAAAGGTAATGGGTACACATTTTAAACATTGTCATCGAATGGGTGTTGAAAAATTACAGGAAAATCATGTCACATTGGAGAGTTTATATCATCCATTCGATGCAAAAAAATAATATTCTCTGCCTATTTGGAGGATCGACAACATGACCATGATAGATGAGTCAGCTGGAGCGAAATATGAGCATGGGAAGAGTTTTATGGACGATATTGATTAGTTGATTTCACTGAGATGAGCGCTGCTGGCGACATATTTAGGAAAATATTTAAACTTCCATGTTCATGTAGAGCATTATCTTATTATAAGCGATGAACCTAAATGAAAAAGTGTCTGGAAGTTAAGATTATATTTCTTTCGTTTGAGCAAATCTCCGGCGGTAAAATATTAAAGGAAAAAAATAAGAGAAAAAAAAAGAGGAAAATCCCAACTATTTTTATGACAAACCCATATTAAATCATAGGGAGTTGATAAGTATTCAGGACACAAATTATACGATATATTAAAAATGAACCAACATCATGGCCCGTGCCGTTACGGCACGGGTTAAGGGCTAGTACTAATATATTGCGGAAAAAATAACACAAGACACCAGAAAATTTGGTAATTAGGAAAATGTCCATTTTTGAACACCATCCCGTATTAAGACGTTATAAACACTAGCCTACTATCAGACTTCATACTGGGCTGTAGTTGAGATAGAATCAACCCTATGAGAAATTCAGCTTCAATTGTGGTCCTTTACGTCTCTTGGATCTCGCAAAAACCTACGTAACACGATTCCCTAGCTGACGTCCTTTACATCCACCTCCCAACCAGGTTTTTGATATGTACACAGGTATGCATTGCTTTGATGCAAAAAAAGAGATGCTAAAATGCGATCCAAGGAGTTCAGTTACTAATCCATCCGCCCCCTATATGAAGGCGGGGTTTTAAATTTGTGTATTCACATTAGACATGCGGGACTATAATTTCAATATGGTTTTTTTTCTTCAACATATGCTCTTATTTATTAGACGTGGATAATTATGTTAATTATGAGGTAAAGGTTTAAATATGAAAATAAATAGATATTAAAATTAAGATAACATCTCCAAGCTCCGCCTTTATATGGGACGAAGGGAGTATGTACTAGTTTGATGGTTGTTAATAAACTGTTATGGATTATGAACCATGCAAAGGTAATCGAGCAGCGGTGACAGCGCGTTGATGAAGACCCATGCATACTTTTATTTGCTTTCTGTAAGAAGAATGTGCATGTGAACGACTAATAAAACTATCTTTTTAAATAACTTGAAGCCACGTCCTGCCCTAATTAGACTGCATTGTGTGTGGAACAAGCGTGAGCATACTGTTATAAAACTCACCAAGAGATGGGTTATTTGAGGGTTCAACTCTCCGTGGTGCCGGGTGAGGAAATAGTGTGAAATAGAAAGGTCGATTTCTCAAGAATACTACAGTTGTAGAAAAGGCACATTACATGTTTCTGTTCTGCCCGATTACATACTGTCATTTACGGAAAACATGATACTGAAGATGATCACATTGGGTAGCACTGGAAAAATGATATTGAAGATCATCTTATGTTTGTTAGTTTATTCTTTTAACCAATTTGTCTATCCAATCGGCCCCCATATATAGTTTTTTTTTTCCTATAAATTTGCTATAAGATCTGATTTTCAAATTTTACATCACAACCTTGTATTACACTTACTAGGAAACGCACATGTTCCAAATCCAAACCATGCTTAACTCTAATTCTCCGGTTCCTCTCACTAGGTTGTTTTGTAGTTTTTTATAGAATATTACTATCTCGTATAATTTTTATTTTCATGTGATGGCTAACAAATTTGGTACTAACATATTTGAAATTCAAAATACTTGTATTATCATTTTGAATAAAAACCAAATTATCAAAACTTTTACATCGACGAAATAGGCAAACGCGCAACAAGCTGCGCCGCAATCCCTTTTTGAATTGCAAATCCTAAACTATGAAAAATAAACTCTCTCGAATCGGGAGTCATGATTTTATTGTGCATGACTTTCTGGACTCTTTTGAGGAGTCCAACCGCATCTGGAGCCAAAATACTAAATGTATCAAAAGCGAAAGGAATAAAGGCATGCCCATTGTCATGACACACTTTCTCATGTTTCACTATCTTACCTGAGGCATCCCGTAACGCCGCTTGCCCGACTGTAAACGTGCCATGTCCAATGCCTACTAACGGAGAAACCCAGTAAGGTCAACACATGCATGTTTTCCGATAGGCCACCCAAAAATTAAAACATCCGCCGGCCTGAGTGTCAATCTCCCCTCGAGTGGATCAGTCAAAAAGTTGACAGCCGCTTATTTCTTCGCAAAAATGCCGGCTCTCCAGAATATATCATATAAAGCGTGCCTCATATGATCATGTCTATGTTTAAACCCGGGGCCTACCTTGCAATTAACTGCATGTTCCCCATAAGCGTCCAAACACCCAGTGATACAATCGGGACAACGGGTGTCTGATGGGTATAAGGGGATCATCAATCTGTGTTTAAGGATGGCACGATACTCCACATGTGACATATTCTTCCCAAGGCCTTCAATTGGAATAGAGAGGAGGAAATCCTGAGCATGCCCTGCTTGCAGGCAACCAAAAACTGCCTTTTATCTGCCCGACAACTCGTAAAATCTGTCCATGTCTTTAACTACTTTACCAAAAAGAGCAGACGCCAAAGTACTTTGGGCTTTAGTGGGGGCGATGTCTTTACTGGTAAAGTTGCTAAAATCTTTATTTTGTACTATCACCCGACGACTTTATCATTGTAATACATCGATAAATACATAATCCCTACAGTTAAACAACCTATAGCAACTAATTACGAATAGTGAAAATACACAGACTGCCAAAAGCACCAATAAATTTGCCAATACCAACGATGGGAGTGCAGATCATAATTCATACGAAAAGTATTAACGGACCGAGAAAAAAACAATGAAAAAAACCGACTCACGGCTCGACCCCGCACGCGTCTCCCGAGGGCACGACCCCACTGGGACCCACACAAAAAACACTGTGAGAGGCGGTTTTAGCCTGGTTTTTCTTCTCGGTCCGTGAAGAACCACTGTAATTCATAACCAAAATCTGATTTCTTACCTAAAACGATATTTTGCAGTATAAAAATTTCCTTTTACTAAAGGTGAAGAGAGATGGAGACAGGACTACCAAGCTCACCAACAAATTTACCAAGTATGGGAGGAGCGTACCATAATTTATATCCGATGTACCTTTTAGTAAATAACCAAAGGAGCTGTATCAAAATACATAAAGTCGACAACACCAGCTAAGCAATACTATAAGGAATCTAGGCTTATTCGGTGGTCTCCTCCTAATTTTGGTTTTGTTAAACTGAATGTAGATGGTGCCTCCAACAACTCAGGTGATGCAGGTATTGGCGGAGTTTTGCGTGATGATACTGGAAAGTTTGTGGCTGCCTTTGCTAGATATATCTTCAAAAATACCAACAATGTTGCTGAGCTTTAGGCTTTTAAATAAGGTATGCAGTTGACAACATCTCTTGGAATCAAGAACCTGATAGTTGAAAGTGACTCTCAAGTTACCATCGACTTATGTACACAACACTCTGACAGTTGGTGGTATAGTCAACCTCTTTTGCGAGATGTATATAGTTTGTGTGTTTGTTTTGATAGTGTACACTTCCAACATCACTATCGGGAGGGTAATTTTGCTACTGATATTTTGTCGAAAAAAGCAGCAAATGATCGTATCGCAAGTTTGGGTTCAAACTCCTCCTCAGTTTTTGAATTTTGCTTTGTACAGTGATGTAACGGGAAGCATGGTTTTTAAAAGCGTACGCCCACGCTTCGGAGCGTACGCTTCGCTTCAAATTTCAGCATTTCGCTCCAAAGCGGTCATGCGAAGCGCATCTTTCATGAAGCGTACGCTTCACGCTTCAGAGCATACGCTTCGCTTCAAATTTCACGCTTCACGCTTCAGAGTTCGCTTCAAATTTTAGCATTTCGTTTCGAAGAGGTCATGTGAAGCGCATTTTTCATGAAGCTTTAAAAATTTCGCCTAATTTATAAAGCTTTTAAAAGAAAAATATGAATGTTTTAAGGGGAAATCGAACACTCCACCTCCCATTCGCCTGGAGTAGGTTGAACTGGTGTACACACGTTTTGTTTTTCTTGGATTTGATGATAATTTCCTTGAGGAGAAATGTTCCTCTTGGCTAGAATATATATAAAACCATAATAATATCTTTTGTGTTTACAAACCAAATCAATGGAGATAATCTCCTAAAGCTTAATAAGGTAAGAGGATAATATAAAGTCTATTACAACCCCTTAGTCTGAGCGGGAGAGGGACAAACGCTAAGACTAGAACGAAAACGAACAAATAGTTGTCGAGGAAGACCCTTGGTAAAGATGTCAGCATATTGGTTCTCAGAGGGAACATGTAAGACTTGAATGACACCAATACGAACTCGTTCACGAACAAAATGTATATCAATCTCCACATGTTTGGTGCGTTGATGTTGAACAGGATCTCCAGACATATATATCGCACTTACATTGTCACAGCAAACAATAGTAGCACGTCGTAGAGGTAGTCGGAGCTCTAGAAGAAGATTGCGAATCCATGTTGTTTCAAAGAACCGCATTTGCTACTTCCGTATTCGCCTTGATCTTTGGATCGAGAGACTGTGGCTTGACGCTTGGAGGACCAGGAGATGAGATTGTCACCAAGAAATACACAAAAACCAGATGTCGATCGCCGAGAATCGGACAACCCGCCCTATCAACATCGAGTATCTTTGTTAAGCCAGAGATAGAGGAGACCGAGAGAAACAGTCCGTGGCTGATGGTGCCCTGAAGATAGCGAAGGATTCGCTTGAGGGCATGCATGTGAGGCTCACGGGGATCATGCATAAATAGACATACCTGCTAAACTGCGTATGCAATATCTGGCCGAGTAAAAGTGAGGTACTGAAGAGCACCCGCTAGGCTTCTGTATAGAGTGGGATCCGAAATTGTCGGGCCAGAGGTAGCATTGAGTTTGGAATCAGTGTCGACCGGAGTAGTCACTGGATTACATTTTGTCATGGAGGCACGCGCGATGATGTCCTGTGCATATAATGACTGAGACAAAAGTAATCCTGAGGATGAATGAGTAACAGTGATGCCCAGAAAATAATGTAGTGGACCAAGGTCAGACATAGAAACTCTCTCTTCATCAAATCAATGAAGCGGCATAGGAGAGCATCAGTAGAGGCAGTCAAAATAATGTCATCAACATATAAAAGTAAGTATGCCGTTTCCGATCCCGATTGATAAACAAAAAGTGAGGGATCACATACACTACCACGGAAACCACAACCTGTGATAAACTTGGCAAATCTCTGAAACCACGCCCTGGGAGCCTGCTTGAGGTCATAGAGAGATCTACGTAATCTACATACGTAATTAGGGTGAGTAGGGTCAACAAATCCTGGAGGTTGATGCATATAGACTGTCTTGGTTAGATCACCATGAAGAAAAGCGTTCTTGACATCTAGTTGATGTATGGGCCAAGATCGTGATGTAGAAATAGTGAGAATAAGATGAATAGTAGGGTTTAACAATAGGACTAAATGTTTCAAAACAATAACTCCAACTTGTTGAGATTTTCCATTGTCAACAAGACGAGCCTTGTGAATTTGTAGGGATCCATCCACATTATATTTATAACAGCTTGACCACATAGAACGAATAACATGAGCATCACGAGGTCGTGGTACAATTTCCCAAGTATTAGTTTTCAACATAGCATTGTACTCGTCTTTCATGACATCATTCCAGTTTATGTCCCTAAGAGCATACAAGTGAGAACGGGGAATATGAGAGATATGACGTAAGGTTTGGACATGAAGATTAAGACGATTTATAGGGCATAAAATGCCACGAGAGGCACGAGTGACAAGTCGAGTGGGAGCGGTAGGTATGGTAGAAGCCAAAGGTGTTGTGGCTGAGGGTGATGTTGTAGTGGGAGTTGGAGTTGGAGTGGAGGTGGTTGGAAGTTGATCTGTAGAAGGAGGAGGTAGTAACACAGCAGGGGACGTTGTGGTGGGAAAGAAGAGTGTTGTGTTGTGTGGGGAGTTGGAGTGGGGTCAGGGGACGTTGTAGTGGGGAAAAAAGAGTGCGGAAGATGTGTTGTAGAGTGGATGGTGGAAGTATGAGGTGGCAGAATATTAGTTTGTTGCGAAGAAGTGGTAGGAGATTTCTGTAGTGGTCCGGAGGGAGTGGGACAGTTTACTGTAGAGGGAATAGTGGTAGTAGGAGGTGGCAGCTGATTGTTATTTGCAGAGGGTACAGTGGACGGAGCAGTGGAGGAGGAAGTTGAATGGTTTGTGGGGATAGTAGGGACTGTGTTAAGTCGCCGGTGAGGTGGAGTGTAGACTGTAGGATTATTAGGGGGGGAGCTGTAGGAAATGTGGTGGGAATGAAAGGGAGAAGAAGAGGAGGAATCATCAGACAAGGGTGTTGGAGGATTAGTGAAAGGGAAAACTCTCTCGTCAAAATTTACATGACGGGAAATGATGATTTTGTTTGTAGAAAGTTCAAGGCAGCGGTAACCACGGTGGTTGGGAGGAAAACCAAGGAAGACACATTTAGTGGAGCGGGGGGCAAGTTTATAAGGAGTTGTGGAAGAGAGATTTGGATTGCAAAGGCATCCAAAAGTACGAAGATGGTCGTATGTTGGTTGGTGTTGATAGAGAATACACACAGGAGAAGAAAAGTTTAGGATTTTTTTGGGAAGAATATTATGAAGATAGACAGCTATAAGGAGAGAATAAACCCAAAATTTTGGTGGAATGGAAGCATGAGACATAAGGGTGCGGGTGATATCATTGACACGACGAATCATGCGTTCGTCCTTGCCATTTTGAGAGGAAGTTTGGGGGCAAGAGAGGCGAAAAACTAGACCATTAGTACGAGCAAAATTTTAAAAAGAAGAGTTGTCAAATTCACGTCCCATGTCGCATTGAAAACTTTTTATTTGACGCTCAAATTGGGTTTGAACAAGAGAACGAAATTCCAAAAACTTGTCATAGACTTGGGATTTAAATTTTAAAGGATAAACCCAAAGATAGTTGGTGAAATCATCCAACAAGATAAGATGATAACGAAAACCGGTATCAACATGTAGAGGAGAGGTCCATAAATCACCGTGAATGATATCAAATGGAGCAAAAGTATTGGAATTTGATTCATAAAAAGGTAATCGAACATGTTTACTAACTTGACATGAATGACAAAGTTTAGAAATTTGATTCTTATTACAATGAATAGAAATATTGGTACGAAGAACATCTAAAACGACCTTCTTGGGGTGACCAAGGCGGCTATGCCAAATATCTGGCGAACAGACAACAAGGGAAATGGGTGAAGACTGGGACGATTTTGAGCTGGTACGGCAGAGTTGGTGATAGGGTAAAGCTCCCAGGAACTATTGCATCAAGGATAATCCTCCTCGAACTCGAGATCTTTCACAGAAAAACCAGATGGATCAAACTCAACGAGACACACTATTATCCGATGATGAACTTACGAACCGAAACTAAGTTTTTAATAATATCGGGAACAACAAGAGTATTTTTGAGTTGAAGGGTGCGAGAAGGAGGTTTATGAGCTTGGTACCACTAGCGTGAATCGGAATGCTATTGCCATTGCCAACTAAGATAGACCAATACATACTAGAATTGATAACGTTATGTAAAGTACTGAATCGCGAGTGAGATGCGAGGTAGCACCGGTATCCATGTAGAAAGCATCATTGGGTTGCTGTAGATGCATAGAACTATATGCCTCAACAATGTCTATGAGCTTCAGTTGTTCTGTCGCCATTGATTTTAATGGTTTAGAGAAAACATGATCGTAGGGGGGCTGATACCAATAATTCTATTCATTGTAATAAGAATCAACATTCTAAACTTTATCATTCATGTCAAGTTAGTAAACATGTTCGATTACCTTTTTATGAATCAAATCAATGGAGATAATCTCCTATAGCTTAATAAGGTAAGAGGATAATATAAAGTCTATTAGTTTTTGATAAAAATTAGACTTATATAAAATTTATATAGATATTATCTTCCTAATAGATTTATAATTACTAGTTACGAATAATATATTTATAAGAAAACATCTGCTTCAAACATTAACCTTGAAGCGACGCTTCACGCTTCGACATACGCATCGCTTCCTAAAAATGAAAAACGCTTCACGCTATGCTTCACGCTATGCTTCACGCTTTCAATACCTTGACGGGAAGAGCCTTCCCGAGAGATGTAAGGCTCATTTTTTTTTTTACGCAAACGGAAAAAAACTCAAAACTTACAAACTGCCCCTTATCTATTTTTTTTCACCATGTGTGTAACATTAACCTTTGCACAGTTAGCTAACCTATAGGCAGCTCCATTGGCAGATCGGTTGATATATACGAAGGCTCATTTAGTTTGTTCAAATGTTAACTTCCTCTTACCAAAAAAAATAAAATAAAAATAAATA
Source organism: Papaver armeniacum (assembly GCA_023531295.1). Classification (NCBI taxonomy): domain Eukaryota; kingdom Viridiplantae; phylum Streptophyta; class Magnoliopsida; order Ranunculales; family Papaveraceae; genus Papaver; species Papaver armeniacum. The sequence goes on from JAJJWW010002817.1 coordinate 600,781, forward strand.
CATAAAGTCGTTTTAAATTAAAATAAATTGAAATACTGTCTCAAGTATCAACCGTGTTTTTTTTATGTTTCGTTGCTTTTTACTGTATAATTTATTTTTCCATTTTCTCTCTTCTCTCTCCCATGTAATAAAATATAAAAAGAGTTCGTATTATTTCATTTTTCAGATCTGCTAAATCGAACATATATCATTTACTTAATAGATCAACATTTCAATCAATCTGAGATTTCATATTTCTGATTTTTGAGATTTAGAGATCTTAATAATATAAAATCTGATGGCATCGTTAGAAAGTTTGATTGGATTGGTGAATAGAATCCAAAGAGCTTGTACAGTATTAGGTGATCATGGTGGTGAAGGAATGTCTTTATGGGAAGCTCTTCCTTCTGTTGCCGTCGTTGGTGGCCAGGTTTTTATACAATTTCATCATTTTTAATTTTTTTTTTTTTTTAAATTTTCTTCTGATTTTTCTTTTCTTCTTAGTTTTGATTAGTTTTTTGTTTATTTTGTAATATTAGAGTTCAGGAAAATCTTCTGTGTTAGAAAGCATTGTTGGAAGAGATTTCTTACCTCGAGGATCTGGTATGTATACTTTATTTCTAGTATTTGATTAAATTAGGGTTTGATTTGAATCTGATAGGTAAGAGAATATCAGATTTGGGTTGCGATTTAGAAATGTAGCTCAAGGTCACACTGATTTGTGGAATTTGTTATAAAGTTTGTATCTCTCGCCATTTTGATCTAAAATTATAAATATGTAGGTATTGTGACGAGGCGACCTTTGGTATTGCAACTACACAAGCTAGATAAAGGGCAGACGGAATATGCTGAGTTTCTTCACGCGCCTAGGAAGAAGTTCACTGATTTTGGTAAGGAATTAGACCTTTTTAGTTAGCATAATGGATAATTCTGATTTACATGTAGTATTCATAGTCAGGTTACTGAATCAAGGCTGGAGATCTCAACTTGATTGCGAATTAGATTTTTAATATTGTGGAATTTAGCATTATTAATTCACTTGCTTTTGACCGTTTTATATCTCTCCCTCATAAGAATTAATTAAGGGTCTCAATGCATGGTATGGATTAAATAGACAATAAATCTGAGCCTGTGCATATAAAAGAAAATGTGGGTTATTTACAGTGCAATAGTTTCGACAGCTGATGTAACAATCAAGCAAAAATTATTTTTCTAATGGAAGTCCTATACCCTTTTAGAACTTGTTAGGTAGATCAATCAATTGTCAAGCCTTAGCTCCTGCAGCATATGGATAGTGGATATTCCAGAGGAATACTGACAAGAGTCCTTTAGATGAGTTTTCTTAGTGAGAGTGAGAGAACTCTGTAGACCTATTATTAAGATTACTCCAGAAGCCACTTTAACCATAAGAAATGCATGGATTATGAATTCAACTTGAGATACTTAAACGCATTGGTGTATTCATCTGATGATTGCTGCGTTACTTTCAAGCATTTCAATTTGTCAAAACATTGTAATAGGGTTTTTGCTCTCAGGCTACTTGCTTCTTTTATGGCTATTTGACTATTAGTGTTTTATTAAGCAATGAGTGTTCCTTCTTGCTTGTGAAGCCGCCGTGCGTAGGGAGATCTCGGATGAAACTGATCGTATTACTGGAAAATCAAAGCAGATCTCTAACATTCCAATTCATCTCAGCATCTATTCACCAAATGGTTTGTATCTAATGCCTCTACCTTTCTGCTTATTGTTTTGTTGTCTTTTCTGACTGTAAGTAAAATCTAACTTTACTGACACTGATTTATTGCATTTTGTTAGACCACTAGTGTTAAACTGTTGACCATCTCGAACCATAGCTATGATATTCTTAAAGATAATGTTTGCCTAGCACATACTTAAATATCAAGTAACAAAACACCATTAGGAATAACTTAGCAGAAGACAAAAGGAACTATGAGGATATTTTGTGCTAGTAATATTTTAGTTTCCTTGCTGGACTCATTGAAAACAGTACAAACTAATAAAAAGTAAATTCAACCACTATCATAAGACAAATGAGGTAATTGTAAGAGTGAGAATCTTGAATTCCTAAACACTTAGCCCTCTAACCTTATGTTATCACCATTGTCATTTTTCTGTTTTGGCCTAAATTATTCTTTCTTTTTAAATGGCTCGATTAAGAGTGAAAGCAAGAGGCTTCTTAAAGAATGTAAATTGCCACTCCTTGAATGCCTTGTCAGGGCTCTTGCCAATCACTAAAGACAGTACCAAAAACTAAAATACATACTGTTCCATGTGTTTGAAAAGTGGAAAGTTACTTGCACCTACACGTCTATACCCTTGGAGATTATGTGATCAAAATCGTATTAGGTTTGGTTTGTCTTATTTCTCATATTAGTGGATCAACTAGAGAACCACAGCGAGATCTTTCAGGGTGTTGCATATGGAAAAATGTATGTAGCTACTATTATGATGTGCCTCGGAAATGGCTCCAAAATGGCTTATTCCAGCAGTCCAGTTCATGGCATCCACACATTTTGCTACTTTTTCCCATTGCACCCACGTATTATAAGGCGACAGTGAAATTATTGTCCTTATATTAACCACATGCCACACGCGTATGGACACCATGGTAGGGTAATTGTAGTTTGCCACAATATCCATCTACTCTTCAAAGTGAGAATGTCACCTTTGTGGAATTCCCATGTGAACTCAGTGGGAGATGGACTGAACCACTAGATATTGGGAATTTTTATACTGATTTAGTAATACTTTGATCTTAAGTAGTAGAAGATGTGGGTACTTAAGTTTTACTTTATATATATTAGGGACTCATGGGTTAAACATTTTGATTTGTTAAGACCTCCCTTGTTCAACTTGCTTGTAAATTAAGATAAAAGAAAAGAAAGGGAAATTTTCGTTAAGTGCTTGTGTAGCTTCTTTAAGATATTCATTATTCAACTCATACAAAATCGTGGAGAAAGGTAATGAAAAAATTTTAAAAAAGGAAAACATTCGTTTAAGTTATTATAATTTTTCAATTGTATGTTTATTGCTTGTTTTTAGCTTTCTATTAGTTTATATAGTTTGCATTAGAGTTGCATGAAGATGTAGGATTCGTGTTAGCTGTACAAATCTGGGGATGCAAAGTTGAAGACCATGATTATCTGCATGCTCAATGATACAGTTTCTTTTTCTTGCAGTTGTCAACTTGACACTAATAGATCTTCCTGGGATGACAAAGGTTGCCGTAGGTAATTTCTCTATATTTTCATCTTATTTTTCGCGTAAGTTGATGAATGTATCATACTTATGTTAAAGTAAATAATTGATAATAATTTTGTCCAATTCAGAGGGACAACATGAAAGCATCGTTGAGGATATTGATAACATGGTCCGCTCTTATGTTGAGAAGGTAAGTTGAGCATTAAGTTATTCTAATTTTTTTTCAGAACACACTGAAAAGGTGATTGTACTTTATCATCTGCATACAGAGAATTTAAGTTATATTCTATGAAAATCTTGAAATTATGATCCATTTAGGTCATGCCCATCTGAGTAATTGGTTTATCTAGCACATTTCGCCAATTAATCAAGAATCTAGATAAACATTTTTACATTAACACTCTCAGTGGCGAAGCCAGAACAACAGTTCAACGGGGGCATACTTGTTGTTGAAGATCATAACTAAAATGCAATAGTAGACACACTAATATAAAACTAAGTCAAAGTACATGTTCGTCCAGATAGAAAATAGAGAAAAGGTGCAGATAACTGAATAAAATTGATAGAAAATAGAGAAAATATGCAGATAACTGAATAAGATCGATAAAACACGTAAAAAAATGTATATCATTATATATCTCCTTTATTTTAGGTATGTTGAATATGGGATATCGAAAATATGCTAGAGTGATTTCTGAAACCACACAATCAATATACGGAAAACATGTGGATATCTTCTTATATTCAAATTTTTGTGGGGGGCAATGGGTAATTTTAGCACTAAAATATTAGAAAATAGTCAAATACATGGGTGGCTACATAATTTAAAAACTTTACCGGGGCCGGTGGGGTCCTTTGGATTCGCCCCTGAACTCTCTCCCTCCATCCCTCTAATAGTTGCTTGGTTTGATTTTGTAGCCTAATTGCATTATATTGGCCATTTCTCCTGCTAATCAAGATATCGCTACTTCAGATGCCATAAAGCTTGCAAAACAAGTTGATCCTTCAGGTGCAGCTTTGTCGTTTTTGCATCCTGTTTTCTGCGTTATAAGGAAAAGGGTTCTCTTTTCCCATAAATCATATGGGTTCACAGTGAACTAGTTATTTCAAGGATTCACTTGTTTGTTTGTTTCTTGATATCCTTTTCAGGTGAAAGGACGTTTGGGGTGTTAACAAAGCTAGATCTTATGGACAAGGGTACCAATGCTCTTGATGTGGGGACTCATTTCACCTTTTTGTATAACAGTTAGTTGCTGGATTAGTTTTTGATACTTCTCTTAATCAAGTACAAATTCTAAAGCATCAAAAAAATGTTGTTTATGACTATTCTAGGTTCTTGAAGGAAGATCTCTTAGGCTGCAACATCCTTGGGTTGGAATTGTTAACCGTTCACAAGCTGATATCAATAAGAATGTTGACATGGTTGCTGCTCGACGTAGGGAACAAGAATACTTCGAAAGTAGCCCTGATTATGGTCACCTGGCAAATAAAATGGGCTCAGAGTATCTAGCGAAACTTCTATCCAAGGTATACTCAGTTAGCCCCTTTTGGTTTCTCTGTCCATCACTTGTGGATATTGAAATATATAATCCACGCAATAACATAAGGTGTTTTTTATCAGCATCTGGAGGTTGTGATCAGGCAGCGGATACCAAGTATCATTGCTTTAATTAATAAAACAATTGATGAGCTTGAATCAGAGTTGGACCGTCTCGGTAGGCCTATTGGAGTAGATGCAGGGGTATGACTTAAGGATGTTCTGGATGATAATTTGTGTATGTATATTGAAACTGCTTGTTTTTGTCTGATTTTTTCACTAAGATTTTGTCTTTCTTTCTTCAGGCTCAGCTGTACACAATTTTAGAAATGTGTCGTGCATTTGACCGTGTTTTTAGAGAACACCTTGATGGAGGGTAATCTATTAAATTCTTTTTACATTTATTGAATATCTGGGACGTGAATTTGTTTTTAAATCTTATGTTTTAGTTCTTAGGTTTTCGTTTAATCCACAAATATATGATAGTAAGAATAGATTATTCCTAGGAGACCACCATTTCCCCAGCTAAAGCACTACCAACGGTTGCTTGCCTTGTGTATGCAAAAGGGGGGAGAGCTTTTTTGAAATATTTCTATTTATCCTTTGTTTATTTATGTGCATTCAAGTAAACCTGTGAGTGGTTAACAATTTTATGCCTGTATTAGATGCTCTGGCAAACTATTGGATTTCATGATAATTGTTCAACATCTAACCACTAAAGGTCAAGTCATCAAGCTGGAGTTAGATGTCGTAGTTGATAACCTTCAGCCTGAACAGCCATATTTTTTCAAATATAACTTATATAAGTAGTTCTCTATGTAATATGCAATCTTTTCAAAATCTAAGGCTCTCAAATTGTTACATACACCTGCAGACCAATTATTAATTAATCCCTATTATATAATGCCACCCTGAAGTACTGCATGTTTTCCAAGTTTTCCCAAAGACTCAATGTTCTTTTCCAAGGCATTTTATGATTTCATTCAAAAAGGCTCGTAACTTACCCGCAGTTTGTTGATTTAGGCGAGCTGGTGGAGATCGGATATATTTGGTTTTTGACAACCAATTACCAGCTGCTCTGAAAAAGCTCCCTTTTGATCGCCATCTTTCTCTACAGAATGTCCGAAAAGTCGTATCAGAGGCAGATGGTTATCAACCACATTTAATTGCCCCAGAACAAGGATACAGAAGACTAATTGATGGCTCTCTCAGTTTCTTTAAAGGACCAGCTGAAGCCTCAGTCGATGCAGTAATACTTTTGTCTTTGCACCTGTTTTCAGTGCTCGTACTTACTGTTATAAATACTAGTTCGGTTGAGGTTTTAGGGACTATTAAAGAGGCTTTCAGTGTTATGTTCTGTCGATGTTACATAAAACTGGTCTATGCATGAAGAAATGTGATTCCTTAATATGGTGTGTATAATTGGCATCTTGCGGTAGTTAATATGCTCTCAACTTTTGTGAAACATGATGCTTGGGCAAGCTTAATATGTATTTTCAATTTCAGGATGAGTTTTGTTGGTTTCATCCTTAATCATATTCTTAGATGCACTTTTACTTAGATAAAGGCATGCCTATCTAAACATTGTCCCCGAATTTTCTTTGATGTCATGATTATGCTGTATGATCCTTACCCTCGGAGGATAAGTCTGTTATGTCAATTTAATGGCTGTTATTATTTATTTATATTTTACTCATTGTATATTATTTCTTTCAGGTTCACTTCGTCTTAAAAGAACTTGTTCGAAAGTCTATAGCAGAGACTCAGGTGAGCAATCTATAGCTAAAAATAACTTTCGTCTTATTTTTGTATGGGGTTAATCAGCGCTCTTGCAACCTGGTATATTTCTGATGTTATAATAGAGGTTGTAGCTAGTCGGAGTGCTATAAAGACTTCAAATTTGCAGTTCTTTATCCCTGCTTGCATGACGCAGCTATCAGAATGTCACAACCTTCAATGGTTTTGGGTGATTTATGCTGATTTGCTATTTGTCTATAAATAAGAGTGAAAACATCTGAATAATTTTGAATGTTCATAGCCTTTTTATCTCTTATTTGTGGACTCATTATATTCATTTTGAAAGCATACCAAGTTATTTCTCTGAAACCCCACTCGTAGTTCAGGCATATCTGGTACTTGCATGATGTAACATTAGCAGGACACCAATTGGGACCTTAAACGTGCTGTGTGTTTCAGAAAGAAGGAAAACCTTAGGCACTTCTCTTTAATTATTTTGATGGTTGACTCTCTCGTAAGATAAAAAAATACTCTCATTCCAACTTGTGTGAGCGTTGGATCCCAGTTAATCCTGGCGTGTGTTACTGGTCTTAATGAAGGAGAAAACTTCAGGGTTTTCTAAAATCCTAACTGTATGCTGAAAGTTCAGAAAGCATGTTAGTCTCTAAAACCTAGCCTTTTTTTTTTTAGGAAGTACCTCGTGACATGTCAAGTTATAGCTTTATTGTGATTTCATTTAGTTAAATTTTTGTTTACATGTTTTTTTGGCTCAGGTGCACCAGTTAGGTCCATAAACTTGAATAGGGCCAATGGTGTTGGTTTTGTCTGTGTTGTGTTTATGTGGATTGGTTATGTTGAGTGACAGAATTGCTCGACAAACCTTGATATGTTTAATAACTCTTTTCAAAATTACTCTTGAAATAACATCTTTAAGCTGCTTGCAGAATCCTCTTGTACCATGCTCTCTTTGCAGGCTCAACTTTTCTTTTTCTTTTTCTTGAACATTACCAAACTGTGCTTTCCTTTTAAATGTGATTACTGATTACCAAGTACTAGGTAATTTGTTTCCTTTTTATCGCTACATCTGCTGGTTTACATTTCCAGGAGTTGAAGCGGTTCCCAACACTTCAATCTGATATAGCAGCAGCTGCTAATGAAGCTCTGGAAAGATTTCGAGATGATAGCCGGAAAACAGTTTTACGGTTGGTGGAAATGGAATCTAGTTACTTGACTGTTGAATTTTTCCGGAAGCTCCCTATGGAACCAGAGAAAGGCGGACCAACTCCAAATACTGCCCCAACTAGCGACCGGTACTCGGAGAACCACCTTCAAGAATTGGTATGATGAGATTCACTTTTACCCAAACGAATATGAAATAATGTTCTCTCTATTTTATCTCTCTTACTAATCTACTTTAAATAATTTGATTTTCAGGATCAAATGTGTCGGCATATATTGGCATGGTTTGTGATACACTGAAACACTCCATCCCAAAGGCTGTTGTTTACTGTCAAGTCCGAGAAGCCAAACGTTCATTGCTCAATTACTTTTATACTCAAATTGGGAAGAGGGAGGTATAATTGCTGAATTTTAGTTTCTGCGTCTTTTGGAAACGTTGAAATAGATCAACTATATACTTGTATTGTAGGATGAATTAGACCCTGCACATGTTTTAGAGCAATAGAAACCGACTTTGCGTTGGTTCAAGATATGGGTGAGTTTATATGAGAATCTTCCAAGTCTTACTAGAAACAAAATGGTTTAATGCTTATATAAGATAAGTTCAAAGATATTTTTTTAGGAAATGAACTTTACGATTCATTTTGCCCCTTGTGTACAGAAAAAACAACTTGGTGCAATGTTAGACGAAGACCCCCAGCTCATGGAGAAAAGGGAGGGAATTGCTAAAAAGCTCAAGCTATATAAATCAGCAAGAGATGAGATAGATTCAGTGGCATGGAAATGAGCCGACTTACATTGAAAGGTGATTGTCCGTAATTACGATATTACACGCAAACAAAGCTTCAAAGACCAATTTTTTGTCATCCTATTCACATATTTTGTTATGTAATTGAACTAAAGCGAAATTCATTTTTGGAAAGAAGGGGTTGAAGTTGTATGTGATCAGAAGGTTGTGATTATGGATTTTACTGTAGTTATTTCCACTTTCACTTGAATTTTCAATAGAAAAAAAAAGGATCGCATTAAATATTCTTTTTAAAGAGACTAGTTTTTTTTTTTTTTTTGATACGAAAATTAGTTACCAATTAAGAGTTATTACAATAAAAGGAAGAACACAAACAAAAACCGAAAGCTAAAAAAAACCACCAAGATCCCTAAAGTGATCCGGTGTTGGACACGCTCACACGCATGTGTTGCCTCGTTAAAACCTTGACAAAGAAAACCCACAGGGATAAAACCTTGACGAAGGAAAGAGTGCAATGCGATAAGTCCAAAATAAAATAGTACTCTAAACAAGTTTCAGTGTAACCTAAACAAAAGTATAACTTCAATAAAGTAGAAAGTTTCGGATCTCTTTCGGTACCCAATGAGAAGTCTTCTAATACTGGCAGTATGTAAAAGTCCGCAAACAAGTTGTGGATGATGAGCGCCTCAGCTCGCGATAACACTATCAATATGAGATCCTGCGCCCTTCTAGTCACCTCATGAGTGGTAGAAGTGTCACGACGACGTATCCGAGAAGGGGGTCTAGCATTGTTGATTGCGGATGGCGGGTGCATTGCCACAATCGAGGATTTGTTTGGTGAGTGTTGAAGTTGCATCTTCGAAAAGACACATCCAATGGGATCACCGGCCCTTGAGCTTAATCTACTGAAAGAAGAAGCCATAATAACATAGCCAACATTGATTTCAACATCATGTTGTTTCACAGGAGTCTTCATTTCCCTATTCAAAGAAGAAACACCAAAGTAGGTTAAGTAACACACTAACCTTATACAGACACAATACGAATCAGATGAAAAAACTAACATTACAGTATTTACAAGGGGTGCAAGGAAGATACAACCAAGAACACTAACTAGGGGTAAAAAGAAAAACCTACTGTTAACTAGAAAATCAAAAAAGAATATGACCTAACAACTAGCTAAGAATAATGTGAACACGTAAATCTTATGTTGATCCGCGTGAACACAAACAATCTAAATAACAATCAGTCATATGTATAATAGTGTGGATAAAGTTTAGTATGCCAAGATAGATGATAACTCATAGATTCCAAACCCTATAAGTTTGTCATGATCTCATCATCATCTCCAAGTTGATAGATCTGGGATCCATATATACAAATAGAATGATATGAATACTAAAAGTAAAGAAGACAATGGTTTACGTGGTTCGGCGTTAAGGCCTACATCCACGGATCCGGAAGTATCCACTAAAGAGTAAACGATTACAAAAGTATGGGAGATGGTGAATCACAAGGTCCAGGGAGAGATCTCCCTAAACACATACTTACTTCTCTCTATTCTCTCTCCTATTTCTTAGTTCTCCTCTCACCCCCTTCTCAATGGAGGGGGTATACATATTTATAGGTAGATTGGGGGGGGGGGTCCACGACAATGAGTTGTTGAGATCTTATCTTCTTGTACTCCGTGCATGATCCGCGGACTTAAATGTCACCCTGCGGCTTCTACGTATCCGCGGACTTCTCGTGTCAACCCTCGTTTCCTCCGTCGGCCGTCCGACACGTGTTCTCCGAGCGCATTAAATGCGGGTGGTTGGGGCGGTCCGGTCAGGCTGCGTGGTGTCGATCCTCTTGTCACGCTCCTCGTGTCGGTTGGACTACCTCCCGGTGATTGATCATACCTTACCTCGTGATGGGTTAAAGCCATCCCTTGGTGCTACGCGGACTACCTATCTCGGGTGCTCCTTCATTTCTGACCGTTGGTCTTGACAGATGGCACGTTGTCTAAGTGCCACGTATGCCCCTATGTATCATCCTTTGAGTAATGGCCTCCACGTGGACTCTGTTAGTACACGTGGTAATGGAGATAAATAAGTGTACTTACAATTTGCCCCTCTTCTTGCGATCGGGCGTTTGGCTTTTGTTGGAAGAAGAACAGGTGTGGTGCGTTTTTATCTCCCTCATAACTTCTCCTAAAAAGGTGCTACTGCATTTATTGTGCACGTTTCCCACGTCCGGCCATAATCGCCCTTGGGGTAGTGGACGGTTTCTTCTGGTTCTATATATATGAAAAAGAGAAGAGTGAGAGAATGTGACTTTAATTCACATTCTCTGTTTTATTAAATTCTTTTGTCTTCATCTTCTTTACTTCCTCCGACACCATTGTTCTTCTTTGTCGCCGCTTCTGGGTGGTCATTGTTATTCTTGTTATTGTGGTCGCTATCGTTCTGCCACCTTCGTTCTTGTTGATTCACTCTTTGTGGTTCAGGTATGATCTTTTTATCCCGTTTAATCACCATCCCTAAGCCTCGTCGAAGTTTCGATCTTCCGGTGATGCGTTGATGATGAGTTTAAATTTAAGTATACCCTGGGATTTGAGAGTTAATGCCACTGAGTTGGGTGTTTCATCGGCCAAGCTTTTGATTTTATCTCTTCTTTTGAGTTTGGATAATAGTTTGAGAGTTTAAGCAACTGTTAGGTGAAATCTAGGGTTATCTTCTTTTGTCTTCTTGTTCTTGAGATTTTCTTGATTTTTGATCTTCCCTGCCTCTGACTTGAGTTCCTGTTCGTGTTCGTGCCCGCAGACATGTCCGATCATCCGCGGGTTCCTTATCAGACTCCCCCGTCAAGTCCTCATCGATCTCCCCGGAGTGATCCCAATGTAAGGGGTGGAACTCCACCTCCGCTTACCCAGGGTAATCTTCGGGAGGGACGAACATCCTCATCCTCTGGTCAGAGGGCTTCGCTTAAAAGGGGTGATCCTCCGCAGGGATCTAGATATGCCGTGAATCGTCCTAGAAGTGGGTCTCCTAAGAAGCAGCAGAATCCGCGCAATGAGCCTTTGGAAGTGCAGCCCCTCCGCACTAAGCTTCCATCGCGGACTAATCCGCCGGTGCCTAGCTCAAGTAAGTCAACTAAAACTCTTACTTCGAAGAGAAAGGCTACGGAGATAGAGCCTTCGGGAGACATAGTTCCTTCTAAGAGGAAGGCTGCGGGTTCTGCGGAAGATGCTACGGGAGAAGCTTTCGAGGATGACTCTGTTGTTACTTTCCGTCCTCTATCTCTGGGTAATAAGAAGTTTACCTTTCGACACATTGATCTTGAGGCCTTCAAGGTGAAGCATGGTCTTCAGCACTTCCAAGTTCGTTTTTATGCCGCTGATAAAGATACAACTTTTGAGATGATTACCAATTATCGGTATGATGCCTTTCATTTGTGGGACGACCGTGGGTGCTTTGAGGCTGGTTTGATGTTGCCTCCGTATAAAGCCGGTGATGATTTCTACTACCGGGTCTTATCTAGCCGTAGTTCGGCCAAGAAAAGTCACAACCGTGGGGTGCAACAATTGATGGGAACTATCTTCGCCATCTCATGGAGTGCTATCTTCAGTAGCAAGGGGCAGACGATGATGACTTGCTATGCCCCTAAACTGGAAGAGGAGAAAGGGTGGTATACTCTGAAAATTTCAACAGATCCTTCGGAGATTATGTTAACAGAATACTCGTAAGTCGTGGTCCGTGAATCTCGGAACATTCCTTCCCAGTAAGGGGGGAATTTCGCCTTTTGAGTGAAGTGAGTGATTCCAAAATGGCTAGGATTCCTGGTGCTGAGGGTCTTCCTATTCCCGTTGATGAGAGGCTTAAGCGTGATCACGATTATGAGTGGTCTGCCACTGTTCTTGAAGTCGTTGGTCCGTGGGCCTATGGTTGGGTCCCTGGACCCCATGGTTGGCAACCTACGATAATAAGTCCTCATCGCAACGCTTCTCCCGCTCGTTATGCCCATTATTGCCCCCGGGCGGATGAGCTTTGAAGGTATGGACTTTGCTTATAATCGTGATGTTGATGTCGCGGAAGACGAGGATAACTCTGATGCTAACCTTCTCCCGCAGAATGTTGATGTTGCTAAGGTGCGTTGTTTGTTTTCTACGTATCATGCCCCTTCATTTTCTTTAATAATGTTAATTATGCCAAGGAAAGGAGATGCCAATGTTGATCATTGTGTGTTGTAGGTGCGTAGAAATAAGAAACTTAATCCCAAACAATCGTCGAATTCTCCCACCGAGGGCTCTTCGCACTTTGAGGATGTTAATAGTCCCGTTGGTGGTGATGAGGATGTTTCTGATAGGGAAGAGCGAATTGAGACTTCTCCGCCTGTTCAAGAAGGTGATGGTGATGGTGGTCAGGCCCCTGATGGTGGTGGAGATGATGGTGGTCGGGCCACTGATGGTGGTCAGGCCACTGGTGGGGGTGAAGGTAGTGGTGGTCGGGCCACCGATGGTGGTGGCCACCGGTGGAGCCGAAGGTGGTGGTGGTCGGGCCACCGATGGAGGTGAAGGTGGTGGTGGTCGGGCCAACGATGGTGGTCGGCTGCCACCGGTGGAGTGGAAGGTGGTGGTGCTCGGTCGAGGTGGCTACTAAGTCCGAGTGGGGATTTTATAGACAAAGGTAAGGGAATTGTTCTTGGCGGTGGTAACAAGGATGGGGATGCTTGTGAAGAGTTTTCTTTTGGTAAGGTGTTATCTGGGGAGCAATCATTTGACATGGACGCAGTTATGGGGCTTGTTTCGGATTTTAACCTGCTTCCCGATGGTGATGATTGGAGTATTCTTAAGGATAGGTTGTAGAGTCGGTCCTACGCGCGGATCGATGTTGGGGTTCCGGGCCGTGCAGCCCGAGAGTTGTGTTGGTACTTCCTCCACTTGTTGGTAAGGCCTTGGTGATAAGTACTACTGGTGCTTTGCTTGGTGGGAAGTCTTCGGACTCTTCCTCAGATGATTTCACGCGATCCTTGGTTGCGGATGGCGATGATGCTGTTTTGGCCTGGCTGCGAAAGAAAAATTTGCTTGTTGTACCTCATCCAGCCTAGGTGATTGAAGGGGAAAAAAAGTTCCGATGCTTTTACTCGTAGGCATATGGAGTTAACTTCGAGGGGGCGGTAGATCGGGGTGGGGCAAGAATCTTGTGACCGGTGGGATTGATCTTGTGGTGGATCCTCCCTACGGTTGGCGATATGATGGCCGTTCTTTGATGGGTGCAGTCTAATTATCCGCAGCAGCGATTATTGGAGGTTTGTCCTGCTCTTTTTGTTCCTGATTTTGTTCAACTATGATGTGTGCTAATTCCCCTTGTTTGGTTGTTAGATGATGAGAAGTGAGTATTGTAACCACCATCTATACCGGCTCTTCAAGGCTAAATCTCTTAAGCTAGAAGGGAAGCTTCGACATTGCGAAGAGACGCTTACGAGTGTGGAGGCTTCGGTCTCTGCTAAGGATGAAGAAATAATCGAGCTGAGAGGTTTGCTTAAGCGCAAGTGTTGATGGTGGATTTTCGTTCAAGGTTGAGTTTGTAAAAACCAGAAAAATCATGCGCTGACATCTTGTAAAAGATAAAGCCATTTATAAGTGTTGGATACTCCTCACTTAATTCGGCCTTGTATTTCTGTACTCATTATCGGTGTGGCATGACGACCGAGTGTTACTCTTACAGAGTAACACGAACCTCCAAGCACTATAATGAATCATTATCGGTGTGGCATGACGGCCGAGTGTTACTCTTACGAGTAACACGAACCTCCAAGCACTATAATGAAACCATGTACGAAATACCCGTGACAGGCTGATTCTCGGTGTGTTATACTAGCCCGAGCCCCTCTCGGTGTGTTATACTAGCCCGATTGAGTCCCTCTCGGTGTGTTATACTAGCCCCGATTGAGCATCCGGACTTGATTTGTATCGGTCTCGGATATGATTCGATCGGATCATCCAACTCCGCAAGCATGATTGGATGACCACGGATCAATTCCATCACCCTAAGCATGGTATGGAATACCCGCGCCTTAGCTTGCCAGGATATGATCGATCGCGGTCATCCAACTCCGCAAGCATGATTGGATGACCACGAGATCAATTCCATCACCCTAAGCATGGTATGGAATACCGCGCCTTAGCTTGCCGATATGATTCGATCGCATCATCCAACTCCGCAAGCATGATTGGATGACCACAGATCAATTCCATCACCCTAAGCATGGTATGGAATACCCGCGGCCTTAGCTTTCCAGATATGATCTGATCGCAGTCATCCAACTCCACAAGCATGATTGGATGACCACAGATCAATTCCATCACCCTAAGCATGGTATGGAATACCCGCGGCCTTAGCTTGCAGGATATGATTCGATCGCGGTCATCCAACTCCACAAGCATGATTGGATGACCACGGATCAATTACATCACCCCAAGCGGTATGGAATACACACGGCCGACCCCGCATGGTCGACCATTGGCCTTTGCTTGCCAAGAAACCGTCCATACCAAGCATTATGGGCGGAAAACCCTAAATTAGGGTTTGCGGCATATTACATGTGCCGCAAAACGGTCTCAACCATCCATCTTCGCAGGTATAGATGGAGGGTGTAGATGTAGACTCAAAGGGCCCGGGGCATGTCGACACAATCACCATGTGACCGCCTACACACTTGATCAATCGGTCAAGACCAACAATGTTTGGCCGTGACAAAATCGTCACCCAAACAGGAGGAGGCGCACGGCTTTGAAAACCAAAACTAGGGTTTTGAGCATCACGAGCGTCCATCTTCTCCGGCACGAACGGAGGGTCCCAGATTAGATTAAGCAGGTCCGGTCATACCAGCATGACTACCGCGGGCCCATCTATCTCCTCATGCGGTCGGCCAAGGCACATCATTCCCGGCCAACCCAAAACGTCCGCTCAAACTCGCGCGGTTACACCTCCCAAACCCTAAATTGATCTCGACCGCTCAACTTCACCGGACGAATTGAGTGGCTTAGATCACGTTTTCATGGGACGGTGAGACATGGGCGTGAACACCAACCTACCACCTACACGCTAGAGTGACCGACCAAGACCGACCAAGGACGGTTGTCTTGGAACGTGTGCGGGAATATCACGCGGTTACCAATTCCTTTGCGGTAAGAGATTTTACCGCAAACCGATCTCAACCACTCCTCTTTGCCGGTCAAATTGAGTGGCCTGGATCGCGCTTTCATGAGGGAACGGAATACGGGCGCCTACACCATCATGTCAACACGCATGTATGGTCGGTCCTCTCAAAATTCTTCCCATGCTTGGTTTTGACCAGCTTCGAAGAGTGATGCTTGCACACCTCTTCAAAAACCATAGTATTCATTAACGGTCACAGATGAGTGTCTCAAACATCATCTCATCCGTTAAACTTCACCAGCTTGGTTATACAACCCTGGTCAGGAGTTATTTGGTTAGTGATGCGCCATTACCCATCACTTTATTACACCACAATGCGATGCACAGCATAAAGTACACACGGTACTTCACAAGTATCGACTCTTCGAATAACAACGCAGTTATTCAATTTAGCATTACATGCTATCTTTCGTGGATCCACGATCCACATTCCGGACATCAATCATGTCACAAATCGGGGATACATACGGGGTATTGGTCTGGCGGTTTACGGCGTGCGGCGTGCAACGCGCCATCACAAGAACGTGTTAGGAAGTCATGGGCGGTTAGAGATGAACAAGAGAAGTGGGCAAGACTGGTCGTGTATCACCGACACACAACTCCACTACTCCATCATTCCACTACCGCCACTTCCCACGAGAAACGTGAATGAGGCTCAATGACTTGTATAAATAGGTTCTCCGCCCTATTTCAAAGACAGGTCCAGACAAGACAGAACAACACAAGTTCAGTCGACAGAAACCAAGTGTTAATACAATCAACCGTATTCAAACACCCAGAGCCTGCTTGCATCAACCGTAAGCTTGCTCATCTTTCTGTTACAAGTCATAAGCAAGCCAACACCTTCACAATCTCAACACCTTCTTCGCTTCCCTCCCTAAGATCAACCCCATCTCCTTCACTTTGTGACCGAAACAAGTCTGGAACGGCCATTTCTTGGTTTAGGCCGGACTTGCACGAGATTGATCTCTCGAATCTACAAGCACTCACCGCGGGGAGTGCATTTGTTGAAGGTTTAGATTCATTCCTCATCCACACCCCAAATTACCAAATTCGGCGGAGTAGTTTTCACCCATCAACAATTGGCGACCACGGTGGGAGATTGATCTTTTCGGTTGCACAAAATTGAATTCTCAATTTTCGGTTTTCATCTCGCGATGTATCCTCCCGTGAGACCACGGGTGGTTCGGATATCATGGGAAGTATAGCTAGAATCTTTGGAGGATGTCTTGGCAAATCAAGCGGTATCACCGAAGGCGGAGCGAGACATTTCGCCTTTTGAATGATATGGCAGCACAATTACAAGAAGGGTCGACGGGCATCAACTCAGACAGTGCAAGAGACGGCGAATCCTTATCCAGGAATCACACCTTTACCGGTGGAGAGGCAAAAAGAGCGCGTAGCCGCAGGGGACTCAGGAGAGACGGACAACATGGTCCAGCCGACGAAGACTCGAGGAACCTCCACAGAGGAAAAGACTTGTCCGGGGTACCACAACGTCTACCGGATGAACAAATGGAGATTACAACTTACGGATCCCTCTTTGGAAGATTTATATCTCAAGACCCTTGTCGGCTTGGGAAGGTCTGTTCAATCCGCATCGACCTTTCAACTAAGTGAAGAAATGCTTGAGGAAGGAGAAATCAATCGAGGAACACGTGAGTACAGAGGATGGGAACGTTCAATTCGATCACTCAGCAGTGATATTACAACAACTCCCATCACCAGAGCCAGAGCAGCTGCAAATCCTGACATCTCATCAAGTGTAACACCTCCGGTAGTCACCGGAGCAACAACTTCCACTCCTTCATCGGGGCGAGGAGCCGGAGGGGCGAGAGGAGGATCATCTCCCATTACCATTGCAGACTTGATGGAAAAACATGAAGTTCTTGCCAAGACTCAAATGGATATGGCCGCAACTCAGAAAGAGGTACTCACTTTTCTTAAGACATTAACTGATCGATTTCCACATGACCCGCAACAGCCCCTGGAGCCAACAAGGAATGCATTCAACGCACCGGAAAAGGTACTTCAGCGGCGCGGACCTACATGGACCTGATGACATCAGATATGAGCGGTCCTGTCATGAAGACTCCTACACTGGGGACTGATCCTCACAACGATCCTCCTCAAGAATTAGCGCACGGAGACATTCGCCGCAATCAACAGAGAGGAAGGTCACAACCGTGCCCTACATGTCACCGCACGCATCAAGGATTCAAAGTTCAAGACGACCCTTATCGGCACGGCAGCGTCTTCGAATGTGATTACTCTCAAGACTCTCAGGACATCCAAGGTTCTCCCAGGCAAGGTCATACGGAAGCCTACCACAATGACGTACTTCGAGCACATACGGGAGAAGCTCCGCGGAAAAAATCAAACAAGTTCGTTGCATCCCACTCCCCACGTGGGCGTCAATTCAGGAAGAAGACCGGCTTGCATTATTGAGGGCTAGTACCCACGATGCATCTTTGCCGACGAAACATTCTTCTCAATCCTGTGAATCCACGACCCACGAAGATGAAACGCACTTTCGAGGCAAGCCGTGATCAGAAGGGGAAGACAATATACCGGCGCCGCTGTTAGCAATTATCAGGAGAGACTGGCACCCAGTCTCTCTGCCTAATTGAATGTTGCAAGAACGACGAAACACAAGAGGAGATATTAGGCGCCCCGCGACAGCTACATGATGGAACCAACTCCACAACTGATGAGCTCGACGATAAGGAATATCCTAGTCCGAACTCCATCAGCTCGACCTTGTGTAATCATTCATACAACCTCCGATCCAAGCCGGTCAAACAATCTCAAGGCAATTCAACGTGAGACCAAAGTCTTGCATAGACTTCGAGACTTGAACAGTGTGCTTGCTCAAAAATAATCCTCCTCAACCTAACATCGACATGTTAGTAAATGCAACCAGCGGACATGGCATGTTCTCCTCCATGGATGGATGTAGCGGCTACAACCAGATAAGGATGTACGAGCATGATGCAAGTAAGATATCTTTTCGAACTCCTCTCGGAAATTTTATTATACCATGCTGCCATTTGGTTTAAAGAATGCCGGTGCAACGTATCAACGCTCTATCACGTCAATCTTCCACTTTGGGCCGATACCTCAAGGGAGCAGCCTCAAGAAGATAACGATGTCCACGCGTCATACCGAAAACGATCCGAGGTAGTCACTTTATCGGACAGTGGCACATGTCTATCATGCTATGTTGGAGAATCCGCGTTTTGGTCATCCTCTGGAGTGTTGAAAGCTCATCTACAACAACATATGCCCCGATAGAAAGAACCAGGCATGCCAAGAGCCTCATAATGTTCGTAGGGGCATATATCTCACCAACAGCGATACAACCTTCGACCTTACGCAGCGGTTCCTCGAAGCATCAAGAGGAAAACTACCGAGACTCGACAACAACCGCTGCGAGCAAACCATGTAAACCACGCCTGGGGACTGAGGCTCAGCATGAAGTTCCTTCACCGTCAGTCAAGGACTTCTTCAACACGAGAAAGATGGTCAGTCAAGAATCATGGAATTCGCAAGGGTAAATCGATTTGAAAAGCCGCTCCGCTTCAACGCTTCCTCCAGAAGGTCGCTTCAATGGTCTATCCAAGAGCCGCCTCAATGCTCTCTCCGGGACCTGTTCACTTGAGAATCTCCGCTCAACACTCTCTCTAGGATCTACCTCAACGTTCGCACCGGAAGCCACTTTAACATCCTCTCGAGTCGTTTCAACACTCAAGCTACGTCAATAATCTGCGCTCCGGTCAAGTTGTCTTTGATGTACTCATTGCTCAACGTGCGTCTCATTCATCCTTCATGAGGATCCAGCGGAGCATGAAAAACCCTGAAGTCGATAGGAGGAGGGTTATGATGTGAAACAGATATTTTCATATAGTTGGAAGAGCGCGGTGAACAACTCATCATCAATGTTCGGCATATCTTTGAAGTTTGTCAACACTTCGACTTGGCACCAGCATTATCTCCAGAAGACATATCGACAGGAGTTTTTTTCTTTCTACTGCAATGAAATAAAACACAGGAGTTAGAACTCGTATGAAAGCGCATGAGAAATGTAGTCACGGCAAAGACACAACTCACGTCGGAACATACAATGGCCGGTCCAAACATCATTCAAGTCGGGCCGATTTTCGGTCAAACACGTGGTCGACGTTCGATCGAACACGGCAAGTACCACTTGATCCCAGTTTTGCATTGGTCGGAGCTGCATACACAGTACCGTCCCCAATCAAAGCTCTCTCTCCAGAAGAAGGCGTTCCAACACCAACACTTCAACGCTCTCCCAGGCCTGCTCCAGAAGCTGCTTCAATTCTTTCTACAGGACCCACATTTACATTTGAGCACACAAGACGCAGCGCACCCACGATTAACCAAATCAGGCACAACAAGCCCACGTTCGATCAAGCAGGCGCAGTAACCCCACGAACGAAACAGGCGCAACAGTCATTCGATTAGGCACATCCCCACGATTGAACGAAGCAGGCGCAATAGCCCTCGACCGAAGCAGTCATAACAAGGTCGATCGAAGCGTGCAAGACCGACATCATGCTAGGGGAACACTTTTCGGGACGTCTCTTGAACGTGACATGCTCGAAGGACGGGACGACCGTCTCTTCTCGGTAACATCTAACATTGTCTCATAAGTTTTATCTTTAATTTGTCACCATCTCATGCCTACCACACAATAGTGTAACCATTGTGTGCTAGGCGAGGACTTAATGTTGATGGTGGATTTTCGTTCAAGGTTGAGTTTGTAAAAACCCGGAAAAATCATCGCCGACATCTTGTAAAAGATAAAGCCATTTATAAGTGTTGGATACTCCCTCACTTAATTCGACCTTGTATTTCTGTACTCATTATCGGTGTGGCATGACGAATCGAGTGTTACTCTTACTGAGTAACACGAACCTCCAAGCACTATAATGAATCATTATCGAGTGTGGCATGACGACCGAGTGTTACTCTTACTGAGTAACACGAACCTCCAAGCACTATAATGAAACCATGTACGAAATACCGCATGGCCGATTCTCGGTGTGTTATACTAGCCTTGAGCCCTCTCGGTGTGTTATACTAGCCCGATTGAGTCCCTCTCGGTGTGTTATACTAGCGATTGAGCATCCGGACTTGACTGTATCAGTCTCGGATATGATTCGATCGCGATCATCCAACTCCGCAAGCATGATTGGATGACCACAGATCAATTCCATCACCCTAAGCATGGTATGGAATACCCGCGGCCTTAGCTTTGTGAGATATGATCGATCGCGATCATCCAACTCCGCAAGCATGATTGGATGACCACAGATCAATTCCATCACCCTAAGCATGGTATGGAATACCCGCGGCCTTAGCTTGCCAGATATGATCTGATCGCGATCATCCAACTCGCAAGCATGATTGGATGACCACAGAGATCAATTCCATCACCCTAAGCATGGTATGGAATACCCGCGGCCTTAGCTTTCAGATATGATTCGATCGCAGTCATCCAACTCCACAAGCATGATTGGATGACCACGAGATCAATTCCATCACCCTAAGCATGGTATGGAATACCCATGGCCTTAGCTTGCCGGATATGATCGATCGCGGTCATCCAACTCCACAAGCATGATTGGATGACCACGGATCAATTACATCACCCCAAGCGGTATGGAATACACACGGCCGACCCCGCATGGTCGACCATTGGCCTTTGCTTGCCAAGAAACCGTCCATACCAAGCATTATGGGCGGAAAACCCTAAATTAGGGTTTGCGGCATATTACATGTCGCAAACGGTCTCAACCATCCATCTTCGCAGGTATAGATGGAGGGTGTAGATGTAGACTCAAAGGGCCCGGGCATGTCGACACAATCACCATGTGACCGCCTACACACTTGATCAATCGGTCAAGACCAACAATGTTTGGCCGTGACAAAATCGTCACCCAAACGGAGGAGGCGCGCGGCTTTGAAAACCAAAACTAGGGTTTTGAGCATCACGAGCGTCCATCTTCTCCCGGCACGAACGGAGGGTCCTGCATTAGATTACAGTCCGGTCATACCAAAGATGACTACAGCGGGCCCATCTATCTCCTCATGCGGTCGGCCAAGGCACATCATTCCCGGCCAACCCAAAACGTCCGCTCAAACTCGCGCGGTTACACCTCCCAAACCCTAAATTGATCTCGACCGCTCAACTTCACCGGACGAATTGAGTGGCTTAGATCACGTTTTCATGGGACGGTGAGACATGGGCGTGAACACCAGCCTACCACCTACACGCTAGAGTGACCGACCAAGACCGACCAAGGACGGTTGTCTTGGAACGTGCCCAAACTTGGAATATCACGCGGTTACCAATTCCTTTGCGGTAAGAGATTTCTACCGCAAACCGATCTCAACCACTCCTCTTTGCCTGGTCAAATTGAGTGGCCAGATCGCGCTTTCATGAGGGAACGGAATACATGGCGCCTACACCATCATGCCGTCAACACGCATGTATGGTCGGTCCTATCAAAATTCTTCCCATGCTTGGTTTTGACCAAGCTGAAGAGTGATGCTTGCACACCTCTTCAAAACCATAGTATTCATTAACGGTCACGAGATGAGTGTCTCAAACATCATCTCATCCGTTAAACTTCACCAGCTTGGTTATACAACCCCGGTCAGGAGTTATTTGGTTAGTGATGCGCCATTACCCATCACTTTATTACACCACAATGCAGTACCTGCATAAAGTACACACGGTACTTCACAAGTATCGATCGAATAACAAACAGAGTTATTCAATTTAGCATTACATGCTATCTTTCGTGGATCCACGATCCACATTCCAGTGACATCAATCATGTCACAAACCGGGGATACATATCGGGGTATTGGTCTGGCGGTTTACAGGCGTGCGGCGTGCAACGCGCCATCACAAGAACGTGTTAGGAAGTCATGGGCGGTTAGAGATGAACAAGAGAAGTGGGCAAGACTGGTCGTGTATCACCGACACACAACTCCACTACTCCATCATTCCACTACCGCCACTTCCCACGAGAAACGTGAATGAGGCTCAATGACTTGTATAAATAGGTTCTCCGCCCTATTTCAAAGACAGTCCAGGACAAGACAGAACAACACAAGTTCAGTCGACAGAAACCAAGTGTTAATACAATCAACCGTATTCAAACACCCAGAGCCTGCTTGCATCAACCGTAAGCTTGCTCATCTTTCTGTTACAAGTCATAAGCAAGCCAACACCTTCACAATCTCAACACCTTCTTCGCTTCCCTCCCTAAGATCAACCCCATCTCCTTCACTTTGTGACCGAAACAAGTCTGGAACGGCCATTTCTTGGTTTAGGCCGGACTTGCACAGATTGATCTCTCGAATCTACAAGCACTCACCGCGCAGTGCATTTGTTGAAGGTTTAGATTCATTCCTCATCCACACCCCAAATTACCAAATTCGGCAGGAGTAGTTTTCACCCATCAACAGCAAGGAGCAGCAGGACGCGGAAGAGGCTCAGCTACGTTCTGAGCTGGCTTTAGTTAAGGCCAAGTTAGCGGTTGCCGAGAAGAATTCCTCGTCTATTTCAGGTCTGTGCTTCCTCTTCTTTGGTAGTTTCCCGCTCCTTATTTGTTCTGAGTTTTCTCCTTCTTCCCTCCTCCCGCTGTACTGTCTTCAGTGGGCGGAGTCCCTGAATTGTTGTGGCTTCGGGGTGAGAGGGCTCGTCAAAAAGATCGCTTTGCTGGGTTAGTTGAAAAACTTAAGAGTGAGTCGGCGAAATGGAATGCCCGCGCGGATGTTCATAACGCTATGGCCGAAGAATGGCGTAAGAGAAAGCATTGCTTGGTAGATCTGCAAAATAAAAATAATCATGACCGCCACTTGTTCAACGGGGCTCTTTTATGGACGCGGGATAATCTTGAGAAAGCCCGCGGGCAGATTTCCTCTTTAGAAGTTAAACTTAATGTTATGGAAGATGAGCTGCGGCGAGCGCGGTCTTCTCATCCCCCGGATGTGCGGACTTATATGCAGCGTCTTGCCAAGGAAAGAGACGATGCTAGGGCAGAATGTAGTGCTCTCAGTGGTGCTTTATCCGCGTCTCGAGCTGACGTGGCTCGTCAAAGTTGAGCGTGAGAGAGATTTAGAGGTGACTATGTATCGCCTTAACAAGGGGTTGGAATCGAAGAATGATGAGGTTAATCAATATCGTCATTCGGACTCGATGCTTCGAAATGATCTAAGTGCGAGTCAATATGCCCATAATCTTTTGCAGGTAGATTATGATAGGTTATCAAATGAATATGATTATGCTTGCTTGAAGCGAGGGATTCCGCGGTCGAATATTGTGAAGGTATATGTTTTTATCATCGAGTGTTCTTTGTGTTGTACCTGCTATAACTCACTATTCTTTTTTATTGTCCGCAGAACTCCAAGGACAGCTTAGATCTCATGGATGACAAGTTTGCCGAGGCTCGGGCTAAAGTAGTTCGGGTTGGAGGGTCGTGTTAACTACCCGTAGCGGTCTAGCCTTGTCTCAAGAGGAAGCGTTGAAACATGCCAATCAAAAGGTAGACCAGCTTTCTGCTTCCCTGAACCAGGCTGAAATGAGGAGCGTAGCGATAGGCTTCGTGGCCCGTAAGCAGTTAATGTAAGAGATTAATAAGATTCTTGGTGAGATTGAGCTGGATCTCAAAAAGAGTCATGGGCTGACTAAGAGTTATACCCGGCGTCCCGTGCCCGCGCTCCCGTCAAGTTCTTCTGGACCCTCCTCGGGCGGTAGTGTTCCTTCCTCAATGAAGGATAAGCCTGCGGATAACGCTCCTTCTCGCAGAGGCCGTAGCTAGTATGCTAGGGATTGATCTCGATTTGCTTATCCTTTTGGCGTTTTTGCTATTTTGCTTGTTGTTGGGCTGGTAATCAACTGCCATGTACTAGATCAAACTTTGGTGTTTAAATGTGACTTTGAGTTTTGTTGAATTTATATCTATCGTCTTTATACATTAAACGTAGTGAATAATTCCGCAGTATTTGTAATCCGCGGATTTGAATTTGAGAAAGTGTATTGTGTGCGCAATTCCGTAGGTTGATATCCCCGGAATTGTCTTGTGACCTTGCACCCCGTCCAGCTAATTCCTTGGCCAGAGGATTACTGAACGGTGGGGGTCTGGCCGACGTTCAAGGATATATTCCCTTGAGCTCGCGGCTTGTAATATTGCTCGGATATCTCATTTTGTGGGAAGTCGCCCCCCGGTCGTACACTTATAGACACTTACGGAGGAGTTCTGAGAGATTGCATATGTATGCTCCGATAAATTGCGTGTGTGCGTATTGCATGGGATATTTCCCAGTATACCGCAGTGGGTATGGTCCACGCTTTGTGCTGGATATCCCTCTGGATGAAGTAAACTGCCAATTCTTAATAATAATAATTGCATAGTGATTTACGTGGTTCAGCCCGAAGGCCTACGTCCACGGGGTAACGATAGTATCGATGTTTTATTAAGATGTGGTATGATTTACAATGTACATTGTGTAAGTAATATATACATGTCTCATATGGTATAGGTTGTGGTCTTGAATAAATTGAAATGTGTGTGGGAAATGGGTAGAATATTGTAGAATATGACACTTGAAAATGAAAGTTTGTATTGATTGAAAAGTTAAGGTGCGTTACTCCTTTGTCAGAGATAGAGACATGCGGACTTGTAAATCCGTTTTCTTCTTCTGAAATGCATACGCAGGTGGTGGGTTATGGGTAGTACGGCTTGAGATATTTGGCATTCCACGGATGCATGAGGATTTCCCCTTTCAGGTTACGCAGATAGTAAGAGCCATTTCCTGCGATGTCATGTATTACGTAGGGTCCTCCCCAAGTTGGTGCTAATTTTCCCCACTTCTTTTCTTTTGGTATTGGGGAATGGTTCTCAACACATACTGCCCTTCTACAAAATTCCTAAGTTTCACTTTTTTGTTATATTCTCTGGCTAGCCTGCGTTGGTAGTTTTCCATCTTTTGTAGTGCTGCTTCTCTCCTTTCTTCGAGATCATCGAGCTTTTCTAACATCATGTCTGTGGTGAGGTTCTTTTCCCATGCTTCTGTCTTTGTTGTTGGAAGTAGTATTTCCGTAGGGATTACTGCTTCTGCTCCGTATGTGAGTAAAAACGGGGACTCTCCGGTAGCTGATCTTCGAGTCGTCCTATATGCCCATAGAACGTTATACAGCTGCTCACACCACCGCCCCTTGTATTCGTCTAGTTGTTTTTTTAGGATGAGCGCCAAAGTTTTGTTTGTGGCTTCTGCTTGTCCGTTGCTTTGTG
Source organism: Papaver armeniacum (assembly GCA_023531295.1). Classification (NCBI taxonomy): domain Eukaryota; kingdom Viridiplantae; phylum Streptophyta; class Magnoliopsida; order Ranunculales; family Papaveraceae; genus Papaver; species Papaver armeniacum. Next base: position 626,716 of record JAJJWW010002817.1, read on the forward strand.
GATATATGGGGGTGGATTTGTTTTTTCAATTTTGAAGGTGTCGAACAAGCAAGTCGATATTCTTCCTTGTAGTTGTTTACCGTTGTCGGAAACTATCTCTGTGGGGATGCCAAACTGCAGAGATGATATTTTGAAAAATAAAAGTAAATACGACTGAATCCGAATTCTTGCCAGTGCCTTCGCTTCTACCCACTTGTCAAGTAATCTGTCGCCACTATCGGAAATCTTCTCTTCCAGTCCACGATACGAGTGGGCCTACTATGTCGATACCCCATTTCCCGAAGGGGCCACGGACTATCCACGAGTTCAATTTTGTGGCCGGGGCGTGGATTCGTTTACCAAATCTTTGACATTCCTCGCATCTCTTCGCCATTCTAGCTGCATCTCGGATCATGGTTGGCCAGTAGTAACCCTGCGTCTTTGCCTTATCTGCTAGAGACCTCATTCCACTGTGATTCCCTGCATCTCCTCTGTGGATATCTTTCAAGATGATATGTCCCTCTGATCGGGATAGACATCGGCGAAGTGGCCCAAGGAATGATTTTCTGTATAAGGTTTGGTCCCTTAACTCGTACATCCCTGCTCTGGATTGTATTTTTCTAGCATGTTTGATATCTTGGGGGAGTTTCCCTTCATTTAAGAAAAAATGGATTCCGATTCTCCAATCTGCTTCCTGACTATGATCGTCATCTTCATCAGCTTGTCGCATGATATCATCGTCCTGGAAGTCGTCGACTATGTGCTCTCCGACATCATCATCAAATATGCCTTCCTCCTTGGATTTGCGTCGGCTAGCCGCGCACGTCTCTTGGAGCTTGATGGATGGTTCGTACACTCTTGTTATCTTGATTGCTTTGATATCCTCATTTTTAAGCATGGATGATATATATGCCAGAGCATCCGCGTGTCTAAGTTCCTTCCTACGCAGATGTCGGAATTTGATTTTTGGTATTTGGGAAGCCAATGTTTGCACCAGATCCATGTATGCCATCAACGTTTCGTCATACACATTGTATTCGTAGCCTATCTGCCGTATGATTAGTTGTGAGTCACTTGTCAGCCGCACTTCTTGTATCCCTAATTCAATTATCAAGCGGAGAGCGTGGATCACTCCTTCATATTCTACGATGTTATTAGTGTGGCCTTCGAATTCCAATCTGAATGCGTGCACGATTCTGTCCCCTGTGGGCGTAGTGATGACGATGCCTATCCCCGCACCTTCTCTATTTTTGGAGCCATCCACAAAGACCTCCCATTGCCGTGGGTTTACTGGTTCAAAAATATTATCCAGCTCTGTTTTTCTATTTAAGGGCGCCAGCCTTCCATCCTTGTATGCGCACCTCTTCTTCGTTGTCCAAAGGCAGGTCGGCTAGAAAGTCTGCTAATACCTGCGATTTTTGGGAGTGTTGGAGCTCATAGTGGATGTTGAATTGGTCGAGGTATGTGCTCCATTTTGCTATGCGTCCTACTTTTCCTGCCCCTTTGAGAATGGTCTCTAAGGGTGCTCGACATGGGACACGTATGTCATGCGTTAAGAAGTACGTCCTTAGCTTTAAAGTAGACCATACGACGGCTAAGATTAGCTGTTCAATTCTCGTGTAGTTTCGTTCTGCGGGATTCAAAGTCTTGCTGACATAGTAGATCGGTTGCTCCTCTTTCGTATGGGTTCTGACAAGCACTGCGCTTACTGCATCGTCTGTTGCTGCAATGTAAAGTGCCAAAACCTCATCTGGGTCCGGTTTCTGAAGGATGGGAATTTCTGCTAGGTACTGTTTAATGCCCAAAATTGCTTCTTCGCATTCTGTCGTCCATTCAAATTTGGTACCTTTTTTAGTATGTTGAAGAAAGGTTTGCACCTATCCGAGGATCTTGAGATGAATCTTCCCAGTGCTGCTAGGGATCCATTGAGCTTTTGTACCTCTTTTAGGTTCTTTGGGGATGGCATGTTTACTATGGCTCGGATTTTATCGGGGTCTACTTCAATGCCTCTTTTTGTCACTAGGTATCCAAGGAATTTTCCTGAGGTTACCCCGAAAGTGCACTTTTCCGGATTTACCTTCATGTTGTGCTTCCTCATAGCTTCGAAGATGTCTTTCAGGTCCTGGTGGTGGTTTTTCCTTAACCTGCTTTTTACGAGCATATCGTCGACATAGACCTCTAAAGTCCTGCCGATCCATGGCTTGAAAATAGCATCGACCATCCTTTGGTATGTTGCTCCTGCGTTTCGGAGCCCGAAAGGCATCCTTACGTAACAATAAAGACCATGGGGTGTGTAAAATGCAGTATGTTGCTGATCTTCTTCTGCCAAAAATAGTTGGTTGTACCCGGAGTATCCGTCCATGAACGACAATTCTTCATATCCTTCTACCGCGTCGACTAGCTGGTCAATGCTGGGTAGTGGGTAACTATCCTTGGGGCATGCTTTGTTCAGGTTGGTGAAGTCGATGCAGATTCTGACCCCTCCGTTTTTCTTTGGCACTATTACCATGTTGGAGATCCAAGTGGGATATTTGACTTCTTTTATAAAACCGGCTTCCAACAGCTTTCGTAGCTCCGTTTCTACTGCTTTGTGATACTCTGTGGCCACCTTTCGTATCTTTTGTCGGACAGGAGGCGTGCCGGGTTTAATGCGCAGCTCATGCTGTACCGTCTTTGGGTCTATTCCCGGCATATCAGATAGTTTCCATGCGAAGATATCTGCGTATTCCTTTAGTAGTTTTATTAGTGAAACTTCGCGTTCTCCGTCCATAAGAGTTCCTATCTTGATCTTTCTCGGGTTCTTCTCCGTTCCTATGTTAACTTCCTTCACTGCCTCCAAAGATGTGAACGTGGGCTTTGGTTCCCCCAGGTGGGGGACTTTCTTTAATTGCTATTTGGTAGCCTCAGGTTCTTTGTTTGCGTGGGTGCCCTGGTTAGCCTTTGATGTTGAGACCTCCGTGTTTCCTACAGAGTTCCTTTTGGGCAAGCTTTTCCCCGAGATCTCTTCCAAATATTCGTCGATGGCCTTGTCTTTTGATATCGCCTTGTTCCGAGCCTTGCGGGTTCTCCTTTTCTCATCTTCTTCGTTGTTGAGTTGTATTTGCATCGCATGGCATTCCTTTACGGAAGCTTGATCACCCTTGATTTCCATTACTCATAGGGGAGTAGGGAACCTAAGATATTGATGGTAGGTGGCTGCGACTCCCTTAAGCTTGTGGACCCATCTTCGTCCAATAATGGCATTGTACGGTGAAGGCGTATCTACCACACTGAAGCGAGTATCGACTTTCATGGGGCCGGCGTCCACTTGTAGGACGATATCCCCCAGAGGCTTCGTAGCCGTACCATTGAACCCGTAGATGGTATAATGTGAGGCCAAGAGTTGTTCCTTGTTAAGCTCCATGCGTTTGAAGGTATCATAGAACAGGACATTTACGGAGCTTCCTCCATCGATGAGGATTTTCTTTATGTTGCATCCTGCGACCGGCAAGGTGAGGATCAAAGGATCGTTGTGATCATCCATGTCACCTTCTACATCCTCGGCCTCAAAGATTAGAGGTGTGTTCATCCATTCCTCGCGGTCTTCCACCTCTTTTCCATCTAAGCTGTAAAGCTCGCAGTAATCTTCAAATTGCTTTCTCAGTCGTTTCCCTATTTGTGCTGTTAGGGTTGGTTCTTTGCTTTCTGAACATGATATGGCATTCAATGTACGATTTCCCTCCGGTAATTGGACTTGTTTGCTGCGTTTGGCTCTGTCCTCCGCTCCGGCCTTCTCAACATATTTCTTTAGATCCCCTGCGTCTATCAGCTTTTGTAATGCTATCTTGAGGTTTTTGCATTTCTACATTTGTGTGCCCGTAGGCGGTGAAAATCACAATACTCTTTGGATTCTCGCTGAGGTTGGTGGTTGTTTCCCCTTAGATCGGGGCAGGTCTAAGTCTTCGCGATCCTTGATTTCCTTTAAAATGCGAGTAGTTGGTGTTGAGCTTTGTGTAGACTCGGTCTTCGAATTTTCTGCCACTCCTCTTGTGGTCGTCTTTCCGATTCTTTTGATGTTGATCGGGCCTGTCTGTTAGTTCCGCGGAATTAGTCCGAGGCGGTCGTTGAGCTTGCGCTCTTGGGTTTTCTCTTTGAATTTCTTCTAACCTTGCATGTTTTTCAATGATTATCCTCAAATCTCCCTCAGTGGTTGGAGAAGTTCCGTGGATCTCAACAAACAATGGGCTCATTCTGTCGAGCCCCCATTTGTAACAGTTGATACTGACTACTGGATCTACTTGTCCTATGGCCTGACATATCTTGTGCCACCTATCCGTATATTCGCGAATGGATTCTTTGTATTTAATTGCAAGTGAGAAGAGCTTATCCATTCCCGTATTTACAACCTTGTTATACATGTAGGTGGCCAAGAACTTTTCAGTGAGCTGGTCATATGAATCGATGCACCCTGGCTTGAGATTATCGAACCAAGATAATGCCGACCCTTTCAGGCTTGACGGGAAATATCTGCATAGTACGGCTTCGTCATGATCCCATCTGGCCATCACCCTGTTGTAATACCATAGATGGGCTGCAGGATCCGTGGACCCATCATAACATTCGAAGGTCGGGACTGGACATTTCTGCGGGATGGTTGCCGTAGCCAACTGCCGTGCCAGTGGGGTAGTGCTGGCCTCCTTCATGACCTGTTCTAGTCTTCCGCCTCCTTGCCTGGTCTTGATCTGATTGATTTCCGCTAGCATTTCCGCGCGGAGGTTCTCCATTGCCAAACAATGTTCATTTTGAATGGATGTTCGAGTTTTTCTTGTAGTTTGTGTTGTTGTGGCCTCCTCTTCGTCATAGTAGTCGGAGGTTTCTGGGTGGTAGTCTGGGTCCATCCTTCTATTGTTCTGAGCATCCTTTTGGTGTAATCTTCTTTGATTGGCTATGGCTGGGATGTTTTCGAGGATCATCCTCCGGTCTCTGTTTTGTACCGCAGAATTAGCTTCGTCCTGCTGATTTTCTAGCCCCGCGCTTTGGAGGATCTTCTCTCTTAATTGCTGGTTTTCTTGGGCTAATAGGGCCACCGCGTCCGCATACGTCTGCTGATTCCTTTTTAGCTCTTCTAATTGCGCCAATATCTGCGCAGACTGGTTTGATTCTTGATTCGTCCCTATCTGTATCTGAGCTTGTTCCTCGGGGGCTGCGGTGTTGATTTCCTCTACTAGCCGTCTACCCAGCTCGGTTATTCCGTGGGATCTTGCGTGCAGTGGTATATGATGTTCATCAGTTTGTGGCATCCCGTAAGGAGGGTTCTGGACCACTGATTCTGCTACTGCTTCTCGAGGTTCAATAGGTCGGGTTGCAGCTGTCACTTTGGAGGCGATCATTTGAGAGGTTCCTTCTGTAGGTGTAGTAGCTTTTGCCGCCGCGGCCTTCTTTGCTTCCATTGCAATGATGCTCGCGTCTGAAAGGAACGTGCTTTCCGCTCCATTCTGCGCCTTGTCCCTGGCTGTGAATCCCGCGCCGTTTTGTTTACTCCTCGTCATTACGGGCGTAGTCCTAGGTGTCTCTTTCGAAGGTGCCTTCGTCTTCCCGGTATCTTTGTTCCTTTCCATTGTAATATTCTGCACAGAGAGCGGGGGGTAAACCGAGGCAAAAAGTCCACGGGTTACTTGTTAGTTCAAACTTGGTTTCATAGACTCGATTTCTAGTGGCAATGAGTAAGCTCAAGCTGTTAGTTTGGTAAATAAATGCGAAAAATGTAGACGGGTGCGGATCTAACCGGGATAAGGTCTATGGGTTGTTGTTTGTAAAAAATCCAAATCTATTGGTGGAAGTTGCTTGAAATATCAGTTAAAACAACTTATTGATTTTAAGGTTACACAATGCTCAGATCTGTTGGTAGAAAATATAAGGGACGTAAGTACGTGCGAAACATAGCCCCCAAACTCAGATCTGTTAGTTAAAAATCGTAAAAGACTCAGATCTGTGGTTTGAAAGTGTAAAGAATAGGAATACGTGAACAATAAGTTCAAGCCGAGATCTGTCTATATTCTAAGTAAAACTTTTGAGATAGAGGCTATAAACTCACAGGAAAAGATAAATCTTTTTACCGGGACAAAGTCCCTGTTTCTAGCGCCAAATTGTGAACACGTAAATCTTATGTTGATCCGCGTGAACACAAACAATCTAAATAACAATCAGTCATATGTATAATAGTGGGGATAAAGTTTAGTATGCCAAGATAGATGATAACTCATAGATTCCAAACCCTATAAGTTTGTCATGATCTCATCATCATCTCCAAGTTGATAGATCTGGGATCCAGATATACAAATAGAATGATATGAATACTAAAAGTAAAGAAGACAATGGTTTACGTGGTTCGGCGTTAAGGCCTACATCCACGGATCCGGAAGTATCCACTAAAGAGTAAACGATTACAAAAGTATGGGAGATGGTGAATCACACGGTTCAGGGAGAGATCTCCCTAAACACATACTTACTTCTCTCTATTCTCTCTCCTATTTCTTAGTTCTCCTCTCGACCCCCTTCTCAATGGAGGGGGTATACATATTTATAGGTAGATTGGGGGGGGGGGGGGGTCCATGACAATGAGTTGTTGAGATCTTATCTTCTTGTACTCCATGCATGATCCGCGGACTTAAATGTCACCCTGCGGCTTCTACTGTATCCGCGGACTTCTGTGTCAACCCTCGTTTCCTCCGTCGGTCGTCCGACACGTGTTCTCTGAGCCGCATTAAATGCGGGTGGTTGGGGCGGTCCAGTCCGCGCCGCGTGGTGTCAGTCCTCTTGTCACGTCCGTGTCGGGGTTGGACTACCTCGTGATTGATCATACCTTACCTCGTGATGGGTTAAAGCCATCCCTTGGTGCTACGCGGGACTACCTATCTCGGGTGCTCCTTCATTTCTGACCGTTGGTCTTGACAGATGGCACGTTGTCTAAGTGCCACGTATGCCCCTATGTATCATCCTTTGAGTAATGGCCTCCACGTGGACTCTGTTAGTACACGTGGTAATGGAGATAAATAAGTGTACTTACAAATAAGAAGTATTCCCAAATAAACTAAGATTAGCTAAAGATCCAGAGAAGAAATTGATAACTTATGTTATAAACGTAGACAACTGAGAGGAAGTAAAGACTAAATTATGTAACGGATACTAAAACGCAGTTCCTAATGAACCTGAATAGTATGCATCGAACTACACTACGCAGTTCCTAATAAACCCGTGTTATGTATCCGAATTAACAATTACGGGACCCAGACAAATAATAATTAACAATTAAACTATGGAATTAAATTTTTTTAATAATCAAATTCACTAAAGAGCATCTCCAATAAAGGATGAAATTATTATTTTTGAATAACACAGGATTTTAGATCCTTATTTAGTGTAAATGCATCTCCAATAGTTAGAGCAATTCTTGTAGGAATGAACAAACAAATTCTTTTGTTCAGCCAGGTGGATGGCTAAACTAGATTTTCCACTATGGTAAAGCAGTGCGCGTTAGACTAATAAGCGCGCGAGCCAGCTTAAAACGCTGGCGTCAGTAGACCCAACGCAGGCGACGGGAGGACAAACGCCGGCGTCGGAAGAACCAACGCGACATCAGAAGAAAAGCGTCAGCGTTTTTGCAACGAACGCCAATGGGTAGTTTTTAAAAATTCGAATTTCACTATTTACCTCTATAAATTACCACCATCTTCAAACAATTCACTCACACCAAAATACACTTGAATTTTCTTTTCTAAAAATAGATGCAAAGGCGATCACACTTTTTTGCGATGCAAAACTTGAAGCTGTTGTTTCTAAGATATGGGAGTTTTAAAAAGATTGAAAATTGTAAAAGGGAAGTGCAAGTTTTAGAAGTTGCTCCAAGAAAATGTTCCGCTAAAAGGCAAAGAAGAGCTCCAGTTTTGAAAGTTAACAACAAAAAATTCAAAAACAAAGGTGAAACTGTCAAGGAGCGCGTTGAATAGAAAATACGTCAAATGAAGATAAACAGGAGGCCAAAACTTGTACTTGATTTTTATTGAAGTTTTTATTATTGTCTAAGTTTATATCTTGTAAAATAATTGGCAGTAATATCAATGAACGAAAATGTTTATATTTTAAAATAGATTTCCACTTCAGATTAAGTGAAATTTATTAAACTTGCAAATAACATCAAACTACATTTTAATAAACCACAACAAAAACATCAAACTACATCAAATCCAGCGTCATTCTCTCTGTAAAGTTCATAGCATTCAAAATGCCAAAACTCTCTCTCGCTTTCTTCGGTAAACTTGGTCTGAGCGATGGTTTCCAGTTCTTCGTTGTATAATCCAGAATTTTTACGATGAACCATCCACAATACTTCAGTATAATGTTTGACTTCACTAGTGATGAATGCAATTCTTAGTTCTAGGCTCTTACTGTTTCTTATGGCTTCGTTCCGCGATGCTACAAAATGTCCCAATACTCTTTCCCAGAAATTTTCATTGTTCATTGGTCTCACCATACGATGTAACCAACATCGAACAAGAGCAACATCTTCTTCCATTGTAAATTCCGACAACGACATTTGAGTGCAGTAACGATGTGCTTGAGATGGACCATCTTTTAGAATTCTGAAACACGCTTCGTAACGAAAAGGCTTACCGTGAGCTTCCTCCCAATTATCAAGAGCTGTTTGGATCACTTCATCTTTAGTTACACCGCTGAAATTTTCTCGATCAATTTATATTACCAGAGCAAGAAATGGCTGGACTGCAAGCCTAATAGAATGAAACCGAGCACGCAATCGACGAGCATCTCGGTTTCCTGGGTTTCCCGTCAATGAGACGAACATTGAAAAAATGTTCTCCCAAAAAGAACTGTCATGAGAAATAACAACACCAGTGATTACCCTATGAAAGAAATATGCTTTGCATAGAGTTATATCCACTTCTTGAGTAAACTTGGGACCACGATTTCTAACAAACATTTTTGCAAAGGAGGAGAGATGTACGAAAGAAGAAGAAGAAGTTGTGATTTTGGAGATGGGAGGAATGAAATTTATAGGTCGAGAAAGAAAAGTTTGTCGTTGGAAATGGAAATTTAGCCATTGGCGTTTGTAGTAAAATCGCCTGCGACTTTCCTTTGAGCGCCCGCTTGAATTACAAACGCATATTTTCTATTATAAATACATCACTAGGTTTTATTCTCAACCAAACCAACCGATTTCTTTCTCATCATCCACCATGTTTTCTAAAGGTAAAGCGAAGCAAATATTGAATCACAACCGGAAAAGCTCAGGTATTTGCAATGTCAAGATCCCAATTGTCCAGAGGAGCCACATATGCTAGATGATGCTATGAACATTAAAAAACAAGAAGAAGAAAAGATTGCAACACTCTGCAAAAACTTCAAACTTAAAGCCAGATTGAAGGAGTTATTACACTTCAAGCATTGTGGATATGGAGATCACGAATACAAACATTGTCCACAAAGAATCAGTTCATGCTCAAAGCCCGGTTGCAGGACTTTTATGCATTTGCGGACTTCTTCTGAAGAAGACACATATGGAAGGCATTTCTGGGAATGTCCCAGGTGTTATTTGGTGGAGTGGGCTGATTGAAGTTGTAGGACAAATCGATTCACTATGGTATTATGTTATTTAATTTGTTGTTTATTCTGTGTTATTACGATTATCTAAAACCATCAACATCAAGTAATTTAAATTTTTCTTCGATTAAACATTACACCATCAATTTCATAAATAAAAACATACTGCATTGAACAACCACATCATACATGAGAATAAAGAAATACATTAAATTAAAACAACTACTACACGTGCGTCAATTCTCGGAGGGTGGTGGAATTCCTAGGGCGATGCAGGGATCATATATGTTGAGCACCCTAAGAATGCTGAAACAAGCATGGAAGTCGAAAGGACGACCGCGATGAGAGTTCTGGGCAACACTTCATGTTCGGCTTCACCGTTGAGCTTATTTTGGTAATTCTCCATTAGTTGGGTGACGAACTCCAATACATTCGTACTAATTAAACTAAAACGATGCTGCAATCCGCCAGAATCACGCCCATGGATGTTCCCCGTTTCAGCGATGAACATTCTGAAAACTTTCTCCCAGAAAGTCAACGTCGAATCGGCTACATTACGCATGACAACATCTTGTGTGTGAAAAACAAAGGCTCTATAAATAGCTAAATCCTCTTGTTGAGTGAATCTAACAGCACGAACTCTGGGAGGCATTTTTGTAGATGATTCGAGAGAGAAGAATGTGTAAAATGTGTGAATTTAGAGTTGAAATGAAGAGTATTTATAGAATTCAAAAAATGTATCCGTTGGATCACCAGATTTTTCAGCCGTTCAGATGGAGCCGTTGGCGCCATTGGGTTAGACGCTGGCGTTTCTAGTAAGGACTCTGGCGCTGTAAGTAAAAAATCGCGTTTTCAGTGAAAACGCGGGCGTTATTCGTGTTGACGCCAGCGTTAGTAGAGATGACGCGCGTCCTTACAACAGACGCACGTCGGATGTTCCGACTCGATGCTCAAATCAACAGATTTGTTGATTTGAACATCCATTTTTCATGTTTGTTCATTCCATAGTGGGAGCAAAATGAACAAACTCTGAGTTTGTTCATACCATAGGAACTGCTCTTAGGTCCTACAATTAGGAGGGTAATTTACTAAATAAGAAGGTGTTAAAAGAAAGTCTTAAATACATCTCCGGAATGACCCCTAATTAATTCCATGTCATCAAATTTATTTTAAAAAAATTAACATTTAACACAATCTCAGCCCCCTCCCCCATCCGTTTCGGCTCCCTTGGCTAGGTTACTCATGAGGCTCGCTGGTAGGCTAGCACAACAACCTGTTCAATTAGTAGTATGTTGTTGGAGCTTAGCTTGTTAGGCTTCCAACTAGTTAATGTAATACCCATTAATGGTTTATTTAATGTTTAACACAAAATCATGCTAAAAAAATTTTATTTTTATATTTACCTAAATCTAAAAATGCATGGTACAACCTTAACTATTGGAGATGAGTTTTAGGAAAAGGGTCTTAATTAGGCCTACACATGAAAACCCCAACAAATGGAGGTCTAAATATGACGTCCGCGTCGGATTTTTATGACCTGCTATCGGAGATGCTCTAAAGATCTCACATGGTTTTGAAAACTAATTTCAAGCAATTTAACAAAACAGTAATTAATTCTACAAATAAACTAAAATAAACAAATCTAAGTAATCTCAAAACTAAAATAGTTTAAATTCTAAATAACAAAGCATCAATCCTGATTGAAACCTCACATACTAAAATATTTTAAACACTTCATTGCAGTGTTCATCTAATTGGACTAATGGTGATATCTCATGATCCCTTTCGCCCAATTCACCATTATGTTCATCGTCGCTATCTGTAGTGTTGTGCTTTCTCTTGAGATCTTTCTTAAATGGTGTCTTGAGTTGTTTTTTTGTTAGCAACAGATGTACTTTGCTCTTCGTGTGTGTTTATATCATACATATATTTAATATTATCTTTTACATCAAGGTATGGGTCATCTAACTTACTACTTACAATATTGTTAATGAAAGGTAGTGCTAATAGTTATCTTTTTTGTTTTAGTTCCGTAGATATGCTTATGATTTTCTAGATCACGATCGTAATCAAAATTTCATGAGCACATAGACTTTGATAGACAAATTTCCTTTCCTGAAGTATAATCCTGAAGATCATTGTTTTTCCTATCACTCTTAATATTTCTTCCATACATTCCACTTGGTTATGCTGCAATTTAAATATATATTTTAACGGTTGTTTAAGATTTACAAACAATATTTATTTGAAATTTAAAATTCAAGTAGTTTACCTGTATAATCACTGTCACTATATTGGAATATCAACATTTGATATTAGTGACACTAAAAAAAATAGATTGCGAACTCTAAATATAGCAAAACTTATGAAGTGCTTCTCGTCTAAGATGATGTAATCAAGGAAATGCATTAATATATATTTCTTAAGAAATCATATACTTGTGTTAAGAATCAAGCGGCCATCTCAAGTGCTCTTCTAGGCTCCAGCTCCTTGTAATTAAATCACATTCACTTTATAATTATTATGATATTGATAACACAGACACAAAAAAAGAGAAGGATATTAATATAAAATAGGTTGCCAACTCTAAATAGTTCAAAGCATAGTGCTTCCCGTCGAAGATGATCTAACCAAGCAAATGCATTGACATATACTTTTTGAAGAAATCATATACCTGCGTTACGAATAAAGCGGCCAACTCAAGTGCTCTTCCTGGATGTAGCTAAATAAAAAATCACACTCGCTATATAGTTTTCTTGATATCTGATATTAGAGACATGAAACAAAAATATGATATTAATATAAAATAGATTGCCAATTCTAAATAGTGCAAAACATATGAAGTGCTTCTCGTTGAAGATGATGTAATTAAGAAAATGTACTAGCATATCTTTCTTCATAAATCATATACTTGTGTTAAGAATCTCGTGGCGAAGAACTCAACTGCTCCTCAAGCTTGAACTCCATGTTAGATGACAAACCATATACTTGAGCGGTCGTATCCACTGCTCCTCCTACCACCACTCACTATATAGTTGTATCAGTATATCAATAACCTAAACACCCAATCACATCTCACATACCACGTCGAGAGTTGCAAAAACCTCCCCTCCCATTGGCCGGTGAACAAAACCCTCGCTCCTGATTGACCGAAATCAAAGTTAGCCCCCTTATATTTCGTGGCCGTCAATTTTTAATAGTATATGAAATCTGGATCTTCGGATTAGCGGCAAAATCTACAAATATCTTTTGTGAGGGCCCGGTCAATTTTTTTTTGGGGAAAAAAACGAAAATTTCCATGTAAAAGGAAAATCAAAATATATATAAGTTTTTTTTACGAGATTTACATGTCAAAGTAAAAAATCTTAGAAGATCTTTAGAGTAATTATTTTTAGGAAAAATCCAAGTATGTCCATAACAGAAGAAGAATCATAAGAATTTCCATAACAGCTAGGATTCTTAATATAAGTCATAGAGAAAGTATCTTTTTTCCTATAAAAAAAATTAATTATTAATTGACTTGGTTCGATCTAATGCTCCGGATTGAGCGATAAAATTCCATATATTTAAAAACGAAAAAATCTTAAAAAATAGAACAAAATAAACGGAAATAAGTCTCAAAAAAAATTAAAACGGAAAGAAAAAAGTTTTCCATGTAAAAGGAAAATCAACATATATAAGTTTTTTTTACGAGATTTACATGCCAAAGTAAAAAATCTTAGAAGATCTTTAGAGTAATTATTTTTAGGAAAAATCCAAGTATGTCCATAACAGAAGAAGAATCATATGAATTTCCATAACAGCTAGGATTCTTAATATAAGTCATAGAGAAAGTATCTTTTTTCCTATAAAAAAAATTAATTATTAATTGAATTGGTTCGATCTAATGCTCCGGATTGAGCGATAAAATTCCATATATTTAAAAACGAAAAAATCTTAAAAAATAGAACAAAATAAACGGAAATAAGTCTCAAAAAAAATTAAAACGGAAAGAAAAAAGTTTTTCATGTAAAAGGAAAATCAACATATATAAGTTTTTTTACGAGATTTACATGCCAAAGTAAAAAATCTTAGAAAATCTTTAGAGTAATTATTTTTAGGAAAAATCCAAGTATGTCCATAACAGAAGAAGAATCATAAGAATTTCCATAACAGCTAGGATTCTTAATATAAGTCATAGAGAAAGTATCTTTTTTCCTATAAAAAAATTAATTATTAATTGAATTGGTTCGATCTGATGCTCCGGATTGAGCGATAAAATTCCATATATTTAAAAACGAAAAAATCTTCAAAAATAGAACAAAATAAATGGAAATAAGCGGCAAAAATCTACAAATATCTTTTGTGAGGGCCCGGTCAATTTTTTTTTTGGGAAAAAAAACGAAAATTTCCATTAAAAGGAAAATCAACATATATAAGTTTTTTTTACGAGATTTACATGCCAAAGTAAAAAATGAATAATTAATTGGGGGATATCAAAACTAATTGGGGGATATAGCTACAGGACAAAAACGGTGTCCCAATAGCAATTTTGGGTGACCCCCCTATGTAATTATTTTTTTAATTCCTAATCTAGCCCTCACTAATCCTAATTAGTGATTAATTTTAATTAGTAAATCTTAAGTATTGGGGGGATATATTAGATTGATTTTTTATTTTAATTTGTGTGAGTGAGGAGTAGAAGGAGAGGAAAAAAATTTGAGTGGAATTTGTTTTTTGAAAATGGAAGATGATTGTGATAAGAGAATTAAAGAAGAAATTTGAATCTTTAGCTCAACTACAACAATCATATCTTCAATCTTGGTGTATGATAACAACTCACAATTGGAGTTATATGATGAACCAACACCTTTGAATCATGATTTTCGTGACCATGAAGTGTTTTGTGAAGAACCAACTCAAGAAAGTAAACATGTTCAACATACAAGCAACCCCAACACACAGGTAATGCTTCAAAGAGGTCGAAAATTTGATTTTTTTTTGAAACCGCCATTTCTGTCGAAAAAGCTTAATAAGGCATGCTCGTTGTATGAATACTACGCGGAACCTCTATAACCGGCATTGTATTCATACAACTTTGTATGCTTGGGACAAAATATCCACAACTGTTCAAGAACATACCGGCGTGGTATTCAAACCAAGATTGCATGCCGGTTTTCTGTCACATATTTAAGAGTATTTGGAAATTTGGAATACCGGCATGGACGTTAGCAAACACCACCATGCCGGTACATGTCAGTTTCTATACAGAAACCAAATAATGTAAACTTATTGTTCCGGCATAGAAATTTCTATGCCGGGACGAGGTACCGGCGGTGTTTTGAAACTGAATCATTAAAACACTACGCAAAATCATTAAAACACTACGCAAAACCACCGTCAGTGCAAGGTGGGGCGAAGCATCCGTAAGATTCACATCCGAGACGTTAAAAAAGTTGGAGGTATCTCCAAGCATGCTCTCGATTGAAAGCCTCTTTGGGAAGACAGAAGCAATGGTCTCTTTTGTATCCTGTGCTCTCTCTTCTGTCCCGTGTCTCCATTATTCACGCAATCTAAAAATACCCAAAATTTTTTATGGTTGTTGTAATGAGCGTCCACTGAAGTATCGTCGTATCGAGAAATGCGATAATGCGAGACGTATGTATTGGTATGCCAGACATGTTATTAAAGTTTAACCTTAACGACGTTCCATTTTTTTCTCTCTTGCAAACAAAACCTGCCCATGACAAGCATGTGCTCGGAAGAACCATTGACCATACTTTATGAGAAACTTTACAGTGTAAGAAAATATAGTCTTGCGTTTCAATATGATTTCCACAAAGAGCACAGGAATTTCTGCGGATTTGCTTACTCTTTATTTGTTTCTTTCACTTTGGATCAACAGGTATGAGGTATATCAAGATGCTCAATATTGATCAACATGTATATCAAGATGCTCAATATTACAACCATACGGCTCACTAGTTACCTTTTCCTCTCTGTCTCTCTCGTTCTCACTTTTAGGTTTCATTACTATAATAACATACTATGTAATAATATAAGCACGCTGGTCTCATCATTCTTTGTTTATTCTTCCAAATTTATGTTAAAATGGTGTTGAACACAATGAACAGGGAGGACTAATTAATAGGTGTTCAGAAGGAATTAACTAATCATGTTCAGAAATTTATCCGGTACCATACTTTATGGTACCGGCATGGAAACTTAAATGTCGAGGATGCCGGTATATGATACCGGCATGGAAACTTATATGTCGAGGATGCCGGTTTTCTGTCACATATTCATGAGTATTTGGAAATTTGGAATACCGGCATGGACGTTAGCATACACCACCATGCCGGTACATGTCAGTTTCTATACAGGAACCAAATAATGTAAACTGATTGTTCCGGCATAGAAATTTATATGCCGGGACGCGGTACCGGCAGTGTTTTGAGCATTCCGTATATGTCGGTATGTGTACCGGAACATTTTAACTTTGGGTTGCGCCTTGCCCTTGCCTTGTGTTGGTTGTTGACTCGTCCCACCAACTTCGCTTTGGCTTGCTAATTGACTTGGATGAACCTCATCATCTTCCTCCTCACTTTCCCCTTCATCATGCTCATCGTCCTCAACTGTTCCCGGTACCTTCAAGGATTGCAAGTGCACTACGTTCACCACCACTCTCCCAAATTGACCCTCTTGTTTGAAACCCCAAACGCTTCTTGCGACTGCGTCTTTCCCGTGGAGGCGGGGGCGGGAGTATCAAGACCGTCCTTCCTCCTTCTCTTAGTGAGAATAGGACCTTTATTTTTCTTCGCTTCTTTGGCTTTTGACCTATAACATAAGCAAACAAAACAAACATAAGAAAAATTCATGGCAGTTTAGGAACCAGGCATGGAAACTCTTAAACAAACCAATGCCGGTAACATGTTCCGTCATAAAACTTTAAATATCGAGCATGCCGGTATCGTAGTACCGGCATCCTATGGAACCTAAATAGTGTGCGCGGTATTGAGCACAATTTGGTGATGTTCTGTATGTTTTAAGTGTACTACTTAGGCATTTTGAATTGAACTAATTCATGCTTAGGTTTTAAGTACCGGCATTCACGAAACCTACATACAATGCCGGTACAAAAAAATTTCTGTGTGTTTTTAGTTGACTACCAGAATAGTCTTCAACCCAATTTGTATGCTGCATCGCAAATTCACTATCAAAAATTGAAACCGGCGTGGTATTCATCCCAAATGCTATGCCGGTACCTAAACCGGCATGGTATTCAAACCTAGATCCTATCTGGGGTACTCTCTCGTAACTCGGCAGTTTCAGCTATTGTTGGCGATTCTAACCTAAACCAATGGCTACAAATCGATTAAAACAATCATAAATGAGTTCAAAAATCACTTACCTTCTCAGAGAAGCCATGAGTGCGAGTGGTTGATCATCCGAGCTCGCTGATGCATCCTCTTCTAGTTGTTGAGCAATGTTCTCGATTCTTTGTTCATGTGTTTGTTGAGCAATCAATTTGGTTCTCGGTTTTGCTTTCGATTTGGTTCTTCGAGGCATGAACGATGAGGAAGAAGATGAAGATTTTTTTTTTTTGGATCATCAAATCCGGAATTGGGGGATATATGAATTTGGTTATTTGATTTTATGTTTTAGGGGAAAGGGCATAACAGTCTTTTCATAATGTTTTTAATTAATCTAAGGGTGTTTTAGTATTTTCGCCCCCAAAAAACACCCCTTAACAGCCACCTTTGGTTGGGGGAAGTAATTCATATCCCCCAATTAGTTTTCATATCCCCCAATTACTTATTCTAAAAAATCTTAGAAGATCTTTAGAGTAATTATTTTTAGGAAAAATCCAAGTATGTCCATAACAGAAGAAGAATCATAAGAATTTCCATAACAGCTAGGATTCTTAATACAAGTCATAGAGAAAGTATCTTTTTTCCTATAAAAAAAATTAATTATTAATTGAATTGGTTCGATCTAATGATCCGGATTGAGCGATAAAATTCCATATATTTAAAAACGAAAAAAATCTTCAAAAATAGAACAAAATAAACGGAAATAAGTCTCAAAAAAAAATTAAAACGGAAAGAAAAAGTTTTCCATGTAAAAGGAAAATCAACATATATAAGTTTTTTTTACGAGATTTACATGCCAAAGTAAAAAATCTTAGAAGATCTTTAGAGTAATTATTTTTAGGAAAAATCCAAGTATGTCCATAACAGAAGAAGAATCATAAGAATATCCATAACAACTAGGATTCTTAATATAAGTCATAGAGAAAGTATCTTTTTTCATATAAAAAAAAATTAATTATTAATTCAATTGGTTCGATCTAATGCTCCAGATTGAGCGATAAAATTTCATATATTTAAAAACGAAAAAATCTTCAAAAATAGAACAAAATAAACGGAAATAAGTCTCAAAAAAAATTTAAACGGAAAGAAAAAATTTCCAATAATTTTTTAAGACCGAAATTCAATTCAAGCATGTACAAAAATATTTTTTTTGGATATTTTCTTCAATTCTATTCTGGAATTATCTTACGTGAATAATTTTTCCTTAGATTTGTTTTAACCTTTCCTTATCTTATTTTTTCTTAATATAAACATAATATTCTTTGTATAAGTTTATGCTTGCGATATATTTTCGCTAACAAATCTAAAATCTACAAAAAAAATATCTCGATAAAATTTTTAGCCATGTTTTTACATCTATTCTATATTTATATTAAGGCTTAGATTAGTTGAGTGTATTTTAGGAAACAAATGTAGGAGCTGCTATACAACATATTAAAAAAAACGGCCGAGAGAGTAATTCGTGACTGTAAAGATGCCATCCTGTGGCCGAGAGTAATTATGGGCCATCGATGGGGTTTCCTAAACGAAACGTATTGTCATATAACTATGGATTTGTTTACCGTTTTCTTTCGGTCACGTATTAATAGATTTTACATTTTAGGGTAAATAGCAAGGGAGGTAGACGGAGCGAGAGAGGGTTTCATCTCCATCTCTGATGAATCTCCATGGAAAGTTTTGCCAAGTGAAAAGAAAAACGGGTGTATGATTTAAGATTTTTCTTAGTTTTCGTAGTAGTAATATAAGATTCGTTCTCTCGGATGTTGCTAAGATTAAATTAAAAGGTTTAAATAAAATAATAAATAAAAGATAGTCACTGGGTCTTAGATTCCACCGAATTCACAACACGAGGTTCATTATTCATTCTCAACAATTATCGCTCAGTGAATAAATAAAACATCAACTCTTGTTTTGCCAAAGTAGATCTTCAAAACATTAATTGTATCCCCTAAGCATAGATTATCTTAATTCAAAGCATAACCTATCTAATTGAATCACAACTAATTTTATCAAATCATAATTCTATTATAAATTAGTGCAAAAGTCAAATAGAAAATAGAATAAATTCACCCATGTGCGAAAATCGACTTCCTCCATCGACCCAGTGTAGGGGTCTAGCTTCTCATGATAAAAACACACTCAAAAATATAATTCATAGCTCAAATGGTGTTTTTATTGAAGAAAACTAATAATACAATGAATCTCGCAATTTGTAGTGGCGTTACGTAAATCATTTATTACAATAATTGTTGTAAACTGAAGCTATTTGTTACAAATGGACTGTTACAAAGATCTGAAAATTAAGACGCTAGGATGTTGGAAAAATAAGACACTAGAAATAACGACTGCAGTTTGCAGTGTTATGTTCTTCGTGGCTTCTTCTTCCTGCAGGTGATGATTCACTCTGCAAATTCCTATTTTGCGCTCAGTCACTGCCCCAAACTCTCGATACCATTCTCTGATTCACCAGCAACATATTTATACTCAACAGACCCAAAAAAATCTCGCTCAACCACTCCAGATAATCCTCCATTAATCGGCAGTAAAAGAAAATATTCTTGAGATATTTTCTTTCCTTTCTTGTCTTCTGACGCTTTCAATTGTTGCAGACACACTCCATTATACTCGGTCAACGTTCAAGAGTGAGTTACCACGCTGTAAACATGCTCAAACTTTCTAAAACAACCCCAACAGAATCCCGTGTATCTCTTCCAATCTGTTTTCTCATTCTAGCACGTTTCATTCCTTTTTCTTCGAAACTAAGGGGCTTACCAATCCTTTTTCAGCAACACAGGCCTAATCCAACCGGTTTCTGTGATTTAGTCTGACTTAAACTCCACACAAATCCCAACAAAACTTTTCCGGGATAAACCCGAGATACTCCACCCTTCTCTGTTTCGCTTCACATGAATCGTTCCAGCCAATTTGGGTCCAATTAGACGATTATACCAAGCCTGTTTTTCCTATTAGAGTAATCTCAATCAGTTTCAGCGATTGAATCTGACCGAAACACCTTCAAATCCTTACCCCGAAATCTGCAGGTGAAGAACAAATTTTCCCGCCTTTTTCTGTAAGCTCTGATTCATCCCCTGACGATTATATAGCCAATTCTGGTCAAAACAAAGACCATTACCATCTCTGTTTAGGCCTTAGGAACAAACCTATTTGATTTCAGCCATTTAGTCTCATTAAAACTCGACCAAAACGAAACCCTAATTAGTTGCCATTTTTCCCGCCAAATTTGAAAATTCAAATGAAGAAGATGAAGTCCCCTTAACCTCTTCTTTGGGTGCCTTTAACACTTGGGTGTCCTGGGGTGTAAATAGCAAGTGGGTGCCCCTTAGTAATTGGGTGCCCCTTATCCAGAACTGAGAGTCCGAATAACATGTGTCCTCCGGGGTACAAAAACCACTTTTCGAGCAACTTTTTCCATAAGAGCTTATTTGACAAAAACACCTACAAACAAGTTTATTAGTGATAAAATGAGGCCCAGCTAATGTGTTTATGGGTGAAAATGCGTCGCACTTTTCGTGCTCATCAAATTCCCCACACTTACATTTTGCTAGTCCTCGAGCAAAACAGAAAAACCGACCCGCTACACACTGCTGGTCATAAATAAGAGACTTAGACCCGCTCCACAGTGGTCATGACAAATGCCATATACACAAGACACTTTTTTTTTTTTTTTTTTTTTTGTGTGTGACCCGCTCCATGTGTTTGGTCATAAAATGATAAGAGAACAAAAGGAAAAGACCCGCTCCACTGACTGGTCATTTTTTTTTTAGACCCGCTCCACAGCTGGTCATAATAAGAAAACAAAAGAATAGACCCGCTCAACAGCTGGTCATAAGAAAATGAAAAGAAAAGAATAGATTTTTTTTTTTTTTTTTTTTTTTTTTTTAACCCGCTCAACAGCTGGTTCCTGAAAAAAGTAAAGTAAAAAGTTAACCACTCCCCCACACTTAAACATTACATTGTCTTCAATGTAATTGAGTCATCCAACGCAAGACTTAAGATGGGAAATTCAAAATAAAATAAACAAAAGTAAACAAACATAAATAAATAATTATACCTCCGGATTTGCATAAAACGGATCCCCATACACTAATAACCTGAAAACTTGGGGATCGACCCAAAATACAATATATACACATGACAGCTTCACAATTATTTTATGAAAAAAATGGGGACACTGAAACCGTCAGAAAACAAAATTTACCCCTAAACCAAGTTTTTACTGCACATGGAAGTGCGTAAAGAACAAAGTATGGGGATTCTGGGAAATTTCAACTGGCTCATGCATGGTATTAGAAATAGGCAAATCCTCACGGGTACTTAGATGCAAAGTAATCCAACAATACTTTAGAAGCACACAATTCTAACCCTAAATTATGCAACTTTTGGAAGTCTAGTGGTCTAGAAACAACCTCTAAGTCGGGTGAATGATCTTGTGAGGTAGATTCATCTATGGAATTAGGCGAATCATCCACACAATCATTCACAAGGTCACTATAAGACTGATCATCATCATCATCATCATTAAATAATTTTTGGCATTCTAGAAGTCTCAATCTTTGTTCCAAACTAGGTGGTGTGTGTTTGTAATACTTCTCATATATAGTTTGATGTGATTCTTCACTTACCATTTGTGGAGCAAAAACTCCATACCGTTGCCTATGCAAATATTCAGCAAGTGTCATCTCAGATGAGTTTTCCTGATAATTTGACTTTCTACGCATATATTCCGCCAGCGTCATCGTAGGTGACGTCTCCTCAGAAGAAGTCATCATCCTCAAAAATTCCCTGAAAATAAATACAAAAAGAAACGCATAAAAAGGAAAAAGAAAATACTTTGTACAAAATAAAAAAATAAACCTACAAATTAATCTAAAAACAAACCAGCGTCTGTAACGGCGCCAAAATGATTTAAGATTTTTCTTAGTTTTCGTAGTAGTAATATAAGATTCGTTCTCTCGGATGTTGCTAAGATTAAATTAAAAGGTTTAAATAAAATAATAAATAAAAGATAGTCACTGGGTCTTAGATTCCACCGAATTCACAACACGAGGTTCATTATTCATTCTCAACAATTATCGCTCAGTGAATAAATAAAACATCAACTCTTGTTTTGCCAAAGTAGATCTTCAAAACATTAATTGTATCCCCTAAGCATAGATTATCTTAATTCAAAGCATAACCTATCTAATTGAATCACAACTAATTTTATCAAATCATAATTCTATTATAAATTAGTGCAAAAGTCAAATAGAAAATAGAATAAATTCACCCATGTGCGAAAATCAGCTTCCTCCATCGACCCAGTGTAGGGGTCTAGCTTCTCATGATAAAAACACACTCAAAAATATAATTCATAGCTCAAATGGTGTTTTTATTGAAGAAAACTAATAATACAATGAATGCAACGTATTTGTAGTGGCGTTACGAGGAAATCAATCATTACAATAATTGTTTAAACTGAAGCTATTTGTTACAAATGGACTGTTACAAAGATCCGAAAATTAAGACGCTAGGATGTTGGAAAAATAAGACACTAGAAATAACGACTGCAGTTTGCAGTGTTATGTTCTTCGTGGCTTCTTCTTCCTGCAGGTGATGATTCACTCTGCAAATTCCTATTTTGCGCTCAGTCACTGCCCCAAACTCTCGATACCATTCTTCGATTCACCAAAGAACATATTTATACTCAACAGACCCAAAAAATCTCGCTCAACCACTCAGATAATCCTCCATTAATCGGCAGTAAAAGAAAATATTCTTGAGATATTTTCTTTCCTTTCTTGTCTTCTGACGCTTTCAATTGTTGCAGACACACTCCATTATACTCGGTCAACGTTCAAGAGTGAGTTACCACCTTTGTAAACATGCTCAAACTTTCTAAAACAACCCCAACAGAATCCCGTGTATCTCTTCCAATCTGTTTTCTCATTCTAGCACGTTTCATTCCTTTTTCTTCGAAACTAAGGGGCTTACCAATCCTTTTTCAGCAACACAGGCCTAATCCAACCGGTTTCTGTGCTTTAGTCTGACTTAAACTCCACACAAATCCCAGCAAAACTTTTCCGGGATAAACCCGAGATACTCCACCCTTCTCTGTTTCGCTTCACATGAATCGTTCCAGCCAATTTGGGTCCAATTAGACGATTATACCAAGCCTGTTTTTCCTATTAGAGTAATCTCAATCAGTTTCAGCGATTGAATCTGACCGAAACACCTTCAAATCCTTACCCCGAAATCTGCAGGTGAAGAACAAATTTTCCCGCCTTTTCGTAAGCTCGATTCATCCACGACGATTATATAGCCAATTCGGGTCAAAACAAAGACCATTACCATCTCTGTTTAGGCCTTAGGAACAAACCTATTTGATTTGACCATTTAGTCTCATTAAAACTCGACCAAACCGAAACCCTAATTCCGTTGCCATTTTCCCGCCAAATTTGAAAATTCAAATGAAGAAGATGAAGTCCCCTTAACCTGCTTCTTTGGGTGCCTTTAACACTTGGGTGTCCTGGGGTGTAAATAGCAAGTGGGTGCCCCTTAGTAATTGGGTGCCCCTTATCCAGAACTGAGAGTCCGAATAACATGTGTCCTCCGGGGTACAAAAACCACTTTTCGAGCAACTTTTCCCATAAGAGCTTATTTGACAAAAACACCTACAAACAAGTTTATTAGTGATAAAATGAGGCCCAGCTAATGTGTTTATGGGTGAAAATGCGTCGCACTTTCGTGCTCATCAAATTCCCCCACACTTACATTTTGCTAGTCCTCGAGCAAAACAGAAAACTGACCCGCTACACAGCTGGTCATAAATAAGAGACTTAGACCCGCTCCACAGCTGGTCATGACAAATGCCATATACACAAGACACTTTTTTTTTTTTTTTTGTGTGTGACCCGCTCCACAGCTGGTCATAAAATGATAAGAGAACAAAGGAAAAGACCCGCTCCACAGCTGGTCATTTTTTTTTTTTTAGACCCGCTCCACAGCTGGTCATAATAAGAAAACAAAAGAATAGACCCGCTCAACAGCTGGTCATAAGAAAATGAAAAGAAAAGAATAGATTTTTTTTTTTTTTTTTTTTTTTTTTTTTTTTTTTAACCCGCTCAACAGCTGGTTCCTGAAAAAAGTAAAGTAAAAAGTTAACCACTCCCCCACACTTAAACATTACATTGTCTTCAATGTAATTGAGTCATCCAACGCAAGACTTAAGATGGGAAATTCAAAATAAAATAAACAAAAGTAAACAAACATAAATAAATAATTATACCTCCGGATGTACAAAAACGGATCCCCATACACTAATAACTTTGAAAACTTGGGGATCGACCCAAAATACAATATATACACATGACAGCTTCACAATTATTTTATGAAAAAAATGGGGACACTGAAACCGTCAGAAAACAAAATTTACCCCTAAACCAAGTTTTTTACTGCACATGGAAGTGCGTAAAGAACAAAGTATGGGGATTCTGGGGAAATTTCAACTGGCTCATGCATGGTATTAGAAATAGGCAAATCCTCCGGGTACTTAGATGCAAAGTAATCCAACAATACTTTAGAAGCACACAATTCTAACCCTAAATTATGCAACTTTTGGAAGTCTAGTGGTCTAGAAACAACCTCTAAGTCGGGTGAATGATCTTGTGAGGTAGATTCATCTATGGAATTAGGCGAATCATCCACACAATCATTCACAAGGTCACTATAAGACTGATCATCATCATCATCATCATTAAATAATTTTTGGCATTCTAGAAGTCTCAATCTTTGTTCCAAACTAGGTGGTGTGTGTTTGTAATACTTCTCATATATAGTTTGATGTGATTCTTCACTTACCATTTGTGGAGCAAAAACTCCATACCGTTGCCTATGCAAATATTCAGCAAGTGTCATCTCAGATGAGTTTTCCTGATAATTTGACTTTCTACGCATATATTCCGCCAGCGTCATCGTAGGTGACGTCTCCTCAGAAGAAGTCATCATCCTCAAAAATTCCCTGAAAATAAATACAAAAAGAAACGCATAAAAAGGAAAAAGAAAAATCTGTACAAAATAAAAAAAAATAAACCTACAAATTAATCTAAAAACAAATCCGCGTCGCAACGGCGCCAAAATGATTTAAGATTTTTCTTAGTTTTCGTAGTAGTAATATAAGATTCGTTCTCTCGGATGTTGCTAAGATTAAATTAAAAGGTTTAAATAAAATAATAAATAAAAGATAGTGTTGGGTCTTAGATTCCACCGAATTCACAACACGAGGTTCATTATTCATTCTCAACAATTATCGCTCAGTGAATAAATAAAACATCAACTCTTGTTTTGCCAAAGTAGATCTTCAAAACATTAATTGTATCCCCTAAGCATAGATTATCTTAATTCAAAGCATAACCTATCTAATTGAATCACAACTAATTTTATCAAATCATAATTCTATTATAAATTAGTGCAAAAGTCAAATAGAAAATAGAATAAATTCACCCATGTGCGAAAATCAGCTTCCTCCATCGACCCAGTGTAGGGGTCTAGCTTCTCATGATAAAAACACACTCAAAAATATAATTCATAGCTCAAATGGTGTTTTTATTGAAGAAAACTAATAATACAATGAATCTGCAACGCTGTAGTGGCGTTACAGAAATCACTGTTACAATAATTGTTGTAAACTGAAGCTATTTGTTACAAATGGACTGTTACAAAGATCTGAAAATTAAGACGCTAGGATGTTGGAAAAAATAAGACACTAGAAATAACGACTGCAGTTTGCAGTGTTATGTTCTTCGTGGCTTCTTCTTCCTGCAGGTGATGATTCACTCTGCAAATTCCTATTTTGCGCTCAGTCACTGCCCCAAACTCTCGATACCATTCTCTGATTCACCAGCAACATATTTATACTCAACAGACCCAAAAAAATCTCGCTCAATCACTCTAGATAATCCTCCATTAATCGGCAGTAAAAGAAAATATTCTTGAGATATTTTCTTTCCTTTCTTGTCTTCTGACGCTTTCAATTGTTGCAGACACACTCCATTATACTCGGTCAACGTTCAAGAGTGAGTTACCACGCTGTAAACATGCTCAAACTTTCTAAAACAACCCCAACGAGAATCCCGTGTATCTCTTTGTCTGTTTTTCTCATTCTAGCACGTTTCATTCCTTTTCTTCGAAACTAAGGGGCTTACCAATCTGTTTCAGCAACACAGCCTAATCCAATAGGTTTCGTGCTTTAGTCGACTTAAACTCCACACAAATCCCGACCAAAACTTTTAGGGATAAACCCGAGATACTCCACCCTTCTGTTTCGCTTCACATGAATCGTTCCAGCCAATTTGGGTCCAATTAGACGATTATACCAACTCCTGTTTTCCTATTAGAGTAATCTCAATCGGTTTCGGCGATTGAATCTGACCAGAAACACCTTCAAATCCTTTGAAATGCGGGTGAAGAACAAATTTTCCGCCTTTTCTCGTAAGCTCTGATTCATCCTCGACGATTATATAGCCAATTCTGAGTCAAAACAAAGACCATTACCATCTCTCGTTTAGGCCTTAGGAACAAACCTATTTGATTTGACCATTTAGTCTCATTAAAACTCGACCAAAGCTCAAACCCTAATTCCGTTGCCATTTTTCCCGCCAAATTTGAAAATTCAAATGAAGAAGATGAAGTCCCCTTTTTTGCTGCTGGGTGCCTTTAACACTTGGGTGTCCTGGGGTGTAAATAGCAAGTGGGTGCCCCTTAGTAATTGGGTGCCCCTTATCCGAGAATCGAGAGTCCGAATAACATGTGTCCTCCGGGGTACAAAAACCACTTTTCGAGCAACTTTTTCCATAAGAGCTTATTTGACAAAAACACCTACAAACAAGTTTATTAGTGATAAAATGAGGCCCAACTAATGTGTTTATGGGTGAAAATGCGTCGCACTTTCGTGCTCATCAGTGTACGATGAAAGCATGACTCAGTTTGTTCTCTTAATCTTTAGGTTATCCCAAGTTCTTATTTTGATGATTTTAATTACGATTGATTGATGAAGTCTCTTTTTCATATATTTTTTTTTCTAGATTTAACAGGGTCGGTGTAGAATACAAAAGATTTCAGCAAGGGAGAAGATGTGGGAGAAGAAATTCAATGAATCTGATGAAAATTGGATATTTGGGTGAATTGTTTTTGAAATTCTGGGTTACTGATGCCCCATATTTAATTTTGTCTCTTCATACTTTTCGTATTGGTTTCTAATTGATGTTGAATGATTCAATGGTTGTCGATGTTGAATGATTCAATGGTTGTCGATGTTTCCAGGAAATTTAGGAGGTAAAAATATTGAAACCCTAGAATTTTTAAATCTATCTTGTTATACGTATTTTTAAAACTTTAGGAAATTTTTAAACCCTTGCTTTTCTATTTTTGATTCATGATTAAAGTTTATTGATTTTTTTCAGGGCTTTTATTTTGTGTTTTTCAGGCTTTATGAGGCACAATGATGAGAATAAAGAGGAATAAAAGAAGAAGGTTTACTTATATAAACCCTAGAATTATATATATATATATATATATCCAGCTAATTCCGGAAAAGCAAGGGTTTATTCTTTCTGATTGTATGCTTCAAGTTTATAAGTTATTCATTATTTGATTCTGATTGTGGGTTTGTTAGTTGGTGTTTACAGATTTTTGGTGTGTATGAATTGTAGTGTTTTGATTCTTGCTATTGTTTCTTATTCTCGATATTGTGGTCGTTATTTCAAAGCTGAAGGCACTCTCTGTGACAAATCACCCAATTAGTTTATTACAATTTAATTCAAGAAGGTGACGGTTGTAAAATCGAGCATGGAACTGAGGTATGGATTAGACTCTATTGACTAATGACGGGGAAAAGTACCATGTTAGGCTATGCTAGAATTGTCATCATCATTCAAGGTATGTTGAATTT
The DNA here is from genome assembly GCA_023531295.1 of Papaver armeniacum. Lineage (NCBI taxonomy): Eukaryota > Viridiplantae > Streptophyta > Magnoliopsida > Ranunculales > Papaveraceae > Papaver > Papaver armeniacum. The sequence continues at coordinate 654,586 of JAJJWW010002817.1, forward strand.
AGAAAGTTCTAAATTTTTTATACTTGCCGCAGTTGTATGAATTTGTTTTAAATTAATTCAGAAAAGTGGTGGTTGTCAAATCAACCGTGGATCTGTACCGACTCATGATAGGGAAATATTACCATGTTGGGCTATGCTAGATTTGTCATCATAATTCAAGGTATGTTGAATTTAGAAAGTTCAAAATCTATTATACTGCAAGTTTACTGATAGCAAGAAAAATGTATTAAAGAGATACGATAATAGCCAATAATTACAAACGTGCATCTAAAGTTTTCTGCTTTTCATACCTATCAATTAATGTCTAGGAGGTATTAGAATTTACAGTGTAGGAGCAGATACTCATGTTGAGTACAAAATTCTCTTCCGCCTCGATCGTAGCAGGCATATAGGTATATAAGTTTCGAATATCCAAATCAGGAAGCAGCCTTATGTAGCGTGTTGCTCAGGGAAGGTCCGGGAGGATATTCACTGTAAAACAACCTCAATAACATGAGATGAGTTGTTTATTTCCATTTATAGATCAAATACCGGAGTTATATGGATTTCCTAATCCGTGTATCTATATGCACGCTCTATATAAGAAGCATAACTTTGCTTTTTAACATACCCTTTTCTTCTTCGCGGTGTTTTTGTTTTTGTTTTCTATTCCTCCTTATTCTCTGATGTAGTTCCCTGAATTTGATTGTACTGATTTTGGTTGGTTGAATTTTTTAGTTTTTTTTTCTTTTCCAGAATCAGAAAGATGTGCATCCTTAAAGGTTGTTGCAATATGATCGATGCAGTGAAGCAATTAGGTATGAAAGTTTATTAGTATCGAGAGATCGGTACCTGAAGTTAGTGTGATTTCTATATCACTGAGTTGGTATCGAGAGATCGACTATAAGTTTATGGGCATTTTCATGTTGTTAGGTTTATTACAGTACTGGAAAAGTTGATTGGCTAACACTTTTTATAATCCATTGCCGATGCTAAACTTTCTAAGGACTTTGAATCATCTCTAAATGAGTTTCAGAAAATACAACATGTTGCTTCTGAAAGGAGGTACGCTATCCAACTTTTGTTCTACAGTAAGTTCCTTCACGGTGTAGGTATCGATTACTATCGTGATAGATTTATATCCGCCAGCGTGCAGCTGAGTTAGCTGGCTCTGAATTTTTATTCTAATGTTATATATTTTATCACAACAGTTGCACTACGAGTGAGCTAGACAGAAATCCAGATAAGAATCCTGAACAATGCATTGCTCTTATAGAATCTAAAAGGTAAATACATGATCTTTTCTTACTATTGAGTGTATTTAGTCCATTCTTTTCTCAAATCTGCTAAGTAGTTATTTAAATTTCCAGTCAAAATAGGTGTTGCCCATTATATGGTGTTTTTAGTTTTGTTTGATTGTGTGTGATTTATGCATTGATAAATCAACGTATTTTTGTGTGGGATCTCCTTCTCCATGGAAATGATATTTAGTTAGACATAAGTACCGCATGACTTGATGGTGGAAAAAAAGGAACGGTATTATGCACTATTTTGATTAATTACCGTGGGAAAAAATAATTCAGCTTAGTCTATTTTTTTTACCATTGTTGGATTGTTCACCTCAAAAAAGTATTTTTCTGCTTGGATCAATGTCGGGGCCCGTATAGCATGGTTCATATCCATCTTTCATTGTATTGTCTTTGGTTTAGGGGAAAAAATCAGTTTCATTTGTACGCCCTAAAAAAGAGTTGGGGTTGCATTTGTACGCCCTAGAAAAAGTTCAATTTCGACTTATTTTTACTGTCGTTAAGTAGAGGATGATCATGTTAGAAAATTTGTTCTTGGTAAAAATGACCTATTATATAAAGAATTAAAGAAAAAAGAATTGGAAACAGTTAAGAAGATTCTAAAGGACAAGCCAGAGTTCCCACAGGAATGGTTAGTTCATGAGGTATATATATATCTGTTCGTCCATTGTGTGTATACGAATGAGAATTTATTATTTTAGGTTGTTCGTCCATTGTGTGTATACAACTGAGATTTTATTATTTTAGGTCATTGAGATTATCTAGTGATTTCGATTAGGACAAAACTCAAACCATTAATTTGTCGATTGTGTATACGACTGGGATTTTATTTTTTTGTGTGACCAGGACAAAACCATTACTTCATCGACAACTTATGTCAAATTTTGGGATGTTCAACCAATAAAAACATTCCAGGAAATTTCTTGGTTACCAAGTTATGGAGGTACATACGTATAAAGTATTATTCATTCTTATGCCGAACTTAAGTTACAAAAAATATGAAACTCGGTTAGCTACCTTAATTTGTTTTCTATGGTTCTTTGTTCTTTTTAGTAATACTGTACCAGGTAAAATCTGTCATCCTGCCTCTTTACTTTGCTCGACTCCTTTTTCAGTTTTATTTTAGATTTCTTTTATTATGTTAGTCATGCATGTTCCTATTTAGTTTCTCAATTCGAAACAAACTGTAATTGGGTTTTACTTCTTTTCTTTGTTCTTCTTTGAAATAAACTGTAATTGGGTTTTACTTCTTTTCTTTGTTCTTCTTTTGATTTACCTAACATGTTTTTTTTCTTTTTTTCTGATGAGCAAGGTAATGGTTGTTTGCATTCTTTTGTTAAAGGGATTCTCCCATCACGAACACAAAAGATACACAATTTTCTTTTTGTTGGTACTATGATTGAGATCGCAGGTGTGAGTGTTTGCTCCTTTTTATGTTTATTTTGATTTTTAGTTATTCACAGTTTTTTTGGTTTTGCAGGTGAGGGCTTATCAATTACAAACTTAACAGATATTATGGTTTGCTCTTTTTCTCTGCTCTTTTTTGGTTTTTGCTTTCTTAGTTTCTCTAAGTTATCCTGCTTTCTTATTATATTTATGGTCGTTTAGTGTCAACACTAAACTCCTCCCGCAGAGACAAGAGACATCGATAAGTTGTGTGTAGGAAAAACCTGCGCTTTCCTACAGAAAAATAAATGGTAGAATTAATGTTTAATCTATCAAGAGCAAAAGAAAGATGATGAAAGCCAGCCAAATAAAATTGAAGTGATTTTTGTGAGCAGAGCATATCATGTTCTACCGCGGAAAACAAAAACATCAGAGTCTAATCTGTCTAGAATATGCAGTTCTTAAACGTCATCAATCAACATAATTTGTAGTAGACAGCTTCAAATTCCTTTGTTGTAGACAGCTTCAAATTTCTATGGTTGTATATAAATGATTGTCCGCGGATGGTATTGAAGGTTGCCCTAATATTTAAATATAATTATATGCAATCTTTAGAAAAAGTCACGTTTCATTTTCATACTTGATTACTAGCTGACTCGCATATATTGTTTGATTTTGGATTTTGCGTCTACAAATAACCATGAATTGGCTGATAAATATCATGTTGATTCTAAATTATTCTTAGATTAGCTTCTGTTCTTGAATCCTAACTTAACTCGGCTATATATAGATTTATCCAAAGGCATTACAGTTATATATGTTTTACTACAAATTTTCTTTTGCAAGTCCTTCAGAAGCTAATTCGTTTGCCCAGTTCAGGTGAGAATCGATCTGGTAAATCGTACCCAACTTTTCTGATGGCAATTGTCAAGAGGTACTATTTTATCTTTACCGAAGAACTCATCAAACCAGCATGCATAAGGCTTTCAACATGTCGCCAAATAAGTCCATGTTGAAGTTTCGTTGGTGAAGATGACAACGAAGATGAATAATGTACGTACTTGCTACTTGATGCGCATACTTAGAATTGCGGATGTAGTTTTACAGGTGCCTGCAAGACTTTTAGGGTTCCATTTTTGGAATGTGCTGGAGCGGTATGACTCACGAAGATATGACTTTTGCGCCATATCTTAGAATAGTTCTTTTAGTATTATACCGTTCTAAGTTTTGTCATTGATATCAAAACTGAGGCAATGAATATTGCTCTTGATTTCAAGACTTCAACAAGTGCAGTTAGAGCAACTTTCTACAATGTCGCTAAATCTGTTTGCGTTCTAATAGACTATAGTAGACTAATAAAAACCTCTTATCCTATTTTCGTTATTTAGACTTAATCCTTGAATTACATTTGTGTTTATATATTTTATGCCTCATAGAATATTTTATAGCAGCAGAAATAGGTGGACACTTACATAACACATATTACCGAACATGTATAGCTACAACTGATGAGTAAAGACAAGTCAGAACCTTATAATTGTACACCCTCACTTTATCGTAATATATAAATGGTGTCATTTGAAGTCTCTGTTATTTATTGCACTAGATTTGCGCATGATTTTATGTCTATTCATCCACTACATTTCTTATTTATTGTTTTGGATGCTTGAGACTGAATAAACAGTTATTCAGTTGTATTGCTTGCTCTAAGGTGGCATTTATATTCTTTAGATGATGAATGACAGGGATCCAGTCTCTCCGCGTGTTGATCTAATTAGCCATCTAACTTAAGCTTTATATTTCTTAATTTCCTTTTCTTTTTTTTTTGTCTACTTTTTGAATTGTTGAAGAAATGGTCATGCTCACATTACAGTCCAACCTCGATAAACGAATGTTCGATAAATGAATAACCTTGATAAACGAGTGATAAATGTTAATACTTCATTTATGGTTGATTGTATTTTTCTTCCACCCATACAAAAATGCACTGCATCCTTAATTTTGTGTGATGCTTGCATAATTTCTGGAATACTTTGCTCATGTTGTAACAAGTAATTTTTTTTTATGGTGATCATCGCTTGAAAGGCATCTTCGGATGACACATTTGGTACAAAACTACTATCATCTGGTTTACGATCATTCTCATCATATATTACTATTACTGACTCAATAGTTTCTTCGTTTGTTGGAGGTTTCATAACATCATTTTCGTTAGAATACTTTAAAAGATGTTCGACGTCTATAACGTAAATTAAAAATGACACCAGTTAATCGTTGGTTATTTTTCTTCTATGACCATTGAATTATTTTGATAAGAATTTTGACCAACACCCTCTAGGTACATGTGTACATCTTCTTTTATACAATTTAACTTTTTAATTAAGAAAATACCGTCTAAATAAATAAAAATTCATTTATCAATAAATGAATATATTATTCATTTATCGATAAATAAATAGCCCCGCTAAACGAATATTTTTTGTTAGTCCCGAAGGCATTCATTTATCGAGGTTAGAATGTGCTGATACTTCCCTGACATTTTTACACCAATGTCTTTGATAATAGTGTTTTCTTTAATGGAGAAATGTCTTTCAGGCTGATTCAAAGGTTTCAATCACCACTATCATATATTATTATTATATATGTATATATATGTATAAATAAAGGTGTGATTTTCCATAGTGGTTAGTATGTACGTGTCCCTATATTGGTTTGATAGGTTTGATAGTTTATATATGCTAGGCACGTTAACTTCTTTATAACTAATATGTCTTCCTTGCAAAAATATTTCTACGAATTGGTGTGTTCAGTAAGTAGGTCCACATCCATGGCTGGGGTGCGATAATTTTTTAGTAAGTCTCATTTGGCGAACGTGTTTCTCAATCTCTTTCTAGAATCTTTTGTGGCCATGGTTATAGGATGAACATGTAAACTACCTCTCTTGAACTTCTTATGACTATCAATTTGGTTGTTTTTTTTTGTTCCATCTTACTTGGTGGTTTTAAATTGACTTCATCTTACTTGGTGGTTTTAAATTGACTTTACATATTTTTTTCATGATGTAGATCATTCATTTTTGTTGCCGATGCATCCTTTTCGTATTCTCTTAAGAATACTTTTAGGAAAATCGGTAAGTGCAAGCAAGCTTATTACTATTTTACACTTTATGAAGACTTGAATGGATTTCTGTTTGACTTTCTAATTGTAAACTAACTACATTATTTTGTCCCATCTTGGAAATAATCTCATTAGTTGCACAGTTAGTGATCATTATGTTGTCTTTTGACATCATTATTTCTGAAAATCATAACAATATGGGTTTCTGCTGCGTGTGGCATGGATTTTGGATGTAAATTTTGAAATTGTTACTCACCCTTTATAATTAAGTGGAAACCCAATTGGTACTTATTCAGATCTTAAATAATATAAATAAACCTTTTTCTCATGTTTTTAAAGTTACATTCTTTCCGTTCTTCAATTGAGACAGATCTTAAATAATAAAACTAACACCTTTTTTAATTCTTTGTTTTTTTTAATTCTTTTAGCAAAACAATTTGATGGTATTGCAGTGTAAATGGGATTACAGCGGCCTAGAAGGTATTATTGTTTCTTATTGACCAAAAACAATATTGACCGAAGTTTACTCTTTCAGGTTTTGTTTATAGTGTCAAGGTAATGCGGGTTTTGTTTTCAAGGTAATGCAATATCGATAATTCTTTCATGTTGACAGATCATTCATAGTAAGTTAGAATGATGCAACATTCTATTTTCCAGGAAGTCCGGGTTGTCGGGTAATCTTTTTTCTTTAACTTCAACGTATTATATGAAAAAATTTCCCTAATGGCGGGTGTAATGTAATTTCATTAGCGTAACCAGTGGTACCAATGTACCATCTTCTGGTCGCTACTTTGAAGTGTTGGAAAGTTTCAATGGGTATAAATTGGCAAGCACTGTTGTATATGGATTTGTATTAGATGTTTTTAGTCATTCTTGAGAGGCACACGGAAAATGAAGTTGAAGACCATTGTCTGCATGTGGTGTAAACGGATCACCAAAGCCAACACATGACTAGATTGTGTTGTGTTTCTTGCAATGGTTATGGGTGATTTAATAATTTATGAGTCTCATATCTTCTTTCATACATTAGTTGTATTATTTTCTTTTCTTGAGTGCCTTAAATAAAATTTTTTTGTATCTTTTGTCGGTATGTTTTTTCTCATGTTTCAGTTGTGATTTAATTTATGTCTGTATTATGATATACTATATGGAGGGTTTTGAGGTCGGTCATTCACACTTTTTCATTTTATTCTAAAATCAGAGAGAATATTTGTTAATTAATTTAAAATAGCAACATTATGGGATCACAGTATCATACAACCAAAGGGTCCCTGCCAATAACAACAAGGGAAACCATCACGATCCAGAATAATCTACCGTGAAGTAATGTACGGTACCATCATATTGTTTCCGGAATTATTAATATAAATTAAGATGACCCATAAACTTAAATCAATTTTGACTCATTTGAGTTAACTTTCACTCCAGAATATACAAGATCATTATTCACGAGTACACATAATCTAACAATAATCTATATGGAAAGAACTACCGACAACGAACTACTATAAACATAAGATTTGGTGATCAAATTGGAAGAGAAGATGATATGTCTCCATGGGTTGAATTAGATGAGAATGGTAATGAAGTGAAGAATGAAGTTCAAAACCTCAGTTAGGTGACTAACAACGAAGGACAAAATAAGGAATAAATATCAAAGATGGAGATACATATGGTGGAGCTTACAGATGACGACAAATGTTTGTTCTTAAACCCATTATTTTAAGAAATTATTTTATGAAATTAAACACTTTTAGCTCAAGCGGAGGTCAGCAATAAAAACAGTTCCTAGGACCCAATAGGTAGCAGAGTCCAATGATTTTTTTTTTTAAGGGAAGCAGAGCTACAGAGAACCCTAAACTTTAATTATTTAAGCTACCTCTTAAAGAACTCCACCATCATGTTACAAGGTCATGCATAGCATTCTTCCGAAGATCATACGCTAATGCATTTACTGATTTCGAAACAAGTATAAATTTTAAGTTATATATATTTATTTATTTCTTATTACATGTTATAAGACTAATGTAACTAAAGTAACACATGCTTTGTGAGAGTTACCTTATCTAACTCATAGTATACAACGGTAACGACGGCGGTATAATCATATTAATGGGACAAACGACTGAAATGGTTATAGATAACAATATTAGAGTAACAAAAATGATGGTATTGCCAACGACGAGATGTAAAGGTAACCATAATGTTTATGATAAGCACAATTTTCGGGGGAAAAAAGAAGAATACAATACTGCAATAGGGAAATTAATGGTCATTAGATTTGAAGAAAGAAACTTCATAAATCTAACTCTAAAAGCACGTAACATATTTCATTGTGATAATGCTTTGGAGAAAGCATATCTATTAAACAAAATCGATTGGGTAAGTACAACTCCTGACGGAGACAACTTAAGACACATACTAGAACGACCTGGTAAAAAAAAGTGTGACATAATAGAAAACAATGATGACAAGCCAACGTTGATAGAACAGGATGAACATGATAATAATATGGATGAGATTATCGGGACATATGAAGAAGGAAATGAAGTGTTTACTTATTAAAAATGAAGTATTTATTTTTAGGAGCACTGCCTTTCAAATATTGATATTCTCAACATTATATTATTTAATTTTTTAAACTGTGGAGATTTTAAACTAAATGGATGCAAATCTTACAATAAACAGTGTTATCATGGCACCGTTCTTTCTTGGGGACCAGTGTCCATCTTAGATAAGACCTATTAAGCTGTAGCATGGAACTACGCTTAAGTAGTAGTTCAAACACCACCAACAAACATGTGATGTTGACAAGGTGCTACCCAAAACTGAACTCAACATATTATTGTTACACTAATCGACTTCTAACTATCTCTGCAGAATTTGCATGTACACTTCTAACCTTTCACATTTCTTTTTGTTTTGTTTTGAAATTTGCATTTCACAAATTTGCATGTGATATATATATCTTCCAAAACTTTTCGAGATAAAATCGTTGGATATGACAATTTGTTAATAAAAAAAAGGTTGGACAAAATAAACGTGTAATTATGTTTAATTGCAAATATTCATAGGCATATAAAATTTAATTTTTTAAATCCAAAATTTATGTGGCCAACTTCTTTTTAATCATTTTAATACCAAATTTAAATTATCAAATCATTAGATATCTAAAGGTATCGGAGTTCCCATCCCTTTAAAAGATAAAACTAATCAAAGACTATTCAAAAATAATCTAATGTATTTGACCACGGGCGCGGGGCGAAGCCCCGCCACGCTCCTACCTGTCCCGATGCGTAGCACGGGTTACATACTAGTGATATTAAAGACATGATACTATCTCTAATATAAAACAAAGCATGGACAACTTAGCTTAGATAAAGGACGCTCTGGATTCATTCTTGGGGAATCTAAATCTATGGTTGTGGTTGTTTACATCATTATTGTATCATTAATTTTTTATAATGAATATTTTATTAATCTCTCATTATAAATGTCTTATAATTATGTTAATTAATATACTTTCATTAAATTTCTTATGAATTTTTCATTATAAATATCTTCTTACATCATAAATATCTTAATTTAATAGATGTCTCACAATTTTCTTAATGAATATACTTTCATCATTAATATTTTATTAATGTTTCCTTATAAATGTCTTATGATTATCCTAATAAATACTTTCATTAAATAAATAATAAATTTGTTAATAATCATATCAATTGGGTAGTATTTGTTGGTGGTCCATGGAGCCGGTGATGATGGTGATGAGGTAGTGGTGATGGGCGGTTCTGGTGGTGGTAGTGTAGGTGGTCAGTGTGGTAGTCAGGTAGTGGGGAATTCTTACTCTATGTGAAAATAAATTTGGTTATAATACAAAAAAAAAAAAAAAAAAAAAAGATTGATTACAGCAGCTGACCGCAATTTACCCAAAAAACAACTCTATAAAAATTTAACGTTGATAGTGTAATGTATATGTTATTGGGATGGTAACCGTTTTCAGTTGGTCCCATTATATGTTTCATTCGGTGGTTTCTTCTAAACACCTATTACGGTCAACCTAGCAATTCTCAACAAAAAAAAAACCATGGAAACAAATTGCATTAACCCAGAGTAATAGGTTAATGCACAATCCATCGCGTCATGTGCTTATTTTAGAGCTCCCTTAGGATGGATTGTTGTTTTCAAGTTCTCTCTTAATTTGCATGTAACAAACTAAGAATAAGAAATTTCACCTTCGGGTTAACCTCCCAACTTCTCTTAATTTGCGGACAACATAAGTTTTGGAACAACAAGGCCCTAAAATGTAATCCGTCATCGCCGTTACGGTGAGAAACTAACAGTGGCATTGACGTTATTTCGGTCAACTTATCTGATTTGATTCCATCGATTTCCACATTAGCCTGACGTTAATCCGCGAAAAAAAATCAATCAATCCGATATAGCTCCGTGGTATAGCATCGTGCATGATAACGTTTTGGAGTAACAATTAGAGAAGGAGAAGAACTTCTCTAAGCAGATGACATATCATCAATCGGCGGAGTCATTGTGATTACTGCAATTTCATTTTTTCCGATAGGTACTTTGCGGTTGGGTTAAAGAGTTACGAGAATTAAACATCGGATGGGAATACCTGCTTCCCCCGTGTAAGGGTTAACATCTAATCAATTCCAATTTTCATACTTATCGAAAAAAAAATGGAATCACGAATTAAGAACAAACTAAGAATAAGAGCTCCCTTAGGATGGATTGTTTTCAAGTTCTCTCTTAATTTGCATGTAACAAACTAAGAATAAGAAACTTCACCTTCGGGTTAACCTCCCAACCTCTCTTAATTTGCGGACAACATAAGTTTTGGAACAACAAGGCCCTAAAATGTAATCCAGTCATGGACGTTACGGTGAGAAACTAATGATGGCATTGACGTTATTTCGGTCAACTTATCTCGATTTGATTCCAAACAATTTCCACATTAGCCTGCGTTAAGGTGTAGAAAAAGAAAAAAATCAATCAATCCGATATAGCTCCGTGGTATAGCATCGTGCATGATAACGTTTTGGAGTAAAAAATAGAGAAGGAGAAGAACTTCTCTGCGGATGACATATCATCAATCGGCGAGTCATTGTGATTACTTTTGCAATTTTATTTTTCCGATAGGTACTGCGGTTGGGTTAAAGATTCACGAATTAAACATCGGATGGGAATACTGCTTCCGGGTAAGGGTTAACATCTAATCGATTCCAATTTTCATACTTATCGGAAAAAAATGGAATCACGAATTAAGAACAAAAAACATTGTTATGCCAAAAGTGAAAACGTATTTGTGGCCACCTAAGTGAAGTTTACCTATTGTCTTTTGGTACAAGACCATTTTGGATTTGATGGAGGGCAACCAATGGGTTATGTATTTATTTTTTTTATATGATCCGCGGCAAGACATGTTTTGGTGATATAAATTGGGCAATGAACATATAGACAATGATCAACTCCCGTGCCGTTACGGCACGGGTCAAGGCCTAGTCTACTATATAAAGCACAGTTTATTTCTGAGTGGTGGCCAGGATTTATTCTGGGCAAAGATAAATCTACGGTCGTGGTTGTGCAGACCACACCCATAACCCGCACGTGCGCCAAGGCTAACTTTGCCTATATGAGTGGTGGTCAGGATTTATCCTTGGCAAAGATAAATCAAAGGTTGTGATCCTCCGTGCCACACCCTACAAGTCGCACACGTGGTGTTCATTCCAATATTATGAATTAAAAATGAATACTCAAGTCAAGATATTGAATTTTAAAAATTATAACAGGGAGGTTCGAACTCATGACCTATTGTGTCATGAGAGTGGCCTCTAACCATTGTTCTACCTTGGTTGGAATTGATAAAAAAGATAAATCAACAGTGGTTGTTTGTTCAACTTAAATATTAATTAGTATAAGTATTTTATTAATTAGTATAAGTGATTTGTCTAGAGAGAAGATAAATCTATGGTTATGGTTTGTTCAACTTAAATATTAATTAGTATAAGTATTTTATTAATTTAGGAAACATTAATTTCTCATGATAAATAATTTATTAATTTTACATCATAAATATCCCTTAATTAATATTAATACATATCTCCATCAATAAGTAATAATTTTGACAAAAATTATTTCAATAGATATTAGTGGTGGTGGTGGTAGTAGAGGAATAAGTAAGTGGTGGAAGCGGTGGAATGTGTTACAAAGTGGTGGAGGCGGTAACATTAGTTTTGGTGGAAGAAATAGTGCCGCTAGATGGTTTTAATGGCGGTGGTATTAGTTTTTTCTTTTTGAATCAAAAATAATAAATTTTTTTACATGACGGGTAACATTGTATTGTGAAAAGTATAGTTGGTTGTTTTTGACACGATCAAAAAAGGCGGATAACAAATACTTTTGGGATGATACCAAATCATATAAGACAAAATCAAAGATAAATCTACGGTCGTGGTTGTGCAGACCACACCCATAACCCGCACGTGCGCCAAGGCTAACTTCGCCTATATGAGTGGTGGTCAGGATTTATCCTTGGCAAAGATAAATCAAAGGATGTGATCCTCCGTGCCACACCCTACAAGTCGCACACGTGGTGTTCATTCCAATATTATGAATTAAAAATGAATACTCAAGTCAAGATATTGAATTTTAAAAATTATAACGGGCGGTTCGAACTCATGACCTATTGTGTCATAAGAGTGGCCTCTAACCATTGTTCTACCTTGGTTGGAATTGATAAAAAGATAAATCAACAGTGGTTGTTTGTTCAACTTAAATATTAATTAGTATAAGTATTTTATTAATTAGTATAAGTGATTTGTCTAGAGAGAAGATAAATCTATGGTTATGGTTTGTTCAACTTAAATATTAATTAGTATAAGTGTTTTATTAATTTAGGAAACATTAATTTCTCATGATAAATGATTTATTAATTTTACATCATAAATATCCCTTAATTAATATTAATACATATCTCCATCAATAAGTAATAATTTTGACAAAAATTATTTCAATAGATATTAGTGGTGGTGGTGGTAGTAGAGGAAGAAGTAAGTGGTGGAAGCGGTGGAATGTGTTACAAAGTGGTGGAGGCGGCAACATTAGTTTAGGTGGAAGAAATAGTGGCGTTGGATGGTTTTAATGGCGGTGGTATTAGTTTTTTCTTTTTGAATCAAAAATAATAAATTTTTTTACATGACGGGTAACATTGTATTGTGAAAAGTATAGTTGGTTTTTTTTGACACGATCAAAAAAGGCGGATAACAAATACTTTTGGATGATACCAAATCATATAAGACAAAATGGTTGTTTTTGGTGCCACTCATATCTTTGGTAACCGTTCGTACGCATGATTTTCAGTATTAACAAAAAACACATAGTTGAATAAATTAATTGACGACCTAAGTTTGTTAAATCTAAACTTTATACATGACGTGTGGGATTAAAAGTTATAAGTGCCCAATATTCTACGAGGGATGGAAAATGGTGGTGGTGGAGAAAGAAGTAATATCCGGTGGTTTGTGGTATGCGGCCGGTTTTGATGAGTAGTAATTGACTATGTTAATTATGTCTTTGCTACAAAAGGATAACACTATAAATTAGAAATGTGGTTGATCGTCTTAATGCTAATATAAACTCGGTTAAAATACATGAAAATTAAGAAAAAGAAAAAAACATTTGGATGTCACGTTATATAATAAATAACACTAAAAACTACATATTTAGTATCAAGGTTTCTCCGTCCAATAGATAAATCTAAGGTTGTGTTGAGATCCCGTAAGCATAGGGCGAGTTGGTCTTGGATTTCTGAATGATAATGAATATAATGAAACGCTCCCTCTCGGTTTCTCCAATGAAAACCGAAACCTTCTAAAAAAAATAATCAATCGAACAACACTTAGATGGAACGCATCACCACCAGTGTAAACTTCTCTGAATTGCTACATATCCAGTAAAATTTCTACAAATTAATCTGGTGATTTCCTCCTACCGTTGCGAGGCATGCAATTAAATCTCTAATAGTGATTTTAAAGGTATTTAATAATTATAAAATTCTCTTATAAGTTTTGTTTATGCAAGTATTGATTTAACTTGGGTTCTTTTATATTTTTGTGTTAAGTTGATGACTTTTTAATTTGAATACATGTTTGGTTAACAAACTTTGATACATATAGGGTATTTTATTTGTAGGGCGATGTTAGTCTCTCATTTTTCCCGTTAGCACATTGTTTCGATCCCGTATTTGTAGACATTATTTGACTAATATTTGGGTATTTGTTTAATCTCAAGGCCGATTAAACCCAATGTGTGTTGTATACATTGAAGGAGACAGAAGTTTGTGTCGGCTCTACCTTGAAACTAATAATTTTTCTTCGGAAGGTTAGTTGAATTTATGTAGATACAAATATCAATATGACTATGCTCTTTAAAACTCCAAATTACTTCAGCAACACTAGATGTGAGAACGTCATTCATGCACTACTTAGCATAGTTGGTGTGAAATCTTTTTATCCACGAATTTCTTCAATATTATGTTATCAATATGATTGAGAAAGAATCTTACACATGTTTTGATTTACTATTATAAGTGTATTTTTTCAACTCACATGTGTATATCTCAGCCTTCCAATAGCCAAGGGTTCTTCATTTTTATAACTCTCACATTTGCAAAAAATAAATAAATAGTGTTTATCTATAGTAGGGAAAATATTATGGGTTTTTGCTTCACTCCTTAGAGCCTTAGTTATCAATAATTTCGGAACAAATGTATTCATAAACATCATGGAGTTGGATTGGCAGACTAGTTATATGTCTTTGTTAGATGAAATATTCTTTTGAAGTTTGAAATTATGGTATGATGGAACAATAAATGGGAAAAATTTTATTTCTTGTATTTTTTATTTTATTTTCATGTTGGCACAACATTATTACTCCGTCAGGACAATAAATTGGAATAACATGCTTAAGTAAAAAAAAAAGATCGGGTAACCCATTTTGTTTCCCAAAACCTATTTGAATATCAAAATAATTACTCACGAATAAAATGAAGCAAGAGAAATGTGAACAATATCGTATTAGAGACAAAACATCCCGTGCCGTTACGACACGGGTTAAGATCTAGTACTAATATAAAGAAAATTGCCAACTATACAATGCCAAACATATAAAGTGCTTCCCCTCAAAGAAAATGTAATATTTTCTTTTAAAAGCACATTTCATGCCTCTCAGTACTTCCTTTTGAAGTCCAGTTCTCCATTCCAGAGTAATTCTCATTACTAAATGAACTTGCTGCTTCCTCCATGATGATTTAGAGACAGAAAAATAAACTCAAAAAGAATCTTTTATTACATCCCGTTTTGTAAACTTAAATCAACAAAGTATGAAACCGTATACGACCTTCAATAATATCAAATCCTCAAAGCTCTCTTGCTAAAATTTATCTTGGTGGATGAGTTAACCTAAATTTGTTTTCTCTCCATCTGAACCAAGACGTTTGACCAATTTTATTTTATTTTTGACTAAAACACCGATGAGTCCTCTGAAAGCCATCTTGTAAAAAACAATTGGCAAAATTGAATTTTTAAAGTTTTTAAATCTGATGATTGATGAGACTTACAAATACTATACTACTTAATTGACCCGATTCCTTTGTGGTTTCGTCAATCAAACGGACACCTAGAATTGATGCAATCAAACGCCATTGAATTAATACAAAAGAAGAAGAAATAAGCTTCATAGTCTTTTTGACACAACTACCGGAGGCCAACTCAAGCAAACTCAAATTGAATATCAATAGTTAGAGCAAGTCTTATGGTAGAATTCATCCATCTTCCATCTTTCACGCCACCTCATCACTTGGAACTGTGGATGGAAACGCAAGTATAATGGTGGAATAGTAAAAATGCTATTCTTAATGGAGCTAAGCTCCATTCTAATAACGCTAAAAAAACGTTCTTAATGGAGCTAAGCGCCATTCTTATTAGCGTTTTTCTTCTCAGCCGTTAGATTCTCAACAACTCAGTTTAAATCTACGGATAAAAAAAAACGCTATTCTTAATGGAGCTAAGCTCCATTCTTAATAGCGTTTCTATGGATTGCATGGACCATTCCACCAAATCATGGAAACTCGCTTGGATTTTCTTGGAAGACCCAAACTTGGAAGCCATTAGACTTGATATTCCATGAATTTTCCACACTTGGAATAGGCTGGATACCACCATAAGACTTGCTCTTACAAATGTATATATTTTAAGCATATCCAATCCAACACCCAAAGAGCATTATTAAGATTCAAAAAGGATACAAAGGGAATTCATTCTTTCCAATACGATGCAAAGAAAATCAAGTTCTTCGGCAAAAATTGCATTTTAAGTTTAACAATCAACTAATAGACCTTCGATTACAAACCTAGATTTCGTGTGTGTGATTGATTGAATATTTTTTGATCAGATTTGATAAGGCTTTCTAGTGTATTTTCTGTATGTTTCGAAACGCACATTGAAGAACTATTCATTTTTCAGCAATTCATCATATGTTGAGTTTCTTTCAAATGACTAAAACCTAAAGCAAATTAAAAATCACAAAATTGGTCAAAAAGACCAAAATCAATAATTCATGGGTGAAAAATACACTTAGGTTTTGATATTGTTTAAATAGCCAAAAATTAAAAAGATACTGTTTAAATGGACAAAAATTTTAAAAAATAGGCAGGATGTAACCAGTTTCATCCTGTCCATTTTCAAATATTTTTTTCTTATTTTTATTTTACACAGGATGCATCCAGTTTCATCCTTGCTATTTTTTAAGTATAAGCCAGGATGAATCCAGGTTCATACTTGCTATTTTTTTTTGGTTATTTCACCCGTATTTTTTTTTACTCGTCCATTTGAACCGTGTTTTAATTTTTTTTGGACAAATGACCCATTTTCAGATTTACCAAAATTAGCCGGCTTATAATAAAGAATTTATAGTGATGGACGGAGATGTCAGTTCATAATCGATTGATATGATTCCAAATAGCTGGTGATTTCAAGGTGCAATGTTTCAAACAACTGATATTCATATTTTTTACGAAAAGAAAAGTAAAAATTCTTCTTTTATGCCTGATACAATGGAAAAACAAAGATTGTCATGTTGTGAGATAAAAAACGTCTATTATACACGCATGCTTAACGGCCAGGCTTAAGTCATGGTTATTGATTACCAACCATTGGTCATTTTACCAATTACTCGATCTCTGCCAAAGAAAAACAAACAACTCAGACCATGCATGGATGCATAATTATCTATCTAAAATAATTAGTAAGAGACTTCACCATAAGTTTGCAAGGTTACATTGGATTGACTATCCCATGACTATTCAATTGAAATAGATTTCCACTTCAGATTAAGACCGAGCAAATGATCCAATATTCCCGACCTTGTTTGAATGAACCTCTTTTTTCATCGACTTCATCCCAAGTGCAGGTAGTCCGGAGTACACATTTCGTCTTCTATATCTTGCTCAGTACTACCATCAACCTTATTTACATCATTCATTAGACACCATATTCCTATCTATCTTTGATTCTAAAGAGCCTCCACCAGACTGAGCTTGTAACCCAACTAAGAATATGCAATGTGAGTTATGTGGCCACATACTTCTGACCTAACATTCTGAACTGATAAAAGAAAAAGAAAATCATTTTTATCAACCCTGATCAACCTTGTAAAAGTTTAACTTTTTAATGTGTTCTCCAAAGTAATTAAGAGTATATACCCGATAATTAACCCTCTTACCGATTTTAAATTCAGTGCGCATAAACCAAATAAAGTATACATTCTGTGTGTATAAACCAAAACAAATGTAGTATTAACCTCAACAATATGTCAGTGCAATTCCGCTACAGGTTCTGCCATAAATATCAAATCTCAACAATAATCAAAACCATTGCTTTAACAATTAGCAGAGAAGTATTTATCTAGATTGATTTGAATCAACATAGAATGAGCAAGCACATCAACAGAGAAATCCTAATTAGTATTCATTTGCATAATATTATATTGTTGTAATAAAAACACCTATATGTTGGAAATTTTGGGCTAAAAGAGAGGATGAAACAATAAGAGAAATGTTGTACTTCCGGCTTCAAGGCTCGATTAAGATTCTTTTAGACAATTATTTCTACCCTCCCAATATCAATTGGCGATTATAACAGGTATGCGAAATATTGCCGTCGGGATACAATGAAGCCCTATAACAACGTAATTGGATTCAAGGTTTGTACCCCTTGACCCAACCAAGAACACACAAGAATAGGATTCGATGATGCTTAGAAGAGAGAAAACAGAAAGTATTTTATGTTTTTCATTGTTTGAATGAAAACAAATCATCACTACTTATAGGGAACTCATGCCTATTGGAGATGCCTCTTCACTACCAAAAGACACCAATAGTGCCTTATGGGAATGGATGTGTCTTTTGTGAACCATCACACCCTTTGGAGATGCCTTTTCATCTCCAACAAAAATCCATTGCATCTATTCTAAGACCGGACGCTCCCCGTGATAGTGGCAAACCAAAAACGAAAAACGTTTTGTTTTCCATGTTATTGAAAATATCCAACAATCTCCCCCTATTTTCAAAAACCAAAACAAAAATAAAGTAAAACTTACAAAACCGGAGTGGCTGCATCACTCAAATGACTGCCTACGTACCCGAGTGGGATCAAGCCAACGTAGTTCAAGCAAAATTGGGAAATAAGCATCATCGTTAAAAACAATACATAAATGATAGGTATCTTTTGGATTTGAACCTTCACTTAGTGTAAGAAATTCAAAGCCTTATCGAGGTTCAGTGGTGAAACTAGTCTTGAACCAAGTACCCCATGTGATAAAACCGGAATCTCCACACATATTGATTTCAGAGATTGTGTGTTCTGTAGCTCAGCACGTTAATGGCCATGTGCTATATCCTGGATTCATGAGTCTGCTTTAGAGAACGGTCTTATTCTCTTAGGAAACGGCCTGATTTCCATACTCATATAGGTAAGTCTCGAAGGTGTTTCTGCGAGACACCTTGTGATAAAAGTTAGACTTATTAAGGATTTTCATCCATCCCTTTTTCTGAGAATCCCTGCACTAAAACAGAAATGAGAAGTTTTATACTTAGTGCACCATAATCACTTCCATAACTTGTTGGTACCACATTGAACCTTGTTTATCCTTTTCAAAACATAGGTTGGGTTTCTGCTATGGGTGATCAACCTTCCTTCACAGACCTTAGTCCCATTTACGTATACTTCATTGAAAACATTTCCTTTGGGAGACTCTCCATAAATATGTCTGCCAAGTTTTTCTCCGTTTCAATGGCTAACTGCAATTACTCTCTTGAATAATTGACTTACCGTTCAATGTACAAGACTTGTATGTCTTGACCTTTCATTATAAGTCTTTGTTAGAGACGTTATAGATCATAGCCTGATTCACAATTAATCTAGACCGCTTGAGATGGCTTCTTCCAAAAAAAATGGGATCTCTACAAGTTAGGTTCTAAGCCATTCTTCCTCATTAATTGCATCCATTTATGCAATCAATTTTGACAACATTATTAAAAATGTTCCTATTTAATTTTACAAAATAATTGTAACTTCTCTAGTGATCCTAATTAACATTTACGGTTAATTCACAAGAAGTCATTATAGACTTGCATACACTAGAGGCATAGAAAATTTGTAGGCAACTTGCTTGCTATTTTAACAAGCACATTATTACAATGAGTAACTCCTCTACTCATGCCCAATCCTCTACAAATTTATACCCAATTACATAGACAATGTCTATTTAACATTTTACATTATGTAATGCAAATGTTCATTATTTATGCATCGGTAATATCGTAACACCTCATCGTTGGATATTTGGTCGCGCGCCCAATCTTCCAATATGTTTACGTTGTCGTTACATATTAACCGGAATTTCACTTTTCTTTCAATGTCATTTAAGACATTCCAATTTGCATATTATGGAACCTATAATTCTTATCGCAAGAACTATGCTCATATCGCGCAATTGGTATATCGACAATAATGACGATCTTGGTTGTAAAATTAACAACCGGAAAATTTTATGACATTGTCATAAAATTTCTCCCCCCGTTCGCGATAATTCTTAAATGCAAAAACAGATAGACATATCTGTAAACTTGTAGTTAAAATGGCGTCTCATGACAAAAGTTGTCTCTTAATTAGAAGCGGTGTAGGCAATATTAGAAACGAACAGAGATATAGGACAACGATGATATAACCGTCAAGTACCCTTCTAATCATAAATGGTTTTGTGCTTTCTAAGCATCACAACCTTTCACACAAGAAAATTCGTATCAATGCACTTAAAACTTAACAGAGAGAAGATCAATTCATGCCGCCATAAAGAACATTAAATGATCACTAATCTTAACATATTCATAATTAACATGGATCAATGAGTCAATACCTATTTCTTCTCTCAACAAGAGTATTCAAACAAACGTTAACATGTGCGATGTCATAACAACAAAATGAATCACATTCTTGCATACGGTGACTTTTTTTCACCGAACACATACTAATTGGAATCATGATAACAATATACATACATACCTGTGTGGAGCATTTTGAACCTTAATTCATAGTGTACTACTTCCCATCACAGCGTTTGTCATTCTCTAATTTCTTATAAACTAGAAAATTATCATTGATAAGTATTTTTAGGCATGGTGGCATGGCATCAGTTTTGAAGTTTCCAAGAACAGGGGAAAGTTTCATGGGTATAACCATTGAAACGTTCCTAAAATTGGAGCCGACCAGTCACCGTGTTTCTTGTAAAACGGTACAATCAAACTTTCATCCTCCATTGTCGAAGAAATTAATTGTCTAAAACTGATGATGATTTTGGGCTAAAAGAGAGGATGAAACAATAAGAGAAATGTTGTACTTCCGGCTTCAAGGCTCGATTAAGATTCTTTTAGACAATTATTTCTACCCTCCCAATATCAATTGGCGATTATAACAGGTATGGGAAATATTGTCGTCAGGATACAATGAAGCCCTATAACAACGTAATTGGATTCAAGGTTTGTACCCCTTGACCCAACCAAGAACACACAAGAATAGGATTCGATGATGCTTAGAAGAGAGAAAACGAAAAGTATTTTATGTTTTTCATTGTTTGAATGAAAACAAATCATCACTACTTATAGGGAACTCATGCCTATTGGAGATGCTCTTCACTACCAAAAGACACCAATAGTGCCTTATGGGAATGGATGTGTCTTTTGTGAACCATCACACCCTTTGGAGATGCCTTTCATCTCCAACAAAAATCCATTGCATCTATTCTAACACCGGACGCTCCCCGTGATAGTGGCAAACCAAAAACGAAAAACGTTTTGTTTTCCATGTTATTGAAAATATCCAACACTATATGGTAAACAATCACTTACAAAACTCGTTTTGTGTATTTTCACAACCTCATTTGTCGAGAGCACGATCTAATTGATTAGAACTGCCTTTCCATACCTGAAAGACAAAATAACTTGGTTTGAGAGTGTAAAGTATATATATAACAATCATATTTGAATAATTTTTGAATGCAAATGAAAAAAACAAAAACCAAAAAGCATAAATCAAATCTTACTATAATAAAGAAAAAGGGGAGTTTCAACCGTGGCACAGAGAAAACCGAAACTACCCCTCCGTGTTTTTGTTATTTCTTCGCTTTCTTTCGTTAATTTAGTTCAACCCAGGGGTAAACACATGTTCTCCTGAAACAAAATCGAAAATTACTCCTTCTCAATTAAAATCGAAAAAATCTCTTCCATTTTTTCTCGATTCCTTTCATCTCCATCAAAAATCTGTTCGCTCTTCTTCTTCTTCTTTCTTCCTGGAATTTTATCATCTTCATCCATTAACACCTTCAGTTTTCTTGGGATCTCTTCCCTAACACAGATAACACTCAAGTTCTGTTTTTGGGTAAAATCAAAACTCATATGATGGTTCATTTCTAGATCGTCAATTCTCTGATCTTGGCGCATGTAGTGTTGTCAATCAAGGTTTTTTCTTCTATTTTTTTTCCCTACCTTTGCAATTTGAGATTTTTTCATTAGTGGGTTGTTCAATTAGTGATTGATTAGTGTTATTGCTTAGTTTTAGTTTCTGTAATGCGTTTGATGAAATGACTCAAAGAATTGTATATTGTTTTGAAAATTTAATGATGGGTTTGTATGATTAGGTTATTATCTTTGGTGATAATTGGAAGCACTATTTGTTTCTATTAAAACCCTCACCATCAATAACAGTTAGGGGTCTCAGTGAAATCAGTATCATCACCTGTCAGTCGGTCACAAATTAATATATGTAGGATACAACTTAATTTTGCTCGATAAGTGAAAATATGCTAAACTTTTGTGATTTGAGTGATAATTAGGTTGAAACAACTTAAGAATGGCATCCCTTGGTCGTACATGTTCAAGTCGATACCTACAATGCTGCACATAATTTAGTAATGCTTCTGTGCATAATTTAGTAATGTTGTTGTTGTGTAAGAATGGCATACATTGTTTATACATGCTCAAGTCAATTGTTACAATGCTGCATTGAGGACTTCCTCCCTGTTGAAAATTTAATTATGGAAACTCTTAGACAACGGGTTAGCTTTATGGTTACAAGTTCAGTAGATGGACGACCCGGTTACAGTATTGGATGTTCTTATTTTTTATCTTCTCTTCATGTTTGTGCATTGGTCTTTAGACATGGATAATTCAATAATATCGGACCTTTAAATGTTGTGAAAGTAGGAAATTGCTGTTTATAAATGTGGGATTTGATTTGAACATATTTTGTTAATCCTATTTCTGCAATAGTAGAGAGCAATTAGACTGATATTTGAAGCTTCGTTGAAGCCCATGATGATTCTAAGCAATATCAAAATCAAGATTTGTTGTTTATACAAAGTGAACAAGTAAGCTTTACCCTTAAGGTACTTTTGTTGTTCCTTTCCTCACTATTATTAGGAGGACACGTTCTAGAAAAATGATGTATATAGGGAAGTCCTCCTCCTTACTTTTTTGTGTAAATGAATATATTTGATCGAAAATTATTGAATGAAAATTTTGATTTGTTCTGGAATGGAAATGGCATGGGCATCGCACATGCGTCTTGACTAGTATACATAAAAAAAAACTAATAATCACATAAACAAAACCGATCAAAATTAGATTTACTAAAAGAAATACAACTAATAAGAGATAACTGAAGTGGTGGAGAAGACATTCATACATAGCAACATTGTCCAGTGGCTAACATGGGTTATTTTGTTTTTGGTACTCAGGTTTTGTCCAATTTTTGAGTTTGGTCTAACATTTGTCCAACTTTGCGTTTGGTACTTGGAAAAAACATTGACCCGCGTTGACTGTGTTATATCTTGACTTCTGTTATATAATTACTAATCCTTACTATATTAACTAGCAAAGACGCACGTAAGATGCACCTGCCGACATGCGTTTCCATACAAAAAAACTTCTTGCGGAAAAATCTGCTTTCAAAAACAGCAGTGTATGTTCCCATGCACCAAAAGACCACCAATTAACCTCCAGTAATCTATCTTCGTTTCTGCACTCCAATTGTACCTTAATCTGTAACATCAAAAGTTGCAATTTGCAATCAGTTCACCATTGCAGACTTTCTTTCAAGGGAGTAGCCTAATAAACAAATGTCCAGTCAATAAGTCTTGGGATTTTGGAGGCCTGGTTGCCCTCCACTGAAGCATCAATAAGTGCCCCACTTTTACATGATATCTTACTCAAGGCATTGTGAGATACCATTAAAGGAACTGTAATATGACCTCTCATTTATCTGGATACACTCTCACAGTTGTCTTATGAGCTTTGGAAGCATATATATATATATATATATATATATATATATATATATATATATATATAATCTTCCGAATAGGACGAAAGCAATATATATTCTTACAAAATTCTGATGTTGATTTAGAGTTTCATCTATTCCTAAATTTCCCCCAAGTGAAGTTGCATAACATGGTGAAGTTACAAATGATTCTGATGTCGACAGATGGTGTAATGCTAAACCATCAACAGAAGAGATATATTTATGCAATAATATTGATTTTGGTTGCACATACTTGGGAGTTCATTGCAATCCTATAGCTCGAGAAGGGTCATTTTTTACCCTAACACTACATAAGCAATACTCTCGTGCATCAGTGATCATGAATCTTCATGATAGAGTTGCTAGTAAACATACTTGGATTGTTATTTTAATGGCAGTGGTCTCACCATTACTGCTGATCCATGTCAGTATCAGCCAATAGCCAATGTATACAAATTCAATTTATATTGTTATTTGATCCAAGGAAAAGAGACTAAAAACCCATGCTGCATTCAAATACGGAGAGTTAGAATTTGTTCCCTGAAGCATTTGTTGTCATTGTTCACAAACTTAGGATTCAAACGGTAAAGATGACTAAATTCTTACCTAATGGTCCTACTACTACTACTACTTCCACCAATGTTCTGTTAGGCATTTTTACAAACAACAAAATTAATAAATCAAACATCACTAAATCTTCAGTACTAATTGAAATTGATAAATTTCATTACAAATAAAGGTTCCAACACTTCGCAAAACATTAATAAGTCAAACCAAATTTCAGAAATATAAAGTATCTATTGAGAAAAATTCATCACCAATTTAATAGTATACTTACAATTTCCTTTTGATTATTCCTTTTTCTTCTTCTTATTGTATTTGTTCCCTTCTTCACCTCAAGTACTACCACATCTGTCATTATTTCATCAGCATCACCTCCATTGCAAACTTCTTCTTCACCTCAGGTACATGAAAAGAATACTGTGATTTTGAGAGAAAAAGAATGATTCGTTTTTGGGTTTTAGAAAGAGGGAACATCAATCGATTTTCTGATCAAACAATCAACTGATTTCCTTTTGGGTTTTGGAATTCGATTTTAGGTGATTTACGGTTTTGGAAAGAAGTTCTTCTTTTGATTTTGGTTTTCAGAAATAAGAAATTTCAGTTACGTATTTGTCCTTTCTCTGTTTAAAATGCAAGACAGCGTGAGAAAACACGGAGGGGTATTTTGGATTTTTTCTGTGCCGCGGTTGAAAAGAACCCTTTTCTTTATTATAGTAAGATATTGGGAAAATCTTTTGATTCATCATCTCCTTCTTTCTTCGTCCTTAACACCGCACTAACACCATCACTTTTCCTGTCCCTCTATAAGCTTTAAACAACCACCCATCCTATAAAATCTCTCGATCCTGTTCTATACACCTGTAAATTTTATAACTTCGAATACATCAATTGAAAGTCTGAACCAAAAGATTTTTTTTTCGGAATTTAAGCTTGAATTTTAGTTTGAATCTTATTTGGTATTTATGAAATTGGTTTTTGTACGAAGTTCATATTGGGTCTGATTAACAGTTCGTGAGACAATGAAGGGATGGTTAGTGGCTGTGTATACTGTGAGTTGTCTTCATCGAGATGTAATTGGAATTTGTTGATATGGTCTGGATTTTGGGGCTTTCTAGCAGTGGATTAAAATTAGAGTTTACATCAATGAAAGATGAATTTGGTGTTTTTTTGAATTGATTCTGACTTTACAACAAGGACGTGGAGATGCTCTTATGGTTTTAGGGTTTTCGATGTTTGAATGATCGAAAAATTGAATTACAATGAAGAATTTTGGGTTAAAGAATTAAATGAGAAATCAATTGAGAAGTGATATTGTCGTTTCCAGGTCAGCCTTGGGTTCTCGTGGTCATGAAATTGAAGCTGAGATGGACACGGAATTATTGGTTTGAGCTGTATACAGTTTTGGGTATAGTACCAGTGAAAAGTCAAGGAAAGAAAAGGCCTGGACGACCATTTCTTCCCCAGATTACTTTACTGCTGTATCAAATAGTTAGCCATGAGTTCAATGAGTTTACCGCTGGTTAATCAGGTAACGTGGGTCAAGTTTGTGTGGGTTTTAGCAAGTTTTGAATAAAAAAACAGGGAACAGGTGGAATGATTTTCCGGAAGAAAGATTTGATGTATGTTAATGGTGGTCTGATCTGTTACAATTGAAGAGTTCATGTGTAGTATTTCAATTATGGAGATTTCTTTCGTGAAATATTAGTTGAACAGATTACGGGGAGTTCGTTTCGTCATAACTGAAAAGAGGGGAGGGAATTTGGGTGCTTGATAATATGGTGAAGGGAAGTTAGGTTCTCTAATCGGATATAGAGAAGAAGACAGTGAAGGGAAATTATTGTTATGTAAATATTAATGAAGTTAAGGGTATAATGGTAAATTTGTTTCATTATTAAAATTTTATTAAATGTTTTTTATAATTACTAAACTGAAGTCAGTATTTAACAAAGTCAACCAGGGTCAACGTCTTTTCCAAATATCAAACACCAAGCTGGAGTACCAAAAACAAAATAACCCAGCTAACATCCTTTCTGAGAGAACAAATCTCTAAGTAAAACAAACACTACCAAAATTCTAACCGAAAGTAGGGGGATTTGGATTCAGGATCTAGTGTAGACAAGTAAATGTAAACTTTTTCTTCGGAGTGCTGGAGCACCCCACCCCTGTGGAAAACTACCTACAAAATTAACAAAAACTGTTCAAAACGAATATTCATTGGACTTTGTATCAACATTTCTTATTCCTTATAACATATCCAAATATATTTCCCAAATTATTCGAGCAAGGGATACGTCCAATTCCAATAGATAATACTCATTTTTGAGAGTAATATTTTTTAAAAGACATACATCTACCTCAATCACTAAGGAACACTACACTTGCTGGAAGTCCCAACTGAAGCCGTAATGTAGCCAAAAAAATTGAATGGGATCAATAGTTTGAATATTGAGTTCGGTACTATAAAAATATGGTGACTTTGTTAATCGGAAAGACAACCTGTACAACACAAACATGAACACACTATGTAAGAATCTAATCATGCAACATTATCACAAATTTTAAGGCCTCTACAAACGATGTATTTAATTACGTATACAATAAAACTAGATGACCGCTGCCACGGTGGGAAGGCCGACCGAAGAAAAAAGGAAACACTCCTGCAATTGGACTGTAAAAGAAAATTTATGGCTAAAGTGAAAATATCATTTTTCTTGAAACGGAGAGAGTATATCGTTTTATTAGTTGCAAAAGAAAATTAGTTGATGCATAAAACCAAAATATGGTTACGTAAAGTATTATGTATCCTTTTGTGGTAGTTTACACAATGGATCTCCATTTTATTTTCAAAATTGTGCCTAAAATGATAAATATTTTTCCAAATTTTTCGTAAAAACTCTAAATTTAATATTATTGTTTATACTCATTGCGTAGATTTTTTTAAAACCTTTCCAACGAGATAAAATTTGTAAAATTCCAAGGCACGGATTTTTAGATATGTTATATTAAAGTTTGGTTGTCAATTATACCCTAAAGAAATAAGATACATAAGGAATTATAATAAAATTTGGCTCTTATATCTAGTTGCCCTTCTTTTTTGGTTTATTTACGAAAATGTCTAATATCTTACTACCCTTCCTCTTTGGTTTATTTACGAAAATGTCCAATACCTTAGTGCCCTTCCTCTTGGGTTTATTTACGAAAATATCTAAATGAAAAAAAAAAATTTGATTTAGAGGGGCAGTGTCGTCCTTTCATCGTTGAACCAAATCCAATCTTTTGTGTCTAATTGGAAAAAAAATGTCACGCTTCACATTGACACAAAGTCACCATATATAAAGTCCTCCCTCGCTTCGCTCGGTCGGCCTAATCATAATGTGTGTAGGTTTACTGTACATTCAATACAATGTATTTAATTTTTTATGTGAACATGAAAAAATAACCATAAAGTGTGTAGAGCTTACTGTGCATTAAAAAATGTGTATCATTTTAGTTTTTAAAGTAGTAACATTGAAAACATACATCATAATAATACATTTGTAGTATTATTTTATTATATACTAGTATATAAATAATAGTTGTTGACTCTTGTCTCTCGTTCTCATTAACAACTTCCTCCATCGAGCATGTTTGACAGCTTTGGCTATCTAAATTCAGCTTACTCCTCATCTAAGTCGCATTTAACATCTTGGCGAGATTGGGGTATACCCAGATTAATTGGGGTATACCCAATTTCAAGGGGACATGGTGTGTCATTATTAAAAAGTGTGATTTTACTTTAATACCCTTGAACTAATTAAATCTAAAAAATAAACCCATTTCTTAATTTCATTAACCCTAAAACTAAAAAACTAACCAACTCTTAATCTTCTCTTCTTCTTCATCTTCCATCAACCAAAGCCATATAAAAATCTTCAACTTTGATTTTCCAAAAAAATTGTTGACTCTACCAGCGAAAAGAAGACTATAAATGATGTTTAAACTCAAACCCATCATTGTGTTGTGTGATTTGATTGTTATATTAGGTTAGAAATCGAAAATTATGATTTCTGTGTTTTTGGCCTGGCAAGGTCGTAACATGCATATCTTGCCGAGCTTTTCATAACAACCATGGCGGCGATCGTAAATTTTTCAACAGGCGAGGTATTTTTTGAATACCTTGCTTAGGCCAAATACAATAGGAAGGGTATTTTTGAAAACCTTGCTTGCCAAAAACAATAGGAAGGGTATTTTTTGAATACCTTGCCGGCCAATAAATTTTTGATGCCATCTCCTGTATGTCAAAAAACAAAAGTCGACAAGGTCCACGATGAAGATCATGCCGGCCACTTTTGGCCGGCAAGGTCGACGATGAAGATCTTGCCGGCCACTTTTGGCCGGCATGATCTTCATTAGTCGACCTTGCCGACTTTTCATACTTTAATCGAAAGTGTTGATTTATTCTTTGATTTTGAGTATGATTTCATATAACAGATTTGCAATCCCCTTTTTAGAAGTATTTCGGTTGTGTGGTTCATTTTCTTTGCAAGAGATATTCTCAAAAAAAAAAAAAAAATCATCAAAAATCATCCCACAAAAGTTCAATCAAAAACAAAATTTCATAACTTAAAATTCATAAGTTTTAATCTATTCAATCAATTTAAACTTAATTAATTAATCTATCAAAATTTTAGTGTTAATTAAACGAGAGCAAATTTGCCATTTTGAAAATATTTGGTTAAGGGGTGGCCTCTTTTACTTCAAAATGAATCTATTTTGTCTCATTGGGTATACCCCAATTAGTTTGGGTATACCCCGATCAAGCCAGGTTTAACATCAGACCTCTAGAAAAAAAAAAAGAGGAAAAACTAAATGCAACTAAATGCAAGAGAAGAAACTATAGGATGGGCATGTTTTTGTAGTACACAACATGGGCTTAAAAAAAAGCGAAGCTCATACAAATTATTTCATCTAGAGATTTAAATATACCTTCATCTAGGTTCTTTATGAACCCACAATTGGGGGATATGGCTAAATGACAAAATAGGGATCCAAATATCCTAACTGGGTTACCCCTTATATAATTAAATTATTAATTCCTAATCTAACCCTTCCTAATCATAATTAGTTATTAATCCTGATTAGTAAAATATTAATGATTTGGGGATATAATTTGTGTATTTATGTTTATTTGAATTTGTGTGGGTTAGTTGAGAGTAGAATGAGGAAAAAAATTTTGAGTAGAATTTTTTTCTTTTTGAAAATGGAAGATGATTGTGATGAGAGACTTGTAATTCTCTTGAATCTTTAGCTCAATTACAACAACAATCATATCTTCAATCTTCGATTAATGATAACAACTCACAATTGTTGTATGATGAACCAACACCTTTGATTCTTTGAATCATTATTTTCTTGACCAAGAAATGTTTTGTGAAGAACCAACTCAAGAAAGTAAACATGTTCAAAGATACAAGCAACCCCAACACACGAGGTAATGCTTCAAAGAGGTCGAAAATTTGATTTTTTTTTTTGAAACCGCCATTTTGTCCGAAAAAACCTTAGTACTTGGCATGCTCGTTGTATGAATTCTACGCCGGTATCATTTAACCGGCATTGTATTCATAGATATTTGTATGCTTGGGACAAAATATCCCCATTGTTCAAGAACATACCGGCGTGGTATTCAAACCAAGATTGAATGCCGGTACACATTTATACTTTTTACCTACCGGCGAATATTCTATGGAATATTCAAACCTAAGTGTGAGGACATGACATAGAATGCCGGTTTACGATACCGGCATAACAACTTAAATGTCGAGAATGCCGGTTTTACATGAAAAACATACAGAAGCTAATGATATTTTGAACTTAA
The DNA here is from genome assembly GCA_023531295.1 of Papaver armeniacum. Taxonomy (NCBI): domain Eukaryota; kingdom Viridiplantae; phylum Streptophyta; class Magnoliopsida; order Ranunculales; family Papaveraceae; genus Papaver; species Papaver armeniacum. Next base: position 684,726 of record JAJJWW010002817.1, read on the forward strand.
ATACCGGCATTTGTTTCTTTTAACTTCGTATGCCGGAACCTAATACCGGTATGGAGAGTCGATTACCATTTATGTCGGTTCTTAATCCCGGCAGTTTACTTTACTTATCGACAATGTCGGTTTGGAACTAATCCAATTTTATTTTCATTCATTCCTTAGATTGTTACCTACAACGATCAACCAAACTCCAAACCGCTCCATCGGGATACGTCGGAGCACTATAAAATGCCTCGGGTATGTTACCAAACAATACTTTCACCTAGTTTTTACAATTTTATGTTGGGATTTGCTTGTAATCTCCATAATGTTGTCCTTATGTAGGGAATAAAATATGAAAAGGAAGAAATTGCTTGGGCAAAAGCGATGGCTCTTAATAACATGTGTGTCTTAGTGAGGGTGTTATATGAAGGGAAAGGAATATGTTGAAAAAAAAGAAGAACCGATGAGGATGATCCTTGACACCCCCATTCCGGACGATGTCTTTGAACAGATTAGCGAAATGCTCAAAGGCTCCGCAATTGTTGAAAAGGGATGGAAATAGACTATCTCTAATTAAGTGCAATCCAATGACTGTTTTTTTAATTTAAAGTTTCTAATCCAATGTAGTCGATTACTTGAGACCAAAATAAAAGAGAATTTGAAATGAATTAAGCAAAGTGCCGGCATTGCGGAAATCAAAACAACGATGCCGGTTTTATGTCAACTCTGTAAGAGTATTTGGAAACTTCAGATACCGGCATTGTCAAAATGAATCTTACTATGCCGGTTTCCAGTCACATATTTAAGAGTTTTTGGACATTTGCAATACCAGCATTTACCTCACCAAACACAACAATGCCGGTACATGTCGGTTTCTATACAGGGAACCAAATAATGTAACCCGATTGTTCCGGCATAAAAATTGCTATCTGGGACTAGGTTCCGCCAGTGTTTTTAGCATTCTGTATATGCCGGTATATGTACATGTATATCTAAAACTGACCTCTACTATGCCGGAAAATTTTAACTTTCAAACTAGAAATCTTAACATGTTCAACATAAACCAAAGTACTAAAGTGTTAACCCACGGTACAAACCAAAACAAGTTTGAAATTGTTTTTGACGTAACCAAAGAACTAAAGAGTTAACCATCACTAATTGTCATCAATTCTCTTCCACTAAATTAGTCTTTTGTTTCTTTTGGGTCGGCGCCTTCCTTGTTTCCCCATACATAGCTCTGATAGTAGGGTGGGTTTTTTCAATTCTATGAAGCTTTTCCTCGAGTTCCTTGATTTCTTGAAGAGATAGCACCACTCCATCCTTATGCTTGCAACCTAACATCTTCGTAACCTTGCCAAGCCGACGTCGCTAGATTAATACATTAAACACATAATTAGTATATATGTTAATATATGATTATGTTTACATTTAATGACTATAAGAAATTAAGAAAAACTTACCACCGTTCCTAAAGTCGTAAGAAGTTGGGCCATCGTAGGTTGTCGCGGTGGAGGAATTTCAACAGGAGGGTTTTCTTGTTGTGGAGCTTCGACGGAGGGAGGGCGCACGACATAAGGATGTGACCATTCCAGGTAATCCCTCATGTAGCTGTCATCAACTTCATAACCATTTTCCGCAAACTCCCACTTACTAATATCAACCAAACGGCGTGGCTCTCCTTCCCTCCAATGTGTTGGTTCCGGTTCTGGATCATACACTACATGCAACTTGTTGGGAGTTGAATTGCACCGAGAAAAGTAAAGAAGATAATTATTATCAGAGGTCGACCAAAGACGGGATAATTGCTTAAATCCATGTTGGCGCATCACACGGCATGGATCGGCCATGATGTATCCTTTTGGGTGGTACAACGGCCCATGGTAAAATGCAACATCTCTTGGAATTTGACGGTAGCCTCTAATCTCCTTGTAAGTGTCGAACACAACGTCTTCCTTCCTCATAGCATCCAAAGCCAATCTCATATCGATGACTCGACCTTTGTTACCGGGCCGGTTTCACTGTTAAACTCAAACCTCTGAGCTCTAGGGGTATCGGGTTCAGGAAGGTCTTTAATCTTCAAGAATTGGCAGTCCTTGAACAAGGTTGGGAAGTGTTCATAACACCACACCTAATCCAATGTGAACAATATACATGTGAACATAAGTAAAAAAAATACATGTCAACAATAGATTAAAGAAATTTGTACTTGGAGTAGAGTGAAATTCCCGACAAATTGGTTTGTTTTAGCTAATGAAGCCCTTCTCATCTCCGCCATCAAATGTGCCATGACCGCGGTGCCCAAGAATAGCCATAGACACCTTCCAACGGGTCAAGGTACTGGAGAAAGTTTGCACTTACCCCTGTTGCCATTAGTGTCGTGGAATGCCCTAGTGCCCAAGATGTATAACAGTGCGCGGCGGTCAGTATACCGAATCTGTGCGGGGTCCTATCCATCCCGCAAGCTTCTAGCCTTTGTATTTTCAAACATCTTCTTAAGCATCGTCACTTGAAAGTCTTCGTCTTACTTCCGTTCGATGCTACATAAAAGCTATCCGAAGAAGTTTTGAAGTCCCAACCAAACAACTTTTTGGTCAAATCGTGCAACTTCGACCAATCTAGGTCCCGAGACTCAACTCCTTCTGAAATTGATTTGCCGATAACATTCAAGCCTAGAATGTCATGCACATCTTCAGGAATCAAGGTCATCTCTCCAAACGGGAAGTGCATTGTATCAGTTTCACCGTGATACCTTTCGACGAAGCAATTGACGGTCACAGAATCTGGATTCACGTAATTTTCAACCAAAGAATACAGACCAGAGTTCTTTACTAATGTTTGGACGTCTTCATGCTCCGACGACAATTTCCACTCATTGCGGCTTAACGGCAAACACGCACAACCTTAATATGATCCTACAAATATGAGAAAATACGATTAAGAGATGATGTAAAAGACAAAACAATGCACATGCACAAAATAAAAAATGCTTACATAAGTTTGAAAGATAGTACGAGCCCAAGAGTGCTTTATCCAAAGAGTACTTTCGGGTCCGGAGCTTGACCCCAAATTTTACCATCTTCGCGGTCGGGTATCATGTCATCAAGGCGAGGAAGGTGACAACCTTTAACTTTGTGTTTTCCCTTGCCCTTGTCCTTGCCTTGTGTTGGTTGTTGACTAGTCCCACCAACTTCGTTTTGGCTTGCTAATTGACTTGGGGGAACGTCATCATCTTCCTCCTCACTTTCCACTCCATCATGCTCATCGTCCTCAAGTGTTCCAGTACCTTCACGGATTGCAAGTGCACTACGTTCACCACCACTCTCCCAAATTGACCCTCTTGTTTGAAACCCCAAACGTTTCTTTGCGACCGCGTCTTTCCCCGTGGAGGAAGAAGGCGAGGAGTATCAAGACCGTCCTTCCTCCTTCTCTTAGTGAGAATAGGACCTTTATTTTTCTTCGCTTCTTTGTCTTCGACCTATAACATAAGCAAACAAAACAAACATTAGAAAAGTCATGGCGAGTTTAGGAACCAAGCATACCAATTCCTAAACAAACCAATGCGAAGTAACATGGACCTAAGCATAAGACCTTAAATATCGAGCATGCCGGTATCGTTGTACCAAGCATTTTTAGAAACTAAATTATGTGTCGGTATTGAGCACCATTTCAGTGATGTTCCTGTATGTTGTAAGTGTAATACCGGCATTCCGAATTGAACTAAAAGATGCCGGTTTTTAAATACCGGCATTCACGAAACCTAGATAGAACGCCAGTACAAACAATTAAGTTCCTGTGTGTTTTTAGTTCACTACCGGTATGGTATTCAACCCTAATTGTATGCCGGTATAAAAAATTCAGTTTCAGGAATGCAAACCGGTATGGTATTCGACCCAAATTCTATCTTAGGTACCTAAACCGCTTGGTATTCAAACCAAGATCCAATGCCGGTACTCTCGTAACTCGACTGGGTTTCAGCTATTGTTGGCGATTCTAACCTAAACCCATGGCTACAAATCGATTAAAACAATCATAAATGTGTTCAAAAATCACTTACCTTCTCAGAGAAGCCATGAGTGTTTGATCATCTGAGTACGCTGCTGCGTCCTCTTCTAGTTGTTGAGCAATGTTCTCGATTCTTTGTTCATGTGTTTGTTGAGCAGCCGATTTGGTTCTCGGTTTTGTTTTCGATTTGGTTCTTGGAGGCATGGTTATGATAGGTTAATCGACAAAGAAATTTTTGATTCAACGATTAATCGTCGATGAAGAATGAACGAGGAGGAAGAAGATGAAGAAAAAAAAAATTCAAAAACTAACCTATGCCGGTACAAATTTGAATTGGGGCCGGGATATATGATTTTGGTTATTTGATTTTTATGTTTTAAGGAAAGGACATTACAGTCTTTTCATAATGATTTTTAATTAAGGAAAGGGTGTTTTGATATTTTCGCACTCAAAATACACCCCTTAACAGCCACCTTTGGTTGGGGGAGTAATTCATATCCCCAATTAGTTTCCATATCCCCCGATTGTTTATGTCATTATTCTTGAACAAAATTAGTAATCATCTGCTCACATTGCCATTGCTCCGGTTATTAGTGCCAATTGATGGTATCCCCAAAACAAACAACAAATCATAGCAGATAAAAAAATCATCCATAGCCAACAAAACATAAATTCAAAAAAAAGAAGAGGCAACAAAATAAATAAATATTAACCAAAATACCCTAGAAGAGAAAAGCAAAGTGGAAAAATTAGGGGTTTGGATTTTGTTCGAATGTTTTATATACCCACAAATTCCATTTAAAAGAAAAACTCTTTTGGAAATAATACTTAATCAGTGTCTGAATAATAATAATGTTATTAAGGAAATAATCTTTATATTTTTGGGTAGATAATTACAGTGCTTTTCCACAAAATAATATTATTCTTTTTTCACACGTATATTTACTTGGTTAAATACGTTATATCTTTATATTTTTGGAATATAGAAAAATAATCAAGCATTTCTTTCACACGTATATTTACGTGTTCAAAAATAGAAAAAAATCTATAATTTCTATATATTTGGATAGTATATTTGCTTGCTCAAATATTTTGGTCAAAAAAATATTAGCATATTTAGGAACGGAGATATGCGTGATTTGTGGGTATAGATTTTACCGATTTTCATTTTTTCTTACTGATTTTAAACAAAATATATACATTATAAAAAGATTTATATAACACCACCCTTGGTTGGAAGCCGAGCAACAAGCTGAGCTCCCACCCCTTTTTGAATAAAAACACCTAACCTATGAAAAATAAAGCAACCCAAACCACTACCAGCGTCCTTACTAAACAAACAATTCTTTAGACGCTTGAAAAAAGAAATAAAGTCATCACTAAGCTCTCCTAGAGTGGTAAGGCTAAGACACTCAAACCGTAGCCACGAGCAGCACACTCAAATGAATATTTATTGTGTTTACGCGAGACTGCTCTCGAAATAGCTTGTCCTGGAATAAAGGCTCGAGCTCCATCACCAGCAAAGGGAGAGACTCCTGTGACATCCATACACATATCTTGCCCATTTTCCCATTTGAGAACAAGGATGTCAGCTGGACGTAGATCCTTGTTATCATCAGTAATAATACCCAGATTCGCTTCCTTATGTGCAGGGATGCAGGCTTTGTAAAGGATATCGACAGCTAAATCACGAATTATGTCGTGGCGGAACTTAGCACAATGGAGCGCATGATCGCCAAAAATATCCATAGGTTTACTGCAACAAGAGCAAAGCCCGCCTTCGCAAACAGCGGAATACCAAGACGATAATGGATAACGGCCCTAGGCGCGGGGACCAGGCGGCCAAGTCCACTAATAGGAACAGCCAAGAGATAGTCTTGAGCATGCTTGATCCGGGTTGCACTTTGCCATAGTGTTGCGTCTCTATCGAAAGAGTAACCGGATGGATTCGCTTCTTCACCGCACCGAAATAAGCAACGCCAAGGAATGCATTGGGGGCAAGTGTCATCGACACAATATGAAGGGGGCAAATCACATACCCGAATAAATTTCGAAGAGTTTGTTTTGTAAGCAACACCATTGTCCGTTGGGAATAGATCGCCAAGTATCACCTTCCTCACAGATCCGTCGGCTCGAGAAGCAAGATAAGGTAATTACGGTGTCCGCCATAGTATAAATCCCAAGGCCGCCATCTTTAATAGGTAAAGTAGCAATTTCTGTTGCGAGAGGACCAAAACCAAGACCATCGCCCGTAATCGAAGCCTCAAATACTTGAGAAGCTGATCATCAAAAAGGTCGGTGGATTCTTTGTAGAGCGGCGGGGGTTGGTGGTGCGCAGCGAAATATAATCTAGAAACACCAACACAGTTGCGAAGCAGCAAAGTCTCACTCTGAGGGTCCTTAAGCTTCTTGATAGATGACATTAGTTGGATGGTTTTGTTCACCCTACCCAAAACAATATCGCTCATGAAGTCCATATCCAAACTCACAGGACCACCCAAAAGTTTAACCCCTTTGCGTGGCCTCCCAATATCCTTAGGGAAAACACCCTCCTCAAGACTACGAGGATCAGGAGTAGGCCAGAAAACCTCTGTTTTCTTGATATTGAGGTGCAAGCCTCTAGCCAAGCCCTTCGGACTCTATAACCCGCAACGCCTTAGCAACCTCCATAGTGTCGCCAACAATAGTGCCGTCATCAAGATACCAAGCATGAAGGTCGAGCTTATTTTGAGAAACAATAGACTTCACCGAGAGGTGAAGAGTCAATGCAAACAGAAGGGGACCGAGGGGATCACCTTGTTGAACCCCTAGAGAGGAAGACAAAATATGCTGATCGTAGAAAAGTTTAGCAGGCCTAGCATAACAAAATTCAACCCAACGAGAAATACACTGACAAGTGTATCCGTACCTCTTTGATGAGATGAGACCTACAAACCAAATTAAAAGCATTCGAAAAATCAATAAGCAACATTGACTTCGAATCCAAATGTCCTTTCAGCTCCAACAATCCATTCACAACATGAAGAATACCTTCCCCCCTACTGGCACACCCACTCCAAACTGATGATCCCCCAAATAAAAAGACATAGCCTTGCCAACTGAAGAAGCAGCTACCTTAGAGACCAAACGTCGCCAAATAGTGCCTACCGCAATTGGCCTTAACCCTCCACCAGGTTTGAGCAGGGGCGTGAGAGGTGCACTGGCAATAAGCTCTCCCAAAACCATGGGAAACTTGCCAGCCAACCAAAGGTTAACCACCCCCGTGATCGAAGCCAACAAATCATCCGCCACCGCCCGCCGCCGCCCGCTTAAGGCATCAACCAAATCTTCGCGCACGCAACCCATCCCGACCGCACGAAGTCCCTCTAGGGAAACTCTTGATAGCACCACGAACAGCCCGCGAGTCCACCGAGACCGGTTCACCGCATATATCTTCCTCCGGAATGGAGGGAGGTGGAGCAGTGGGGTGTTTCTCTTGTAGTTCCACTAATGTGGTCTCGCTGCGAGGAGCAACGCTGTCAGAGGAGAGAACCCGAATGGCAGCTGCATAATGACCAAGCTCCAGCTTCTTCTTGCAAGCACTAATGTTAGACGCACCTGCCTTCTTCTCAACATCCGCCTTGGAGCTATGGAGAATCGGCCGTTGCAGCAACTTAGTGACCAGCTTAAAACAACCCCCAGGTTCCCTCCAGATCAACAAGGCCTTCTGAATTGCCGCAACTTGCAATCACTTACGATTGCAAGACTTCTCATTTGCTGTAGGGACATAACGTGCCAGCGTGCAAAGAGGTAGAAGAAGTAGCCGAATCCAGGCAGAGAGGTTGGACGGATTGCATAACACACTGTCCAAGCACGGCTTCAAGGTGCGGGAAAAACTCAACCGGCACTTATGGGGTATGCTGGCGACTGTGGGGGTAGAGCGTTGAAAGACAAGGCATAACAAATCTGGTGTCAAGGCTACCTCTTCATCCGAAAAAGCCTTAGCAGAAATAACGTCAACTGAGAGAACCTCAGTACTTCGAACAACATCCCTGCTGACAGACGCACAGCTGGGCACATCTGTACGTTAGGTCTGTCGACACCATGAATCAAAAAATCCGCCAAACTGCCATTGAAGGGACCTGCGACAATGTCACAATGAACACATTTCCCTTTGCATGATGATCTCCAGGTGTGTAAAGCCATACACCGGGAGCATAACCACATTTGAAGCTGCAACAGCAAATCTTCCCAGGCCTTGAAAACCATGGCATCGTCCGCAATGAGAGCTCTGCAGTGAGCATTATCTCTCGAAAAAGCATGCTTCGTACGTAAATGATGCAAGATGGAACCTCCCGCATACCCTCTACTGTTAACTCCATTGCCGCAGCTGTCAATGTTCCTGAACGGACAGGTCACGTATCCCTGGGAGCTTGAACTGGCTAAAGGAGAAGACGTCGTAAGAGGTGATGAAGGGGGTTTAAGGGAAGACCGAGTTGCAGCCCTGGAAGTAGCAGCCATGGGCAACAGGCAAAGGCTAAACGGAAAAACCAAAAACCAAAAAACCCTACTTCGTACGAAAGAACAAACCCTACTGTGAACGAAACACAAATGTTAAAACGAAATCGAAAAACGATGAGGGAAAAGTCGTGGAACAAACCAACCCAAAGAAGAAAACGAACAAGCAAAGCTAACGGAAACGGATGAGACAAATCCGATGGAAAATCATGGCTTTCAGTCGCCATGTCTCGCCGCCGGAGCTCATCGAAGAGAGAGAAAAAAAAAATTTGGTAATTCTCCAAAAAATAATTCATAGTAATTCATAGTATTTTTTTATCCTAAAGATGATCCAAAAATGTAAAGCAGATAAAAAAAAATCATTAGAACTGTTATGGAATTTAGTTGCTACGTATGACAATATAAATATAATACCTACAACATTTGTAAACTCACGATATTAATGGAACTTGAACCGAATATAATACCTACAACATTTGTAAACTCACGATATTAATGGAACTTGAACCGCTTGCGTTCAGGTAAATAATGAACCATGTTTTTGGATTTTGATTCTTAATTCTCGAAATCTCGAAATTAATATATGAAGATAAATCTGATTTTTTTACCAAATAAAAGATCCGAAAAATATAGATATGATTTTTTTGCCCCATAAACGTGTCTATCCGATTTTTTATTTTTATTTTTATCATATATATATATATGCGAAATTAATATAGCCTTTTTCATTCTTAGATTTTTATCATAAATACCAAAATTAATGTAGTATTAAATCTGATTTTTTCCTTATAAAGAATCCCGAGAACATGTTTATTCGATTTTCTAGATTTTTATCGTAAATATTCGAAATTAATATAGATTTTTATTCGAGAACATGTTTATTTGAAGAACGGGCCCCTAGATCAGCTGGTCATCCCCGTTCCCCAAAGTTTAATGCGCTCCAGGAGGTCCCAGGTTCGAGTCCCCAATGGCGTAATATTGCAGGAATTAACATGGAAGGTAGTGTTAGTTTGCCCCCCTTGTGACACAATCTCAGCCCCCTCCCGCCGTTTCGGCTCCCTTGGCTAGGTTACCCATGAGGCTCGCTAGTAGGTTAGCACAGCAACCTGTTCAATTAATGTAATAGTATGTCGTTGGAGCTTAGCTTGTTAGGCTTCCAACTAGTTTCATGTAATAATATTTAATTAAATAAAAATAGGGGGATTTTGTGTTTCCCCCTCAAAAAAGATAGTTAATTTGCAAAACCCCCTTTTTGAATTGATAATTGGTGAAACACCCTTTAACTAGATGTGCCGTGACTGCCCAGTTAAGTTAGCACGTGTAATGCACGTGAGTGCTAGAAAAAAATATTAAAGTTATAGGAAGACATACTTACCCCTAGACCTTGGACACGTGGCGATTTCAGAACAAATAAAATTTGGTCGCTGAACGCACTGCGGTCACTTTATCCCTTATTCATCTTCTCTGTATCTCCGTCTTCATCATTAATTGTGCATCGCCATTAAAAACCAATCTCTGACCAAATTTTAACATCCGTTCTCTTTCTCTTGCCTTATTGGTAAGTGAAGTCCATTCACTCCTTCACATTTTCAGTTCTCTACTAATAACTTATCTAATCTCTTAAACTTTCTTTTTGGATTTAATGGTACCCTAAATTAATCTTTACTGCAATTAAAGAAATTTTACTAAAAATACGGTTGCAAAAAAAAGAGGGGTTTTTTATTCTTACAGTCGTTTAAAGAAATTTTTTTGTTGGTCGGCTCGACCAACATCTGGATCGATAATGAATGGTTTATGTACGTTTAATTTGGCTAATATACAGAGAAAATGATGGAGATGATAAATTTTTTTGTTGGTCGGCTCGACCAACATCTGGATCGATAATGAATGGTTTATGTACGTTTAATTTGGCTAATATACAGAGAAAATGATGGAGATGATGAGATTAGAAGTGTTTTCAATAAAACACTAGATTCTAGTACTTACCAGTTGGCTAACTTATTATAAGAATTGGCTTATAGGAAGAATTGATTATAAGAATTGGCTTACAGGAAGAATTGAGAATTGAACCTCATCAATTCCTTGTATTCAAATTCCTTTGCGCATCATTTTTTTTTCTTTCTAATTCCTTTGATTTCTGTTCGTGGAGTTGCAGGAGGAGGCTCACATGGACATTATTAGTTGATTAAGTGAGGTTTCAAGAGTTTTAGTTTATAGGTATGAGTATTTAAGAAATTGAAGAGATGGGTTTTCTGTTTTGTTTACTTTTGTTACGGTTTTGATGCGATTGCAGCTACTTGGATGATATTGGATCTGGGTATGGTAGAAACACCTCTTTTCTTATCCTTGTTTCAAATGTAGCATTTCGCAGAAATATTGAAGTAGGTTCTGGTTTTCTAGTTTTGATTTCCGATGATTAAAGATAAACATATGAATCGGTAGTTTTACTTCTTTCCTTTGGATTTATATCTAAAAGCTTTTAGGTTGCAGGTTTAATGGCGACCCAAAAAAGGGGACTCACTGGGCATCGGCTCGGCTGAAACGTGTAGAAAGTTTAACACGTGTGAGGGTATCTTGGGTAATTCATCAAAAATATCTTTATATTTGCCACGCGTACCATATCGCTGAGTCAGCTAACTGGGCAGTCATGGCACATCATAGTTAAAGGGTGTTTCACCAATTACCAATTCAAAAAGGGGGTTTTGCAAATTAGCTATCTTTTTTGAGGGGAACACAAAATCCCCCATAAAAATAATTAGTTTTTTAAAAAAAATATAGATTTTATTTTATTTTTTGGACTTTCTTATCTTAAATACGGGAAATTAATATACTAGTAATTTCCAGATTTTTTATCTTACAAACGTTCAAAAAAATATAAATCGGATTTTTTTTAACATAATAAACATGTTTTTCCGATCTTTTTGATTTTTATCATAAATACTCGAAATTAATATAGTAATTTTTAGATTTTTTATCTTACAAAAGTTCCAAAAAAATACAAATCCGATCTTTTATCTAATAAACATGTTTATTTCTGATTAAAAAAACATGTTTATCGGATTTTTCTAATAAAAACTGATATATAGTAATCGACAGCCGTGATTTTAAAAAAGTTATGTAAACTCGGTGTACATATACCTAATATATTTAGGTCGTCCAATCAAAGATCGTGGCCGTCCAGCGGTCAAACACAACAAATAATGAGAGCCTTCCTTCGGGTATATATCAACCATCTACCTAATCTACACCGCAGATCGCCAGATCAACACACCATATTTCTCCAAATTTCATCCTACGAATACAAATGGTTTTCTTTTTAACCAATGAGAGAGCGCGGTTACGGTAACCAACCAATGGGAGGGAAGGTAAGCTCGACCAGTGTTGTTTTTATTTTGGAGTGATGGATGGTATTGAGTTTTTAGGTTGTTATAAGAATTGTTGTATTGGAGGCAACTTTTGTAGTTGTATTGAGATGTAAAGAATAAGTGACCGTTCCAAGAGAGAAACTCTATTTATAGAGCACCCACAATAGGTAAAAGCTAAACATAGAATAAATTACATGGTTTAGCAAGTACATGAACTTGCCAACCAGATTGTGAAACAAAGTAAGACTCAAGCTTTAGTTACAAAATCATTTACCTGGTGCTCAAAACAAACATAAGAGACCTGTAGAAAACCATTCTCAACTAAATCTCTGATGCAGTGATAATCTATCTTCATGTGCTTGGTTCTTGCATAAAAACCAGGATTTGTAGCCAAGCTACCAGCACCAACATTGTCAGAGAAGAAAATGGAAGGAGAAGATATAGTGATGTTAAATTCTTGTAATAGATAAGAAATCCACAACATTTCTACACTGGTCATAGTCAAAGCTTTGTATTTTACCGCAACAAAAAATCTAGGGGAACTGCGTACCACATTCTAGCACCATTAATTCTGGCATTTTTTGCCATTACATCTGCTACTCCATTAGCATCCCTTTTAACATGGGTACAAGACCAAAAATATATACTCCTATATTAATAAATTCTGACAATATATATATATATATATATATATATATATATATATATATATATATAATAAATGTCTATATTCGTGGACAATACTATTAGTTGTTCATGAGTAGCAAGATCATCAGTAAGGGGATCTAGATTCATGAAGTATTTATGTCTAAGAATAACAGCCCAAGGAGCATCCAGCTGTTCTAACATCTTCCAAGCTAGCCTGACAAGCAAAGCAATGTTAAAAATGTCAGATTTCTTAAAATTCAGACCACCAAACTTCTTAGGAATCGCAACATAATCCCATTTTCTAAGAATTAAACCTCTAGACTCATAGTTTTGATTCCACCAAAATCGCATTCGGTAAGAATCCATTTTCCTAATCAGGTCCTTTGGCATTGGAAAAACAGCCATATGATGAGAGGCTAAGGATCCTAGCACAGTCTATGACATAACTGCTTTACTATCTAAGTTTAAATGTTTCGGTTTCTAAATACCTAATATGTCTTTAAACTTACCTAGTAACAGTTTGGACGACTCTATTTTGTTCCTATGCAAAAGTAATGGGACACCCAAATATTTATCCTGCAGTCCCATCTTTTTAATACCTAAAATATTAGCAATGTCATTCTTAATCCTATTATCTGTTTTTGGACTAAAAACTAAGCCTGATTTTTCAAAGTTAATAGATTGTCCAGAAAGGTTACTAAAATTCCTTATGATATTATGCAAAACTCTAACTTCACTAGGCCTAGCATTTAAGAAAATCACATAATCGTCGGCGAAAAATAGGTGATTATAGGAGGATAATCGGGTGTAACTCTAATGTCATGTAAAAGACCCTTGCTTTCGGCAAGTGCAGTCAGAACTGACAGCTGTGGGCCTAAACTAGAGTCTGAATCTGTTCACACTCCTCTAACGAGTGTATATTTCACATATTTTTCTGATTGGTTGATTATTTAACGGATGACTCTATTACCCTCCATGTTTAGAATCACGACCCTCGTTACATAACTCCCTAAATTAAATAAAGGATAGAGATTAAATTGTGAAATATACACTCGTTAAAGAGTGCACGAATTCGCACTCCCTAAACTAGAGCTCAAAATGTCACACGTCGGCCATTTCTAGCACGTCAAAGGTTGCTAGCGAAATTAGAGGCGTATCACAATTTACAACTTTTTCTTTTTTCTTTCACAATTCACAACTTCAATATCTTCTTTTATACTTCATTTGAGAATTAGGGCTAAGGTTTTTCTTGATCTCTCTCGGCTTCTTTCCAATTTCTGATTCAATTTTGCTGAAATACAAATGACTAGCGAAAGGGCATCCGTCTCTGTTGGTGACAAGAGGAAGAAGAGGAAGAAGAGAGTTGTCGAAGATGATTCAGGTAAAATTCTTCCTGGGGAAATCATCATCGATAATATTCGGAACGAGATTGCCGTTCCGATCACTCGCCCGATTCGTCGCGTCGATGAATACCGGTACAACTCAATTTTCAATGATGAACGATTTGCTACACTAAACATATCTCATCGAGCACTCGTTTATATCGTCAAAATAGTGCTCATTCTAATACAAATAATTTCAACTTCAGTCTTCTCAATGTATTTGATGATGATGTTAGGGACGACGAAACTTGTTACATATTCAATTTACGACAAAAACGAAATCGGAAAATTGAGTATGAATTACTCAGTAGAGCACATTTCGAAATCCCAAATGAACTAGTAGGGTATTGTAATGGTTTAGTTTGTATTAGAGAAATTAGCAACGACAAGGTAGAAAGATGTCGATAACTGTGATTAAATCTAACATCTAATGAAACACTTGCACTCTATTATTTGAACCCTATAACGAATCGCGGTGGAGGTAATGGCATTGGAGAATATTTATGTCATGGTTTTGGTTTTGATTCATTGTCACCGCAATACAAGGTTGTGATTATCTATACAACAAGAATAAGGCTAAGAGGAGTTAGTTTGCATGGTTTATACATCCTGAGTATTGAATGGAAAAGGATGGTCATTAGGATTTGGAAATCTCACCACTGCCTTCTTCTTCGCTTCCGCTGCCCTAGACGAAGAATGGTGACAAGACCTTGAGAGAATATCAGACCAGCCACCCTTTGCGGTGGTGATCTTTATTGGAAGATAACTAATTACATACAAGAAGGAGGAGGGGGATACAACAATCAATGATGATAACAAGGAGGAAATGTTGCTCTCCTTTGATATCCGTGAGCGAGAAGATCTCGATTCATTCGACTCCCTACCGAATGTAGTAAGGCGGAAATGAGACCGACCATTCAATCGAGGTTTAGTAGTTGATCACCATCTTCCGGAGTTTAAAGGATATCCCTGTGTTGCAATTTCGAGAAGAGAATGCCTGGTCATACCAGAACATCGTTTTCATCACCGCGACCGCATTATTGTCGTTGTCATTTTGATGTTCATTTGTACATACTCAAGGACAAGGTCGAGCAAGTATGGACCGAGGAGGAGTTTTTCAAGAAACTTTATGGACACCGAGTTTAGTGATCTACCATCTCCCTTAGATGTAGTTTCCTTGAAAAGATTGATAGATATACCCCTCCTACACGTATATTGAGTTTCTACGATCGGGTTGGTGTTATATTGGTTGGACGGTGAATGCCTTGCATATTACCAATTCCATATGAATAATGATGATCTCATGGTGGTAGAGAGGCTCCCTCTCGTCCAGCGGAAATTCGGAATATTGTTAAAGCTAAGATGGAAGGAATCTCTCCATGCCCATACATGGATTATCATCTACACGCTAAAGTGGAAAACATCCTTTCTCGAAAACCTTCATTCCTCAAGGAGGACGGAAATTTGAATGTTATTATGCTTTTCGAAGTTTTTAACTTCTACTGTAGATAATGCACCAAGCTGGTTGAGATGGGAAGAAGTTTGAGAAAATATGAAGTTTTCTACTAAGCTACAGTCGTCCTACTATCAACTTCATGAAGTATGTTTTCGTTTCTTTTTTCTTCCTTCCAGATTTTGAGCATGCTTATAATGATTTTGACAATGGAACATCTAATAATGTCGCATAATGCCTAGAGTGATTTTGAGTCTTAAATGTACAATTATGAATTCATTTTTATTATTTGTTTATTTCTTCTAAAAGGAAGTTGGTTTATGTACAATAAATTTAGGGGAAAAATATGGTTTGGTCCTTTTCAAGGTGGTCCCATGTCTAATTGGTCCTTTCAGAAATCACCTTTTCCATTTGGTCCATAATTATTAAAATATCTAAAGTACCCCTTCTCTCTCTTATTTTTTTCTCTCACGTGAATGGTTTCTCTTTTGTTTATTTTCTCTACTAATTTTTCTTTCATTCTTACTTTAATATTTAAAAGTTTAAAAATTAAATATCTCTCAAAATATATGTCAAAAATTAATAAATTTTATATATTCGGAAAGCCCTCGACGATAGTTTTCCAACGAGTACCATTGTCGCTATGTTTCAGAGCTTTTAATTTTTATATGGACTTCATTCCAGAAATGAAGTCTGTTTTTTTAGGTTATTTATATGGACTTCATTTCTGGAATGAAGTCTGTTTTTTTCATGTTTTTATATGGACTTCATTCCAGAAATGAAGTCTGTTTGTATATGTTTTATATGGACTTCATTCCAGAAATGAAGTCTGTTTTTTAGGCTTTTTATATGAACTTCATTTCTGGAATTTAGTCTGTTTTTTTATGCTTTTTATATGGACTTCATTTCTGGAATGAAGTCTGTTTTTTTTCATGTTTTTATATGGACTTCATTCCAGAAATGAAGTCTGTTTTTTTAGGCTTTTTATATGGACTTCATTTCTGGAATGAAGTCTGTTTTTTTCATGTTTTTATATGGTCCATATAAAACATATACAAACAGACTTCATTTCTGGAATGAAGTCTGTTTTTTTTAGGTTTTTATATGGACTTCATTCCAGAATATAATAGTTCATCAAAGTAGTTCATTTTGTAGAATGAACTCGTATAATACTTCATTTTATAGCTAAAAAATAAGGCAAAAATAAAAGCCCGAAACATAGCGACAATGGTACTCGTTGGAAAGCTATCGTCGAGGGTTTTCCGAATATATAAAATTTATCATTTTTAGACATATGGTTCAAAAGATATTTAAGTTTTAAGTTTTATTTATTTATTTTTATTAAGAGAGAAAAAAACAAAGGACTACGTAACATCACCTTACGACCAAACCATTATTTTCAGACCAAACAATAATATAAGGGTGTTTTAATTACAAGCATTTACATTTACATCATCCACGACATCACCTAGACCAAACTATAATTTTTGTGATCACTCGATAATTTATATTACCAAACAGACCAAACAGACAATTGACTAGGTCAATTGGACTAGAATCTCTCTAATATATTATTTCTAGGACCATATGGTATTTCCTACTAAATTTAGCTTGGTCTGCTGGTGGACAATAATGCCTTTAATGTAATCAGGAAATGCTTGAATTGTTAGGTACTTAGTTAGAAGAAGCCATTGACAATTGTATGCATAGATTATCCCATGTAAGTGTATTTACTTGTTAAATTTTAGCTAAATGGTTAGCCCACTGAGTAAAATCTCGAAATTTTTTACCCTTTTGGCTTGAAACCAGCCTCACTGAATACATGAAGGGAAAAAAGGAACTCTGCGAAGAAAAAATCGGGTAACTAGCTTGTATCTAGGGTAGGGTGTTGTCTGTTTTTTCTTCTTCGGGCTTTTCTTTGTTTAGCTTTGCCTGGGTTTTGTCTGCAGTTGTAACACCGATGTAGTATTTTTTTTTCTTTTTGTTTTTCTCTTTTTTTTTTTTTTTTTTTTTTTTTTTTTTTTTGAATAAGATTATAAATTTATAACCTTTCTAGTGAAAACAGAAAAACTACTTCAGTAGAACATTAAAAAGGCAATGTATTTCACGTGATATATTTTGATAATGATGTTGACAGCAGGATTTCTTTCCGACAAAACCAGTAGCTTGCGTTAGTTCTTCCGAGAAAACCAGAACAGTTAAGAATGTAGGGGTAAACGGGTAGTTTTGCAGTTCTTGAATGGAAAAAAATCTAAGTTTCTGCAGAATGCCTGCTGATGGACACTAAGACTTCCATAAAACAGTTGATGTACCCCATTTTCTGCCACAGTTCAAATACATGTTTTGGCGAAAAGAAGAAGTGAAGCTAGTTTGCGAGCAGTAAAATAGGTTATCTTTTACATACCCCATGTAGATTTTTACAGTTAGATAATCAATTTTAGTATCATATTTAAGAAAATCCTTGATCCGTTTATATTGAATAGCAAAATTGGTGGCCTTGGTTTTACGGCTGGCACTTTGTTATTCGAGTTTTTTCTTCAAAGGATGACTCTGAAATTTGAAAAACTATTTGTCGCTGGTAATCAAAAAATTGGGTTGTATGTGATTCTTGGATGCATAGATTATCCCATGGAAGTATTCTATTAAATGTTGATTCGAATTTTTTGATCATGTACATATGGAAAAAACGCACTAGTTCAGTCTGCTTAAAACAGGTTGCAAATTGGGAGACCAAGTTAGTAGCTATATAATCACAGGGACTCGGGTGTTTTTCTAGTAGTTAGTGTTACTGAATTGTCTGTTACACTTAAGGTTTTAAACTCATCGCTAGACACCCAATGCTGGTTCTAAACTGAGTAATTGGCATGTTAAGTTTAGGATGCATAAGTGTCGCATTCACTGATAAAGCTGCTAGATGAGTTTGAAGTGTTCCCTTTCATATGGTAGTCTTGTTTTCACCAGCTTGCATGCCAATTCAGCTGTATACTTTAATCTCAAAGTTCATATCAAAGTTGCTAATTGGTATAGAGATTGAATTGTTTCTTCTATGTCATGTTAGTTTCTTTGGTAGCCATAATTATGTTTATAGCTGATATCTATTTCATGTATGAATTGTGAGTTAAGTTAAACTAGTAAACCAGTTCACAAGGTGGATCAGTGGCATGAAATAGATATTTTTTAGTGTTTTCCATGCATGTTGTGAGTTGCATAAGGTTTCTTTCCGCAGTATTTTTTATTTGATTCAGCTCTTTATGGTTTTTCATTTTCCTTTGCTATGCTGCAGCATTCTCCCTTTTTCTATGGTTCATTTTTTACTGGCTGTACCACTATCGTACGAAAATGTGTGGTCGAAACTTGAAAGACTAAAGTCTAGTTTTGCAAAGAGGAAGTGGCAAAGCTTTCACTGAAAATCAAAGAGAAGGAAGAAATGGCTTCAAAAGAAAGAAGATTGTTAAATGAATAAGTCTCCAAACTGAAAGAGAATTTGAGATGATCAAATCAGAATTTGAAGAAAAGGATAAATGGGTACTTGCAGCAGAATCTGATGTTGCCGCCCTGCAGAAACAATCTAACGACCTGCTGCTCGAATATGACCGTCTTCAGAGGACAATCAAATTCTTCAAAACCAGAATCTCGGATACAGGTAGAAGTCAAACAATTTAAAACAATCATTGTTCATATCATCCAAAATTGATAATAAGTTCCAATCTTTGGCGGCATTATAAGTAGATTCTGTTTAACAGAATTCCTGTTTGTTCTTTTTTGTAATAATCAAACTCTTAGCTTAGAAAGTTGTCACTGATTATTTTTTGAAGTTTATCTGCTTCTTGTTTCTTATGTATTTTTAAAAAGGATAAAATTTTGTTGAAAGAAAAAAGAAAAGAAACAACCTGGACCCAATTGCCAGGCAAATTATAGAATTCTTGTGTTTCCTGATCGACTGGATGTTAGTATTATCCTCCATCTTCCATTGTCAATTAGCTCCCCCACTCTTGCCATTTTATTTGCAGCAGCATTGAAGGCCAACTGGTGAGAAGTATAAAGTGGAGCCTCACCAAACTGTCAAATCCGCATGGCATCCAGTCAATCATTTTCCTCTCTTCCCAATGTGTGCGTCCAGAGAGAAATCATAAGAATCCCATTCCTAGTTTGAGAACCATTTTAGGATTCCAAAATTTCACTTATCCATTTGCTCGCGACTGGAGGGGAGAATTAAAACAGACAGATAAGGTTTCAATATTTAGTCCCACACCGTTTAGGTTACTATTTCCCTTTGGTTTTTATACCACAAGACCAGCAGCACTAGTATCGGATTAAGCGTACAGGCTCTGTAGTTTAATTTCGTAGCTTGCTCCTTTGGTTTTTGATTTTTTCATTGGTTTAAAGCTCAAAGTGATTTTTTTTTTTTTTTGCTTTGGGAAAAAGCGTAAGTGAAGCTGGTTTGTGATGAGTTAAATAGGTAATCCTTTGTATACCCTGTGTAGATTTTCGTAGTTAATTTTTATTTTGGGTTCTGTGATTATTGTTTGCATGCCATGATGTGTTCGATGAAATGTCGATTAGAATTTCTTGATCATGTACATATAGAAAAAATACACTAGTTTAGTGACTTTAGTTTGTTTAGAGAACAGGTTCTAAATTTGAATACCAATTTAGTACTTATATACAAGTGTTAAATTTTCTACTCGTATGAATGTTTTTGGTTTAAAAACCAGCTTGTAAATGATGTGTTTGAATGTTTTTGTCTCCTCCAGCTTGTACTTTAAGTTTAACTGTTGATTTGGTTTTGGGGTGAAACGATACGGCCTCTTTTTGGAAAGGTAAATATAATGGAGATATAGTTAATGTATGCTCACCTAAGAATCCTAAAAAGAGTCTCAGTAAGCGTATTTTGGGCATGGAAGGAGACAATATATGTAACTTACTTAATCGAGTATATTTCAGTTTCGATATGATTTAACTTCGTCTCAAGGTGATATTTAAGTTTTCTATTTTATTGGTCTGAAACAGGTGCCAAAGGGACATATTTGGATCCAAGGAGATAACATATATGCCTCACATGACTCGTGCCAATTCGGTCCTGTTCCATACGGTCTTATTCAAAGCAAGGTGTTTTGTAGGGTGAGTTTTCTTTTGTTTGGTATGTAAGCATGTCTACTGCCCAGATTTGAATTGCAAATGTGTCGTTCGTTTATCAAGCAAATAAACGGCATCCATCATTGTCTCAGCTGCTTAACTCTTTCAGTTTTGTTGCCAAATTCTCTCTAAACACTGTAATAGGTTTATCACATCTACTGTCACCATCCTTTCCCCCAACAACACAATCTTGGATTTACTAAAATGTAGATATTTTTTTTTTATTAATTCAATGTTATTGATGTCATCTTAACTTGGCTTTGCTACAACATGAAGTGATTTTGGCATTTAGTCACTAGTTTTGAATTGGAAGTGAAAGCTTACCTTTGTTAGCTGCTCTTTTTGTAGATTTGGCCAATCAGTGGCTTTGGATCGCTATGACAAGAAGTCTAGTCGTAAAGGTGATTTTCTTTTTACTGTAACAATCTTACACTCTCATTTTCCTTTTGTCATGCACTCTGCCACTCTCTTCAGTTGTTTTTATTAAATGGATTCCTTGGGGGAGATTGAAGCACGTAGTCGTAGTCTACATTAATGTATGCAAATTGTGTATCTCCTGTTGTTCCCGCTTCAGTTCTTTCCCAGGTTATGCACAAAATGACGATGATTGCTTTTCACATGAATTTCTTTTTGAGCACACACAACCTCTCTGCTTCCAACAGAATGTAGAGGTAGTAATTGACAAGATCAGCTTGCGTTAGTTCTCCAGAGAAAAAAAGATCAGCCAAGTATGTAGGGGTAGATGGGTAGTCTGAATGGAGAAATCTATAAGTTTCTACAGAGTGCCCTCTAATGAACTTCCATCAAAAAGTTAATGTGCCCCATTTTTTGCCACAGTTTAAATACATGTTTTCCTCTTGTTAACCAGTGGATCTGATGAACAGATAATTCCCAGGCACCTAAGTTAAGAAATCCTCCCCAGATTCTGACAATACATGATTATTGATAAGCAGCAGCCATATCCACTTCATTTTCGTTAAGCGCCTGGAGAAAATGAAACCCCAAGCTGGAATGTCGTGAGTTCGAAACTCGCTAACACCGTATTATTTACGGATGAATTTTTTTTAACCCCTTCTTTTAAAAAGAGAAACAAAAAGATTTTGCTTCACAGAAAAGTCGGATCCAGAAAAGTTTTTTCAGTTATAAGTAGGGTTAAGGTTTTCCATAGTTTCATTTTCTCTCCGTTTGAATACAATTAGGGTTCGCTGAGGAGATTAGATGGCGAGTAAGAAGAAAATCTCTGCTGGTGGTTATGAAGAGCGGAACAACAACAACAAGAAGACAACTTCCAGAGAAGTTATTCCAGAGGAATTAGTCATCGATAATGTTTTGACGAGATTACCATTTCGATCACTCGCCAGGTTAAGCTGTGTCAGTAAGAACTGGTATGATTCAATTTTCAATGATGCAAGATTTACTGCATCACACTTTGCTAATCAAAAAAAATAATAGAAAAATCGTGTTAAGCCTCTTTAATATATCTGAACCACATTGTGGGGAAAGTTTTTGCATATTAGAATTGCAACAGAAAACAAATGACAATAAAGATGCATTTGCTGATTATAAGTTACTAGAAAGATCATATTACTCAGACCCAAATGAACTAGTAGGGTATTGCAATGGTTTATTTTGTGTTATAGCAATGAACAGGGGCGACGAAGAATATGGTGTGGTAACTGTATATAACCCTGCACTGGAGGAATCAGTTACCCTTAACTATTTGAATCCTATTGAGGCTCGTGGTGGAGAATATTTATGTCATGGTTTTGGTTTTGATTCAATATCGAAGCAATACAAGATTGTAGTTATCTATACAACAACAACAAAAGAAGCAGATGAGGAGTTTGTTTGCATGGTTTATACATCGGAAGTAGCTGAATGGAAAAAGATAGTTACTAGGACCTCTGAAATCTCAGCACCACCACAACCAGATCCTTCTTCATTTCAGCTGCCTCTGCCTAAACGAAGAAGTGTCACAAGACTTTGGAGTGAGAATTGTAGATCAGCCACTCTTTGCGGCGGTGATCTGTATTGGAGGATAACTAAATCTTTAGTTATCAATGATGATGATGATGACGATTATGATGATTATGCTTCTGATGATGATGATAACCAGGAGGAAATGTTGCTCTCATTTGACATCAACAGCGAGAAGATTCAGTTCATTGGACTCCCAACCGAATGCAGTACGACGACAACGAGAACACCCTTTCAACCAGACATAGTTGTTGATCACCATCTTCTGGAGTTTAAAGGATATCCCTGTGTTGCATTTTCTGAGAAGACAATGAAAAACAAGAGAGATCGTGATAGCCGTCATCACCGCCGCCATTTTCATTCTTGTCATTTTGGTGTTCATATGTACGTACTCAAGGACAAGGCCAGGCAAGTATGGACCAGGGAAGAGGTTTTTAATGTAACTTTCGAGGACACTGTGCTTAGTCCACTGCCACGTCCCTTCAGTAGTTGTTGCTTTGAGAATATTACTGCTACAACCCCTCCTACACGAATATTGAGTTTCTCTGATCAGGTGCTTTTATACTGGTTTGACGGGGCATGTCTCGTGTATTACAGTTTCAAAATGAATGGTCTCAAGGTGGCAAAAGGCTCCCTGTCCTCCAGCGATAAGAAAATTCGGGAAATTTTTGAAGCAAAGATGAAAAGAATCTCCTCGGGCCGTAATATTCATTGCCCCTACATGGAGTATCAGCTACATGCTCAAATGGAAAACATCTTTTCTCTGAAAACCTTCATTCCTCGAGGAGGAGGGACTATATTTGAAGACCCTGACGATTTTACAGCTTTTTTAGATCTTGATTATAATAAACCTGCAGGATGGCTGACTACAACAAGAAATAATTCGGAAATAAATGAAGTTTTCGATTAAGTTAGTTTGGTACGTCATATTATCAACTTCATCAGTTAGAGGTCAGTTTACTACTATTATTGTTAAGTATATTTTCTTTTCTTTTTCTTCCTTCAAACTCTTTTGCATGCTTATAATGAATTGACAATAGAATGTCTAAGAATGTGGCATATACACTGTCCACCCAATTTA
This sequence comes from Papaver armeniacum, assembly GCA_023531295.1. Taxonomy (NCBI): domain Eukaryota; kingdom Viridiplantae; phylum Streptophyta; class Magnoliopsida; order Ranunculales; family Papaveraceae; genus Papaver; species Papaver armeniacum. The sequence goes on from JAJJWW010002817.1 coordinate 708,246, forward strand.
TGCTTTGCATGTATAATTAGTCAAATTTCTTGGAACTTGCCACAATGTTACACTTAAGGTTCAAACTGAGTAATTGACATGTCAAGTTTAGGATGCATAAGTGTCTCATTCACTGATAAAGCTGCTAGATGAGTTTGAAATGTTCCCTTTCAGCTGATACTCTTATTTTCACCAGCTTACAAGATTGCACTTTAGGCCAATTCAACAGTATACTTCGAAGTTGCTAATTGGCATAGGGATTGAATTGCTTCTTCTATGTCAGTTTACTTTCTTTGGTACCCATAATTAGAATCTGTTTATAGCTGATACCTATTTCATGTATGATTTGTGAGTTAAGTAAAACTAGTTAACCAGTTTACAAGGTGGGTCAACGGCATGAAATAGATAGATATGTTGGTGTTTTCCATGCATGTCTTGAGTTGCATAAGGTTTCTTTTCGCAGTATTAATTATGCAATACGCATTGATTCAGCTCTTTATGGTTTTTCATTTTGCTTTGCTATGCTGCAGCATTCTCCCCTTTCCTCTGGTTCATTATTTACCCGTTGCACCACTGTCTTACAAAAATGTGCGGTCTAAAGATTAAAGCCCAGTTCTGCAAATAGGAAGTGGAAAAGCTTCAACTGAAAATCAAAGAGAAGGTAGAAAAAGCTTTAAAGGAAAGAAGATTATTCAATGAAGTCTCCAAACTGAAAGAGAATTTGAGAAAGATCATATCAGAATCTGACGCAAAGGATAAATGGGTAGATCTTTGTGGTAGTTAATTTTCTATTGTTGTTAAGCAAGCAAATCTTTGGCGGCATTTTGTTAAACTGAATTCCTGTTAAATTTTTTGTAGTTAATCAATCTCTTAACTTAGAAAGTTGTCACTGATGTTTCTTTTGAAATTCATCCGCTTCTTGGTGTTCAAATATCTTAATGGTTGTTGGTCGTATCTTTCATTACCACTTAGCTCCCTAATTGAAGGCCAACTGGTGAGAAATGTAAAAATGGAGCCTCACTAAACCAACTGTCAAACCAGAACCTGACAGACTTTCCATTATGCACCTTCCTTTCAATGACCCCATCTTTCTTTCTTTCTGAATACCATTCGAGAACCCTCTCCTATGGGGCAGATTGATCTCTTTTGTCCAGCACACCTTCTCGCATCAGACTTAGTTAACTCAGAGTTAGTGAGTGATCACTGATAAGATGACTCCAAAACCGAAAAGCACACTGCTGATAGATGTAGAAACAGACAATCATTTCCCTCTCTTCCAAACGCGCATACCTAGTTTGAGAATCATTTTAAGATTCCAAAAAATTTCACTTATTCATGCTCGGGAGTTGGGATTAGGAGGAGAATTGAAACAGATAGATAAGGTCCCTTTAAAATTTGGTGGTATTTTTTTTTAGCTTATAAAATTTTAGGACCACATCGCCTAGTTTCTAATTTTACTGTGGTTTAACTAGCACAAGACCAGCACCACTACCGATTAAAGCGTACCGGATCCGTAGTTTTACTTCAGCCTGACGTATCTCGGGGCCTTGCTCCCCTACTTTCTTGTTTTTTTTCATTGGCACTTGCCTCTGAAGAACTGCCTTTAAAGCTCAAGTGATTTACTTGTTTTTTGTTTCATTTTTTTTTTTTGCTTTGGGAGAAAGCGTAAGTGAAGCTGGTTTGTGTTTGTAGATCATAGTTATTATATCAATTCCACTATGAAAATCCTTTTTATGTGACTATTCTGATACTTTGTTGTTCGAGTTTCTTCTTCGGTATGGGTTAGTTCACTTGTATTTGGGTTGTATCATGTATGTGATTGTTGGTGGCATGCCATGAAAATGTTCGATGAAATGTCGATTAGAATTTCTTGATCATGTATAGTATAGAAAAAATGCAGGTCCAGGGCACTGCCTCAGGCATTTTTTTTGTTGCATAGATTATGCCATGAAAGTGTTTGATGAATTTCCGATTAGATTACTACAGTTTTTCTGTTCTTGTTTGCTTGGATTTTATACCGACGACGAGTTAACAGAGGCTATAAAAAGGAAGGTATTTGCTAGTGTTTATTATTTTAATGTTGCGGGAAAGTACCTTTTTTATGACTTTGCCATGTTTGAGGAATAAATGAAAACAATCTACATCATTTTTCCCAGTTACTTTCTCCAAGCTAGTGAGTCAATCATCTATCTGACGCAATAGAATAATGGACTACCTGGTCTTGAATGCAGGTGCAGCAGTTATGATCCCACCAATGACAGTCCGCAAGAAAGGATACAAGTTGGTGATTATGAAGAGTAGAACAACAGCATGGAGACAATTGTAAGCATAGTAATCGAGGAATTAATAATCGAAAATATATTAATGACCAATTGTTGCAGTAAAATCTGCGGTCGTTGATCGTATTTGCACATAGTATTCCAATGTTGATACTACTAACAAACTTATTTATTGTAGGCGGGATCATATCGACTATAGACTCTACTTTTATGTAAAGAACTTTCTTTATCTTGAGAGCTTCGTACCGAAAGGATCAACTAAAGTAAAAAATTACGATAAGTGGTTTGAGAAAAATACAAGAAAATGGGAATGGAGTAGGATATGTGTATGTGTATAGGTGTTTCGATAACATCACACCTCATTGTTTGCGTAATTGATTCTGAAGGTATCTATAAAAGGGTCTTGACAGAAAAATCATCTTCGTTCATAAGTTCAGCTGCTGGCAGAATAAATGAAATTGTCTTCCTCGTTGGTGATGCTCATTGCTCTTCCAAACAGGTAATATACATATCTTCTATTAACTGGCGTATAAAAAGGATGATTAGAGATTTTCAAGGCCCTATCAGGTAGTAGCGTGGTGAAGTCCTTGGGTTTGAAACTTATCTGCATCATTGAGATTTCAATATCCTCAGGCAAATGAAGTTGCTCGCCTGTCCATGGCAGGTGGTTCTCTACCTTTCATTCTTTTATGTATTCTGGCCTATGTCTTCTTTGCTGATAGAATAGTTTTTAGTTTTCTTTGTTGCTTTTTTTTTATCCCTGTTATGTATAAGGCAGAAGGTGCCTACTATCCTCCAGCTGAATGAGAATGATTGTAAAGATGCAGAAGAGGCTAATTTTCTCGTAATTGAACTAGGATATGATATATTTCAATAATGCTATTGATAGCAGGATTTCTTTCCTAAGTTATGCACAAAATGATGATTTTTTTTTTTTCTCACATGAATTTCTTTTAGACCACACACAACCTCTGCTTCCAACAGAATTTTGAGGTAGTAATTGACATGTCATGTCATTTGGATACTAAAATCTTACAATAGCTTGCACTAGTTCTTCCGAGGAAAC